>JARYZH020000073.1:0-1200000 GCA_030021035.2 Notholithocarpus densiflorus
ATCTCTTTGGTTTGAATCTATTGGGTTCCTCCCACAGCTTAGGGTTCCTATGCATAAACCATGCATTCATCAACAAAATTGTCCCTCGTTGTATATGAAATTCCCCCACGATGCAATCTTCTGAGGGAAAATGTGGTAATAAAAATGGCTGTGGAGGATTTACTCTCTCATTGATGACACAACGAAGATGGGGAAGCTTTGCAAAAGCTGAGTCATTTAGCAAGCGCCCACGTTTTTTAACCTAGCTGTCAATGTCTGCTTTAACCTACTGAAATACCTCTGGATGATTTAGAAGAAGTGACATTGACCATTCCATGATTGTTACTATTGTATCTATTCTTGCAATAAACATAGTTTGAAGCACACATATAATGCTCGAGTAAGGTTAGAATAAACTTTTAGGTAAAAGTTTGAGACATTCTTTATAGATCTAAATGTGTGTCAAGTATTACATTATTTTAAATTTTAAATAATGTGGTAATTGATACATTGTTAGACCTAATAATTAAAATATTAATAGCGAAATGGAAGCTTAGTATTTTAACTGAAATTGAGAAAATCTAGATACAGTATAACACAGGAATCTTTAATGCGCGCATATAGATCTGGAATTAGAGTAGCTTTGCTTGAACATCATTATTTTGGAAACAGGAGGTCAGGTTTAATTCAAATAAGAAAACGGGAGTAATAAGATGTATATTAACTTGAATGGTGTGCTAGGTATACTGAAAATTGCTATGTAATCTATCAAATTGATGAGTTAACTTTTAAAACACACAACAAAGTAGTAATTAAGAATATAAGATATCTAGTCAATGCCAATCAACATTAATCAAAGTCAATTGTCAACGTTGATGTGGCTGCATATGTGGCATCAATAATGTCTTGATATGATCCTAACATGGTAGTCTAGGCTGACATAACACTACTAACGTGGCATGACAATAACTGTCCGTCAAGAGAAATCGCAAGAGATTTTTTTTTTTCCTTTTCTTTTAATTCATTTACAACAAGCAAATAATTATAATTTGTATGGCATAAAAATATTGATATGCTAAACTCTCTACCAAAATAAGTTAGAGCTCTATAAACATTTATAAACCATTTAGGCTATAAATTATACATTTCCGAAGAATATACATTAGAAACTATATCTCCTTGTGAGATTAAAGCTTTCACCAATGACACATACAATTTAGTGCCATAACAAAATCCTCACCAGGATATGCAACCCTTCCGGCAAATATGGGTTTTTAAGACCCATGACCTACAATCCAAACTCCAAATGCCCTACCTCCAACGTTAACATAGACAATAATCACTACGCATAAGTAATAACTCAAAATACACAAATCAAACCCTCAAATACAAATCATTCTTATTTCTTATTCAGGTCTCTCAAGAGCATAGCACTCACAATTATTGCTAACAAAGGGAGTCTTTAGCATTAGTACTCACAATCATTGCCAATTCTCTCCTCTAGATTTTTTTTTTTTTTTTTTTTTTTTTTTTTTTTTTTTGGTTGGGGTGTTACATTCGGTCCTAAAAGTGTACAAGAATGTGTTAGGCCATGAAAGGTTCACTTCGGGCTTGATAAGTTACCTTTCTCCAATTAAGTCCATCCAAACTTCACAATACCAAACCAAGCTACTAGTAGCACAAAAACCTCCGAGAAATCATGTAAGCAAAAATGGGCATAACTTCTTTTAAGATAAGATCATGATATGTTAGAAAACGTTTTTTTTTTCCCGGGCTCTGCTAAAGGTGAGTATCAATAAGGCATGTTCTTGAGTTGCCCAGAACGACGTACGCTATTCTAAGGGTAATGTCATATCGATGTAATGTCCAAGATTAGTGGAAAACGGAATATTATTGCTGGAGCAAAGGGACGAAACCATATGGCCATGGTTGTATTGTAGGGACCAATAGTTTGGATTTTTACAAGAGGTAACCACAAGTTTTGAGTAGGTACATATATAATTCAAGTGGGATCTAGAGCATGGTATAGTCTAGCGGGCTGGTGTGCTCGCTCTGAGGGGAGAGGAAGATCTTATCTGCAAAAAGAGAGGTGGGTAAGAGATAAGGGTTGTTCTTTCACATCCATGTCATAAGAGAAAATCTTATCAACAACCAGAAAGTCTTTATCAATCATGAATCATGATGCATGTTTCATGGCCGATGGGTTCGATTAATGTCCCTGCAATGCATTGAATAATAAATGAAACGTACCCCACCACCACAACCACCGAGCCAATCATACACAACCATCTCCTGCAAATATGCAAAGCATTTTTTTTATATTAAAATAAAAAAGGAATATCTGTTAAAAGCGGCATAATGCACTAGTGATAGAGGAATTAAGCGCATCCCATTTTATTTGAAAGTAACAAAAGCATTTCCTGCAAATATACAAAGAATTTTTTTATATTAAAATAAAAAAGGAAGAAGAAGAAGAAACTAGAAATGGTCCATAAAAAGGAGTATATATATGTTAATAGCTGCATAATATACTAGTGAAATAGGAATCAAGCGCGTCCCATTTTATTTGAAAATAACAAAAGCATTTCCTGCAAATATGCAAAGCATTTTTTTATATTAAAATAAAAAAGGAAGAAGAAGAAGAGGAAACTAGAAAGGGTCCATCAAAAAGGCATATATGTTAAAAGCTACATAATACACTAGTGAAAGTGGAATCAATCGTGTCCCATTTTATTTGAAAGTAACAAAAGCATCTCCTGTAAATTTGCAGAGCATTTTTTTTCAAGTCCGATTGGATACAGCTAAAAATTGAAAACTGAAACTGAAAACTGAAAAACACTGTAGCAAAATAATTTTTAAATGTGTGAATAGTACTGTGAGACCCATTTTTAATGAAAAAGTTACTGAAAAATGAAATTTGTGGGTCCGTGAACAGTGCACAATGTGCACTGATTGGCTGAAAATTGTTTGACAAGTCAAACTTTGCTGCTACTGTTTATGCACAGTGCATGAACAGTAGCCGTAACAGTAAAATTTGTCCCAAAACGCGTAAAAAAAAAAAAAAAAAAAAAAAAAAAAAAAAAAAAAGAAGAAAGAACAGAAAAACCCAAACGCAGACGCAAACACCGGACCCAAACGTAGCCATCAAAAAGGAATATATGTTAATTAACAGTTACATAATGCACTAGTGAAAGAGGAATCAAGCACATCCCATCTCATTTGAAAAATAACAAAAGCTAATAAATAAATACCTCTTTAATTAAATGTTGTACAATTTTCCAAAGGAAAAAAAAATAGATCGATTGCAATAAAAATTCCAACCTTAATTATTGCACTTTGGCACTCGTTAACTATACCTATATAAAATAGGGTGTATTATATTATCCGTCTCCAAATCATTGCTACATGTATCTTCTTTCCACATAAAGAAAATAATAAAAATTTTGTATATTTTTTTCATAAAAATGAAATAAATAAATAAATAAAATTCAAAAATAAAAGTTAAATATTATATAAAATCTTTGAGATTACAGTCTCATAATTAATTCCCCCCAAAAATGGCCGTATCATGAGTGGGCGGAAGAGAAAATGAAGAAAGAGAGCAAAAACCAAAATTTTACACCCTAGTTTTGTCCCATCCATCTATTATTCATAAGAGAGTTTTATTACAATCTCAATAAATTCAATCCACAAACACAAGGGAGGTGGGGGGAGATGGGAACAAAAGAAAGGAAGTTTATCACCATGAATAACATAGAATATTAATCACAGTTGAGAGAGGATGTTAGTCATGGAATGGCATGGACTGCAAATAGCCTCCAAAGGCTCAGCCTTCGACAGAAGAAATCCTAAATTTGGGTTCATGTCCACCATCTCCTTCCCAACCCTTTCCCAATCAAAACACTGAATGAGTGCACCCAATGCCAATGATAGTACCCGCAAGCCCATGCTAGAACCTGGGCATGCCCTCCTCATCATGCCAAATGGAATATATTTGAACCCTTCTCTTTCCTCATCGATTGCTTCAAATCTCTCTGGCTTGAACCTAGTGGGTTCCTCCCACAGCTTGGGATTCCTATGCATGAACCATGCATTCACCAACAAAATTGTCCCTTGTGGTACATGAAATCCCCCCACAGTGCAATCTTTTGAGGAAAAATGTGGTAATAAAAGTGGTTGTGGAGGATACAGTCTAAGTGTCTCATTGATGACACAACGAAGATATGGAAGTTTGGCAAAATCTGAGTCATCAAGCAAGCGCCCACTTCCAACCTGGTTATCAGTCTCTACTTTAACCTTCTGCAATACCTCTGGGTGATTAAGAAGAAGTGACATTGCCCATTCCATGGTCGTTACTGTTGTATCCGTTCCCGCAACAAACATAGTCTGAAGCACATATATAACGCTCAAGTAATGTTAGAATAAATTTTGAAGGAAAAGTTTGAAACACTTCTTACCAATCTAAAGGTGTTTCTAGTTCTACATTATTTAAATTTTTAAATATAATGTGACAATGTGTAAACCATTAAATTAAGAAAATAAATTCTTACCCTTAAAATGGATTGCTTTATTAATCTTTATAAAGAAAGTTATCCCATTTCAATAAAAGCAAAGCTTCAAGCACAACAAAATATCATAACATTTTTAAATTAGCCTACTACCTCACACATGGGTCCACCACAATAATTAATTAAAATTTTCTAATTACTCATGTATGAAGTAGTTGACTAATTTAGGTATATATTGTAAAATTGTTGAGAATTTTTGTTGTGTCCTTAGAATAACTGACTTCAATTTTATCTAAATTGTATATATACATATAGAAACCTTCCCTCCTACCTGTTTTACAATACTTTCACTAAATAAACAATCAACAAATACATCCAAATGCATTATAAGTTTCATTTAATAAAAATTTGGAAAGTTTAAGTTTTATTTAGAGGATAATTAATGTTAAATAATGAATTAATGGGAAAAATGAAGAAGAATGAACCAAACATAGATCTTTTTGGCCTTGGATATATATTGTACCCATACTAGTTATCGATCGGTCTTCTAAAACATCTAAATAATTATTTTGATTCATGTTAAAGTTTATATTAAATATTATAAATTTAAATATGTATTCAATATCAAATTGTTTAAAATTTTAAATAATATAACATTAGTACTGTTTCAACTTTTAAAACACCATACTATTTATTAAAAATAAAATACTTTAAAAGACAAAACAAAATAGTACTAAACTACTAATTAGTATATTTATTTATTATATTATTGATGCATATCAATAATATAATAAATAAATATACTAATTAGTAGTTTAGTACTATAATATAATAAATAAAATGTTTTCCTATTAACTTACCAATAGGATGCTTTTGATGACATTATCTGAATAGAATTCAGGTCCTGATTCCCGGAGATGCACCAGAGTTTCAATCAGTGTTCCCTTTGTTTCCACATCCACAATGGTGGCGTTATTCAAAGAACTGGTTTTCTTTTGCTTTATCTCGTCTATCAAACGCCCTAGTACTTCATCTCTCTTCCTCTGCAACCTTATCATATCCTTCTCCAACCCTTTGTAACCAATCCACCTTAAAACTGGAAAGAAATCACACATATTCATTGCCAAATCTGCAAAGAAATTCTCCTTGAATTCTTTGAGAAGTTCTTTTCCCACATCCATGCTTTCAACCTCTTTTCCAACACATGGCTTGCCAGTAACTATCCTCATTATTATATTGGACACCAAAAGTGAGAACAAATACCTCAACTCCACCTTTTGGGGTTCTATGTTTGAAACTTTATATAGTTGGCCGAGAAGAGAGTGAACTTCTTCTTCTCTAATGATAGAAGACTTTTGAAGGCTGATATGAGAGAACACCTCAACAGAAGCAAAACGTCGAATGTTTCTCCACAAGTTGCCATATGGAGCCCAAACTGGAGCTGTTGAGTTGTAAGTAAAATGCTTCCCAGCCATGGTGGGGGGTCGATTTGCAAAAACTATGTCATTCTTGGTTAAGCATTCTTCAACAACGGAAGGAGAAGATACAACGAGGATAGGCCTTGAACCAAATTTAAGATAAAGGATTGGACCGTATTGTAAGGTTAAGGTCTCCACTGTTTTATAGAGTGGTGGTTTGAGAAGGTGGAGGTGGCCGATTATTGGTAGAGAAAATGGACTTGGGGGTAAATTTTTGTTACGGTTGTTTGAAAGTTTGATAATAATGAAAATGGTGGAGAGGAGCAAAGCAAGGTAGCAATATAAGTTTTCCATGGCGAAAGCAGCAAAGTAGCTCACGAGTGAGAGTTTGCCAAGAGGGAAAGAAATATAGTGTCGACTCACATGATTAAATGATGTTTAACCAATCATTAAAAAAAAAAAAAAAAAAAGTAGACCCTATTACGTACACACATTATTCTTACACACACATGGAATACACAAATTCAGAACATTTCAAGCAAGTATAAGAATGTGTATTGTGGGGAATTAAACCAAATTCTCAACCTGTGAGAAACAAAAAAATAGAGAAAACACACGCCAAAGAAAGAAAAAAAAAAAAAAAAAAAAAAAACAATCACATGCACAAGAGAGTATTTACGTGGTTCGGCAATTTGCCTACGTCCACGGAGTTGCAGGGATTTCACTATTATCAGGAAAGAATACAGAGTACAAGAATTGCGGCTACAATACTTTTTCTCTCACACTACAGGAGGCGGCAACAACAACCTACAATCTTATAAAACCCTAATCACGGTAAAGTCGGTTTATATATGAAATGGGCCCAAAAAAATTTTCCCAAGGGCGTTGCCCCCGGACCCCCAGAGGCTTGTCCATGGGCTACAGCTTGAGTCTGTCGGCCCAAGCCTCTGCTCCATGGACTAAACCTCAGTAAATCTCCCATTAAAAACCATACAACATTATTCGGGCCGGATCGAGTCATTAACCAGATCAAACATAAACTAGGCTCCACAAAGCCCAACATGTATAATATGATGTGTGTACTATTATTTTCCCTTATAAATAATGTGGTGTCCTTGTAAATTTTTTTGAAATAATACTTTTAGTAATTTTAACATTTTCATTGTCGTAGACCCTATTACACACCGCTGGTTTTCATTGCTAAGACCCATTTACGGGCCTAACTTCCACCACATCCACTCGATGAGCAAGAAAATTTATCCTTGTTAACTTTAAAATTTAAAACATATTCTCAAAATTAATTATTTTTTGTCTTGAAAGTCTAAAGTGGCACCTCCGTGCACGTGCAAATACCGCTTTTAGTCAGTAAACCTGTCTGATGAGGTTCGAATATGTTTCTTTTATAATTGATGTCAATAAAAGTGATGAAATAATTGCGTAAGTTCTTGTGAGGGGCTGAATTAAGTCCAGTGCACTGGACCCGGTCAGACTGTGACACGTATTTAAAAATGGACATGTCACCATCTCAACAAGTCCAATGCCACTAGACACTGGACCCAAACTACTCCCTTCCTGTGAAACATGTGGAAAATTGGTATCTTTTACACTCAAACTCACCGATACACATATAGAAGAGAGACACACTTGATATCAAAGTAAAATAGAATGGCGAAGGAATTGAAGAGGAAAGAACTTTTTTTGTATTCTTATTTTTCCTCTTCACTCTTGGCTTGAAATGGAAGAAAATATGGATATCTTACACTGTTACACCATATATACTATCTTAATTTCTGTGGTAGACCTAATCGTTTCTTTTTTGTTATAAAAACATTTGTTTATACTAATAGGATTTTACTAACATGTGCTCTTAGAGCATGCATTAACCGGACTCATATTAATATAAAAGTGGAGGGATGGGTATAGAAGTACAGGTACTATAACTTTGTGAAAGTTTGCTGGTGACCTACCATGTTGTCTTAATTTTGTTTTGCTTACCAACTTCTGGCATTGCTAATATTTTTACTACCCCGGCTAATAAATATATAAAGCTCCAGCGCATTCCTTTTGTTCTTAATTAATTTGTGTAATACCTATCTGGAACAAGGTAGAACTTGGATATAGCTCCATGTGTAGACTTTTTTTTTTCTATAAGAAAGATTTAAGTTGACATGGGAATTTTCGATGAGCACGCGGGCATACACAGACAAATTGACTCACCCACAAATACATATATAATATATTCCTCGTGTATAGAATAGCGTGAGGGAATATATATCTATGACTAAATGCTACTTGACAAAAGATTGTTTGTAGCCATTCCAGTTGTATTTGGGGATATGCAGCAAGCAATTTCTCATATCTTTACCCGGAGTGAATTGTAACATACATGAGAAAATTGATTTACTGATTTTCTTTTTGGGAAAAAGAAAAAAAAAATGCTACTTGTCACTAATCAAGTGTTATTGTTTGGCCAAAGGTTTTGTAGCTGAATTGACACCTCCCCATGTACAAAGTGCTTGGGGGTCTAAGAGGGAAAGGGTTTGAGCTGCGGAATTAGCAACATGTTGTAATTATTTCTCAAAAAAAAAAAAGTGTTATTGTTTGGCGGATATTTTGGGGGGGGGGGGGGGGGGGTGTTGGTCGTTTTGGACATTTAAGGAGTATTTTGGTAAACTTGGATATTTCAAAAGGTATTTTGGTAATTTTTGAGGTCAAGAGAGTATTTGGGTCATTTTGAGTTAAATGGGCAAGTCACTAGCGTAAATGGATTGGATGAATAATGGATATTTAATTTATATTCGAATGAGTAGTAAAAGAATAATTATGTACCCGATCCATTTATTACTCCGCTTAAAACCCGCCCAATTGCCACCCCTATTATACCATATTAAATTACATAACTTCATTCAATGTTTTGATGAGGAAAAGGTTAGGAAGAAGATAGCGGAAATAAGCTCAAGTTTGGGATTTATTATGTCAAACTGTCCAAGGTTAAGAGACTTCAACATAAGCAATACATAGAATGTTTCTGTAGAAAAATCAACATCCATCATGATTTATATTATTGAGACTCAACCGTGGTGTTTGTTACGAGAACAAAAAACACAACATCCACAATCTAAATATTTTGATGAAATTGATGAGAAATAAGGAGAGATATTATCTTTGAATTGTTCTTTACAACACCACACATAAGAAAAAAAATTCTATTATTTTTCACCACCTTGTGAAAAATTCTTCACAAGGTCATTTGGAGCCCAAACCGGAGTTGTTGAATTGATTGTCAGTAAAATGCTCACCAGCCATTGTGGGGGACAATTTGCAAATACTATGTCATTCTTAATTAAGCATTCTTCAACAGTGGAAGGAGAAGATAGAACAAGGATAGACCGTGAACCAAATTTAAGATAAAGGATTGGACCGTATTGTAATGATAAGGTCTCTACTATTTTATAGAGTGTCTGTTTAGGGAGGTGGCCGATTATTGGTAGGGAAAATGGACTTGGTGGTAAATTTTTGTTATGGTGGTTTAGAAGTTTGACATTAATGAAAATGGTGAGGAAGAACAAAGCAAGGTAGCAATATAATAAGTTTTCCATGGCGAAGCTGCAAATTGTAGTTCACAAATGAGAGTGACGGACAGAGGTAGCAAATGATTCATTGATGTTCATGCGGCAAGTCATATCAAGCATCCGTTTGGGATGAGCTGAAAAAATTCAGATTATCTACATTTTTAGGCTTTAGCTTATTTTTGCTACTATTCATAGATCCCACTACACTTTTTGATATTGTTTATAGGTTCCACTATATTATTAAGCTTATTTTTTAACCTATTTTCTATACTTTCAGCAAAAAAATTTCAGTTTCAGCTAAATAAACTGTTCCCAAACAGACACCAAGTATCAACTATTTTTATCTAGATGTTGTGTGCTATTGGAGTATTGCCGGATGGTCCATGCAATGAAAGGACACCACCAAAATAACTGGGGAAAAGTTAATTGATGAGATTGATTTAGGAAATAATTTTAAAAAGCTTTTATAGAAAAAAGAATAAATAATTGATTATTTTTATAATTGATTTATTAATAAATACCATAATTGCCCCATTAACATGACCCAATCCTTATCATTACAATAGTAGAGACCTTATCATTACAAGACTTAGTGTTGTAAGTCTTGTCTTCTCACTCCCTCCTTCCCACCCCCTATGTTTTCTGTCTATATTATCTCAAAAAAAAAAAAATAATAATAGAAAGAAATAGTGTGGACTCAATGATTCAATGATGTTTATGCAATGACAATAAGTCATATCAACTATTATCATAAGTATTCTGTCTCATTCGAGTATTATCGGATTTTTCATATATGAAAGTGACGTGTCACCAATATTCTAATAAAAAAAGTAATTGAAAAATTTTTTTAAAATATTTTTTATGTGATAATCAATTTGTAAGTTTTTTATTTAGTAAATTGTGCAGAAGTTTTAAAAAACATTTTCATTGTCATAACATTGAGACATGGTATCCATACAGCAATTATTTTTCATTGCTATGACCAATTCATGGGCCTAACTTTCCATCTTCGGTTGTCTGAGGAAGAAGGAGCTTATTCCCGATAACATTAAAAATAGGCTAAAATGCAAAACTGACCCTCTAAGTTTCACCTTTTGTCATTTCAGTCCTCTAAGTTTCAGTTTTGTCATTTCAGTCCTCTAAGTTTCAAATTTTGTCAATTCTATCCTCCGTTACCTTTCTGTTAGATGCTACCGTTTATTAACCAAAACGACGTCATTTTAGAGGATTTTTTATTTTTTAATTTAATTTTACTAAAAAACGTTAATTACCAAAAAATAATAATAATAAAAAAATAAAACACGCTAAGGGAAGCAGGGAACAACGTCGTGAAGGAGAATGCCCCTGGGACATCATCGGCACAATCCCAGCTACAACCCAACCCGACTCCATATCCCCTTCCTCCGTCGCCTCTGCCCTAGTGGTCGGAGCCCGAGTCCATTTCACCAACCAGAAACACAAAGGAATGTGATTTTTATTTTGTTTTGTTTCTTTGTTGTTATTTTTTCTGTTTTGTTTCGGAGATTTAGGATTTCTGGGTTCTGTTTTGCAGAGTTTGTGATCTTCTCTTTGTAGGGGATGATTTTGTTGTTGGGATTTGCTTATAAGGAGGAGGAGGTGATGATGTTGCATTGGCTCAGAAGAAGGCAACACAGAGGTTCTTATTGCACTTTACTCTTTTCGTTTCTCAAGAAACCCTTTGGGTTAACATAGATAGTTTCAGCTCAAATCATTATTCACCAAAGGCCAAAGGGGCTTTTTTCTTTTTCATCGGTCAGTCTTTTGCAATCTGGGTTTTGTTCAACTAGTTTAGTATACCCAATGATAAAATATGCTCCGAACATCCCAAACTGCCCCTAAAGGAGAATGGGTAAATAAAAGTCCAACTAATATAAAAATAACAAGAACAATTTTAGCAAGAATAAATATGATTATGATGGATCTGGGAAACCCCATAAATCAGTAACAAAGAGGAAACAAAACCTTGAATGATAAACAACAACAAAGTATTCATTGATGGGTGCTCAGTGAAAGTCCCAAAGGGCATGACGGTTCTTCAAGCCTGCGAAATTGCCGGCGTCGATATCCCTCGATTCTGCTACCACAGTCACCTCTCCATCACCAGAAACTGCCACATGTGCTTCGTTGTTCAAGCTTGGGATTGTGCCAATGATGTACTCGGGGCATTTTCCTTCACACGTTATTCCTTAGTTTAGTTTTTTTTTAATTAATATTTTTTAGTAAAATTAAATTAAAAATTTTAATAAAAAAAAATCCTCCAAAACGGTAGCATCTAACAGAAAGGTAACGGAAGATGGAATTGACAAAATTTGAAACTTAGAGTACTGAAATGACAAAACTGAAACTTAGAAGACTGAAATGACAAAAGGTGAAACTTAGAGAGTCAGTTTTACATTTTAGCCTTAAAAATATGCATATAGACAATAATTAGTTTTTGTCCTAATTAAAATTTAAAATGACACACCTCCATGCCCATGCCAATGCCGCTGGTAGTCAGTAAACATGTCTGATCAGCTGGTAGGCGTGACAAAAATTTTCGTCTTTTTTTCCCTAATAAGTTATAATTGATGTTTATAAACTGGTGAATTAATGGTGTTAGGTGATGTGAAAGTCAGGGGCGGCTCCACTTGGAGCCCAGGGGTTCAAATGAACCCCCTGAATTGACCCTGAAAAAAATTATTATAATATTTTTTATTTTATTTTTCTTGTTTTGACACTTAAAATAAAATTTTGAACACCTTAACCTTAAGCGCAACTGCAATAAACTTAAATATAATTATCTTAACAATATTTTGATCTTTTTAAAGACAGAAAAATTTCAATAACAAATCAATTTGATCTAAATTCTGGGGGAAAAAATTTTAATTAGCCCAACAACAAAAGTAGAATTTGCTAATCTTAAACCTTAGAAAAAGCTCATTTAGATCTTAAGAAATTTTAAATAAATCAATCAAATGGAAAATTAGTGGATGAATGATTGCATGAATATATACATTGAAACAAATGTAGCTAGTAAGATTGATAATGAAGATATCAAGCAATAATTTCAAAATACAAAACATCGTAGAAGGCAACTATAAAACTTGATATATTAAAGATTTTTTGCTTTTTTTGGTGATGTCGATAATTTAAATTTATCTTTTGTTTAAAATTTTGTATAATTTATATTTCTTATTGAACCCCCTAGAAAATAATCCTGGAGTCGCCACTGGTGAAAGCAATATTACTTCAATTAAAACTTATTACTTCAAAATATATGAAAAAAATTGTGCAAAAATTGTCTTTAATTTAGCATGTTAGAAATTGGTAAGACTTCTCACACTTAGACTCACAAACACTCATATACCACTCACAAGTCACAATAGAAGAAACTCACTCTCAAAGTAAAATAGAATGGAGAGGGAAGAGGAAGATCATTTTTTTTTTTTTTGGTGTTATTATTTCTCTTCCACACTCTTGGATTGAATGGAAGAAAATATGGAAATCTTACACCATACTATCTTAATTTCTACCATATTAAATTGCATAACTTCATTCAATGCTTTGAATTTTTTTATTTTTTTATTTATGATTCAATAGATATTAGGGTATAGGGGGGAAATTTGAACCATAAACATTTTTGTTAGAAACACCAAGAAGTATCAGTTGAGCTACAAAATCATTGGCATTCAATACTTTGATTGGAAAAAGGTTGGGAAGAAGATAGCAGGTATGAGACCAGGCTTGGGATTTCTTATGTCAAACTGTCAAAGGTTAAGCCTTTGGAGGCAGTTTGTGCCTTGTGGTGCATGCCCTACCATGACTAACATCCTCTCTCAACTTTGATCACGATTGTGCATAATTCATGGTGATAAGGTTACTTTCTTTTGTCTAGAACTAGCCCCACCTTAATTTTCCCACGTAATATTTCAATCCTTTGCTTTTATCTTCTTCGTTTTTTATTCTTTTCATTTTTCATTTTCGGCTTATTGAATTTATTGAAGTTGTAATAAAATTTTCACTTATCAATAATTTTGGATGTGTCAAAACTTGTGTGCAAAATTTTGGTTATGCTCCCCATTTAGTATAACTTGTTACATCCCTACTTTTTTTTTTCTTTGTTGATATAATTCATTAGTTGGGGGAAGAATATTTAAATCATGGACTAGTCTATTGAAAATACTAAGAAATGTTAATTGAATTACAAGGCTCGTGGCTTGTTACATCTCTAAATTATAGTAGAATTTAAAATAAAATGTCCTCAAATACTTTTGAGTTTCTAAACTAAATTCTACTATAAAGTTCTTAATTTCTTCTTAATACAACTTATCTTTTTTCTCAAAAAAAATACTAACAATAATACAACTTATCCTTATTCATTAAATAAAATAAAACACTAATTACACAAATAAAAATCCTCTATCCCACTTTGAGTGGTACGCTTTATACTTCATTAATCATAACATGTTACATGCCACGTTTATCTTTCATTTCTTATAAAATAACCAAAATTTAAAATGAAATATAATATAATTAAACACTTATGTAATATTTGACTTTTCATTGTTCTTTTTTTTTTTTTTTTTTTTTTGGCTGATTATTTAACATTTTTTTGTTCGTGAAATTACATTTCTGCCCATAAATTTTTATCCCTTTCTCTACTTTATTGGGATGTAAAACGGTAAAAGTAAAACAATATAAAATTTTCCTACATATATTTCTTTTCTTTTTACAAACCAAACAAAGGATATTATTCTCTTTTCCTTTTTATTTCCAAACATACACATGATAAGAGAAAAAAACTTCCCCCTTTTCTTTCCTTCTCTTTTCTTTTCCTTTCTCTTCCCTCAGCTGCAACCAAACACAGCTTTGGTATTGTATGCGCCATTGCTCACTTCCCAACTGGATAGGAGATAGGGAAAACAAACGTAGAACTGAAAAATGTGACCTATACATCCCTGGGTGCTTTAGCTAATCTAGCTATAATTTGAAATTTTGTTTGAGGGTAGGATAGGGCTAGGGTACATGGAAAATCACTAGGGCCTTTGAGAATCTGTCGGGTTCTGGGACTGGGTGTTAATCCGTACTGGTTTCAACGGTCAAACATATAGTATGAATTTGCTTCTCGATGCAACGGATCAGTTTGCTATTTGCTATGAAGATACACTACACTATTACTGTAGCCTCGTATTAGTTCCAGTGCCCCAGTCCTTCAATCATCCATGTAGCTGCTTGGTGTAGAGGGTTTACTTTACCCTAATAATTATAAACCTTGCACTATCAATATGTACAAGCCCAAGTTCAAGTGGACTTTTTTTTTTCCATCAAAAATAAATAAATTAAGTCCACATGAACTTGGGCTTGTGGGAATGCAGCTCTGGCGAGCGGGCTTGCAGTGATATCATAAAATAAAAACACAACTTGTAGGGTCTGCATGCTAAACTATCCTTTTTAAAAAGAGCAAAACTAAGACACAATAACTTGGTGTAATATACAGACATACAGTATACTAACTACTAAATTTCCAATTAGATTCAAACAAATTGTTGCATCTACTGTTAAAACGTAGATCATGTTATCATTTTTAATGACAATTCAATTATGCGTTTGAATTTAATTAAAAAACTTATTATTCTACTGCATTTAAAGTTTTTTTTTTTTTTTTTTTTTTTGATAATCATAAAGTAATTTATTTGCTAAACTAGTAATATTAATTTGACAACTTTTTTGCAAAATAGTTTTTTTTGGTATCTCATCTCTTGTAGAAACAAGTTCCAGCACTAAGAACAAGTATCATGATTTGACACCCCCGACTAATATCGACCATCGACTGACCAATGGATTGGCTACCCATGACCTATATCAGCCACTAAATGAGCAAGATCGACCATCTCGTTGCCAACTAGACACCTCTCACACCCTCTCCCAACGATAGCACCGGTCTAGATTGGCCACATAATGGCCAAGATTGGACACCTCAAAGCCCACTAGGCCACCCAATGGCCAACTCAACTCCACCATGCCCGACCACAGCCACCCACTGACCCACAATCAACTCTAACCATCACACACCCACAAAGAGCCACTACATGCCAATGGTAGCCACACCATGCCACGTTTATAGGAGAGAGAGACAATAGTATATGCAGGGGCGGAGGTATGTATAAGGGGCCCCCCAAAATTTTGAAATTTTTTAAAATATATATACAATTATTTTAATGTTTTCAAAATTTAGTCTACAAAAATAAGAGTTGGCCCTCCCAAATATTTGAATTAGTCTAATAATGCTCCTAAAAAAAAAATTGGTCTAATAGTTATAGAGATATAACTTTATTTTTTACAATTCTATTTTTTATTGTAAAATGTATTCTTATATCTATTAAATATTTGATAAAGTTTGGTATCAAACATATTTGAATCTATCTTTTTCAACCCGTTATGTGACATTTAAAAAGTCATTGACTCATTAAAAAAAATTTGTCACTAAAACTACACATGAAATGTGTCTTTAGTTGCCATATAATGGGTTAAAGCAAAGTAGCTTTAAATATGTTTGGAGCTTAACTTATTCCTCCAAGTTTTGGATCATTCATGTTTTTGAAAATTTCATTAGTTCAATTAAAATATTTTTTACTTACTTTAGCATAAAATTTGATAATTTGTATTTAAAATGAAACTTTTTAAGAATTTGACTATGAAAATGGAAAAAATAAATTTTATTTTATGAAAGATCGCCATCAAAAATAATTTTAATTGAAAATACTAAGCTCTTTTTTTTTTTGTTGGGTGTGTGTATATATATAACTTATCAAAGAAAAAATTGTGTGTAAATATATGTGTGTGTATATAATAAAAAAGAGCGCATGTGTGTATATATGTGTGTGTGGAAGTTATCTTGATAAATATATTAGCGTCGTAACTTGGCCCCCCCAAACAAAAATTCCTAGCTCCACCCTCAAGTATATGTGAGTTTTGTTAACGCAAATTGATATGATTGCTTCAATTTCAAAAAAGATTATTATCATTCAGGATTTAGCTTGGTTCAATGCCAATGATGACACATGTTACCAATCGCAACAGTCATAGCACATTAGGCACGTACTAAACTAAACCCAATCTTTGCTTATATGAACATTTCCTGAGCACATCTCCTGTCTGCATTAGGCACGTTTCCAAGAGTGAACACGTGTCCACAATCTAACGTGTTCAGTGAAAAACTTTCATTAGACACAAGCCGGACCCAAGATAATCAGTGCACAAACTCCACTACAAAAATAGGGAGTGGGGGCCCAGATTATATTGTGTGCTTGGTTTATTAATTAGCTAACTTTATTTGTTTAAAGCTATTTTCTATCTAAACCTTAAACAACTGTTTGTTTACTGTTTACATCACGTGATAATTAGCTTAATCTAAATAGATGGTAATTGACCCTTTCTTCCGTTGACTTGCTTCACCATATATATGTTACTGTTCCCTTCTCTTCATCTCAAACTCAAACTCAAAGGCTTTTTTTTTCTCTCAAATAAATAAATAAAAATAAAAACCTTCAAAAGCTCAAAGCATCACTGAAAGTGAGAACAAAGATAGAATTTATCATGCATATTCTACCGCAATGAAACATAGACATCATATATCACGCCCTAAAATAAGGTGTCATAAAAGTCAAACCAATGAAATTGAGGAACAAATAATGAAGCACTTAGCAGAAGAAAAAGAACAGAGAAAAAGTAGAAAATTGAGAAAGGGATAAGATCGAAAAGGGCATCCTAGAAATTTGAAGACAGTGTTGTGGAAAATGACCAGCTACCAAAAGACATTCACAAAAGGCCAAGCTTCTTCATCACTTAATACATATTCCAAATTACATATACAGAAACTCAATAGGGTATAGAAAAATACAAAATATGGATATAAAAAGACCTAAAGAACCAACAAAAGTTACGTTGAAAGCTATGCTATTCACGAGGTGAAAGAAAGCGCAACACCCCCACACCCCTCAATCATCGTTGACAAAATGCACAGACCAACGTGACCACCATGACAAGCACATCCACATGATGGTTCTCTCAACAAAGTCCTCTTTTCACACTTTCCAACTCTTGAGCAATAATAGTAACAAAACTAATTAATATAATCTAGCTAGCTAGCCTCACCGGTTGTGGAGAGGATCTGAAGCGTTGGGAACTTTCCTCTTGTTTGAGAAGAACACATCAAATGAATGCCTCAAACGTTGATGCTTCTGCCTTTGATGCATATTTGTTGAGTGATTTTTTATGCCAACATTAACCATTGCTGCTTCCTTCTCTCCACAAACTAACAATGAGAGAAAAGCCAGGACCATTAGCTTCTGCAACAACCCCACCTGCAAAGACTTCCGAGAATGCATGTTTCTTCTTCTTTTTCTTCAAAGTGAGAGTGTGAGACACAAAGTGATAGGTCCAGCTTGAAAAAAGAAGGAAGACAAAAAGAGAGGGGGGGTTGTGTTTAGATAGAAATCGTACCAAAGGGAAACTGGGAAAGCTATATCGCTTTGTTTGGCAGTGTAAGAGGAAAAAGGTGATGTGGTGGTGTCATTGAGTATACCCTGCAAACAGGGGACACGTCTCACGAGAGAACCCTTATATATTGCTTTGCTTTGCTTAGTTTATTTATTCTTTGTGTTTAACGAGAACTTTTCTTCCTTATTTTCCTTTTATTCTAGCTTTCAGTCCCCTTAATAATGGTCACTCTAAGTCCAATTTTTATGGCACATAGTATGCAGATCTTGGCTCTTGTGCTTTTATTTTGTCCTTGTAGTGATTGTCGGCTTTGGAAAGTAGTCAATTTAACTCTTTATTGCTACTTTCATGTAGCCCAGAAAAATCCACCAGTTTATACCTGAAAAAGAGTGAAATCTTTTTTTTTTTATGAACAAAAAGAGTGAAATCCTATTCTTTCAATGACTTTTCTTTTTCATACTCATGCAAAAGCTTACACTTAGCAAGAATATAGTAATTTTTTCTTTAACGATGGGTATGTAAACTACAACAATGTTTGCTTGAAATACACATTTTGAGTGGTCAAATCATGCTTGAAACTAACCAACCAACGGTCCTTCCCGATAACTTTATTAGCTAAATGGCATCAATAAAACAAGTCTGGACTCTCCAACCCAAAAACTGAGAAAAGGGGCAGCTCATAGTTCCATGTGTTCAATCGGCTTACGACATTGAAAATGGAAAAAGTGTTCTGATTCATCAAAAAGGAAAAAGAAAGCTGAGAGAAATTTAAATAAAGCATGATATCATTCATGTGAACAAATTCGAGGTTTGCCAAATACATCTATATCTTGTATTTACTTTTGTTCTTTCTTTCTTGCTACCAATAATGATCTGGTATTATTCAGGAGACAATAAATGTTGGAAGTGATAAATATTTTTATTATTGCCATTTTTTTATGCGTCATGAACCTCTCGTGGTGCTAATTTCGATTGCATGCGTCTTCTCCTTCACGCTCATAAAGTTTCTATCAAAAGAAGTTGATAATCACAATGGCAAGCCTAAATTATGGGGTTAATTGCATAGATTACTTTAGGTGCTTGCACTGTGTACTCCAAATTGTAAAAACTTGCTGTCAATATCCTAATTGAGACAAATTTAGCATTACAACCTACCACTCGAAGAATCTTGTTAACTTTTAATAATTACTAGTTAAAAATACATGTGATATGCGGAAAAATATAATATAATTATTTTATAATAATATAATGTAAAATTTGTAAATTAAATAGTGAATATATTATTTAAAAGTATTTTATATAATTTAATATAAGTATAATGCCTATATTATTGAAACTTGAATTTTAATGTAATCTTATAAATATTTATCATTTTTATTATTTTTTTAGGGCACATATTTCTAATTTCTAATGTCTATTTTGTTAGTATTTTTAGCCCAAAACTTAAAAGTTTTGCTCAAATAGAATAAAATTTCATACTTTTCAACTCAAAAATTAAGAAGAAGAAAAAAATTGAGCCCAAAAATGAAAAAGGCAACCTACAAAAAGAATCACTTTAAGGCCACTTATAAAATGAACCAAAATGTTTACCAAAAAAAAAAAAAATTGAATCAAAATGGACTAAATAGATCAATAGTATATTGGACCAAGTAGACTCTTCACCCAAAAGCAAACCAAATTTGATAAAACACGTGGCGTGGGTACTACTGGGCCTACTGGGCCTGCTAAATATTTGACTGAATCCTAGGCAAAAGCCCTTAGGCCATCCCAAACCTAATTTCTTTTATTTTTGGGCTCCTAGGTGTTTTGATAGAGCCCCCTACAGAAACTTTTTTGCGCCTTCTTAATTCTGCTTGATCTGTGTTGTTATTCTGGACCTGTATTTGGGTTGTCGTTTCTTCAACCAAAAAAATAAAGTCTGTAACGGGCCAAGCCAGCCCAACCAATGCTCACACTTTTTCACAACAACAAATGCCATTCCCGCTCAGACAAAACAAAAAAAAAAAAAACCAAACCCATCAGTACTGTACTGTGCTCAAAAAGATGTAGTTTAAATTTTTTTTTTTTTTTTTAAGTTTCATGTAATTAAACTTACCATGTATTTTGCATTTAATAACAATACGATATATATATTTATATATATATATAAAGAGAAAAAAGAATTTTTGAGCCAAAAACTGAAAAAAACAAAAACAAAAAACTAACTAACTAACTAAAAAAAAGTCAATTTAAGACTCAATTAGTCCAAAATGGACCGAAATAAACATAATGAACCCAAGTAGACCAAACTGGACCGATTAAACCGAGGTGGACTAGAATGACCTAATGAACCGAATGGACAAATGAATCGAAGTGTACTAAAATACTATATCAACATGGGTTAATAAAAGCGTAATGTGGGGACAATTAACCAAGAGTCACGCATCTTGGGCTATGGGCTTAATCCGAAGAAGACTCATAGGCCGAACAGTGTGGCATTTATTAAACATTCTTCTTTCAGAAGATTCGCACATAGGAAGCGGCGATTCTGTCCGAGGAGGGTATAGTCCTCGGATTAGAAGAATTCGGTTTAAGGACGAATCCCGGTGACTGAAGTAATCCTCTTGGAATCCCCAATGACAGAAATGACCTTTGTGAACTTACTGGGAAGGAAAAGATCCCCAAAATATCTGAAGAAAGGCTGCTACCACCACATTGAATACCTGCAACTACTTTTCTGGCCGCATTTATGTGGAGAAGACCTCTGAACAGTGCTACCAAGACTATTATCTCTCATAGGAAAGCCAAAGAAAAGATCTGATGGGACAAGTATCAAGGGGCGCCTTAGATGAATGACAAGTGTAGGGTTAGGATGATTAAAAGATGATTATATAGTGTAACTTCCCCTTCATTGTTGGGGGGAATTTTTTGGTAGCTGAAACAAGAAAACCGAAAAGAAAAGAAAAGAAGAACTAGAACGTGAATTGCATAGCATGGTATCTCCTCGGACCGAAATGGAACTTATTCATACCAAATTATCTCGATTTGTTTTGGGCCTTTGATCAGCTTTTTGGTTTGTGTTTAAGAATAGGTTGAACGTAGTCCTCACCATTCGGACCTAATTCTTTAACCCACTCTCTACAAATTTATTGCTGCGGACTTATTGGGCCCAGGTCCTGCATGCTTTGGGCTTGAGTGCACAATTTGTTGCCCTACAATTGGCGCCGTCTGTGGGAAGAATTTGTGTAATAGTGAGCGTGACGTTTCACCATGGTAGGATCAGGTCCCCATCAGCAAGAATCTAGGGGCTCCCATCGACAAGATGCCTTCCACAATCTTGAGCGTAGAAGAGATAGGGAGGGTAGCCCACATACCACACAGACTAGCGGAAGTCACCCGCAAATGGGGAATCACTTCCCTCAGGAGCGGAGTAACAGGGCCATGCAAAGGGAAATCGATGATTTAAAGCGGGAGCTACGCCATGCACACCAACGACGAGCTCCTTCTAGTTCTGGCGTTTCTTCAAATGATGAAGATGACGTTACGTACAGACGCGGTCCTAGGACACCGTCGAGCGAGCCTTTTTCCTGTGACGAGGAAAATGTTCATAAGCGGAAACGTAAGAGTCCACCTCTCAAGGGGCTGGAAAATGATGCCATGAGCAAGGCGTTGAATCAAATCTCTAGATCCCCCTTTACGCGTCGCATTGAAAGGGCAGAACTTCCTCGGTGATTCCATCAACCCACTTTCACCACTTACTACGGCCGAACGGATCCAGTAAAGCACGTAAGCCAATTCAACCAGAAAATGGCTGTCTACTCTAGGGACGAGGCTTTGATGTGTAAAGTCTTTCCCTCCAGTTTGGGGCCCGTGGCCATGAGGTGGTTCGATGGGTTGAAAGCTAACTCCATAAATTCCTTTAAGGAACTTACGCAGGCTTTTGGCTCTCGTTTTATCACATGCAGTAGGGTGCCTCGCCCTTTAGATTCTTTATTGTCTTTGTCCATGCGGGAGGGGGAAACCCTGAAAACGTACTCGGACAGATATTGGGAGACGTATAACGAAATAGATGGTGACTTTGAGGACGTGGCCATCAGTACTTTTAAGGGCGGCTTGCCTGCCGAGCATGGATTAAGGAAGTCCCTCACTGGTAAACCTGTCACCAGTATGCGTCAGCTTATGGATCGAATAAGCAAGTACAAAAGGGTTGAAGAAGACCAGCAGCAAGGAAAGGGTAAAACAAAGCTTAACCCTCAGGAGCGTAGGGATTTCAGGTCAGACCGATTCAGTAACAATCGACCTCGAAGAGATTTCGCCGGGCAGTCAGATTCCTCCAGCACCCAAGCTGTCAACGCGGTATTCCGAGAACCAGTTAATCAGGTTTTGGAAAAAATTAAGAACGAGTCGTTCTTTAAATGGCCGAACAAAATGGCTGGGAACGCTATGAGGCGCAACCAAAGCCTCTACTGCCAATATCATCAGGATCAAGGACATACTACTAAGGATTGCAGGAATTTATAGGACCATTTGGATCAGCTGGTCTGAGAAGGAAGATTGAAGGATCTGTTGCATTATTCCAGTAGCCAAGCAGGACAGACTGGGTTCGATTCCAGAAGAGGAGCTTCCTCAGGCCCACCCCTAGGAACGATAAACGTCATCTTCGCTGCCCCCGGAAGAACGGGATCCTATCCGTACAGAGTGATGTCTGTGGCTTGGTCACTCACCGAGGATAGTAAGCTTGAATAAAAAAGAATCAAGATGGAAACACAACCAGTTCTGGGTTTCTCAGACGAAGACAAGGTCGGAACTATCCAACCCCACAACGATGCCTTAGTGATCACGCTTAGGATAGGTGGGTATGATGTGAAGAGGGTGTTGGTGGACCAAGGGAGTGCTGTGGAGGTGATGTATCCCGACCTGTTCAGAGGTTTAGGGTTAAAGTCCAAGGATCTAACCGCCTATGACTCCCCCCTGGTTAGCTTCGAAGGAAGAACCGTTATGCCGAAGGGTCAGATTAGGCTACCTGTACAAACCGGTCCTGAGGTGGTAGAGGTTGACTTTATTGTGGTGGACGTTTATTCTCCGTATACGGCTATCATGGCCAGACCTTGGCTTCACACTCTAGGGACTGTCTCCTCCACTTTGCATCAAAGGGTGAAGTACCCTTCCGAGGGTCAGGTTAGAGAGATCCTTGGAAACCAGTCCATGGCTAGACAATGCCTGGTGGCGGCCATATCCCATCAACCTGAAGCTGAATCGCCGATAGCCGTGGAGGGAAGTTCATAGCAATTAAAAACTCTAGATTTGCTTATCGATGGGCATTTCGAGGAGGCAAAATGTGATGACTTAGAGAGGATCATTATAGGGGATGATCTGGAGAAATATTTCCAAGTGGGGTCCCAGTTGCCGCCTCGCGAGAGAGAAGAGTTAATAGAATTTCTTAAGAAGAACGTTGATGTATTCGCCTGGAGCGCTTATGAGGCCCCGAGGGTGGACCCAACCTTTATCTGTCATCACTTAAATGTTAACCCGTCCATTACTCCGAAAAAGCAACCACCTCAACACCCATCCAAGGAGCATGCCAATGCCGTTAAAGAAGAGGTGAGAAAGTTTAAGCAAGTAGGAGCTATCAAGGAGGTGTTCTACCCTGAGTGATTGGCTAATACTGTGGTGGTAAAGAAAAAGAGTGGCAAGTGGCGAGTGTGCGTGGACTTTACCGATCTAAATAAGGCTTGCCCAAAAGATCCATTCCCTATGCCACGAATAGATCAGTTGGTGGACGCAACGGTGAGACACCCTCGGATGAGTTTCTTGGATGCCTTCCAAGGATATCACCAAATACCTTTAGCCTTGGAAGACCAGGAGAGGACTACATTTGTCACCCCCATTGGAAACTACCATTACAAGGTGATGCCTTTCGGTCTAAAAAACGCTGGATCAACCTATCAAAGGATGATGACGAGAATGTTCGAGCCTCAATTAGGGAGGAGCATTGAGGTCTACATAGACGATATGGTGGTCAAAAGCAAGGTGGTATCCAAGCATGTTGATGACCTCGGAAGCATCTTTGAAATCTTGAGGAAACATAAATTGTGCCTAAATGCGTCCAAGTGCACGTTTGGTGTGAGATCGGGCAAATTCCTGGGATACATGGTAACACACAAAGAAATCGAAATCAATCCCGATCAAATTAAGGCGATTAACAATTTACACCCTCCTCGTAATCCCAAAGAGGTTCAGAAACTTACTGGAATGATTGCCGCTTTAAATAGTTTTATCTCTCGTTCAGCAGACAGATGTCGTCCCTTCTTCCTCTTGATGAAAAAATGGAAGGGATTTGAGTGGTCCGAGGAGTGCTCTAAAGCCTTCCAGCAGCTTAAGGAATATCTTTCTCGGCCTTCGATCATGTCCAGTCCTCAGGAGGATGAGGTTTTATTCGCCTACATAGCTGTTGCTCCCCATGCTGTAAGTCTGGTGTTAATTCGAGTTGACAGTGGTGTGCAACGGCCGGTTTACTACGTTAGCAAATCTTTACATGAAGCTGAGGTGCGCTATTTACCATTGGAAAAGGTCATCTTGGCTGTGGTCCATGGTACGCGGAAGCTCCCCCACTATTTTCAGGCACACACTGTCATCGTCTTAACTCAACTCCCGATTAGGGCTGTACTCCGAAGTGCTGACTATACAGGCAGGATAACTAAATGGGGTACAATTCTAGGGGCCTTTGACATCAAGTACTTGCCTCACACCTTTGTCAAGGGTCAGATCCTCGCAGACCTGGTGGCCGAATTCGCTGAAGCCTCGTTAGAGAATGTGCCAGCACCGCAGCACATGGATGAAAAATCAGTTGGCGTCATCTCGCTCCAAGAACCCCTATGCTGGAAAGTGTACGTCGACGGTGCAGCGAACCAAAGAGGTTCTGGATTGGGATTGGTCCTAATCTCTCCTGAACAACTAACAATAGAGAAATCGTTGAGGTTGGGTTTCTTAGCCACCAATAATGAGGCCGAGTACGAAGCTCTGCTGGAAGGAATGAATATGGTTCAAAGGCTGGGGGGAAAAGAAGTAAAAATATTTTCAGACTCCAAACTAGTCGTTGGTCAAGTGAAGGGCGAATTAGAGGCAAGGAATAAAAGAATGCAGAAGTATTTAAGTCAAGTTAAACAGTTGCGGTTAAAATTCGAGTCATTCAATCTACTGCACATCCCCAGAAGCAGCAATTCGCATGCAGATTCTCTGGCTACACTTGCAACCTCTTCGGCGCAGAGCTTACCTCGAATTATCCTCGTAGAAGACTTGTACAAGCCCACGGAGGCAGGAGGAAAGTTAACCCAGATTTGTCATGTCCGAGTGGAACCTTGCTGGATGGATCCCATCATATCATTTTTGATGGAAGACCTCTTGCCGGAAAATAAATTGGAGGCAGAAAAAATACGAAGAAAGGCACCTCGCTTCTGGTTGTCCGAAGATCGAAAATTATACAAGCGCTCTTTTGCCGGACCATATCTACTATGTATTCATCCTGAAACGACAGAGGTCATCCTAGAAGAGCTACACGAGGGGATTTGTGGGAGCCACACTGGAGGCAGGTCTTTATCTCTTAGGGTTATCACGCAAGGCTACTGGTGGCCAAACATGCAAAAAGAAGCACACGAGTACGTAAAGAAGTGCGACCAATGCCAGCGATTCGCACCAAACATACACCAACCAAGGGGGATCCTTAATCCGCTAACCAGTCCATGGCCATTTGCTCAATGGGGCTTGGATATTGTCGGGCCTTTCCCCAAAGCAGCAGGAAACAAGAGATATTTGCTGGTCGGCACTGACTATTTTACAAAGTGGGTTGAAGCCGAGCCTTTATCAAACATCAGGGATGTGGACGCTAAGAAGTTTATTTGGAGGAACATCGTTACTCGGTTCGGGGTCCCTCGTACTATTATCTCGGACAATGGTCTTCAGTTCGACAGTAAGGCCTTCAGGAGATACTGCGGCGAATTAGGAATAACGAATAGATATTCCACCCCAGCTTACCCCCAAGGGAATGGACAAGCCGAGGCCGTTAATAAAGTCATAGTAAACGGACTGAAGAAGAGGTTAGATGATGCGAAAGGAAGATGGGTGGAAGAACTGCCGCATGTCCTGTGGGCCTATCGAACCACACCTCGTAGATCAACGGGGGAAACCCCCTTTTCGATGACTTATGGTGTCGAAGCTGTCATTCCTTTGGAAACTGGGTTTCCAACGCTAAAAAGCAGTTCGTTCAGTTCAAATAATAATGATAATCTGCTGGAGAGAAGTTTAGATTTCGTAGAAGAGAGAAGGGAAAGTGCACTGGTCCAATTGGCGTACTACCAACACAAACTTAAGCAATGATACGATGCTAAAGTAAAGCTAAGGCCACTAGCACCTGGTGACTTGGTCTTGAGGAAGTTCTGGGCACTGCAAAAAACCCAGCGTGGGGAAAGCTAGGGCCCAATTGGGAAGGACCATATCGCATCACCTCGGAAGCAAGTATAGGGGCATACTTCTTAGAAGATTTAGACGAACGTGTAATACCTCGTCCTTGGAATGTAAATAACCTGAAAATGTATTATTACTAATAAGAATTTCCTTTATCATTAAACTCGTGTGTTGTGTGAAGAAGTAGCTTATGTTATTATAAAAGTGTTTAAACAGAACCTTAGTTATGCCTGATGTCCTCGGACCAGATGCTTTGGGGAAATTATTACACTTATGTTTATTATAAAAGTGTTTGAACAGAAAGTTAACACACCTTTGGGTTACTAGGTAATAACATTCCATTAGCATGATCGAATAAATCTTAAGTTATTGCAAGGCCCTCTGACCATGCTCAATTGAATTAATTTCCTAGTATTTTCTTTATATAATGCATTCATTGGAACTTACGTTATAACAGGTCCTTGCTGTTATTCTTCATTACGAAAACGTCGAGCCTTAAAATAAGAACATGATGTGGTCATCCATTATAAATATTTTTTGAAAAGCCTTAGTATATAAATAAGAAGCCATCTCAAACTTTAACAAAAGCAAATGACAAAAGTACAAATGCAAAAGGTAAGAAAGACAAGTCTATTCTTTAATCAAAAATAGAATAAGTACATCATAAGTGTTTGCAGAAGCTACACTTAAACAAAAAAAAAAAAGGGCTACACTTAAACAAAAAAAAAGAAATTTTTACAGCTACTTTTTCAAAGACTGAGAGTCCTTCTCGAGACATATAGCTTTGGTCTTGGCTCCCTCAGCATCAGACTTTTTCTCAACTGCCTTGGCCTGAGAAACAACGTCCTTGATGGTAAGGGAATCCTCGGCAGATTTATCTTTAACGACTCCCTTGGAGGCCTCAGCAGCTCCGACAGGGGCACTTGTAGTAGCTATCTGCTCTGGAGGAGGGAGGGGTAGACTAATGGCCATCGGAGGGCTGGTCGGAATTTCCCTGATGTGTTCAGGGAAAAACATGCTCTCAGGTCTCCTCAGCTCCGAATCAGCAGGAACCCCTGCACGATTAAGTGCTTCCACCCAAGTCTCTGTGCAATATTCCCTGCACACCTCAGCCACCTCCTCAGTCAACCTCTCCTCCGTTTCCATTACCCCACGTTCGTATGCCGCCTCTTCCGCAGACTTAGCAGCTTCCATTGCTTTTAGTGCTGCCTCCTTAGATTTCTGCAATTCAGCTTTCAGGCTTAGCACTGCTGCTTTCTCAATAGCCAAATTTAGCTGGGTCGTATAAAGCTGTTTTCTCTGGTCCTCGGCTTGAGCCTCAACATTTTTTAGCCCAGCCTTGGCACTTGAGCATTCTCGCTCTGAAATCTTCAGCTTCTCGGCCAGCTGCATTTTCTCCTCTTTAAGGCTCCCAAGAGTCTTCTCAACTTCACGGCGAGAGTGGGACTCAGCCTCACATCTATTCTGAGCATTTCGAACCCACTCTTCGGCCACGTAGACTTGTTGAGTGACCTGCATAACAGTAGCAAAGAAGACATGTACATAAAGGCAAGTATAATAATACTGATAAGATGAATAACTTTATCATGTTTAAATCACTACATAAATCTAGCTTACCAAGGCAAGATTCTTCTTCAAGGACATGAAGAGCTCGGGCTGCCTGGTGCGCCTAAGGGCCTCCATATCCCTTAGGAGCAAGAGGAGTTGCTCTAAAGCTTGGGCCAGATGGGCTGAGTGACCTCTCTGGGACTCCCTGATTGTGGCATCCCAAAGAATTTGAGTCCCATCCAACTCAATCCGAGGGGCCCAGAAGCGCTGTTGTCTACGCACCTCAGCATCTTCTCTGCTATCAACAGAGCTTGCCCTATTTTCCCGGGGGTCTTTAGTTTTCTGTTGTTTGGAGCTCTTCGGAGGAATCACCTCACCTTCTTCGATCTCCTGCATTAGTCTCTTCTTCTTCAAGTCAGGAATGTCGCGAAGTCCAAGATCAGTAGGAAGAGGAGGCGGAGGGGGTAGATTGGCAGGAGCCAAAGCCTGGGATGGGCCTTTCGAGGCTCCTTTCTTTCGGACTCATCTCTCCTTATTCTTCCGAACTTAAATCTACTCGGGAAACAATTAATGTTGGCCGGATAGCTGCGGAGAGTCTGTCAGCGTCGTCCTCAGAATCCGAGAGCTGCACGGGCCTCTCCGATCTACCTTCTTCTCCTTCAAAATGGAACTGATCTATCTCCTCGTCTAAGGACGCACGTGAAGAAGCAATTTCCTCTTCTTCCGCGGCTTCAGCTCCGAGAGGGACTTGTTGTAATGGAAGCACAAGTTGAGGAGGAATTTGAGAGACTGGCAGAATGACAGGAGGAAGATCGTCTCGGGCCAAAAAGTCGGGTTTTGACACGTCGATACGGTTAATCTGACGATCACCAGCTCTGATAGCGTTTCCAACTTCCTGAAAAACCCTCGAAATGGGTTCAAAGTCTAGGACGAGGTGAACAGCGCGTAATTGTCGATCCTTGCTCACAAAGATTTCTGACCTAAGTAGGTAGTTGAGAGCAACCACGTTGGTGTGGCTTAGTCGAGGAGCGACAAGTGTCCTATCTGCAAAAATAACCAAAAGGTCAGGTGCGATTGAACAATGAAAATCTATTGTCAAAACAGATTACAATGGGAAAACATGGATGGAGGATAAAAACTAAATCCTATGTCAAGGGAACTAACTCTAGGGTATCCCACCTGTCTCTCTCTCCCGAGTTGGGCAGGGTCGACCATCGTGCCATGCCCCTAAAGCGATGGGGTAGTCATCTTTCATCCCTTTGTTTGACTTGGGGAGACACGAGATGAGCCTCACAACGGACGACCTGGACTTGAGATAAAATCCTCCGTCGGCTTGCGAGTGGCACTCATACAGGTGAACCACATCGTGCCAGGTGAGGCCCAAATGAAGATGCTGGTCTAGAGCATCGATACACCCAAGAATCTTAAACATATTGGGTGCGCATTGGTGAGGGCATAACCTATGCTTTATAAGGTACTCTCGGGTTATTCTATCCATTGGAAGGGTCATTCCCCCTTCTATGAAGGCTATTATAGGAATGACCACTTCTCCTGCTTCTCTAGGGATGACGATTTCTTCTGAGGAACAGTACCTCAGGCCAACCTCCTGGGGTATATTATATTTCTGCTTAAAGGCTTCTATTTTGGCTGGGGAATTTACTAAACGCTCAAATCTACCCATTTCTTACAACCTAAAGACAGAATAGGTGATTTTTGAGGGTAAGGAAACAAATATGGAGGCCGAGGAGGTAGACCGACAAGAAAATTCTAATATAAAAACTAAACCAACTTACGGGATTAAAAACGCTAGTGTCTGAAAGATTTCTGAGAAGACCTTCGAAGACCTCTCACGAGAAATAATGACAGAGATTTGGGAGTTTGGCGTTTTTTAAAGACAGGAGCGTTAGTGTTCTCTGGAGCGCTTGAAGTTTCTTTGAAGAAGAAGATAAATGATCCCTCGAGGCTTTATATTAATAGAGAGAGAGAGGGGAAAGTATCCCGCCCATAATTTTAAGGGAAATATCAGCCGTTATATCCGCGCATCGACCGTTGGATGTGGGAGACAAGACGCCTCCTGGAGTAATTAATAAATGCTTCGGGGATTGCGAAGCGTCAGAGGTAATCATGAAACGCAATTAAGTCATATCCTCGCACGTGTGAATTAAATATCACCTGTTTTCATCTCTTGAAAGTCAAAACCTCACCTTTTCTCCTCGGATGGGAGGGAAAAATTGAAGTTTTGAGGGGTTATTGTGGGGACAATTAACCAAGAGTCACGCATCTTGGGCTGTGGGCTTAATCCGAGGAAGACTCATGGGCCGAACAGTGTGGCATTTATTAAACATTCTTCTTTCAGAAGATTCGCACATAGGAAGCGGCGATTCTGTCCGAGGAGGGTATAGTCCTCGGATTAGAAGAATTCGGTTTAAGGACGAATCCCGGTGACTGAAGTAATCCTCTTGGAATCCCCAATGACAGAAATGACCTTTGTGAACTTACTGGGAAGGAAAAGATCCCCAAAATATCTGAAGAAAGGCTGCTACCACCACATTGAATACCTGCAACTACTTTTCTGGCCGCATTTATGTGGAGAAGACCTCTGAACAGTGCTACCAAGACTATTACCTCTCACAAGAAAGCCAAAGAAAAGATCTGATGGGACAAGTATCAAAGGGCGCCTTAGATGAATGACAAGTGTAGGGTTAGGATGATTAAAAGATGATTATATAGTGTAACTTCCCCTCCATTGTTGGGGGGAATTTTTTGGTAGCTGAAACAAGAAAACCGAAAAGAAAAGAAAAGAAGAACTAGAACGTGAATTGCATAGCATGGTATCTCCTCGGACCGAAATGGAACTTATTCATACCAAATTATCTCGATTTGTTTTGGGCCTTTGATCAGCTTTTTGGTTTGTGTTTAAGAATAGGTTGAACGTAGTCCTCACCATTCGGACCTAATTCTTTAACCCACTCTCTACAAATTTATTGCTGCGGACTTATTGGGCCCAGGTCCTGCATGCTTTGGGCTTGAGTGCACAATTTGTTGCCCTACACGTAACATCAATAAATATTATATATAGATATAAATGTGCTACAAAAGTGACCTTTAAAAGATGAAATAACCAACCCTTTCACAGTATGAAATTTGTTGACCTGTTCCAAACATTAAAAAAAAAAGAAAAAAAAAAGAATTTATAACTGAGTGAGAGGCCATCACAAAGGGGAGATTATTAGATACTGACACAGAAAATAAATAAAACCAAATTATTACAAAAAGTAACTTCTCTAAAATTATTTTTTAAGTTTATATCCTATTATTTAATTGGATAGCTCACCACTCTCAGTCTCTGCTTTTGCAACATTTACTAAAATAAAATAAAATTCCCTCAAGACGCAGTACAGGAATATGTTCATTTGCCCAAAAAACATTTGTTCTTCAAATTTCAGCCCAATACAGACCAAATTTGACAAGACACGTGGGTATCAATGGGCCTGCCTGGCCTGCTAAATATCTGACTAAATCCTAGGCAAAAGCCCTTAGGCCAGCACAAATCTTTCTTTTTTGGGCTCCCCATGTGCTTAGAAAATGGGCCTTCTTAATTCTGCTTGATCTGTATTTGGGCTCTTTTTTACAAATCCCAACTCTTTACTCTCTCTTACACCTAGGCCCAAATCCAAAGCCCAACATCTCTTTCTTTCTTTTCTGTCTATTCTTTTGCCTCATCTCAGTTTCTTTTCTAAACTTTCTTTTCGTTTTTCCGTTAAACTTAGAAAGTAACTAACCTCAAAACTCACTTCCCAGCTGAGCTCTTCTCTTCGCTTCACCACCATGATCTCCATCACTTCCACCGAGTTAAACTACCTCGTTTTTCGTTACCTCCACGAATCAGGTTTTTTAACCTAACCTCTCTCTCGTCCTTTTATGTTTTTTTTATTACACAAAGATCTCTTTTTTACTACGATGTTTTTTTTTTTTTTTTTTTTTTTACTTTTTGAAAACTAGGGCATAAGACATATCCAATTATTATGGTATGTAATTTTTGTTTGATTTTGTACTATGTTTTGTGGTAAATAGAAACATTGATTAGTAAATACACCTACCTAGGTTGCGTTTGGTAATCCTTAATCCAAATACATAGATTTTAAATCTATGGATTTTGAATTTCCTTGTTTGGATAATACATGTATTCAAGTATTTGAAACCCAAAATGCACAACAATAAACCACAGTAGCAGAGAATGTTATGAGATTCTACAACTTTATAATCAGGAAAATAAGAAAAAACAACAACAACAACAACAACAAAGGCCCCATCTTAGATTATCTTTCATGATACCATGATAAATTACCAGTTGTCCCAAAAGCTTTCAGCTATTAGGAAATGGTAAGTTTAATTACTTACCACTGTTCTAACAATCTTGAAGGGCTTTTTAATGGGGTTTGATGTTTAGGGGTTTTGGTAATGAAAAGATTGGGTTTTGAATATGTTTGATGGTTGTTGGTATTAAAACAGTGAAAAGAACGAGAAAATGAAATGAAGAAAGAAAATTACTAGGCAATAACATCTAGCTTTCTATGAGTAATCACACTCTCAAAGCTTTAAAAGAAGCTGCTAAATTTATTAATTAATCTCGCTATGAATGTTGTTGACTACATTAAAGCCCTTATATAGGCTATAGTTGTACAGCGAAATCATTTCCTAGAAGCACTAGTATTTTAAAGAACTTATTCCTAAAAAGACTAGGATTACTAATAAATAAGAAAAAGTACTTAACTCATAAACCAAATAGGAAAGGACTCAAAGAACAAATAAACTTATGGGCCTTTGGTATAGCCAATGACAGCCCATTCCAGAAAATTTAGGGTAAATTGCCCTTATTCTTATAAAACTTAATTAAAACTGAACCAGAACCTTTCTAACCTAAAAAACTTAATAATAAGACTCAATAAAAGCTAAAGTAACATATGAAAGTTGCCAAGAAGGCCATACATCAAAGTTAGACCAGAATTCTTGAATCTCTTTTGTATTTAATCTTGTTTTTCCTCGAACTCCTCTATACTATTTGCGTCATTAGATCCATAATAGAACCTACATTGACAAAATTGATATAAAACAATTCATTGCTTCAATCTTTCAAAACCATACAGCAAATGGTATCTTTTCCATCTTATACTCGTAATCAGAACTAGAGTAGTCAAAGGCAAGTCAGGTGCTCGCCTAGACGTTAGGGTGAGCTGAGGCACCTTTAAAGCCCTGAGGCAACGTGCCTTTAGTGATGCACTTGCCTTTTAGAGCCTAAGCGAGTGCTCGAGCACTTTAAATAGATTGTACAGTTTTTGAGGCAAGAGCCTAAATGAAGTTCCAAAGGAAAGAAAAAGAAAAAAAAAGAAAGTTTTGTAATTTGGCAAAAAAAGTAGTTCTATACTCTTTCTTTTTTTTTGATAAGTAGTAGTTCTATACTCTTTCTCCTGCTCCTTTCTCTATCCCACCGCTCTTTCACATAAATTTAGAATTTTTTTTTTTTTTAAATTCAATCATATAATCTTTTAGCTTTGATAGTTGTTCCATTGAAAATTTTTATACAAGATTATTGTAAATTCTCTTCTTAGATTAATTAATAGAACCTCTTGCCAGTTTGGAAAATTCAAACCATGCCTAATAAGTATTAGATACATACGATTTGAGTTCATTTTATGTAGAATAACTGTAATTAGAGTTCAACGGCTTGCTTCACTAGGGCAAGCGCCTTTTTGGCACTTCACGCTTCAGGCAATACACTAGGACATGGGGCCTTAAGGTTGCCTTTGCCCTTTGACTACACTGATCATAACTCTATATGTGCTGCCAATACAAGACTAAAGCAACAAATATATATTAAAAAGGCCAACATGTACAAACCCAAATTATCACAACGAACTTCCAACTAATAAAATCAAAATCCAATTATCAATACTTATGAACTGAATCCCTTAAACCTGACCAAGAGACCCCCACTTCAAAACCAACAAACCCTAAAACTCGCATATAAGAAACATTTTCAACAATGAAAACCCAAAATCCCAATTCTGAAACTAAGATTGACAAAAAAAAAAGGCAATCATCACCTGTAGTGTAGATGTGTGAATTCAAGTAGCCAAAGCACTAACACATAAAATCCTTGACGAAAATGAAGACGCTTTTGGACCTAGAATTTGGCGAATATCATTTGTAGAGCTTATGATAGAAACCTTCATGGACCTTGATGGTCTTCAATTGGTCACCATCTTGGACTGCAATTAGGTGGTATAGCTGACAAGGGTGACCTCCTCATCTTCTTTGAGTAGATATGTTGGAGTGACTATGGTTTCAGCCAGTGACAGAGAGAGAGAGAGGGAGACCTTTGTTCAAAAGGAGAGAGCTGATTGTGAAGCCATCAAAGCACTATGAAGATTTGTAATCAACACTTTGACACGACTTGAAATTGAGTTAACTGATTTTGGGTTTTATATTAGTGATGGATTTGGCCCAAATATAAATGAATAGCCAATTTAAAATATTCAAACAACAGATTTGGGTTTAAATTGGTGCTTGAGGTCTCTCTACAAATCATTGCTTGCCCAATCATCTTCCTTTATGAACGCTAAATTGATATCTTATAAATTGGCAAATTCTCATGAGATACCATGAGGCAGAAAATAAATTTACTGCTGAACATACGTTTAGAAACTTTTCCATTTAAATAAAATATATACCATATATGATGCTTTCTTACATTCTTTTAGTTGTTTCATTAATTTCTGTATAATCTCCTCCAGGTTTTACACATTCAGCTTTTGCTTTTGGATACGAGGCAGGGATCAATAAAAGCACATTTGATGGTAACTTAGTTCCACCAGGTGCTCTTGTTACATTTGTCCAAAAAGGAATTCAATATCTTGAGCTGGATGCAAATTTGAGTAGTGTAAGCATGATTATTTATATTGTCTTCATTTCATATCCCTTTTAACTTGTAATATGTACACTCCAGAACTTTCTGCTGATTTAAGTCTCTGTTAGGTCTCCAGACAGATGCTGATATGGATGATGATTTCTCATTTCTACAACCTTTAGATCTTATTACAAAGGATCCATATGAGCTGCAGAAAATTATAAAAGCTAAAAAGGAAAATCTACAAAAGGATAGGCTTGAAGAAAACGGGAAACATAATGAGTCCAATCATGAAATTGAACGAGAAAATGTGCAAGAAAGAGAGAAGGAGAAAAAAGGGAGAGAAAAAGAACAAGAACAGGATAAAGAGAAGATAGAGAAGGATAGGGAGCGAGAAAAGGGTAAAGATAAGGAAAAGCCCCATCAGGATCACATCGATAAAGAAAAGTGTGAAGATAAGGTCATAATGGAACATGAAGAAAATGGAACTGCAGGAGGTGATTGACACATTCCATTTCTCTTGCTGATTTATTTATGAAATTGTGTCTTATCCTTATATGGGCATCATTTAAAAAGCATATATGCCATTACAATTACAATAAAAATAACTTGACACAAAGTAAATCAAATTTCTTCTGTTTCTTTTCTTTCTTCTCTTTTCAACCATAAATCAAATTTTCTCTCTTGAACCCTAACCCTTCTCTAAAAAAGTTCTAAACCCAGAATTCATGAAGCCTCCTAAACCTTAACCCACCACAACTACATGTAGACAAATTCCCCAATTTTTCCTACGTCAAGCAGCCCCATATTGGCAATCCTAACCAGCTTTGTCAGTGTTTGACTAGGACTTCAGTGCTGATGAAAGTGGACTTAAGTGTATGCCATGTAGCCCTAACCATTAATTGACAGCCTGCATGTGCTTCAAATATAACTAACCTTTTCTATTTTCTTACTTTCTTTATTTATTTTTAATTTTGCGTCAGATGAAGTTATGCTCTGATGGTTCTACAAGGGGCTTAAATACATGCAATGTGTCATGCAACAATATCATTGTATGCCATATAGTAGAAGGCATGAACATCATGCAAACATAGGTGGATGATGTTTGGCTTTTGCATACTTATAGCTGTTTTATGGTCTGCAATAGGTCTTGCATCGTACCTCATTTTTCATGTGGTGGAATAGCATTACTAGTATGATTCTGAGATCACTGCCTTTCTCCAGCACACTCAAACATGCATGACCATCTTCCATTCTGTTAAGATGGCTAATTGAATACTGTTTTCTCACATGTGAGCATTTAATATGTTTTTGGGTATGCTACATAGGGCCAGAACCAATGGACATCTCAACAAGCTCAACATCCTTGCCTTGTGAAATTCCTAGTTCTGATGTAAAAATTCTCGAAGGTCACACCTCTGAGGTTTGGACATATCCCTGTGTCATTCATTAGTTTCCCATTTTTAATTGGCTGCCTTTTATGTTCTGAGCTTGTTCCTTAATTGCCAACAGGTTTTTGCTTGTGCATGGAGTCCATCAGGTTCGCTGCTTGCATCTGGGTGAGTCTAATGTCTTTAAAAGAGATGCTTCTGATAAGAAGTATTTCATCAGTGTGTCCAGAGTATATCTCAATTATTGTTCACAGTTGCTTTTCTCATTCTTCTTTCCTGTCTACACTTACAAATATTTCTCCTTTTACTAGTCTTTTTTTTTACACCCTTCTTGTATATGCGAGTTTCACATTGGAATAATTTAGGTTTTGTATATGGGCTGCTCGAATTAACCTTTGAAGGAAATTTTCATTAAAATATTTCTTAGCTATTTAAAACCTCAGTTTCCACTTATCTCTAATTATTGGGTAATGGTTTGTCTGAAGCTTGTGAAGCACAAATGAACAAATTCTTTAGCAAGCAAGATGCATAAGCTTACGCAGCTGATAGCTAACTATAGTAGTGTTTATGTTTTTTGTTGTATTTCTTTTTCTGATACTAGTTTGACTAAAGTTTTTATATTAGTTCAGTAGGATTCAGTTTCCTTATATCAATTAAAAAGTGGTGCTATATAGTTGGTTGAATTGCACTGCACCATGTGGCTCTTCTTAGTCTTTATTCTTGAGGTCTTCACTTCCAGTTCAAAATTCTTATCTTTTAATCTGAACAATAATTTTTTATTTGCTGAAATGGTAATAATATATTATAAATCTTTTGCACCATAAATTGTGTATGGTTATAAAGGGTGGAGCCAGATACATTGAGTAGGGCAATTGGCCCCACAGAAAGTTTTTTTTTTTTTTTTTAAAGGTTCTTTGGGGTAAGTTCAAAACTTATGAAAAAGTTTTGGGAATAATCTGATTGCACCTACTAAATAAAGGTGTCCAGTTAAGTTTTTTTTTTTTTCCTTTATCTCATTAAATTATACTCGTATAATTAATTGAAGAGTTCTCTAACATTCTTTTTCAAAATTTTCTGAATTAATAAAACTATGTAATCAATTAAATTCTTTGGTTAAGATATGTGCTTCAATTGAGTCATTTACTTGGCTTTTATATACAATGGGGGTTGTTTTGTGGTTTAGGATTTACATCACATAATTTTTAATAGATTAAAATTATGTGTTTTTGATAGGACAAGGTGGAATTAATTTCTTCGAATATGGATTATGTGGTAATTTTATAGTTAAATTAATTGCTTGGCTGAAAATATTAATTAGATCATAAATGTCCTATTTGAGTTAAACTAACTTTGTGTCATTTCACTTATCCTAACCAAAAAAAAAAAAGACTTTTCAACATACTCTATTAGGCTTCCAAATATTTAAACTCATTAGTAAAAATATAAACCATTGTTTATTTATTTTGAAAATGATATTTGAGAAAAAATTATTGTGTTATTAACTTATTATATTTTTAAAAAAATTCATATCTTTTGAAAATTTGTTTATATCCTCCACCCTAAATAATTTTTGGCTTTGCTCCTATTTGTGTTTGCGCACACACGTTTGTTTGCATGGCAAAGTTTTTAACTCACATCAAAAGCTGCTTGTCAATGCTTTTTGATTAAGTTAATTAACTAAACTGATACAGATGACAAGAATATAAGTTGTGAACTTGTGATATGTCCTAGTAGTGAGATGAGGCTTCCCCTTCATTGATATGGTGAAGGATTTGTAATTGGATAGGGTCTTAGGTCTTACCAAACTTGTTGTTGTCTCTGGTAATTTTTAATATTTAGAGATGATGCCTTCATTGTCTTTTCTCTGATCTGTTTTAGAAAACATGGAGCTATAACATGCACATGAGCAGCATCTGAATTATATGACTATAATGGAACCGTGCTGTTCCACATCATCATTATTATTTAATCAAGTGGTTGGAACAATTATTTTGCCTCTATAAGTATATAAAATAAAATAAAAAGTTCCAACAACTTAGGAGCTCTCACTCTCTCTCTCTCTCTCTCTCTCTCTCTCTCTTCACACCTAACCATTATGTGCTCAAATTATTTTATAATTTTCCAATATATAGGTCTGGAGATTCAACTGCCAGAATTTGGACCATTGTGGATGGACCTAGTATCTCTAGTGTGCAAGATGGACCTTTAAATGTTGCAGTGTTGAAGCATTTCAAAGGTAGAACCAATGAGAAAAGCAAGGATGTCACAACACTTGATTGGAATGTGAGTGTCTGTGTTATGATTATGGTTGACGTGCTTCCTTCATGTTATTCAAGTTTACATTCAAGATAAATTTTTAATTGGTAAGTTATATGCATATCTAGAGGATTTTGAATCCATGACTCACCCCCTCCCCCAAATCTATTTTTAAGAAAGAAGTCCCATTTCAGTTAGAGCTTATTGGATATATCCAAGTTAGATGGTATTTTTCAACCGCAATGCAGCCTTAGTACCAAAATTTAGAGTCACTATGGAACCTCACTAGACTCGTAATGTAAAACAACACGGATGCAACTCAAAACTAACGCGGACTAGTTATGGTTGGCCACATGTAATGTAAGACAACATGCTCTGATACCAAAACCAACACAGGACATAACCAAAAAACGAATGCAACACGAAAACTAAAGAACAAAAAAATAATAATAACCTAGGAATCAGCACCAAGCCATTAGAAAAAGTTCCAACTGAAATTTTATCCATTGTAAACTTGTCTCCATAGGAGTTAAGCATTAGACTACTAAAACTAAATCCTAATTATAATTGACTTGAGAAATCTCAATTATTGAATTACAAAAATACGCCTAACTCTAGGAGAATAAATAAAATACTAATAATATGTGGTCGACCTTGACTAATCTGTTGAGAATCCATTGCCGATCTCAAAATTTTGGAATAAAGGCTTGGTTATTATTGTTATGACCTAATTAACCAATAAAATCTAAAATAAAATTCATTTGACCAATGAAATTTCAATTGAGTTCTAGGACAGCACTAAACTAAACTAAAATAAAATCATCCTCACGCTTTTCACATCAGCATGCCTTTTTAGCTCCAAGACGTGTTCATCTGTGTGTATTTATTCTCACTAGCACCCTTTCCATCATATAGGGAGATGGGACATTACTTGCAACAGGTTCTTATGATGGTCAAGCAAGAATATGGAGTAAAGATGGTGAGTTGGTTCAGTTTGAAATATTGTTGCATGTTTTCTTTGAACTCTGTCAGTGCTTAAATCAAGCCAGAAAAGTACATGGGTACTTTCTTATTTTGCAATATCATCAGCTTTTGTATTAACAAATTGTGGGTCCTTGCTAGGGGAGTTGAGGAGTACATTAAACAAACATAAAGGTCCAATATTTTCATTGAAATGGAACAAGAAGGGTGATTTCCTTCTTAGTGGCAGTGTGGATAAAAGTGCAATTGTGTGGGACATAAAGACTGGGGAATGGAGACAACAATTTGAATTTCATTCAGGTACCACTTTACCCTTTTGTTTTGATAATTTCTGATGGCATATGGAATATCAATGTAGGATGTTCTTCTCTTCTTTCTTTTTGTTTTTTGGCTGGTTCTTAAAATGATAATGAAGCTAAATTATTTTTTCAGCTCCAACTCTTGATGTTGATTGGCGAAACAACGTTTCATTTGCAACATGCTCAACTGACAGTATGATACATGTTTGCAAGGTTGGAGAGAATCGACCAATGAAAACTTTCTCGGGGCATCAGGTTTTTCCTAGTCATCTGTCAACTCATGATAAATCGTCAAAGTTCTTGTGTCTGTTTGTTTAGTTACCATATTAACTCTTAAACTAAACTCACGATAAACTATTTAGCATTTATGTTTGCATTCATCCAACATATCTGTTACTTAAGGAAAATTAATGAGCAATGCTCGATCAAATTTGTGCTCGTATGGTATCTGCTTGTCACTAGTTTGATGAGCAGGAAATCGATTTGTGAGCACTGTTTAACTGTCAGCAGCATGTGCTCATATGAGCTTGTCACTAGTTTTTAAAATTGCTCAGGAGATGACAGAATTAGAAACTTATTTGGTTCTGAACTCCTAGTATTGTGACCACCTAAATTTCAGGCTTTGTTCATTTTAGGAATTAGTATATAAGAATGCTTCTCTATTGTTCCATTTTGTAATAGATTCTTGATAGGTCATCTATTGCTACAACTGGATACCATCAATCAGTAAAAATACTATCAAATTGCATAGGTGATGATCACCAATTAGGTGGCACAGGTTGGATGCCACGGTGGAAGTTGGGAAAAAGCGCTGACCTCCATTTCTTGCCTTCTTTGATATCTTCTCCTTCCTTGTTACTACCGTTTGGATGCCAATGGCAGTTGGCTCAGGTGGTGAAGGTGTGGGGTAGGGCAGTTGCTGAGTTTGAAGCCTGCCTAGCTAAAAATATGAATAAAGAAAACTTTGCAAGGTGTCTTCTTTTCTGGATTATATTATCATTTTGTTCAGGGTTTTTGTCTCACAATTACCTTCTAATCAACTTCCTGCTCTTGTAAGTACAATCCCTTGAAAATGTTTAAAGAAAAATAGACTTAGTGATAGTGGCTATAAAAAATAATAAAAATAAAATAAAATAAAAAGCTTAGTGACAGTGAAACTGTTAAGAAATTGAACACAATGATTTTAAATCAACTGTTTTGTTGTTTGGCCATTTCAGGGTGAAGTTAATGCTATCAAATGGGATCCAACTGGTACGCTGTTGGCTTCGTGCTCTGATGATTACACTGCAAAGGTGATCCCTATGATTATTAACCATGTCCTTTAGGTGTTACATATAGGCATTTACACCTGTTAGGATTCTTCTTTGCATTTCATGCCTTGCAACAGATAGGAGGTATTGTTTGCTCATGTCATAACCTTTATTAAATGTTTTCACTCATATCATAGCCCTCCATTCCATGTATTCCCCAACTCTTCTTAAAATTTCAATTTAGTTCTGGCCCGGCATACTTTTATACTCTTCCAGTGCCCTTTATAGTATTGAAAAATTCTGTTTAATGGAGTTTCTTAAATTGTCTTTTAATCTTTTTCTGGACTATATTGACAACTACTACAAGCTTTTGACAGATATGGAGTATGAAGCAGGACAAGTATCTGCACGATTTGAAGGAACATGTTAAGGTACAGATTTTCCTCCATTTTATTTCCCTTTCTTCCTTTACACTCTTTTCTGACATTTGAATCCTAGACTTTTGTTTGTGATGAATTGATTTTTTTGTAGGAGATATATACTATCCGATGGAGTCCCACTGGACCGGGTACAAACAATCCAAATCAGCAGTTATTGCTGGCAAGGTACATGTGCTCTTATCTCACATCTAAGTAAGGCAATGTGTTGGATTTAAGTAGGTACTTGTCCTATCTATTTTTTCAAACAGGACCTAAGTTACATAAATTTGGGGCAGTATGCATCCCTGTTGGCCCACCATCCCATCCCATTAATTAATAAAATGCATGTACTCTTTAGGATGTATAATGAACCCCCCCAAATAATCCCTCCAGTCTTCTCAAACCAAAAGAAACCTCCCTCACACTAGAGAAAAGAATAAATACATGTCATTACTAAGCAACGCAAGAATATTATTGCCTTATTTTCCTCCATTGTGTCGCTTTTTGTAGCATTTAGTTTTCTTTTTCTTTTTTGCTAATGGTCAAGCAGAATTAGCAAATACATGCAGGCTGACACAAGAATAATAGACACATAAATGTAACTATATTTTTTTTTTTTTCAAGTGCGCTAGGCCTATAGATATAGGCCATCTTGAACTGACTATAACATCCATTTAAAGAATGTAGGCCCTTGCATTGTTCTGGCCCTCCTTGATCTGCCATGGTGGTGGATCTTTGATATTGTCACCAGGCAGGGTGATGTTGGACAAGTTATCTCTTCAATCAGACAGTAACTGGCTGACTGCTGCCGTACCAAAGTGTCCCAATGTCCATAGTCATTCTTAGGTTGATTGTTGGCCTGGTTGTGAGTTTTTGTTATTTTTGTTCCTGGAAAGTAATTTGTCTATGGACTTCATAACTCAATAAACCATTAAACATGTGTCACTTTAAAGCCAGAAATTTGGGGTAAGGCTGCCTACCAATCACCTCTCATAGACCCCGCAAAAGTGGGAGTTTTGTGCACTTCTATGCCTATCTGGCAGGTGAGTGGTAGAGAATAGAGATCATAGTGTATGAAGTGGAAAAATACACACTACATGCAAAATATAATATCAGATCACAATTAAATTATGACGTGAACTAGTACTCAGCTATTGATGTCATATCTTTATAGGTTTCTACATCTTTATTGTGTTTCTGAATTTTGCTTAAAAGATTCATACATATCGTATGCTTCCTGAATTTATCTTAGATTTGATATATAAAACTTTCCCTTCCCTTTTTAATGAGCATTAGGTGTTCAAAGTTCAAAAACCATTTTCTCTTCCACCCTAATTAAGCCAATTATTGCCTCATCAGAAAAGAGTCATGTTAAGAGGCATATTATCTCTAAAGTTGCATTATAGTTATAGTTTTATACTATGTGTAAGCCGTGTCACGTTCCAATGCTAAGAAGATACTTCTTGCTTTTCTTGTCTGAAGATCATTTGGCAAATACACTATATGGATATTCCCTTTAGAATAGATTGCATTTTATAGTTACCCCAGTTTCTTTTTATTGAGTTCTTTGAGAATACTCTCATGTTCCAACCTTGGGTTTGTATAGATAAATGATATTGTTACTTTTAAACAATATTCTTTCGTTGTTTATGCAATGAAAGAGCCTCCTAACCACTCATGTTATGAGTGCAGGCTCTGTGCCCGGGGAGCAACAAGTAATTTTCTCACTACATCTTCTTTTTATACCTGTAACCTCTTTTCTCCTTATTGATCAGCGCTTCCTTTGACTCAACAATAAAGCTTTGGGATGTGGAACTAGGAAGACTTATTTCCAGCTTCAATGGTCACAGGTATCAAACTTAAATCTGTAGTATATCACATAACATCGCATTTCATGCATTAGTCAAGTACTTCAAGCAGCAAGATCACATCACATCATTTTAGAAGAAATTCTGTAGGAACCTCATGAGGTCCCCATTAATTAGATAGAACTGGAGATATGATGCAGCTTCTATCACTTAAAACATGGACAGAATAATTGCAGCATCAAATGCTATAGCTATCCATTTCATTATTGGCCCAGATGCACATGCATGTATTGTGGTGCTTTTTCATCTTTCAGCATAGCATGGATGGTTATGGTTATCCAAATTCCTTTCTTTTCTCCTCTGAAATCTGAATTCTTCCAATAGAGCATTTGAAGAGTATACCAAGAGGAGCTTTTGATTTCCTCAGTTTCTTGAAATTGACAATATAATTGCAGTAGTTTTATTCAAATTTGTATTGAAAAATGGTTTTCTGTTGCAACAGGGATCCTGTGTACTCTGTTGCATTCAGCCCTAATGGTGAGTATTTGGCCAGTGGATCTATGGATAAATGCCTGCACATATGGTCTGTGAAGGAAGGAAAGATTGTGAAAACATTAACTGGAAATGGTGGGATTTTTGAAGTTTGTTGGAACAAAGAAGGTGATAAGGTTGCTGCTTGTTTTGCTAACAACATAGTTTGTGTTTTGGATTTCCGAATGTAAAACTTGCATATTTCTTATTAATTTTTTAGGCTAAATTAGTCTTCCCATCCATCTATAAACACTGTGATAGATGACCTTAAAATGGAGGAAATTTTCTTTTTATATTCTGTACAGGGTCATTTGTGATATATACAATGGATCACATTTGTTCCAGATTTCTGATGTAGATGGAGGCTTTAGTTCACATAGTATGTTGTGAATTGCATGAAGTAGGGGTATATAATCCACTCTAAACGTTAGATCTTAACAGAATGCTCGTGTAACTTACTAGTAATTTGGAGAGAGAAAAAGGTAGAACCATAAACTACTTGTATTCCTGCTATTTACAAAATGGTATATCCCCAAAACAGTATATTACTTCATTATATACATTGGAAAGCTGAAATCATAGCAAAAGAGTTTACCCTCTGCATGGGGAGAATATGATAGCAGACCTTGTATTGGTGACAATGCCAAGGGCTCTTGGACCAAATAGTTGACTTGTGTCTAAGATCTTTACTTTCAGTTCCTAGAAGCTAGGGCGTCTCTTCTTTACTCTCTTTGGAATTTGGAGATCAGAGCATGGCTTGCCACTTGATTGTGTTTTTGTTATCATCACTTCTTCTCTAGATATCTCATGCCCCATTTTTCCTTTGTTTAAGAGCCCGATCTACCAGAAACAACCTATTGCAACAATGAAAGGAGTTGAAGACAATGATTTTGTAACATACTTGATGGATCCATTATTCCAATCACTAGTCGCAATTTCACACAATGCACTAAAATGCTATGCTAATGTGGTTAACATGCATATTTTATTTGTATTTTTTAGCCCAAAACTAAAGAATTTGACCTAAATAGAATAAAATTTCATACTTTCCAACCCAAAAATTAAGAAAAAAAAAATGAAGACTAGACTCTTATTACAAATTCTTTTCTATTTCTATAGATTTGGAAAAACAATTTTGTGAATTTTTAGCACAAAATTAAAGAGCAACCTACAAGAAGAATCAAAATAAGGCTCCCAAAATGGACTTAATGGGCCCAAGTGGAACAAATGAACCAAAGTGAACTAAATTGGATCGCATGGACCGAAAGTATACTGAATGAACCGAAGTGGACTAAATAGACCAAATGAACCAAAGTGGACCGAATGGACCAAAATAGACCAAATGGATCAAAGTAGACCATAATGGCATAAAATTCTATACTAATGTAACTTAACAAAAATGTAGTAATAATAAAAGCTACACTTTGACTTTTAGATATTACTAGTCACATTGGAATAAATAATTATTTTTCATTGTAATATAATGTATAATTTTTTTGAAGATAATTTATTCTCCCTGAAAATTAAACAATTTCTATTCAGTCCAATTAGGTCTGCTTTGGTCCAATCGGTCAATTTTGGTCCCCCTTCAGTCCATTTTAGACTAATTGGGCCTTAAATTGATTCTTTTTATAGGTTTTCTTTTCAAGTTTAGCTCAAAAATTCTTCTTCTTTTTTTCTTCATTTTTGGGTTGAAAAGTATGAAATTTTATTATATTTGGGCTAAACTCCATGGTTTTAAAAATTGTACCGGCTGGTTCAACCAGTTCAATCAGGAACCAGACCTTAATCTGGTCCGGTTATTAGTTAAAACCGAAAATGAAAGAAAAACTGGGGGGAATGTGCAAAATAGACAAGTAAAAGGGTTGTATATGGTTAGTTAGGCAATGTTTGAAACAATAATGGAAAGTAGCATCTCGAGTTTTAGAAACTCGAGATCCATATTAAAATTCGAGTCCCAAAAACTCGCTTTGCGAGTGTTTGGGGACTGAAAATGCCACATAAATCTCGAGTCTTTAAGACTCGAGTTCCATGCAAAAAAATTTTTTCCTATAGTAGCGTTTTTAAGCCTTACAATGACGTTTTAAAGCCCTATAGCGGCATTTTCCTGCAAAAAAATTTTTATAAGTGATCACCCCATACCAGGTTTAGGGAGTCCTATAGTGGCGTTTTTAAGCCCTATAGTGACGTTTTAAAACCCTATAGCGGCGTTTTTCTGCAATTTATGGAACTCGAGTCTTTAAAACACGTTGTCAGGGGAGTCCGAGTTAGTAATTGGAGAAGTTAGCTTTGGTCATGGGGGCCTGGGAGGATAGGCCGAGGATGAATATCTCCTCGGCTAATCGAAGCCGAAGTCAGAGGAGTCAGTTTGCCATCCAGGGGAGCAATCTAGGAAAGATCTGTTGATACGGATATACATTACAGGAACGCAGGACAGGGGGGAGTCCTAAAATATCTAAGTAGAAAGCTGCTACCATCACATTAAATGCTTTACACCTAACTCCCTGGTCGCATTAATGTGGAGAAGACCCCTGAACAGTGCTGCATTGGCTACCTCAATGCACAGAGGGCCTGGGAGGGTGTCCGATGGGACAAGCACTCAAGTATTGGCTTGGATGATCAACAAGTGCAGGACCAAGATCGTCTAAAGGGAACTATATAATGAAAAGGACTCTCCACGAAGAAGGGGATCGAGAAATCTAGAGAGAAACACTGTAGCAATCAGAAAACAAACTTGTAATCAAACTTAAGAGAAATACACAAGAATTGATCTCCTCGAACCGTGCCGAGGACGATTTTCTTTAGTTGAAATCAATCTATCTTTCTGTCCTTGTCATTTGAATCTACCTTATTTGCCATCCAACTCATTTTAGCCCAGTTTTCCAACCTACTCTCTATAAATTCATTGTTCTAGGCTTTTTGGGCCTGAGTCCATCCATTATTTGGGCTTAGGCGCCAAATCAGATCCTTACAGTTACCTATTAAAACTACCATAATGATTAATTTCCTATATTTAATTAGACTAACTAAAAAATAAAAGACAATTAATAACTAGGATAATTACCTATTAATAACTATCATGATGATTAAATTTTATACTTATAAGACAATAACAAAAAGATTATTAATAATTATTATGATTATTAAATTCATATTTATACAAAATAAAATAAAAGAGAAAAAAATCATATTTGGTTGAGCTTCTATGTCTGGGTTAAATGTTAATAACTATTAAGGTAAATTGTAAATTACACCCTTAAAGTTTGGGGGTGTTTCGATTTTATACCCTGAAGTTTCGAAATTTGGATTTTACTCTCTTAAAGTTTGAGAGTGTTTGGATTTTACATCCTAACGTTTCAGAATTTGGAATTTACAGCCTAAATTTTAGGGGTATTTGGATTTTACTTCCCAAAGTTTGAGAGTATTTAGATTTTACACCCTAAAATTTTAGAATTTGGGGGTGTTAAATCCAAAGTCCAAATACTCCCAAACTTTTGGAGGTAAAATTCAAATTTTGAAATATCAGGATGTAAAATCTAAACATCCCAAACTTCAGGGGATAAAATCCAAATTCTGAAACTTTAGGGGTGTAATTTACAATTTACCCTAACTATTATAATGATTAAATTTTAATATTGAGAAAAGTTAATGATGCTCTAAGGACATTGGTAATGACATATTCTTGTAAACTTTTTATGGGAAAAGAATTTTTTTTTTTTTTTAAAGTTTTTTATATTTTTCATAAAAGTGGTATAAAAACATTTTAAAAATAGTTTATTAACAATTGCTCTAAAGGCACCTGCTAATATGACCCTTTTTATATTTAGACAATAGTTTTGTAATAATATGATTATTAAATTTATATATATATTAAAAAATAAAAGCTAGAAAAAAAAAAATCATATTTCACTACAAGAAAATCGAGCTATTACGGCAGGTTTTTGTGGTGGTTGCGAAAAGTGCCTCTATATGTCACGTATTGTGGCACTTTTTTAGCCCGCTGTTGTAGATGAAATATATTGCAACATTTCGTTGGACCACCGCAATAGATGTAGCCTTTTGCGGTGTACTACAGCGGTGCTATATAAACTGCCGCAATATACGTGTTTTAGCAGTGTTAGACTTAGCTATAGCGGTGCTCCATAAACCCGCTGCAACAAATATATCCTTTTGCGGAAACTACAGTGGCGGTATATAAAATTGCTGCAATATATAAGTTTTAGCGGCATTTCTGTTACTTATAGTGGTAGGTTAGATGATCGTCGCAATAGATACTTTTTGCGGCGCTGTTTCATAGTTATAGTGACGGTTTGGACCGCTGCAATAGACCTTTTAATTGCCCGCGCTTGGTCCAATGTATCCCTCTGTAGTTTTGGCCTAAGTGCCATTTTGCCTTTTCATTTCCCTCCTTTTTCATTTTCCAATACTCTCTCTCTCTCTCTCTCTCTCTCTCTCTCTCTCTCTCTGTTGTTAGCTCTAAGAAAAAACCCATCCACTAACGTCCTTCACCGACTGTCATCAGTTACCATCACCACCGCCGGTAGTAACCAAAAATATAAATTGCCAAAAAACCCAACAGATTTGATGGATTTGTGAAACCCACCGCCGGCGGGTACCAAATTTTGAACCAACAAGTTGTGATTATGGTTGTTGTTCAAAGATACTTTACAAGACAAGCTAAGGGGTAAGTTACAGTATTTTATTTAACATTTTTATTTATATTTTCTAATATCTTGCCAAGTTTAAAATTTTCCCACTAGCCAAACAGGGAAATAGAGAACTCAAACATTAAAATTTTCCCACATTTTCTCACTAGCCAAACATTTTCTCACTTGTATTAACTACTAATGCATGCAAGTAGAACATAATAATCAACCAAAAAAAAATACTCATACCCAGGTGTATTTCTTAATCACCTTAATCACCACAAGGTGTATTTTTTTTTCATTAATGTTATGGATTCTGTATATTCGTTATTAGATTTGTTTTTGGACTTTATATGCCTTTATATTCTGTTTGGTCGCTGAGAAAATGTGAAAAAGAAAGAAAATTTAGTTCTATTGGAAAATGTGTTTTATACTGCTGCAATTTTGTTACATCAAAATTGTTCCTCCTAATCTTATACAACATGCCTTCTTGTTGCCTTTTGCATTTAGGTTTTGATGACAAGGCCATTATTTATGGTGTAATTATTTTGTTGTACTATTTTTTTGGTTGTTGCCAATCTTATCCCACTGAGCTTTGGGTTTTCTTCTCTGACCACTTGATGCGTGCTACCATGAAGTAGTACAACAAAAGTAGCATGAAGTAGCACGCATCAAGTGGCAGAGTATTATCGCCTCCCTCGGAGTTGAGTGGTGATTCTTGTGTGGCTGACCTTATAAACAGAGATACGGGGTGGTGGGACTCAAGAAAAATTGATAAATATTTTTTGCCGTTTGAAGCACAAAACATTAAATCAATGCCTTTATGTTCTAACCCGCAATCTGATTATTTTTTCTAGCCTTTAGCAGGTGATGGCATTTACACGGTGAAGACAGGATATAAACTTTTATGTGATGTGTCAAGAGAGGAAGCTGCATTGTGTCAAACTCTGACAGCATAAAAACTTTCTGGTCGAGGTTGTGGAAATTAAAAATCCCTGGCAAAGTTAAGCATTTCCTGTGGAAGGCGTGTACCAATAGTTTGCCAACAAAATCAAACTTGCTCAAAAGGAAAGTTCTCTCGGACCCTACATGCCATCTCTGTGGGAATCTAGCTGAAGATGCCATGCATGCTTTATGGGAATGTGAAGCTGTAAAGTCGGTGTGGATGGATTTTGGGTGGGTTAACAGGTTTGAAGCTGCACAGGGGACGTTCTCTGAGCTATGTGACCGAATTATGACTCAACCTCGGGTTCCTGAGATTTTCGCCACCACAGCATGGTTCATTTGGTCGTATTGAAATAAAACAAGGTTGAACGAGTCTACCCAACCTCTAGACAGAATTCCTGAAGCTGTCCATAGCTTCCTTTCAGGTTTCCAAAGAATTAAGGTCCTGCCAAGGAGTACCGCTCCAAGCAGAAAAAAGAGATGGACAGCGCCTACTGTGGGTGAGTTTAAAACAAATTTTGATGGAGCAATGCTTGAAGAGAATGATAATGCAGGAATTGGGATTATTGTTTGGAACTCCCGTGGTGAGGTAATGGTGGCTCTTTCCGAAAAAATTCCTAAACCTTCGTCGGTGGAAATCTTGAAGATGTTAGCTACGAGGCAAGCTGTCAAATTTGTTTAGGAAATAGGTTTGCATTACTCTATTTTTGATGGCGACTCTCTTGTTGGTATCAAAGCTTTGCAAAGAGGAAATATGTTATCATCCTCTTTTGGTCACTTATGGCCGTTTGGATGGAGGGGGGAAGGAGGGGAAGTGGAGGGGAGTAGAGTAAAGTTAGCTAAAAATAAGTTAATTTTAGGCTAAATCTACTCTACTCTACTTACTCCCCTTCAATCCAAACGGACCAATTTCTAATACTTCATCTTTTGTTAGCTCCTTAAGGAGTTTCTCTTTCTCTCATACTTTGAGGCAAGGAAATGTGGTTGCACATGCCTTAACTTAGAGAGCAAGAATTTTTTTTTTCTTTTGTTGGTCTGGATGGAGTTTGTTCCACCAGATATAGACAATATAGTTTATGCTGATTTTCCAGCACATAATTACTACAATGGATGACTTGTTTCTCAAAAAAAAAGAAAAAAGAAAAAAGAAAAAAAAACTTTCACTTGTATGAAAAGTATTATTGCTACTTATTTTTTCTTTGTAAAGTTAAATATCTTATATAATTATTTTGACTTTCACTTGTATAGAATTTTTATTAATGCCATTAGTATCATTACTTCCAATAACAAAATGCTAAAATTGATGTAATTTACTCACACAATTTTCTTAAGAATTTATTAGGGAATATGTTAAATAAGAACATATTATATCAATCTTCTTATTAATTACTAATTGATTTTGTTTGTGCATGTCAACCTAATTATAAAATGCATATTGATGTAATTTGCAAGATTACTTCAATCATGTCTTTTTTATTTCTTTAACTTATTTAATCATTTGTACATATTTAGAAAGTTTAAACTAGTTTGTTTGGCACTTTAATTAGAATTGCTGTTTAAATAGCTTAGAAAAAAAAAAAAAAAAATTAAGCATGTATTTGAGATTTGACAGTTTAATTACAAGGGGGAAAAAAGTGCTCTCCCAATTCGAATCTTGAAATAGTCAACATAACCAACATGTCCTTTAATTAGAATTGCTGTTTAAATAGCTTAGAAAATTTTTTTATAAAAAAATTAAACATGTATTTGACACTTTAATTACTAGGAAAAAAAAGTGCTCTCCCAATTCGAATTTTGACAGCATAATCACCATGTCCTATAAAATGTGTTAACTATAGTATTACAACACCATATCTTACGAGTACAAACTTCTGTCACATGCCCAGTAGATATTTCATATTTGAGCTCTAAAGTAAGCCAATTAGATCCAACACGGTATTTAGCTCTCACTATTTTGATACAAAAACTATCCTTGTCGGATAGAATCCACCAAGCAAGCTCGGCAATCATTGTTTCATTGAAGTTTTCAAAGGATCAAAACCCCAAAATTCTTGGTTGTTGAATCATTAGTTCTCTCATTTTTGTAATAGTTGTAATTAATAATTGAAAATAGAAAATTGATTTTATGGTTAGAAAATGGAAAAATGAGTAGTAATTAGAACTTTAAAGTTTAAACGCCATCCTTATTATGTAAAAAGAACATGTTGTATATCATATAATGAGCAAGTCTTTTTTTTTTTTTTTTTTTTTTGAGAATCAAGTCAATACTTTTATTGATCAATGAATGCTATCATGGATTACAAGCTGTTGCACATCACTTAGGATGTCATTCGACCAAACATGGGGACAAGGAATATTTTTAGCAGCCTTAGCCAGTTTATTTGCTATGGCATTCCCTTGTCTCTTTACGTGAATAAAAGTAGCTGATACAAAGTTCAAAGCCAAAGCTTTAACATCCTCCAGAATATGACCAAATGAGCTGTAGCAAGGAGTGCCCGAGTTGATAGCAGTTGTGATAGTTTCAGAATCCCCTTCAAAAACCATGTCTGCAAGTCTAAGCTGAAGGGCGTACCGTACAGCTTTTCTACATGCGATGGCCTCGACCTCCTCCACTGTTCCAGGTAGTGCCGTTCTGTCTGAGAGAGCCCTATAGACCCTTCCATCAGCATCTCTGACTACTACTCCAACTTCCGCCTGCCAAATTTCTTTGAACAGAGCACCATCATAATTGACTTTATGCTGTGAAGTCTGGGGGGGGGGGGGTACCAACGTGTTGCACTTGTGGGCCTGAACTTGGGTATGTGAGGCTCTTGTGCTAATCGGTATTCGAGTAATCTCTCTCGCATGTCCTGGTACAGCAGCTGAAACGGAAGGGAAGATGCTTGCATTCTTGTGGCATTTCTTTTGTTCCATATACTCCAGGCAACAAAAGCGAACCATTCAGCCAGGTTTGGTTCTTTTGAATTTGTGATTCCAATCCACAGATCTCTAAAGTCCACGAAGCGCATGGAGAGCTGGTTTATAAGGATTTCTTCTTCCCACCAGACCTCCTTGAGTACTTGGCAGCCCCACAAGGCATGAACAGAGTCCTCAACTTCCTTATTGCACCATTCGCATAGTGCATTCCTTGTGACATTCCTAGCCAGCAGATTCTTTTTGGTGGGGAGTGATTCACGACAAGCTTTCCATAGGAAGTGCTTGATTTTATTTGGAACACTCAAGGACCAAATTCTTCTCCAACAACTCGTTTGGGCCGAAGCATCAGATGGGCTAGGAGTGGAAAAATCCTGCATAGACGTCAACATTTTGTATGCACCCTTAGTCGAGTATCTCCCTGACTTGGTGCCAGCCCAAATGAGAAGATCAGGGGCTCGGGTTGAGCTTAGTGGGATTCCCAGAATTTGTTGGGCTTCATGGGGAAAGAATTCTTGTGTTACTCGTTCTTTAATCCACCTTGGGCCATCCTCATCAATAAGAGCACATACCTTTGCATTCATAGGGAGGTTTTTTTGGGGAGAGATGATATGTTTTGTTGACATATCAGGCAGCCACTTATCACCCCTAATCTACACTTAAGTACCATCCCCAATCCACCAATATGCTCCTTGCTTGACCACCTCCCTAGCCTTGAGAATGCTTTGCCAAGCGTATGACCCATTGGATTTTACCCCACTCTCAAGAACCGAGCACGTAGGGAAGAACCTTGCTTTGAAGACTTTGTAGAACATGGAATCGGTATTATGAATTAATCTCCAAATCTGTTTACCTAGGAGAGCTAGATTAAAATTTTCCAATTCCCTAAATCCCAAACCACCATGTAATTTTGGTAAGCAAAGTTTTTTCCAAGCTATCCAATGGATTTTTCTTGCCTCACCCGAATACCCCCACCAAAATTTTCTAGTCAATGCTTCAATGTCCTTGCACAAATTTTTGGGGAGTTTGAAACACCCCATAGTGAAGGTCGGCATTGCTTGGATGACTGCTTTGATTAAGATCTCCCGGCCTACTTGTGATAGGAGTTTTTCTTTCCAAACTTGGATTTTGTGCCACACTCTCTCTCTAATATAGCTGAAGGTTTCCTTCTTTGCTCTCCCTACAAAGGATGGCATACCCAAATATTTTTCATATTGAGTCACCACCTCTACCCCCACCAAGTCCTTCACCCTATTCTTGATGACTTCTTGTGTATTTGTGCTGAAGAATAATTGTGTTTTGCCACGGTTGATTTTTAGACTTGACGCTTCTTCATACATTGTGAGGATATTCATCACCGTTTGGCAATCTGTATCATTGGCTCTACAGAAGAGCAAGCTATCATGCGCAAAGAATAAGTGGGTGATTTTTGGCCCTTCTTTGCAAAGAGACACTCCATGTAATTCTCCATTGTCAGCTGCCTGTTGTATTAAAGAATGTAGACCTTCTGCACATAAAAGAAATAAGTAAGGTGATAGAGGGTCTCCTTGACGGAGACCCCTACTTGGGTGAAAAAATCTATGAGGTTCTCCATTAATCATGATAGAGAAAGAGACCGAACGAAAGCAGCAACCCACTAGATTCCTCCATTTACCATCAAAACCCAATCTCTCCATTATTTTATCCAAGAAATCCCATTCAACCCTATCATATGCTTTACTCATGTCAAGTTTTAGAGCCATGAACCCCGTTTTGCCTTTTCTTTTATTTTTTAGGTGGTGGAGTGTTTCAAAGGCAACAACAATGTTATCAGTAATGAGACGATCTGACATGAAAGCACTTTGAGTCTCGGAGACAAGTTTAGGGAGGATTTTTTTTGAGTCGGTTGGCTATGGTTTTTGAGATTATTTTGTATATGACATTGCATAGGCTTATGGGACGGTAATCTTTTAGGTTTGTTGGTGATTTTGTTTTGGGGATGAGGGTAATGAAAGTATGGTTTAGGTTTGGAGGCATTATTCCCGAATTTAAGACAGATAAGGTTGCTTTTGTAACATCAGACCCAACAGTATTCCAATAAGATTTGTAAAAGATTGGGGGCATACCATCGGGGCCAGGAGTTGTCATAGGTTTCATTTGCTTGAGTGCTTGCTCCACCTCCATGGCTGTGAAAGGCCGGGTTAGATCGGCATTCATCTGTGATGTCACTTTGGGTTCAATCCCTTGAAGGATTGGATCAAACCCGGCTGGGTTGACTGATTGGAAGATAGATTGGAAATATTGCACAAAGGCCTCCCCGATCTTCTGTTCATCCTTAACAACTTCCCCACTGTCAAGGGTCAGTTTGGAGATGAAATTTCTTCGATTTCTCTGGTTTGCACGACTGTGGAAATAGGCTGTGTTTAGATCCCCCGCTTTCAGCTAATTCACCCTTGATCTTTGCTGCCATAGACATTCTTCCTTGACCATCAAATCATGCACCTCAGCCCTCAAACTTCTCACCTAAAAATGGTTGGATCCGTTCATGGAGTTTGCTTCTGCCTGCTTTAGCAATTTTTTCTTTTGTTGCAGCATGCGACGGATGTTGCCGAATGAATGTTTACTCCAAGACTGAAGGGATAATCGGCATGCCTCTAAATTTTTTGCCACTCTGCCAATCGGATTTTCAATTGCATGGTCCTCCCATGAGTTTTTTATCACCGTTTCACACCCTTCATCCCTCATCCAGACCGCTTCAAACCTAAAAGGTTTCCTTTTCCTGTAAAACTGGGCATTTTCATCGTCAGTACAAATCCATAATGGGCTATGATCCGAGAGCGAACCAGAGATGTAATGAACTTTGGTTGATGGGAACATTTGAATCCATGGGTTGGTTGCTACTCCTCTGTCCAATCTAATCCAAGTCACTGTACCATCAAACTGGTTGTTGCACCATGTGAACGGAGAGCCAACAAAACCCAAGTCCTGGAATCCACAGAAGTCAAGAGCTTCTCTAAAGTCAATCATTTGTCTCTCCCGACACATTGCACCACCCAGTTTCTCTTATGCTCTGACAATCTCATTGAAGTCCCCCGCACAAAACCAAGGGAGATCCATTTTGAGGCTTAAATGTTTTAGTAGTGCCCAGGAGTGTTCCCGGTTGGCCGTTACAGGGTTTTCGTAGAATCCCGTAAACTGCCAGGCGTCATCCACTCCTGGGTTCACCACTGCATCAATGTAAGTTGGGGTTGCATCCATCACGTGTAGATTGATGTCTCTGCTCAAAAACAGTACGAGGCCACCACCTGTATTGAGTCTAGAGACTATGTGGACATTGTCTAGCTGCAGTTTTACCTTTAAATTCTTCACGTAGTTGTCTTTTGATTTTGTTTCCATGAGAAAAACAATTGTGGGAGCGTATTTTTTCACCATCTTGGTGAGTTCCTGAACTGCACATGGTCATCCCAAACCACGGCAGTTCCAGCTTATGGTGTTCATTGGTGTCGGCGGGGCTGCTTGGCAGCCACCACTGTTGGGTAAGCTTCTGGGGATTCCTTATAGGGCATTGAGATTTTTTTTGTGGGATGGCTACCTTCTTCAGACTCATCACTTCTTTTGTGTTTTCTCTCAATCATGAGCACGTCACTTGGGCTGCTTTGTTTGTCACGTGGAATTCTGGCCCACGTTGTTTTGGTTGGCAAAGGATTGGGTTGGCTTTGTGTGTTATTGGTGGGCTGATGAGTGGTGCACGGCCCAATGTGGTAGGGGTGTGTTGGGGTTGGCTTTGTGTGGTGATGGTGGGCTGATGAGTGGTGCACGGCCCAATAGTGGTAGGAGTGTGTTGGGTTAGAACTTTGGGCTTTAAGTCCAGATTGGTCTCGGATTCAGTGTGTGTGGGGTTTAAGACTTTCTCTCTGTCATCAATGTTGGCATTTATGCTGGATTTTTTAACGGTTGCTTCCTCAGTGCCAGAAATGCAGCCGTTAGGGGCATTGAATGTGTGATTCTCTTGCCAATCAGCACTGGATTGATGAGCAATTATGACCTCATTTATTGTCATGGTAGTGACAGTTGTTGGGATTGTCGCCGGGGTTGGTGGAAGATCACGTGGCTGGGATGTTGGTGGTTGGGTGTTTGGGACGGTGGGTGTTTGTGGTGGAGGTTTTTGTTATTTGGGTGTCTCGGTCTGGTTCCAGGTACAGTAATGGAGGTTTTTCTGGTAGTGAGGTCTATCTCTGCTCTCATCCAATCCCCAAAATTCTGGTCTGACTTTTTCAGTGAACCTTTGCTTCTCAGCCAGCGTTCACAATTTCTATCATCATGGGAGACCAATCCGCACCAGTAACAGAAGTTTGGGAGGCGCTCGTATTTCAAAATTGTGCACCCAATGACAGACCCCTCGAACCATACCTTGCGTACCCTGTTCAAAGGTTTAGTAATATCAATTCGAACTCGAACTCGTAAATAGTTTCCCTTACCTCCTTCGCTTTCTGAATCGATCATGAGTAATGGTGTGCCCAATGAGCTTCCAATGGCATCCCGAGTTTCTTGGTTTAAACATTGGACTGGTAGTTCATGGATTTGGATCTAGAATGATGTAAACTGGAAGGCGAGTGATGATATGGGCACATTTGCAGTCACTTTCTCAAAGACCACAAGGTGTTTGTCGTATGTCCAAGACTCATGTTCAAGTACCCTGTCTAAATCACATTCATCTTCAAAGTTAAAAAACAGGATGTTGTTGCCTATATCTTTAATTTGAACATCCTTTTTCGATCTCCAAAGTGGCCTGAATGTACGAGCCACTGATTCCACATTGACGACTCGTTTTGTCAAGAATTTTGCAGCAAGAGTAAAGGAGTCAGGCTCCGCTTTGGGCATGCTATTCCAGTTTCTTCTTAGTCTAATAGAGAGAGTTTTTTCCATAATCCTTTAAGGGATTCCATGTTGGTAAGTTGTACAGGTAGTGAGGTGTGTAATGATTGTGTTTTGGATGGTGATTTGGGACGCCCTACTAGTGACAGGACACTAGAGGGAAACGGGATACCTGTACGGGGACAAGGACAGAAAAGCTCCACTGGGGTTAAAGGAATAGATTCGTCCTAGAACCTTAGAGAGCGACTATCAATACCTACCCCTAATGGCCATAATGAGCAAGACTTAGGTACAATACTTATGTGCTGTTTCTTCGGTTCCCCTTTTAAGATTCTGCCATGTGGCTTTTTTCTCATGGATGGAAGTGTATTTTTTAAGTTAATTAGCCACATGGCAGAATCTTAAAAGAGGGACCTAAGAAACAATACCTAAGGTACTGTACATAAATTTTGTCCTCATATAATTCCTGCTTCAATTGAGTAGTGAATATAACATTTTGGGATATCATTTGTATGGTGTCCTGCACCATTTAATACCTTGATTTAGTCTACTAATTACTTATAGATTAAGTTAATTAAGAGTTAAGTCCTGAAGAAAATTAAGTGCATTTAAAAAAAAAAAAAAAAGTTACCACCATGTATCTTTGGCATGATGGTCACTTTACAAGTATAGGTGCTTGTGGAGTGTGTGGGGCAAGAGTTAAGGTTCAAGTCCCGTCACTAACCATATGTGTTCATAAAATCTATGAATAATATTGATTTCACATAAATTAAAAAAAAAAAAAAAAGGATAAAAGAAGAATTTCCTCTTCTTGATGAAATGAGAATACTATATTGCACAAGTAAATTTGTCATACTCATACCTTACCTTTTTCTAAAAACCAATATTCAACAAGTACTGCAACGTGCACATGATTGATTTATTCATGCATCACCTTAGCCATTAATTGTAACAATGTCAAGACTTCGTTTTTGCACTTTACGAGTTCGACTAATTTCTTTGATTCGAAAGTGTTTTTGAATGTGTTCCAAAGTAATATCCACTGTGTCACGTGTGATAATTTCTTCCTATAGTTCAGGGACGGACCCAAGATTTCAAGTTAGGGGGGCAAAGTATAAGTAAAAAAAAACTTCAAATAAGCATCCATATAGTTAGTGGCGAAACCAAAAATACTTTATAGGAGGCCAAGCCAAAGATAATAAAAGTTTTTAACTTAAAAAAATCATGACAAAAAAAAAAAAACTTTATTTTACAAAATTAATAAACAAGTCTATAAGAATGAGTGAATGGCTTAATTTAATTGCTCAAGCAAATACTATTATTATAGAAACACTATTATAAATTAAAATATAGGGAAATTCTTCTTTTACATTGTGCTGTTATAATATAAATTTATATTGTATACAAAAAAAGTGGCAAATATTATATATATTTGCAAAACATATACAATATTTACCATTTCTTTACAAATATGTACAATATATATTACTTTTTGTATGTCTATCATGTAAGTTTACATTGAAATTGCAATGTAGACATAAAAATTACATTGAATATAAAGCAATCTAATGATCACTCACAAGTTAACAATATAGCTACTAGTCCTCTACAGTACTCTACACAATGATCTTATTTTGTTTGATTGAACTACACGTATCAACATATCAATCTATATTCATCAATGAAAAATATCAATCAATAAAATAATAATATAATTAACAATCCTATTTTATATTACTATTTTATGAGTTACTATAGTTTTCCATCACTTAACTAAAACAAAGAGCAGCTGAGTCTTAAACTCAAAGTGAACATGTTTGAATATACAAACAGAGAGAGGGGTTCAAAGAGAGATAAATACAGTAGTGGAGACGTAGAGGGCCTGAAGGCTAGATTTGCGCCGATTGTCCCTAGTTGGCTGGTCAGATCTTCAACTTGATGGAGCTCTTTGCAGCAAGCGGCGATGGGGGAAGGATATGGGGTTGTTTGTTTGATTTATATATATATATATATATATATTTATATAAAGATGATTTTTTTTTCCTATTTTTATTAGGAGAGTCTTGATTTACTTAGATAGATTTGAATGATGAGGTACTTGAGACCATAATTTTTTCGGACTCTATGCGGAAACTAGCCTTAGTTCATGCTGCATGCCATTATTTGTGCTACATTATCCATTGAAGGTAACGACTAAAAAGTCGTGTTCCCCACATTCCTACACAATCAATCATAGAAAGACAACACGTTCATGATGAAATAATGTCTCAACTTAGGACTAGTGAAAAAAGCTATGATGTAATACGCATGGGTCCACAAGCTTTTCATGGTTTGTGTGACATTTTGCGAAGAGACGGTGATCTTCAAGCCACACAACGTGCCACGGTTGAAGAGCAAGTTGCCAAGTTTCTTCACATTCTATCACATAATGTGAAGAACCGTACAATTTCCTTCTTTTTTTGTTGTTCCAGTGAGACCATTAGTTGCCATTTTCATAATGTGTTATGATCAATAATTATGTTAGAGGATCAGTTTCTTCGACAACTTGATGGAACCCAAGTTCCACTTGAAATACTACAGAGTAGTAGGTTCAACCCATATTTTAAGGTAAATATATCATGTTTATATTTTATATTTGATAGTAGTCTAGTATAAATATATTTTAAGATAAATGTCTTTGAGAGATATTGTTAATTTCAGGATTGTATTGGGGCACTTGATGGAACACATGTTCGTGTCAAAGTGTCGAATGAGGATGCACCAAGATATCGGGGTAGGAAGGGTTACCAAACACAAAATGTGTTGGCGGCATGCTTATTTGATTTGAAATTCACGTATGTATTACTAGGTTGGGAAGGAACTGCTTCAGATTCAAGAATAATAAAGAGCGCTTTAACTAGAAACGATAATTTGAAAATCCCACAAGGTAAATTTAATTCAAATATGTATTAGGATGTATTCTTTATAATTAAAAAAATTATAGTATATAATTAACCATTGTTAGTGTTTATTAGGTAAATATTATCTTGTTGATGCGGGATACATGAATAGAAGTCGTCTGATTGCACCTTATAGCGGAATGTGATATCATTTAAAAGAGTACTCTGCTCGTCCTCTTGAAAATGCTAAAGAATTGTTTAATTTGCGACATGCGCCATTGCGCAATGCTATTGAAAGGGCATTTGGTGTACTGAAAAAGAGATTTCCTATCATAGCAAGTACAATAGAGCCTAGTTATTGTGTTGACACACAAAATGAAATCATTTTATTATGTTGCATACTTCATAATTATTTAATGGGTGTCGATCCTGATGAAAGTCTTATTGCTGAAGTTGATGAAGAGGTTTTACATTCTCATTGTGAACGTGTGGTCCCTACTCCTAGAGAAGATGATAAGCATGCTAGACAATGAGATATTATAAGAGATTCTATAGCATTAGCCATGTGGCAAAACTATGTCCAAATGTGATAGCTTTTGGGTTTATTGTTGTCATGTTGTTTAAGACTATGTTATGTTTCAATTACTTAGACCTAAATGTTATGCAAATTTCTCTTTTCATTTTGATATTGCTCTCTATCTTTTGATAATTAATATTAATATCTAAACAATATTTTATATGTGTTTTTTGTCTTATTAATTATAGCATGGGTAAGATATAAAAGAAGAATGGTGGAGATCCAAGCAAAGAAGTACAATGGAGTAGTGTTATGGATGATGCTTTAATGGATTTTTTTTTACATCAAGTGATCATCGGTGGTAAAGTTAATGGAACTTTTACCTTTAAGGCATATGATGACATAGTGAAAGAGTTGGTTGAAAAATTTCACATGGAGATTAATAAGGATAAGGTGAAAAATCGACAAAAGACATTGAAGAAGAATTTTCATGAATGCTATGACATATTTATAGATGGATTGAGTGGTTCTGGATGGAATGATTCTTTAAATATATAGACAGTTGAACTAGAAGTTTGGGAGCCACTTATAGCAGTAAATTACCATTTTTTGTGAGTTTAATTTTGAATTACATAATTATATCTGTAATATAACCATTTTTCTTGGTTTGTAACAGTCTAAACCTGCGGCCAAGAAGTGGATGACAACACCTATGCCCAACTACTCTAAGATGACACAACTTTGGGCTAAAGATAGAGCAAAAGGTGATCATGCTGAAACTGCAAAGGAGAGACGTGCTAGGTATGCTGCATCGACCACTATTGATGAGATTGATAATTTGGTATCTCAAAATGAAGTTTCTTTGGAGAACTTTGAAGTCGAAGATGATCAGAGGTCACCATAAATTAATGTTGTATGTTCTCGAGCGTCATCACAAGATGCAATGTCTTCTAAAAGCAAGAAAAGAAGACTGGCAGAAGATGACGAACTTGGGAATGTAATTTCCCAGTCATTTGATAATGTATCAATGGAAATTGATAGGGTGACTGAGGTTATGGCAAAGTGTTTTTCAAAGTCATATGGAGAAGAAGTTCATGCAGCGTTGGGCGTATTGGACTTGGATCCAATATCAAAGACTGAGACCTACATGTTCTTTGGTTGCCCAGATCATGAGTGCAAATGTGTTCTATTGACACTGATGTCTAAGCCTAAAAATTAAAAAGTGTGGGATTTCTTGGCCAACTTTAGATTTGCTTTATTTTGTTATTTTGTTTTGTTTTGGCAAGACTCATTATAGTTAAAAAAAAAAAAAAAGATATTTGTTTGTATTTTTTAGACAATGTTTATTTTGTTGAAAATAAATATGTGATGCGTGAATTTCTTTACAACATAGAAATATACATAACTTAATTTTTAGCTACAATAAATTTTTTTCCCCCTAAACTAGAATCATTATTTATGTTCTTTAAAATGAGGGGTATAATAGTAATGTTATTATAAAATAATTTCTTTTCATTCCATTCATTCCAATGTCACTTCCAAACAATATTACTTACATTCCATTCAATTCCATTCCTTTATTTTAAAACATCCAAACAAGATTTTTTAATTCAAAATCATTCATTTCCCTACTAAATTCATTCTATTCCATTCCTTTAATGACTATTCCATTCCATTTCATTCCCTTATGAACTCTCAAACGGAGTGTAAGAGTCCTGAATGAAAAGATTTGGATTTATTTTTTCTATTTATCCTTTTGTGATTGTTTGAATTTATTAAAATTATTTTGTTGCTTATTTTGGTGGAGCTATGGGTCAACAAATCAATGAATGGCCAAATTTCATTTTTGATTCTGGGTTCTTTATATCAAAATGGGTAAATTACAAAGTTAGTCCCTATATTTTACACCATATCTTAATTTTGGTCCCTAACCTTTCACTTGTGTCAATTTAGTCCTTAATATTTCCAATGACGTGTCAATTTAGTCTTTTCTATTATCCCTTGGATGAAAAAAGCTGATGTGTCAAACGGAATAATAAAAAAATATTTTTCATGCCATATCAATTACCCCACATCAATTTTTTTAAAGAAAAACCCACTTCAAATGTTCACATGTGAGATTTGTAATCTTGATTCTTGACTCACGTGAGAGTTGGGGGGGGGGGGGGGAGAGAGAGAGAGAGAGAGAGAGAGAGAGAGAAGAAAGGGAGGTGAATCTGATGAGAGATTGGAAGGATTTAGAATTTTCCCTAGACTGATTTGTACATGTGAACATCTGAAATGGTTTTATTTTATTTTTGTTTTTAAAATAATTTGAGTGGATTTTTTAAGCCAGCAATATCAACTTCAACTTAAAAAATCCAAAGCCCAACACATAACACCCAGAAGCTAAAAATGATCAAAAGGTTCAAAACCACGATCTTTCTCAGCTTTTTGAAATTGATAAGATTAAGATTGGAAATAAATGGGTTTGTTTGAAAGAAAGGAAAAAAATAAAAAAGCTCAAAAGAGACAAAGATCAGAGAAAGAGATAATAATGTGAGCGAGGTTGTGGAAGATGGTGTTATATAAGAAGAGAGATACAGAGAGAGAAAGCAAAACTAGGGGCCATTTGAAAGAGTTAAGTAAGTGCTTTTGGCGGGAAAGCGTTTTGGGAAAGTGAGAGTGAGAGTAAAGGTGATGGAGGAGAGGAAGATGAACCTGATGAGAGACAGGAATTTAGGGATTTAGAAATTTCCCTAATCTGATCTCATGTGTGAACATTTGCAATAGATTTTTTTTTTAATCTGACGTGGCAGTACAGTTGGCCGTTGATGTGATATAATTAATATATTTTTATTATTCCATTTGACACATCAGTTTTTTTCATCTAAGAGATAACAACATGGACTAAATTGACACGACACTAAAAAGGTTAGGGACCAAATTGAAACAATTGAAAGGTTAAGGACCAAATTGAGATATGGTGTAAAGGATAGGGACTAATTTTGTAATTTACCCTATCAAAATTTTCTCATTAGGTTGAAAGTGTGAATTTATTTGAGGTCTAAAGTCATTTTTTTCCAAAATTCTAGGGGGGCCAATAAGTATATCACTCTTAAATTTTAAGATAATTTATGTGAGAGTTATATGTATTTTTACTGGGTTATCCCCAAGTTTTGTCTTTACTTAAACATTGGATGTAGGGGTATTTTTTAACCACCAAAATGTTCATTCCAAACAGGAGAAACCCTTTAAATAGTAGTAGTATAGTCTATGGTTATTAATATCCCTATCTGGATCTTAGGATATTAAAATACTAAGATCCTACATCCCTAAAATGTTATGGATCTCACTAGGATCTCTAATAAAGTGAAATTTGTGTGAGATTTCAATCCAGATCTTATAGAATTCCGATCCCATAGAGATACTAAAGATCTTGTGCTATAAAGGAAAATTTAATTTTTTTTGTGTGTGCTTATTTTAGGCCTCCAAATGGAGTTCAAAGACCCCAAACTAATAAAAAATGTAATAAACAGATCAGCCCAGTAGCCCTAACCAAAATTGATTGAAAAAAAAAGTAAAAAATAAAAGCCTAACGCTCACGTCAGTCGCCAGTCGTCACTTTAACCTAATAAATAAAATCACAAAAAACAAAAAAAGAAGAGAAGAGACTAGACTACTAGAGAATGGAAGGCGAGTGTGAAAAGCTAAGAAATCCGAGGGTGATGCCACTATGAGAGAGACCATTAACTACAAAGGTGATTTTTTTTTTTAATAATTTAATTCAGCTAATAATGACTAGAATGATGTTTATAATGATCAACCGTACTTTGAGAAACACATCCAAGATAGCCAAACCTTTGGTCTTGATGATTGAGTGTCATTATGGTGTTATTTGAAATATTTTTATTTGTGTGGGACAATAGGTATTGACAGATTCTTAAATACGTTGGTTTCCAACTTTCCAAAAAAAAAAAAAAAACAAAAATGTTGGTTAAGTGAATTACGAATCCCTGATGGTGTCAGACATGAAACAAGGGGTATGAAGCGTTAAAAAAAAATCTCAAACCTATTTAATCAAACACATAGTTATATAGTTAGAGCATTAGAATTGCAACCCCTAAATTGCTATTTTTTACCATCAAACCAACAAAAACAAGCATTATCCCAATTTCTATTTATAAAAATTTTTGCAACTTAGCTACAGTAAGATGGTACTTTTAGAAGATACTGTAGCAAGTTGTAAAATCGTTTTTATTATATTTCATTACTTCTCCTCTCTCTCTCTCTCTCTCTCTTCCAAGTCTCTCTTTTCTCAGCTCAGACTCCATCCCTCTCTCTGTAATCTTAGCCTCTCTCTCCCCACTCTCTTTGTCTCGGTCTCTCTCGAATCGACATGGAGACAACGGTTTATGGTGGAGGCATGGAGATCGGCTTCTGTGGTGAAGGCGTGGACATCATGGAACCATGGTGGAGCTGTGGTTGTGGCTGGGTAATTGTGGTTTTGTTCTTAGGTCACGGTGGTTGCAGTGATAATGGGTTTGCTGGGCTTTGTTCTTGGTTGGGTTAGTGGTGGTTGTAGCGGAAACAATGGGTTTTGGTGTGGTAGTTTGTGGTCAAGCCAAGGAGGTCGTGGGTTGTGGTCAAGGTGGCGTTTGTGGTGGAAGTTGGGGGTTGTGGTTCGTGGTTGTGGTTGGGCCATGGTGGTTTTGTTCTTGGCATGGTGGTTGCGTTTTGTTCTTAGGTCGTGGTGGTTGATGTGATGGTGGGTTTGCTGCTTTGATCCTGGTTGGGTTGGTGGTGGTTGTGGTGGTTAAACAATGGGTTTTGGTGTGGTGGTGCCTCATATTGTTGGTGGTGGTGTGGTTGAGAGAGAGGGAGAGAGAGAGAGAGACAGAGACAGAGAGGCAGTGACAGAAATTAGAGAGAAGAGAGATAGATAGTTTTATATTATTTAATTGTATAATTTATATTATTTTAATGTGTTATATGTTAAAATAAAATTTGAGATGTTGGGTGTATTGTAAAATGATATTGTATAATAGATAAAATAGCTTTTTACATGGTAAAATAGAAACTTTTATGCAATTCCGGATGCTAATGCTCTTATAGACTTATAGTTTAATATATTTTACTTTATTAAATCCTAAAATTAAATAAAAACAAAACAACAACAACAACAACAACAATAATATTGGGTCCATTGTTGAGGTCCAAAAAATCACAATGTTATACCAAGGCCCAAAACAAAGCAAAGGATTGAAACCTAGGAAAAATAAAGCATTTAGGCTTCCAATAAGAAAGAAGAGAGGTCCAAACCCATTAAGGGTCCATAAAGAGGAACCTAAATCCATGAATGGGCAAGTCTCAGGCCCCATAAAATAAAGGAAGGAAAAAAGCCCAGCATAGCCCTTAAAGGTCAGAAAATCGCTGGGGAGCCCGGGAAAATAACTGGGCCAGGATACCTGGGGATTCCCAGGAGCCAGGGATCCTTGGGACATGCAGCAAAGCTAGGTTGGGATTAAGACAGTTTAGAGTGTGTACCAAGAAACACAAGGAAATAGAATAGATATGTCTCTATCAGCCACTCAATGATGCAGAAAGGGGGTCAGAAGGCTTAAGAACCAACAACCCATGAGTAAAGGCCTAGTACCTCGGGGAACCCAGGAAGAAGAACCATAAGGGAATGTGGCTGGGGATCTTTCAGCCTGGCAGGAAGGAATCAACTCACTTGGTAAAAATGATAAAGGGAAAAGCAACCAAAAGTTGGGTCTGAAAAGGTGGAATCTAGAAGCCTTAAAAGAAGAAAGACCAAAGGTCAGCCCTTTAAGACACCCCAGTACGGGAAGGTTAGCTGGGGTCTTTCGAAGATGAAATCTCAAAAAAGGGAAATAATAAAGAATAAGGAAGGGACCAGCCACTAATGTTGCTGACACAACATTGGTTCTGGTACCCAGAAGAACAAATAGAGGGAATCAGTGGTACCCCGGAAACCCTAGGATGGCACTATAAAAGGGGAAGCAACCAACAGTGAAAGACATTCAACAATAGTGAATTAGAGTAAAAATCATTAAGAAAACTCTGTTAGAATTCAAAAAAAAAAAAAAAAAAAAAAAAAAAAGAGAAAAAGGAGGGAAATATTGTTCGGTATCCTCAAATAGCCACTAGAGAACACACTTAGATTCAAAGAGATTCAAACTTTGCAAGTCTTAGAGGCCTGAAGAGCCATCTAAGTCTGTGATTTTGAACTTATTTGGACCTTGTAACCCGTCCTAGTGAGCATAGTGTATTACACAATCAAGAAAGTAATAAAATATTTTGCATTATTTTAAGATCCCTAATGCTTTATTTTATGTTCCTTCTTGATCAATTTCGTTCCTTTGCTATTCCTTGCTGTTCAGTGCATATATTTCTTGTCTGTTAGCATGTATGTGTTGTAGGATTCATGCTTTGTGCACTACTTGGTTCGAAATCAGCCCAATTTAGCTGCGGTGAACCAAGCCCAATCCCTTAAAACAATAAGTATTGGGTCCAGGATCCTTGTTTCTACTTGGGCCTGTGTGCTAAAAAAAAAAAGAACCCACACATTAGGGCGACTCCACTAGGGACTAGGTAAAGGAAAGGGAAGAAGCAGTCCCTTCGCAGAGCATGGCTCCAAGACCAAGGAACAGTAAAGGTACCAATGTACTACCTGCGACATTTGAGCTCGTAGGAGAAAATGAGGTAACTTCAAGGCAGAGGAATGAAGTACCTCTGGTGGAGCAGGAGGTCGTCTTAGGACAGAGGTGTGGGGTGTAGGAACTAGAGCCCATGGCTCAGATGGCAGAAATGATGAAAGACTTACAACAGGAGATCCGTATCCTCAAAGAGGGAAGGACTCAAGAAATCAGAGATAACGCTCCCCCTGTGGCCAACCAAGAAAGAGCCCAACCAAAAGGAGGGTCAGTAGTAGGAGGGGGAGTTAACCCCTAGTATCTCACACTAGCGGATGTCAACGCCCTTTTGGAACAAGAAAGGGAAAAGCTCTCGGGGATCCCCAAGCAATTCTCTCGGGATCCCTCATTCCCACCAAAACTCCTTGGCAAGCCCTATCCCAAGGGATATGAACCCCCAAAGTTTCACCCTTTTGATGGAAGGAACGGAAGTGCTGTGGAGCACGTGAGTAGGTTCATTCACACCATGGGTCTTTACGCAGGAGACAAGGAGCTGTGTCTAAGAGAGTTTGCTAAGTCCCTATTGGACAGAGCATACACATGGTACACTACCTTGAGGCCGGGGTCCATTAAGACCTGGAATGAGATGATGGAGAGGTTTTGCTCAAAGTATTATCCAGGTGAAGACAAGGCCACCTTCCAAAGCCTTCAGATGGTAAGGCAAAGGCTCGGAAAAGACCCTATCCAGTTCATCAAAAGATTTGAGGATGTTTCTTTGGACTGCTATGGGGATCACGAAGAAAGGGAGTGTTAGGACATATGTGTTTCACATGTTAAGAACATATATCATGATTTTATGTAATTGGCTAATCCTTTGACAAAATGCACTTTACTTGTATTTGGGTAGATTTAGGATGTGTTTAAATACTTCAAGAAATCATGTTTCAAGATCAAGTGTTGAAGCCTTCAAGTCTGTCCAAGAAAACAAGCTGAAAGTGCAGAGTTATTAAAACTTGACAGCTAGCATGTGTCGAGGTTTAAGAAGTTGTTTTAGCCCCGTGGCTCGACAGCTAGCTCGACAGATGCTTGACAGCTTCTATCTGTCGAGGTTTATGAAAACAGAATTTCTGTTCTATTTTTCTTGAGATCCATGGATGTGTCTTTGGGCTTTCTTTTCTCCTAACCCTAGACATATAAAAGGATTGTTTTAAGAGCTGTCAAAGTACACAAGTTGCACAAGCATTGAGCAAACTCTGTTCAAGCAATTTGTAACCAAAGACGAAGTTCTTGCCCTAGTTTATCTCTTTCTCTTGAAGAAGTTGCTGTGTATGTGCACCATAGGGTTTTGTAACCAAGCATCTTCTTGATCTTCATCATGTGGATGAATTAAAGAACTTTGCAGTCAATAACCTTCATAGTTGGTTATTGAAGTTGCGTACTGGGATTCGCGCATTGGTTAGTCACGTACTTGGGAGCCGTGCATCAAAAGGGGGAACTGTCATTACAGAACAAGTCCAATTGGGTATTGGGGTAAGGGTTCAACTGTAGGTTGGTAAGGTACTTGGGATTCCTTTACTTGTAACCGCTTGTTGTGATAATAGTGGAGTTTCAGGAGTGGTGACACTCGGTGGAGTTTTTGCCGTTAGGTTTTCTCCATTCGTAAACAAATTACCGTGTTATTTATTTTCCGCCTGCATAATTAGTTTATTGGTGATTTGTTTGTGCTACCACGTGTTTTGCATGATAAATTGATTAATTAATAATTTGGCTAATTAATTAATTAATTTCAATCACAAGGGGTCAATTTCTTTGTGGCCTATCAAGTGGTATCAGAGCCAAGGTCATAGGTTTGAGTCGTTGGAGCCGCATTGTGAGGGAGGGATTGTGAGGGATTTCACAATTTGCTCCAATACCAATGGGCTTGGTCTACGATCGAATGCTATAAAAGATTTGTGCCCCCTCATCCTTCACCAATTGGTGGTTGGATGGATTGGTGAGGCACACGGTTCGATAGGGAGCTCATGGAGACTTGCATATCTAACATGCTCTTTGATTACAGGCTTAATCTCGAAAATCTATGCATAACCCAATTTGCTGACCTGCTACAGAGAACTAGGAGGACAGTGTTGACCATGAGAACAAAGAGGGTGCCAGTACCTTAGGCCATGACAGCTTTGGTAGGAGAAAAGAGGAAGAGAATTAAAGGAGAAATGGCCGAGGAACCACCTGTGATCCCATGTACTGCGGAAGAATTGAATCATGTTCTGGATAAATGGATTGGAGACGGAATTGTTAGGTCATTCACTGTGTCCATTCCACCTATTGAGGAAGAAAGGAAGAATCCTTTGTTTTGCATGATTCATAACTATGTCAAGCACTCCACCAAGGATTGTTGGACCCTTCGGAGGCTTTTTCACAAAAAAGTTTAGGGAGAGGACCCTGGAGCTCACCCAAAAGGAGCCCGAGGTGTAGAGGAACCCTTTACCCAACCATAAAGGGAAAGGAGTGGTGGCTGTAGTAATCCATGGAAGCTCGGCAGAAGTAGAGGAACCTGAAGGATCCTTTCACCCTAGCACAGTCAAGACCCTTCAGAAGAGCCCTAAGTTCAGATCATTATTCAATCAATTGGGATTTGGGCTAGAAGTAAGAAGGATGGCCATAGAATCCCTCATGAGTATAGCAGCTGATTCAGGGGTGGAATGTTTCACAGTAGAATCCCATGCCAACCGAGCTTACTTGGAGACAACCAATGCAATAACCTTCACGGATGAAGACATGGAAGTTGAACATCCAGACCATTGCAGACCCTTTTATCTGATGGCCACCATAAACGGTGTCCAAATCAGGAGAGCACTGATAGACATAGGGGCATCATTCAACCTCATAGCCCTAAGTACCTTAGAGGCTGTGGGCTTGATTGGTAGGAGGATCCTGGGGGCTCCTATGGAGATAATAGGATTTGGAGGAGTAGCAGAATCGACTGAGGGATATGTGCAGCTGGCCTTAAAGGTGGGCCTAATAGTAGCCCTGACCATATTCCATTTGATTAACTCAGAAGTTTCTTACCATGTTCTGTTGGGACGCCCCTGGCTCCATAAGCATCGCCTCATTCCCTCCATGTACCATCAATGTGTTAAAGGAAGATTGAATGGGAAGCCCATAAGAATCCCTGCCAATCCAATCCCTTTCAGCCAAGAAGAAGTGAACTTTATAGAAACAATGTTTTATGAAGAATTGGAACTAGATGATGAGAGTCCCACACTAGGGACACTAGGAGCACTTGTCTTGGAAGAAGAAGAAAGAGGAGGTACCCACGACCTAAGGAACCTCTTGGACAGAAAAAGGCAAAAGAAGGAGACTAGCTCCTCAGGATCCTGGGAATGTGTAGTGGTGCGGGAGCCCGGAGGAAGGCTAATATATCGTTTATAAAGGTACGCGGGGCTTGAATGCATTATGCAGGAGGGTCCCGAACTGCCAGATTGTATGATGGTTCAAGAAGAAATCCTAGAGGATCTAGACAAGGAAGCTCAAATCCAGTCTGAAGAGGAATTGGAAGAAGTAAACTTGGGGGCTGGTCTAGGATCCCTGAAACCTGTCTTCATTAGCAGTCAGTTAACAACACAAGAAAAAGAACAATTAGTAGCATTACTCAGGAGGTATGTGGATGTATTCGCATGGACATACAATGCGATGCCTGGCTTGGACCTAGGACTAGTAGTCCATTCTCTCAACATGAACCCAGGAGTTAAGCCAGTAGTTCAACCAGCCAAGGTCTTTCACACTGACATAGAGGCTCAAATAACTCAGGAAGTCAAGAAGCTACTGGCAGCTGGGTTCATCAAGCCAATCCAGCATCCTAAATGGCTCTCCAACATAGTACCTATGAAGAAAAAGAATGGCCAAATCCGGTGTTGTGTGGATTTTCACAATCTGAACAAGGCATGTCCAAAAGATGAATTCCCCCTGCCTAATATTGATCTCCTTGTAGATTCAGCTGCGGGAAACTCTATGTTTTTATTTATAGATGGATATAGTGGGTATAACCAAATTCGCATGGCTGCTAGAGATGTAGATAAGACAGCATTCAGGACCCCGATCAGGAATTTCTATTACATTGTGATGCCCTTTGGCCTTAAGAATGCGGGAGCCATGTACCAACAAACCATGATAGCCATCTTCCATGATATGATGCTTAGGGAAATGGACGATTATGTGGATGACATCGTGGTAAAGTCTAAGACTAGGGCAGGACACTTCTAGGTGCTTGAACAAGTTTTTGAAAGGTACAGGAAGTACAAACTACGCATGAACCCCATGAAGTGTGCCTTTGGAGTGTCTGCTGGAAAATTTCTTGGGTTCCTAATACATCGCAAAGGCATAAGTGTGGATCCAGCCAAGGCCACAACAATTGCAACAATGAGGAGGCCAAAAACGGTTAAAGCTCAAAAGTTTCCTGGGGAGGGTCTCTTACATCAGGAGGTTTGTGCCAGGACTGGCTTCGGTCACAAGTGAATTATCCAAATAGCTGAAAAAGAGGGTTGAGTTCACTTGGGGAACTGAACAGCAGAAAGCCTTTTAGAGGATCTAGCAGATTATGAACCATCTGCCTACCTTACAAGCACCAGTACGTGGGCGACCCTTGTTACTATATTTAGCATCAAATTCCCAAGCTATAGGAGCCCTGCTAGCATAGGAAGATGATGATGGGAATGAGCAACCCATTTATTATGTGAGCAGGACACTAAAAGATACAAAGACCAGGTACCCCAGGATAGAAAGGGCATGTCTGGTGGTTATGTATGGATCCCAAAGGCTAAAACGGTACTTCTCAGCCCACCAGATCCTCCTAGTGACCAAGTCTCATCCCATAAAAGCACTCCTTCACCAGCCTCTCCTCGAGATGCTAGTTTTCAGCATTGTTTTGATACGTGACAACTAACTAAATTTTTTTATATTTGTTGTTATTTAGAAAGGGTGTTCGAAAAACTGGACAAACAATACAAACCGCCGGTTCAATCGGCATGACCGAAAACCGGTGCAGTTAAATCGATTTTAACACTTCTTCATAATATACTTCAGCTATTGTGTTTTTTAACCCCAAAAAAAAAATTAAAAAGAGAGATCTTGTTTCAGATTTAAGAAGAGAGGTTTTGATTTTGAAAATACTCTCTCAAGTATAAAGTGGTGAAGCCTAAGACACCCACAATGACCCAAAAACATCAGATTTACTTTACTTACCTTTTGCTCAAAAGAGAAAAAGAAAAAAAAATCAGATTTACTATATTTGTGTTGAGGAAGAACCAAAGAAGTCCAAAGATAAGCAAATTTGTAATGATCTGTCTGCTTCAGTTGAGGCTTTTTTTTGCTGCTCTTGCCTCTTGCACATGCACATACTCACGAGAGAGAAGAGAGAAGAGAGAGAGAGAGAGAGATGAAAAGCAAAAAGTGAGATGCCAAAATGTAAATTAGTATTGTTGAAACTTGAACCAAACGTGTGGTTGTAAAGATTTCAAATGTGTGGTAGTTGGGATATTAATGTGTAGAATGTGTGGAGGGAAAAAAAAAATATCAAGTGGGCAATGATTTTACTACCCATTGGTGCACTTACTTTTTGTTATTTGAAAGATTAAAAAATAACTAAAATATTTTATAGTGGGCTTGTGAGTTGTGGGTGCTTGTATATGTTTTTTTGTTTTGGTTGAATTGTGTTGAGTGGTGTCTAAAAGTTGGTAAGCTAAAGTTTAATGTTTTACTATTATTTAATTTTTTAGTTAAAATGACCAGGTATAAAATTATTTATTTATTTATTTTTATAATTATTAATTAAATTATTTATGACGTTATAGTCGGACCTCGATCCGACTAGAAAATCGGTAACCAGTCCCTTTTCCGGTTCTTTCACTGTTCCGGTTTTTAAAACCATGCTAAACTCTTTAGTTTTGAGTTAAAAAATACAAAGAAAAAATATTAAAAAATAGACATTAGAAATTAAAAAAATGAGCCCTAAAAATGCAATAAAAATGATAAATATTCAAAAGTCTTATTTAGTTCATTTTGTCCTCTTCAATCCAATATGGTCCTATTTAGTCTATTCTATCCACTAAAGTTATATTCGGTCCAATTCAACCCATTCGATCTTATTCAGTCCAATTCGATCTAATTTAGTCTACATTGGTCTTATTCAGTCCACTTCGGTCTAATTCGGTCCATTCAGTCCACATTGGCCCTATTCACACCACATAGGTCCTATTTGGTCCATTTTGTCCACTTTGATCCACTTTCCTATTCGGTCCATTCTGTCCACTTTCCTATTCGGGCCATTCAGTCCATTTTGGTTCTATTTGGTTTATTATGTCCCCTTCTGTCCTATTCAATCCACATTGCTTCTATTTAGTCCAATCAGTTCACTTCAATCCACTTCCGTCTTATTCAATCCAATTTGGTCCCTTTCAGTCCATTCGATCCTATTTGTTCTTATTCTCTATAATTATTGAAGCTTTGATTAGAAAACAATAATCAAACAATTGCAATACATGAAAGAAATAATTAATTTTACAATAAATTCAATTACAATTAGATTGCAATCAAATCATTATTGCCTTATTGGATTGCCAAACTCAAATAAAGCTAGTGCAACAATTCTAAAAAAGTAAATAATTAAGAGTATAGAAAACACCCTGAAATTTTGCTTGGATATCGGTAATAGTAAACGTTAAATTCAATGCACATGAAGTATCAAACTGATAAATCTGATAAATATATATTAAAGAGATTGGAGGTACTGCAGTCACTAACATTATAGAGATTGGCTGTTCATAATTCAAACAAAATATTATCATTGTCTTGTGTACAGGAAGATCACATATGCATCCAATGCTTTTTCAATAAGATATTGATTCAAAAACGTAGGAAAAATCATTTGTCAAAATGATCAACGCTAGTAAATTTACAATCTGCCCCAAAAAGAGAAGGAAAACCAACAAGTGTTGTAGGACTGTGTTACGAATGAATTCTTACACCAAATGGAAATCACCAAGAACAAGACCACTACAGTACACAGAAGTGATATCACTGCAGTTCTTAACCATTCACTTCTCAGAGCCTTCTGTCAATCATGACTAGCCTAGGCAACAAAAATCCAATCATTTTCAGTTACAAGTTAGAACACTCATTTCCTTCTCACTGTCCAGGTCTTCTCAACCAGCCGTGTCCTAATTGACAATGTCTGTCATTCTCTAACATCTTCAAAATAAGAAGCTGGTATTTCTGGAGGTGAAGGCATGGTAGCAACACATTTGAACTGCTAAGAGAAAAAAAATGACTTTAATCAGATTTTACATTTTCTGTAATGTTAATATACAAGTCAAACTTATTATAGCATCTTCTATTTTTTTTTCCCCCTTTTGGGGGTGACCAATTATAACTTATAAGTACATTACAACACATACCTTGTGCTGCTTGTATTTCCCTCTTACAGCTTGAAAAGAGCCACCTCTTCTACTCAGATACAAGTCATGTATAATAAGAACACATTCCTTTAAATCAGCGGGCTTATATCCAGAGTACATTTGCAGGGCTGAACACTGCAAAATGTATTTACTTAATAAGTACCATCCATACAATATATTTAACACCATAAATGAGCCTCTGACATCAACTCTTACCCAAGGATGCATCTTTGGCCGGATCATAAATCTTGCCACAAACATAACAGATGCAGCAACCATAGAAGGCAAAAATTTTACACAATGGTAATCTAACAAACTTAGCTCCGCAAGGTAGTAACCAAGGAACTCCAACTGAAGATTGGGAGTCTGCAGAAGACACAAGAATATAGTTAGTCAACAACATAAATTACCATTTTTGCTCATCAGTTTAAAAGACTGATACAGAGAGGATTCAGCTTACTTTGTAACTCTCTTGAGCAACTTTAGTGAATCGTCTGCAAACCAAAATGGAAAAAAGGAACAACAATCAGTCCAATGTCCTGTGCTTTTCTGTAGATCATCAATGGTAAAGAAAAAACAATATAGCATGTTGATAATATCCTTGCCTTAGAAATGTCTTTATCGTAGGATTGCCCACTTCAAAACTCAGTGACTTAAGTATGTCAGCCTCCATTTTCACCACCTTTACAATCACCACAAAACTAATCTCAACAAAGAGCACAACAATAACCTAGGCCTCATTTGGAAAAGATGCAAAAACATAAAACCATTAGAAAAAAACAAAGTACCTCTTCCTTAGTATAAGTATTATCTGTTATGTAACAGAACTCCTCCACATGCGGAGGACTAATCTCTTCATACTTTCTACATGTCACAACAAATAACCATGCTTAGTAAGTGGGAAAAGGCCATCATTTTTTAACAAACAATCTCATATCTCAAATCTCAAATCACAAAGAGTAGCAGCAATTTCAAGGAAGCTTACGAGGCAACAAGCATTGCTGAGACACCCAGTAGCTGAAGCTTATGCCTATTGAGAGAATTCAAAGACAGGTATCTATCAACATAAGAAATGGTGAGATACAAAGTATCTGAAACCAGCTTGTACTCTTCTGCAACCTCAACCAACCAATCCACTAGTATACCCCTCATATTAGAATTGACATCCTTCTGAACCCTCTCAATGTAATCAGGCAAAGGTCTTCTTTTTGGATCCACCTGAACATTCAATTAACCACCACAACATTTAGCCCCCATTTATCAAAATCCCAAACCCACCAAAACCCCAATCAACATAACCAATTTGAGTAACTTATTACCAAATTAGATTGCCCAATATCTATACAATAACAACCAAACCTTAGTATCAAAATTTTAGCATCAGCTATCAATCCTTAATAGATAATGGCATTTTAATCTCAAAATTCTAAAATTTTCTCTAAGCGGAGAGTAATAGACCTATATATAATTCACAGATTGCAAACATTTGTTTCTCTTAAAATCGACGAACACCCAATTGATAAAAGAACCAAATGAGTACAAAACAACATGGCCCAACTGAAAAAACCAATCGAAAAAGCAATGGGGGACCTTCTTTACCTCCATGTTGTGAAGGTAGTCATAAATCTCAGAAACATAAGGCCCGCACATCTGGGGATCATCGGACTTGTCCTCATTGTCTTTGTCCTTTGTCTCCTCGAGCTTTGTAGCGGTCGTCAATGCCTTCTTGACACCCTTGGCCTTGCTTTTACTCTTGGGCTGTTTCTGTGGCGGCTCTTCAGAACCACCAGCGTTTACGACGACGTTAGACGAGTTTGTAATCTCGCCCAACACCACTCTCTTCTTGGCAGGCCTTTCCTCTTCAGCCATGGCGGCCCTCTTCTTCGCCAAGCGCGTCATGCGCACGCTCTTCCCTTGCTCCGCCATGGCAGTGATTATATACAGTAGCTTTCACAAACCCACTTAGCCTTTTGGGTTTTGAGAGAGAGAGAGAGAGAGAGAGAAAGAGAGGACAGAGAGGGATTTGGAGAGTGAGAGGAGAGGAGGGTTTTGTAGAGAGAGAGAGAATCTGAAAGCCCATTTGAGTTTATTTCAAAAGAAAAGAGTTGGCGCTTCTCTCTCTTTCTCTCTGTGTCAGTGTAAGTTTTTCTTTTCTCGGTTTGAGTTTTTTGTGTTTTTTGTGTTTTTTTTTTAACGTTTAAGAGGGTTTTGGGTTTTGGATTTCATTTGGGTGGGCTTTTTTTTCGTTTTGGACAAGTTTTGGTGTTTTAAATTTTGAAATTTTGAGGGGCTGATTGCTTGCTCATTGCTGAGCTGATTTTTTAAGATTTAAGTTTTACTTTGTGTTTGTGGTTAGGCGGGTCATTTTTCCGCCAATGTGGTTCAGGTATTGACATTTATTTGGAAATTGAAAAACTTTATTATATATATATATTTATTTATTTATGGACTACACGTGTTAGTGGTACTTATGGTAATTGAAAAACTTTTTTTTTCCTATAAAAAAAAAGGGTTATTCACTGTTTTACTTTTATCCTCATTACCTGTTTGATTTAAGTTTATTTCATACTAAAACAGTATGGCCAAACTCTTACTCAAAAATCAAAATATATTCTCCAAAAAATAAATAATTAAGATAAAAATTCTTAGTCATTACTCATTACTATATTTTTTGTTCAACTTATTTTCGAAACGGAATACATCAATAGAATAAGTTATTTTTATACCAAACTAACACTTTTTAATATCAATCACCAATTTTACACATATTAGTGGAAAATATGGAGGAAACCCAAAGGAACCAATCTATTTCTACCACATTCAAATCTTTTTCTCTTCTTTTTTTTTTCCCCACTTTTGGACTGCCAAAAGATTTTTGTTACTTTAATATATATAATTAGAAATGGGGAATTTTAATATTGAAAGTTAGATGTTTTCATTAAAAATACGAGGAGGTGTCAACCAATTGAGTTTACACTGTTAATATATACTCCCGAACTTACATAAGTTACAATTCAATTGCCAAAAGTTTTATGGTTCATTTCAATCTCAATCTCACTAATTGTAAGGAAAGAGAAAGAGGAGGATGATAAAAAAAAATAGAAAACCCTTGAGAGTTTACTTATCTTTTATGACAAACAAAGTCTTGATTTCTTAATTTTGTGATATTACCTTAAATTTTTTATAACATGACAATCTAAAATACTCCATCTATATCTTTCTCCAAAAAAAAAAAAAAAATACTCCATCTATATCTATTAAAAACTACTAATGAAGCAACCTATCTAGTGGTAGTAAAATTGTGAAGGTTATCTATTACACTCAAATGACACCATTTTGTTGTGGGTGATTGTCTTCTTCTCCACATTATAGAAAGAGACTCTGCAATTGGGAAATACTACATAACACAATTTTTTTTTTTTAAAAGGACAAAACCGGTAAAAGGATAAAAGTTTTAAACTTTTTTTTTTTTTAATAAACAGTAATACTTATTAGAACACACACAAAAATAGTAATATTAAGATAATAAATTTGAAGCATTGAACACCAAACATAGGGTTTTCACTAGTGGTTTTTGACATATATAAAGCGTTTAAACTTTAAATTGTAATAATTTATAAAGTCTATGGATTAGAATGATAAAATTCAAAAATCTAGGTTTTATTTGTCACAACTCACAGGTGAGAAATTTTGAGTATGTTTTTTTAATTTTTTTAAAAATCCCAACAGTATATGACGGGATACAAGTTTTCTACATGCAGTAGAAAGGTCCACCAACAATCACCACCATAAATTCTTAACTCTTTTGACGATAGGGACATTTTTGTTTACTGCTAACATCTTTCTGTTAAATTAAAATATGTAAAATTGGTGCACATGTAAATATGAGGTTAGTCTGTTTAGTATACTTAAAATTATATATAATGGAATTCATTTATTCCAAAAATTTTAACACCTTCTCAAAATAATAATAATAATAAAGAAAAAAGAGAATAACATCAACCTGTTTCACAGCATAAGACATATGGTGGGAATGCGGGACCAATATAAATTGATTGACCATCAATAGCATTTCCTTCTGTTATCTGCATGAAAAAAGTTTATGGTAATTTACTTAGGCAATAATTTTGCGCTTTAATTTTCCATCATGGTGTGTCGCCTGTCCCCTATAATTATTACATATCAAAATACTAGTAATGCAATATAAATTATTCTTCCATGATAACCATTCATGTGCATGATAAAAAATAATTTAAGGTTGATGAATGGTAGTGTTATAGTTTAATATTAACTATAACCATAAATATATAATTAAAAAATAAATAAATAAATCACCCTGTGGGATTGGGATAGTAATTTTCCAACCTCACTTGATGTGGGATAGGATGGAACTATACACATCCCTAAAGTATTTATTATTGGGAAAATATCCTTTCACATCAGAATACATCTACTACTTCACACATGTCTACAATTATATGAAAATGTCCACATTTTAACACATAAAAATAGATGTGAAATAACCACATCAAAAAAGCAATGTGAAAGAATAAAGCTTTTACTATTTAGGTTGTAAATGAGTAAAGAAGTGCTTAGGAAAAAACTTATTTATACTTATTTATTTATGAAACAATCAAGTTCAATCCTAGTTTTAACTTTTAAGCTTGATTATCAAATCAATTAAACTCTACATAAAAGTGTATTCATGAATTAGTTTGTGAACTTATGAAGTTTGACTTTAAGCATATATATATATATATATATATATATATATAGAGTATAATTTTAGCTCTAAGTCGGTTTGGAGCTATGGCATCTAATCTCCTAAAAAACAATTGAAAAGGTTATGTGACTAAAACTATATATGAATGGTCTTTTTAATATCTACTTTTTCCTAATTTTATTCTTTTGGTTATATAACTAATTTAGCAACTCCATTTTTTTTTCCTAAATTCAAAAATATTGAACAAGTGAGAAGCAAGTAGTCCATAAGATTTTTAGAAGTAAAATTTGGTCATTCAATTTCCCATGCTGATGTTGCTTTTATTACAAAATCCGGTTAGTAGCGCTAGTTACCTCTTATGGTCTTATGAACTTGTCATCTTTTCTTTGCACATGAGCATATATATATACACAACAGGTTCATACGGCCAAAAACACTAAAGGCTCTCTCATTTGCTTCACGCAAAATCTTGAATGTGTTTTCCTACGTAGGCAACAGATGGAAATGTGATGGAAGACTGTAGTTGTAAATGTTCTACTAATAAGGATTTAGATGTATACATATATAAATATAAAACCCTTTTTCGTCCCAAACAAAAATAGGCCATCATGATTCATGACCCTACTGGAGATAAATATATTGGGTTGATTGATGGGCAAATTCACAATTGCTAGATTAACCTGGTAGATATTAATGGAGAATTAGTACCAAATCCATTGTTGAAAGATGGATATATTTCCCATAAGATCCAATAAATATGACATCACATAGAGATAATGCTGCTAGTCTGCTACTACGACAATGGAGAGAAAATAATGTCAACTTATAAATCTTGTTCTATAATTACACCCCATGGAAGGAGGTTAAAAAAATCAGTGTCAGATATTGGAAAATTTATTCTATGTTCTTTCAGCAATTGATCGCAGGATCCCAAAATTTTGAATCAGTGCCCAAGTTTGAAGTTTACTCATCAACAGTCACACTGACTATCTGCCCAACTAGATATTTACACAACCAACCAACCATCCTTAACTGATGGAAACATACAGAAATCACATTTCCAGGGACGTCTTCGTGCTCATGATCAATACTTGGCTTCCTCAATCAGAGTTTTGGTAGCTGAAGGGAACATTTTCCAGTTTGAGGTGGCAACTCTAATGCGCCAACAAGGCAATCACTGTAACATTCTGGGTTTACTGGCTGGCCATTTTGGAGCAGACTGTAAAAACTATAGTAGCTCTAGTAACATTGCTCCATAGCATACTACATCTCTAGCTTCCTTTAATCTTAAAGTACTCTGCATCACAAAATCACATTCCATTAATAAAATTCAAAGAAATAGCTAAATTACCACGGACTCATAAAAGCAGATCATGGACAAGCTCAATTAATCAATGTTGAACAAAATGCAAGCCAGTTACAACAAGCCAAAAGTAAGACTATTTGTAGTACTAACCTAGAGGTGCATAACCATTTACAAGTGGAACTGATGTTAAGTTATTTGCCCCTCTTCACCAGAAATTTGTCCATCCTAAAACCTCCTGCCACAGCAATCATCCAAAAGAATTTTGCCAACCTTCACAGCACATAATGTAGTTTGCAGAACCTCCCATCAATCAACATTAACCAGTGCAACTGAAAGCAAATCTTCTACTGAATGAAATATCCATATCCATCCCACATTCAACTTTTCTACTTGGTTATCCATAAATAACCCAAATACCAATCTGTCATTCTTTTAGATCTTCAAAGTAAGAAGCAGGTATTTCTGAAGGAGAAGGCATACTTGCCACATATTTGAACTGTTTCCAAGAAAACAATGTTTATGAAATTAGATTACTACTCTTTGAATTATATGAAAATTTACTTCAACTTCAGTTGTAAATGTTTAACCATAAATACCTTATGCTGCTTGTATTTCTCTCTTATGGCTTGTAAAGAGCCTCCTTTTCTACTAACATACAAGTCATGTATGATAAGAACACAATCCTTTAAATCAGCTGGTTTGTATCCAGAATATTGTTGCAGTGTTGCGCACTGTGAAAAGCATACAACTTGTAAGTGCTTTCAAATCAAAAGGTCATACTATTAGCAGGTCTCAAAAGTCAAGCTCTTACCCAAGGATGTATCATTGGTTGAATGATAAATTTTGCAAGAAAGATAACTGATGCAGCCACCAAGGAAGGTAAGAATTTCACACAGTTATAGTCTAACAAACTCAACTCCCCAAGATAATAGCCAAGGAACTCTAACTGCAAATTGGGACTCTGTAGAAGGCACAAGACAACAAGTCAATAACAAAAATGTTTCAAAATCAGGAACATTTACAAAAGGGCCAAGAAGACATTTAGCTTACTTTGTTGTTCTTTTGAGCAACGCTAGTGAATCTTCTGCAAACCAAAACGGGAAAAAAAAAAGAAGAAAAAACTATAATCAGTTGAATGTATCATTTAAGTTTTTAACTGTAACACTGGTTCATTTATGGATAATTAGTGATGAACAAAGAGGAAAATACACAGCATCTTGACAGTGTCCTTACCTTAAAAATGTCTTTACTGTAGGATTTCCCATTTCAAACTTTAGTGATTTGAGTATATCAGCCTCCATCTTCACAACCTTTACAATCACAATGAAACCAATATTAATGAAAGCACAACAATAAAACTTAGACCCACATGGGAAAGAAAAATGACAACTAAGTAAAAAAAGAAAAAAGACAATCACCTCCTCCTTAGGATATGTATTATCCGTAATGTAACAAAAATCACCCACATCTGGGGCAGTAATTTCTTCATACTTCCTATTCATCACAATAGGAAAACCAATAATTGTAAGTACAAAGAAAACCCATATTCATAAAACTATTTTATGATTAGTAATTTTTAACCAAGTAAATTGTACCATCCCATAGGATTAAACCATAATATTAAAATTATTATCAATTTTACTATAAAATATTTACAAACCAACATAATCAAGATTATGATTGATGGCACATAAACAATACAACAAAGAAATTTCAAAGAATTATTTTTATTTATAAAGGGAATAAGAGACTCAAACTAATAACCTATGCTTCACTTCACAAGACATGATCCCAATTGATTGTACAATACCTTGGAATTAAAACTCATCCAAAAAAAAAAAAAATACTAAGATACTATCAATTCACTACACAATATCTACAGATTGATATGATTAATATTATAATTAATGACACAAACTATGTAATTAAAAAAATAACTTTTTTGATTTGTTTAAAAGTAAACACATCAATTTATAACATTAAACAAGTAAAATTTATAATATCACTAGCATGGCTCATATACCCATTTTTATAAAACAACAATTGCTTATCTTAAGCCCAAAACAAAAGGTTTGAAAGACTTGGAGGCTTACGAGGCAATGAGCATTGAAGAAACACCCAACAATTGAAGCTTCTGCTTATGGACAACGTTCAAAGATAGGAATCTATCAATATATGAAATAGCGAGATACAAAGTGTCTGGAAGAAGCTTATACTCCTCTGCAACCTCAACCAACCAATCCACCAAAACACCTCTCATGTTAGCAGTAACTTCCTTCTGAACCTTCTCAAGGTAATTCGGCATTGGCCTTCTCTTTGCCTCCATCTATAAAAAAACCAACACATCTTCAAAATTAGCCCCAAATCCAAACCCCCACATCAAAAAAATCCAAATTTCAAACACCCATTAGTTCAAAATGGCTAAAAATTGTATCTTTAGCTCTATCTATATAATAAAATAAAAAACCCCATCTTCAAAATTAGCCCCAAATTCAAATACCCATTAATCCAAAATGGATAAAACAAAATCCCAAGCAATTTATGAACAAAAAAGATTGTGTCTTTACCTCCATTTTGTGAAGATAGTCATCAATATCGGAAGCATAAGCTCCACAAAGTTGGGGATCATCATAACTGTCATCGATTTCCACCTTTATGGGACTACCCTTTGTTGTGCTTATTAACGTTGTCGTTAATGCCTTCTTTGCCTTTGGCTTTGTCTTCGTTACAGGTTTGTTGTTCACCGGAACAACAACGTTTGACAAGTTCGGAAGCTCCCCCAACACCACGCGCTTCTTGTTAGGTGAGCCTGAAGCTGCAGACAAGGCTCTCTTTTTGGCTGCGCGAGTGATGCGCACACAGTTCTCTTGCTCTGCCATTTGGGAAACCTTGGAAGCTCTCCTTTGCTCTTAGGTGCTTAGACAAAGAGAGAGAAAGAGAGAGCGTGTGTGTGTGCTGAGAGAGTTGGGTGAGTTTGTGAGAGAGAAGAGAAGGGTTTTGTAATGAGAAAGAAAATGAGAATGAGCGCCATTGTTTGTTTTTCAAAAACGCGCTTTTGGGATAGAGGCGTGTGTGGGAAATTTTTTTTTATTTTTGTTTGAGTTTTGAAAGTTTTTGTGTTTTTTTAACTATCTATGGTTGGTTCAAAATTTTGTGTGGGAATTTTGGAATTTGAGCAAAATGACAAAACGTTAAAGGCAAACTTTTTATGTTCCCGGGTTTCTGTAATGTAATTTTGTGACTCGGCGGGCTTTTGATTATATTTACCATGTTTTTAATTGAACCGCTCCCTATGGTTTTAATGACCATTGACCAATGGTGTACAATTGTGCATAGTGCATTTCTATTATATTGTTGTACTGGAAAATGACACCATAAATAGGCACCATCTATTTCACCTTTTGCTTCTCCAAACAAATAAATAAAAATCTATTTCACCTTTTGTATTTGAAAATTTCTAATATTACAACCAATTTTACACTTATTTAATTATTTTTACCATTATCTGATGTAACTAATTGTGAGTAGTCAAAAAAAATTATGGATTTATGTAAAAATAACAAACAACCAATTACAATTTGCTACATAAAATAGTTGTGAAATAGGTGTAGAATTGTTTGCATGTTTTGTTTTCTTTCCCCGCTTGAAAAACATTTTTGGGATTCATATTTTTTTATATATATATGGTACTATGAAAATTACAAGTTAACCATTGTATGTGTTTGATTATACCATTTTTTTTGGTTTTACCATTAATCTAACCAAAATTTGCATCACTTGGCCTTGATGTGCCTTCATAGCTTTATTTGACTTTGTTTATAAATGGTTGTTTGTACTATTTTTGGGATTTAGGTTGCGTTTGTTTTGGTGTGAAACCATTTCAAGAAATGGTTTTACACCTCAGTGCGTGTTTGGTTGCGCATGGAAAATAAAATTTTCCGTAAAACCATTTCAGTTGACCGTGTGTTTTGTGGCTTTGACCCGGAAATTGGTTTACACTTTTATTTTCACTTCAAACCATTACTGGACTCATCAGACGCGCTAAGAGAGAGAGAGAAAGAAGAAAGAAACTAGCTCACTCCTCACCGATCCACCCACACCGATCCAAGCACCAGCGAGATCGTGCCACGAACCCACCCACCGATCGACCCACCTCGTCCACTGGCGAGATCACGCCACGAATCGATCGACCCACCCAGTGAGTGACCCACTCCTAGATCGACCCACCACCTTCAGATCGACCCACCTCGTCCACCGGCGAGTCGCACCCACGAACCGATCTCTCTCTGTCCCCCTCTCACGATTGGTCTTGTGATTTTGATTTTTGTTTCTTGTGTTGTTTATATATTTTGATTCTCTGTAATAATATTTGTTTGGATCCTAAGAAAATGTAAGAAATATGATAAAAATGGGTTTTCTAGAGCATTTCCAGCAACACAACCAAACACTAGAAAATATTTTCCAAAGCATTTTTTGGAATGCAACCAAACACTTGAAAATATTTTCCTTTCTTGAAAATATTTTACACCTGAAAATATTTTACACCCAACCAAACGCAGCCTTAGTGTCGATCTAACAAAACATCATATCAATTGGTATACTATCGTTTGAATTCGTTTATAAAGGTTTATGGGTTTGTATTAACCTCAATGGAAGGACTTTATCTATATTCTATATAATATTTAAAAGCTGAAATGAATTCTTTATTGTTGCTACACTCCTATTAAATCACATTAACAGAGCATTTTGGTTTATTCGGTCCTCTCTCTCTCTCTCTCTCTCTCAATGAATTATTTATTATTGCTATGCTCCTATTAAATCACATTAACATAGCGCATTTTGGTTTATTTGGTCCACACTCCCTCTCTCTCTCAAAAAGTTCTAACTATAAGATCAAATTTGTAAACCTAAAATTTCATGCTCTTAGAGTCCTTAACAAAAGGATGCTATAAAGTAATTTACATATTCTTTTTCCTTTTATTTTGTATTTAATTTTTTACCATAAGTTGATGACTTTTTTTTTTTTTCTTGAATTCCATTTTCAATAGGAATTATAAGATATAAAAACTAATTTTTAGCATAAGTTATGTGATACTTTAAGGCAGCAGATTTTTTGCATGTGACCTTGCTATCTAGTGGTTACTCTCTCTCTCTCTCTCTCTCAAAAGGATAAATTATTTATTTTGTTCAATTATTTGGATAATTGATTTTTTAAAATAAGCTTTGGTTTTGAGAATTGTATCAACTATGCTTTGTTAAAAAATAATCAAATTATTTTAAATGGTTTGGGACTAACACTTATAAGTTTCATATACTACTTTAATTTTTCACTTAACAAAAAAAAAAAAAAAACATACGATAATAATTTCATTATTATATGATACATGCTTCGGGAAGAAATGTAATACTAAATTAAGTAATTGACTATGTCGATGTTCAATGCAATAAAGATAACCAGTAAAATTAAATACATTACAATTTAGGCTACAAATAGAGGCTAGAACTACTAGAAAACAAGTAACATTGATACATTAAAGTACAACAACCGAAATCAAATTATTTATTTGCTAATATGCACCAACTCGGCTACAAAGCAACCTATTATAAATTTATAATAATAAGAGTAATGAGTAGTGGGTTCCAGTTAGTTTAATTAGGAAAATCTCCGATGGTTGAATAAGAGATCTGGGGTTGAATTCCCGTCTAAACCAAAAATTGATTGGTATCTTGGTCTGATGATAAAGAGCTATTATCAGGAGTGGACGTCATAGATTGAAACTATCTAAAAAAAAAAAAAAAGAAGAGTAATGAGTATGTATGTGAATAATTATACTTATACTTAAGCCTTTGACATTTATACTTATACTTGTGTCCCTTAAAGGTGTCCACGGGTCGGGCCGGGTCGGGTTTGTGCTTGACCTGGACCCGACCTGAAACTTTCGGGTGGGTGAAACTAGAACCCGAAACTGGCCCAGAATGTTAGTCGGATCGGCCGGTTAGGGTCGCATTGGGTTTTCGGGTTCGTCGGTCGGTTTCGGTTTTTATCGCCGGTGCCGTTATTTTGGCCGGATCCGTCGAGATCTGGCCAGATCATGACAAGATCTCGCCGGATCTAGTCGGATTTGGACTAGATCTCGAAGGATCTCGTCTGATCTGATGGGTTTCAAGTAAAGTTTCGCCGGATAACTTCAAATATTGCTGGATTTTGTATGTTTTCGTCGAAGAACCTTCGAATATTGCCGGACGTTTCTGGGTTTATGATCGGGTCAGGTTGCTCGGGTTTTGGGAGAGGAAACCCACCAACCGACCTGAAGGCGTCGGGTTCTGTGGGCGGCGACCCGCCACCGACCGTCGAAGTGTCAGTTCGGGCAGTTTTCGGTTCGGGCTTGGACGGGTTGCTCGGGTTGCTCGGGTATACGGGTTGGTTGGACAGTCCTAGTGTCCCTTGCTTGGAATTTGATCCTCTCTATTTATACTTAAGCATTCGACATTTATTTTTAATTATTTACGCCATGGGGTGTGTATTCCTTGATATTGTAAGACACATTTCCTTTGTTCTAAGGTGATAACTTATGCATTTGAATTATGTAATCTCTTATGATAAAAAATTGGGGCATATTCTACCGTTGTCCTTCATTAAAAAAAAATTCATGTTGTTGTTGTTTTTTTTTTTTTTTGGCTGGGTAATTGTTTATGCAGGGGCTAGAACCCTTGAGTTGAAAGTCACTAGACTTGACCGGGTACCACTTGGGCCAGCAGGCCCGGAGGTTTTTGTTATTGTTATTTGTTATATTTTTCTTACATTACATAGTCTATTTTAAGACATATCAAACTGACATTAGGCTCATAGCTTACCCCCAAGATTTATTTTCTGGCCCAATTGCTAGATATAGTGATTATGTGAATGTAGTTTTCTATTATGTCTCTTTTATTCTTTCGGGGATGGGCTAATTCTTTTTAAATATATGAGGAAGCCCATATTCTCACCCTAACTAAATAACAATGGGCCCATTTAAATTGTTATTTTCTTTCACCTAGTGTTATGTTGACTAGAGAGTAGTTTTCTCCTCCCCCTCCCACACAAACACTCTATCTTGCAGCTACCATCAACTAGAAATCATGGTTAAGAAAATTTCTACGGGGGGCTCATCATCAAACCATGGAGTTATGTGATTTTCTTTCTTTTTATTAAGAAAATTAGACGTATATGGTTTATTCACAAAAGATTAACATACATGTTGTGGATAGATAAAGTATATTTTGATGATTTCTAACCATGAAAACCCTGCAAAAGATAAAGAACATTATAGAGTAAAAAGGATCTAGAATTTTGCATATAGTATACGCAAAAACGTGTCACAAATACTCATTAACTGACCTATTTCTAACAAATATAATTTGATTTGGTATTCTAAATGGGAACTGGTCTAAAAAGGGTGTCTATTGCGGGCTTCAATTTGTAAAGAGCACTCATAATGCTAATGCGGGCATCAGAAGATTCAACGGTGCAAGATAGCCCAACCCCGAGGATTGTGATTAGGCTATTATGTTGAACATCAGGGCTTATGGGTTGGTCACTCCAAACAAACAATTACTACCTAACAACCACCCTCCAAAATAGAACACACACATAAATTCATAAAATAAATAAAAAAACAACAACAACACTGATGACTGCGAGGAGAACAACTCACAATTTTTATCACCCCAGATCCCAAAATTCATAAATCCTCAGTAAAAATAAAAATCAAATCCGTTCCACCATTTTTGTCTCCAACCTCTCACAGCTCCTCACATTGCCTTCACCAATTTTTGGTCACCGTTTTCGGCCACACCCAATCAGATTTGTCCCAGTTGCAAATCTAAATGCCAAGAAACTTTGTCGTTGTTGTTGTGAGGGTGAGAGAAAGACATTGTGGAGAGGACACAAATAGAACTGTTGAGGGGGGGGGGGGGGGTGTTGTAAGTTTAGGTTGTGAAAAGAGATTATGTCTTTGGGAAATCAAGGCTTTTCTTTCAAGATTTCAACGAACAAGTCATCATCAAACTATGGAGATACATGGTTTTTTTATATATAGAAAAAAGTAGGTATGCGATTTCTTCACAAAAGATTCACACATGCCATGAAAAGATAAAGTATATTTCGAATATCTAACAATGAGAACACTGCTAAAGATAAAGAAAATTACAGAGAGCAACAAGGATCTAAAATTCTGCATATTGTAGTCCAGAACGAGATCTTATTACATAGATACTCATTAACAGATCCATTTCTAACAAATATTATTCGATTTGGTATTCATAATGGGAACTGGTTTAAGAAGGGTGTCTCTTGCAGACTTCAATTTGTGTACAGCACTCCTAATGCTAATGCGGGCATCAGAAGCTTCAACTGTGCAAGATAGCCCAACCCCGAGGATTGTGATCAGGCAATCATGTTGAACATCAAGGCTTATGGGTTTGTCATTATAGTAAAGGCTGCTCATAAGTTGTAGCATCTCAGGGTCGAGTACTTGCATTATGTTGGCAGGGAAAGCTGATTGCACCCATCTGACTAGGCTTAGGTCTCCAATGAAGCTCTCATGTGTTGGTCTTTTCCCGGTAAAGAGCTCTAGCAGCATTACACCAAAACTGTATACATCTCCAGTGGTTGATGGTTTCTCTCCCATGCCGTACTCTACATCATATATGGTTGATTCAATATGTTAATAAAAACTTTTTTTTAAAAAAAGCATGATAAAAGATTGAATGAGACAAAAGATTTTTACTCTATTATGGCTATTTAGAATTGTTAAAATTTAGCAAAAAAGAATATAGAGAAAAGAAAAAAGGTTCAAAAAATCTTTTGTCTTACTCTAATCTTCCACTTTATACTTTATCATGCAATCTTATACTCCTTGTAGATTTAAGGAACTCTCGCGGATTCAAGATTATTTTTAGAAGTAAACGTATTTTGTTTTTTGTTTTCTTGAAATAGACGTGTTCCACTTCTTGTTGTTTTCGTATCCCGCATTATAATGGGATATAGAATTTTTATTTGATTCTTTAACCCAAAAAAAAAAAAAAAAACTCTAATTTTTTGTGTAATATTATTTGTGTAGTATGAGGATACGAGCAATGCTAAGACCACAAACAATTACACAATTTTTGTCATAACATACCATGTGGCTAGTTGTGAGTAGTGGAAGTCTAGGATCACATAGATCCGCCATTTTTTTCTCCCCCACTCACAATTCACCACGAGGTGAATTGTGGCAAAAGTTGTATAAATTATTACTGTACCAGCATTTATCATGAGTATGGGTCCGTTTGGATACAATTTATTTTTGCTGAAACTGAAAACTGAAAACTGAAAACTGAAAACACTGTAGCAAAATAATTTTTTAATGTGTAAAAAGTTACTGTTTACTCTAATTTTTACTGTTCATAAGCCTAAAATCACTGTTCATGGACAGTGAACAGTACCAGAAGCGCGTCCAAGGAAAAAAAAAAAAAAAAAAAAAAACTGAAAACGTGAAAACGCAGCGTGGACGTGGATCCAAACCGGCACTATATATATAAGAGTTGACCTATGAGGCCTTAATTAGGTCTTGAATTAAAGATAATTGATATTATATTTTTTTTATTCAAGTCATAACCAAGAGTTGACTATATGCAATAAAAAAGAAGAAATTATATGCACGTAGCAAAAAAGAAGAAGTAGATATTATATATATTTTTTATAATGCTAACACAGATGAGGAATGTTTAAATGAAGAAAATGGCAAGCCAGTACTAAATCAAGGTACTCCATTTACAAGTATCCAACAGAAGAGAAAGCTGTAATAGTACTAACCTGGAGGTATGTATCCTACGGAACCCTTTAGAACATTTGTACAGCTAATAGAATGTTGAACGTCTGTTCTTTGCATCAGCAACCTTGCCAGCCCAAAGTCTCCAATCTTGGCAGTCATGTCTTCACCCAAAAGAATGTTGCTGGGCTTCAAATCACAATGCACCACTGGAACTTCACAGTCATGGTGCAGGTAATCCAATCCACAAGCAACATCAATGGCCACATTCAATCTCTCCACAACATCCAACACATCCCCATTCGCATTCTTCTTCTTGCCATTGACCCAGTCTTCTAAGCTGCCATTACTCAGATATTCATAAACCAGAGCCAGAAATTCCATGTTCTTGAAGTCTATGCTAGAGCATGATGTGATCAGCTTAACAAGGTTCCGGTGCCTAACATTCCTCAGAGCCTCACACTCTGCAAGAAAACTCTTCCAAGAGCTTGTCCTCTTAGTGTCAAGGACCTTAACTGCCACAGCAATTCCTTGCCTTAGATAGCCTTTATATACAGACCCAAAGCTCCCGTTTCCAAGAAAGTTTTCTTGGTTGAAGTTTCCAGTTGCTTGACGAAGGTCATTGTATGAGACCATTTGATGTTGTCCTTTCACCGATTCAGAAGTTCCTGTAATCTTTGATTTACTTCTCTTTAAGTAGAACAGTGAGCCAAGAATAAAGCAAAGGGCTAATGATACCAGGACACTGGTAATACCAACAAGTTTGGCTACCTTTCTTCCCTTACTGGTTTTGACACATGCCAACTGCAAACAAAGCTTTGGGTTGCCTTCTAAATGGACTTCAGAGGGATTTCCAAAAACCCCACTTACGGGAACTACCCCTTCCAAATTATTGAAAGATAGATTCAAGGACTGAAGGGCTTGAAGGTTTTGGAGTTCAACTGGAATGGAGCCAGAAAGTTGGTTGGAAGAGAGATCTAGAGTGTCAAGGCCTTTCACGTCTTCTAAAGTACTAGGAATAGGACCTGAAAGTAAATTCCTGGCCAACAATAATTTCTGCAAGCTCTTACATTTTCTGATTGAGCTGGGGATATTACCAGAAAAAAGGTTGTCAGAAAGGTCAATGGTAGCAACATTTTCTAGAAGAGAAACTTCTTCAGGCAAAGGCCCACTTAAAAAGTTCTTTGATAGATTGAAAACGGTGCTCAAACTAGGGAGATTGAAAATTTCTCTAGTTAAGTTCCCATTAAACTTGTTGTTGGATAAGTCCATGGAAAGAAGTTTCTGGAAGTTCCCAAAAGTAGTAGGTATATTACCCACCAAACTATTCCCTGATAAATCAATTTGGTTTAGCTCTTGGAGATTACCTAGGGAATTTGGAATACTACCAGATAATCTATTTCTTGCCAAACCCAACATTTGCAATTCCTTCAAATGGTCAATTTCAGATGGGATTTCACCAGAAAGTGAATTGAAGCTCACATTTAGCAAAGTCAGGCCACTAAGATGACTGATAGAGGTGGGTATGTTACCCTGAAAACTATTTCCTCCCATATACAACTTTGAGAGAACCTTTGAAAGATTGCCTATTGATTCTGGAATCACACCCTCAAAATGGTTGCCGTCAATTGCAAGGAAGTTAAGATGAGTGCTGTTTTTCAAAGAAGTAATGAAACTAAGACCATCCTCACTAACAATATCATTATAACCAATATTGTACATTTCAAGGGATGGGAGATTTCCTAGGCCTGGTGGTACCGTTCCTTCCAAACAGTTGTGTGCCATGCGTATGACTTTTATATTGGTTAGATTGTGCAAAGACCATGGAATTTTGCCCGTGAACTTATTAATGCAGAAGTTAAAAACTAAAAGATTTGGGAGTTTAATCCCAATATCTCCAGGAATTTCACCTAATAAGTCGTTTGAAGCTACGGCCAAAGAAACTAGGGAGGACATGTTGTATATTGACGGAGGAATGGTGCCAGAAAAATTGTTAATGGTAAGATCAAGTTCCTTCAAATTTTAAAGGTGGCCTAAGTCACTAGGTATTGCACCACTGAGAGTGTTGGTGCCTAAGCTTAAGTTGGTGAGCGAAGAAAGGTTACCTATGGCTGGTGGAATTGCACCATAGAGATGGTTTCTTGCCAACTTCAACACTTCCAGCTTTGTCAAGTAGCTAAACTCTTCAGGAATTCTTCCTGTGATATTCTTGTTTTCAGACAAGTCAAGGACTCGGAGCTCAGTCAGTTGGCTTAAACTTGAGGGTAGCACACTTTCTAGCCTGTTGGAGCTCAAGTTAAGAACTCTCAAACGGAAAAGATTGCTAATTTGATCAGGAAGCATACCTGTGAATTGGTTTTGTCCAAGTTGAAGGGAACGTAGGAAGGAGAGGTTGCCAATATGAGGGCTAATGGACCCTTCAAGTCCAAAATCTGAAAGATCAAGGCCAACCACTCTCTGGCCAGGCAGGCCAGAGTGCTTATTGCACACAACTCCAGTCCAATTGCATGGTGATGAGCTGTTTTGGTCCCAAGAAGATAAGAGGGTGGGAGCCTCTAGACTTATTCCAGACTTGAATGAGATCAAGGCTTCCTTATCTGTAAGGATACTCAAGGTGGCACACTCAACTCGAAGAAAAATGCATGTGCAAAATATAAGGACAAATAATAAGGTAGACTGAAGCATTTGCTGGGAAGGGGAAGCCATGAATCTTGGTTTTTGGTTGTGAGTTGGAGGGAACTCTCGTTGATGAGTATTTATAGCAATTCATTTGCTGTGGGCCAATAGCGACTGCTATAATACGGCCCAAAGTAATTGGATTGCTATAATCAACCGAACCCCTAGCCTAAGACTTTTCGTGTTGCTTGCAATTTGGGTTCACTTATTGTTCTATGACTTGGTCAAGGAAAGATTTTTTTGTTGAAAAACTGAAAGATAAAAAGTTTAAAAGAAATGATATGTGCACAACATTTTTACAATATTTTTACAATAAATTTTAAGTATTAGGTTATTACTAGTTGTTATAATTAGGGCAAAAAAGTAATCTTAGTGTTAGGTTCAAATTTGAACCAATAGCAACTAACTAGGGCCGGCCCAAGGCCTAGGTCTAAGACCCCCACCACAAATAAATATTTACCCTTTACAAAAAAGACCCCATCTCATTGTAAAAGGCCCAAATTTTATAAAAAATATGAATTTTTTCAAATTGTTGTGCACTTTTTATTATTAGTGATGTTAGGGATATCATAAATTTTATTATAGATTTACAAACTGACATGTTACCAATCACAAAAAGTATTTTAAATATTCATTAATTACATTATTGAAACTCATCCTTCATTATTATTGTCACATTATATTGTGAACATTTTGTAGTACCTTTAGCATTTTCCTTTTTTATTTCTAACAAGGCTTTAAAAAAAAATTGCAAATGTGTTAGATCATCAATGATGATTAATCCTCCCTAATAGTTTGAAACTTTAATATTTGTAAACTAATCTACTACAAAGCCACACATCAATTAATATCATAGATTATAAATGTAATTAACTATGTATCATTATATATCCAAGAAAAATTAATTTTCTTTAAAAAAAAAAATTCTTTTTGTTAAATTCATTTTTCAACTATGATATTCAATTCTCTATATGAAATAAACCTCAGTTTTAGTTAGTATTATTCATTAAATTATGTATTTAATACATCAAATTAACCTCAATTTGATTTATATTAAATCATTTTACTTAATTAATATTTATATAAAAAAGGTCCCACATATATATTTCGCCTTAGGCCCCAAATTAGGTTGGGCCGGCCTTGCAACTAACTACCTATGATTTATTGTGAAAATATTGTGAAAATGTTGTGGACATAGCACCTCCCAAAGTTTAACTTGGGGTCTCACTTTTTGTTTTTTGATTTAATAAATGAAAGATTTTTGTGTTGTGTGTTGAGGATATGAACAAATTCACAAGAATCCTTCTTAATTATTGATCAACATTTTACAGTTTAGAGTGGTGGTCTAGTGGTTATTAGACCTACTCCAAAGTGGTTTGAAAGTGGAGGTCTTAAATTCAAATCCTACCTTGAAAATTACTTGGGAAAAACGCCCCACAATCCCGACCTAATGTTCACTAGTTCCCTTGTGGGACTAGAATAACAGCTATGACTCATCGATTATCCAGTTTGTAAACCTAAACCCAACAGGTAGGATGCTATTATAGTAACACTCAAATTGGGAAGCTACTCTAGTAGCCCCTTCCTACAATCTTTTTTCATTAAAAAAACATTTTATAGTTTCGCAAGGAACCTCATTAGTCAACAACCAACAAATGATGGTGGAAAATTGGGAAGCTACTCTAGTAGCCCCTTCCTACAATCTTTTTTCATTAAAAAAACATTTTATAGTTTCGCAAGGAACCTCATTAGTCAATAACCAACAAATGTTGGTGGAAAATAAATATAAATCTTCTATATAACTTTTTGCGTTCCACTTTATATTTCACTAATAATGGAATGTCATATGTCTAAACTTTTTTTTAAAAAAAGTAAAAAGAATACATGACAAATTGTAATTTGTGAGTATAAAGTGAAACACAAAAGTGTGACATAATATTTGTATTGGTGGAGAATGTAGGGACCTAAGTTTTATAGAAATCTTTTGTTTCAATTTTTGTGTTCCACAAAATGTTCCACCAATTAAAATATGTTATGTGTCTCAAATATATATATATATATATATCGTTTTAAACTTGAGTTATTTAATAAGGAAATTAAAAAATATATATGGCAAAATTATGATTGGTGGAGTATAAAGTGGAACACAAGTGGGACATAAGATTTTGTATTCATCTAAGTTGTACAAGTTATTCTAGGATCACAACCTTTAACACACCCTTTTTTTACAACTATTCTATGTGGCAGATTGCAATTGGTTATGCTGTTATTTTCACATGAACCCATTACTTTTTCTCCATTACTCACAATCGGTCACATAAGAGAGTTACGTTAAAATGTGTGAAATAAGTTTTTCTTTTTCTTTTTCGGTGCTAAATAATTAGTTTTATTGAAGAACAAGGACTACAAAAGGCTGTTTGTTTCGTTGGGTTAAAAGAGATTGTAAGAGAGAAGAGATAAGAGCCCCACCACTTTATGCAAAAATTTGAGTTAAACAAGTTATATTTGGAGTGAGTGAAAAAATAAAGTTATGGAAATTGAGTTTGAGTTATAGGTGATATTGAAAAAAGAGCAAGACTTAAGTACAGTACTTCACCCCTTGTCTTAAGGTGGCGGTAAGCTTACCCACTCCGTTGTCTTAGCATGAATAATTATTGATTCAGTTCCAGAAATGTGCTGTTCTTTAGGTTCTTCTGTTAAGATTCTGCTATGTGGAATTTTTTTCATGAAATGGAAGTGTATTTTTTAGTTAAGTAACCACATGACTAAATCTTAAAAAGGGAATTTAAGTAACAGCACTTAAGGTATTGTACCTAAGTTTTGTCTTAAAAAAAAAAGTCTCACAATTCACAAATACCATTAGACACGTGAAATTACTTTTTGGGAAAGGATCTTTTCTTACTCAATTTTTTTTAATTCTTTCCTATTTTTAGCTACAGTTGGGACACATAACCTTTTTACCTTTTATTCTATTCAAGTTTTTTTTTTTTTTTTTTTTTTTCATGTAAAAAAATTTGGAAGGTGGTTTAGTGCTCGTCTTGGAACGTTTATTTTCAATGATTTATTAAGCTTAAAAAAAATTTGATAAAAATACAGTTATACTAAAAAAGTAAAATTTTAATTAAAAAATTACTCATAAATGAAACAAATTAAATGTTTTTGAAAAAAAAAAGTTTAATATAAAAAAATTAAAAATTATACATAAATAAAAGTCTATTAGTATTATTGACCATAGAGGGTTTAATAACTGTCCAAGTTAATTGTCCATCTCAATTCTGTTAGTTATAATTGATATAAAATTATCATGTAATTGTACACGTATTTATTTAAAAATAATATTTGTTCTTTTATAATAAAGTGATCATGTGCACATTATGTAACCAATTTTTTGTTAGTTGCATTCACATCCAGTTTCTAAAAATTACTTCATTTTATCATTTCAAAAGTTACTTTATCTATTATATAATACAATTTTATAATACACTCAATATCCCAACTTTTATTTTATCACACAACACATTAAATTAATATATTTATACAATAAAATAATATAACCCAAAATCATCTCTATTCTCTCCCATCTCTCTCGTCTCTCTTCCCCTGCCATTGCAACCACCTACTCCCACCGTCACCACCACAAACAAACCCAAAAAAGCTACCAAACTCAAACAAACCACCACTACCTCATTGCCTAAAATCTAAACTTTCAAGTAGCTAAATTAAATATTTAAACAAAAACCAATCAACCTATTAAGCAAAAACTCAATCTCAAAATCAAAAGAACTCCTCCAGCAATCAAATTAAACACTAAAAAACAAAAACCCATTAAAAGCAAAAAAATCATCGGCGACCTTGGGCACAAATCCCAGTCATCAGCAAGCTTGACCAACTCATCATTGGTGAGCTTGAGTAGCCCATCATCAGAGACGAGAAGATTATGCCGCCAGACCCACGACCCACGCTGCCACCTGACCCACGCTGGACCCATGCCCACGCCATAAAAGAGCCACCACTGTGAGCTAGAGAGAGAAGGGCTTGGAGCGTTCTGGAGAGAGGGAGAGAAGATGAGACACTGAAGAGAGATAAAGAAGCAGATATTTTGGAATAAAAAATATTATATGAGATTTGGGATATTGCTACAATATCATCGTATATTTGGGATAGTACCGTAGCACAATTGTAAATTTTTTTAGATTTACAAGTTTAGGTAATGTAAGTTTTATGGACTTTGATGCTAAATTTTAGCATATCCAGAGTTTTACAACTCCAAATACTGATGCTCTTATAGTTAACAAAAACTAAGATGAGGTTAAATGGGATAATTTTTAAATCTTAAAGGTTAAGATTACATAATCGATAACATAGGAGCCTTTTTACATTTTGGGCTAAATAAAATAAATTTATTAAAAAACCAAATATGACAAACAAATTTGCTACCAGAACGATCGAAAAATATAAACCAAGAGACCACAGACTTAGCGGACTCAATCAGCTGTCATTGATGATAACACTAATAGCACAAGTTTTGTTGACAAATAGATTATGCAAACATTTTCACGGGTCATTCTTTTCAAATCATAAAAATTAGTGGATGACTTCCAACCAAGGGAGTAAATACCGTACCGGAGGCTGTACCGGTTTGGCTAGCGGTACGATATATTTTGGATACCGGTCAATACCGGTGTACCATTTCGAGTTTACCGCTATATTTTTATATTTATAAATAAATAAATAAATATATATGTATGTATGTGTGTGTATATATATTATAATAAATATAAAAGTTTACCATAAAACATTTCCCAGAACTAATTATTCATGGTTTTAAACTTTAGTATCAATTAAAAGAAAAAAAAAAACACAATATGAAAGATAGAAAGCTTAAAAGTTACCATTGCATACTAAGAAAACAAATAATACTAATAAGTTAATGCAAATAAGTTACCATTCTGCCTTAACAAAAATTACAAAACTTTAAAAAAAAAAAAAAAAACTTTTTTCTGTACCGGCCAGTACGTTTGGTACTGGCTGGTATTGCTCGAAATTGGCCGGTACAGTCTGTATTTTTTCCAGTACGAAACAAAGGGGTATTCTGTACCGGTTTGCTGGCCGGTATGGTACGGAATTCACTTCCTTGCTTCCAACAAACCCAAGTCTATTGGCTAGCTATGACTTTAATCTTGAGGTAAGATAGTAAAAGAGTGATGTAAATACTACAAATTTTATACGTAAGAACATTCGCATTGGTTCATGTAATTTAAAAAAAAATTTAATTGTTTCTCTATCTTCATACACATCAACCACCATCTACTTTATTCATTTATTCTCGGGATGCGTAAATAAAGAATAAAAATCTAAATGCAAAATAAATAATGTCAATGTAAATTTATACAGTTATTATAATAAATTTATAAATTTTCATAATTATATACGGATTGATGTGAGTCATTTTTAGGTAAAACAGTGTAAATTGTACACTTATTTTTTTATTATACACCCATTTATGTGAGTACGCTAAGTCTTATAAATTGATGTGTTATCAATCACAAAAATATTCATTTATTATCTTTATTGAAGTAAAACTAATTATATTTATTATCACATCAATTTATAAACTTTTTATTAGAAATATAAAAAAGTTTATAAATTGATGCGATAGCATTACTTTCCTCAAAGGGGAATGTGGATTCCAGTTAGATTAATTGGTAAAGTTTTTTATCGTTGAATAAGATATTTGAAATTCAAGTCCAGTTTACATAAAAAATTGATTGGTACCTTAGCTTGATGATAAGAGCAATCATTGTGGAATGAACACTATAAATTTGAAATTCTATTGTATCTAAAAAATAAAAGAAAAAATCCACTGGTGCGTAACTTAACAGACCGATTGGAAACGATGTTCATATTTTACTATTTGTTTAAGTTTTGATTCCCACAAGTTCGTTCCCATCCCGCAGTTATATAAAACTTCACTTATTTTTCCTGCTGTCACTCTCTCACAAAGTACCAGTCTAATTCATTAACACTAATATTTCTCATTTCATTTCTTACCCTGACCCGCGACTTGACCTATTCTCCACCCTCAACCTCATTCCAGGCAACAGGCTCTTTCATGATAACGATTAACGACATATCTTTATAAATTAATTGAGAGTTTGACACCATTGACTTTATGAGATGCAAAATGAAACCAAACCATCTTTTTTTTTTTTTTTTTTTTAACCAATGATTATTTAATAATTTGACAGTTGTAGAAGGAATGATTTAAACCATAGATATCTTCATTAGAATCACTAAAATATACTAATCAATTAAGTTATAGAATTCTTGGCTAAATTCGTTTATTTACATTAGTGCTAAAAAAAAAAAAAAAAAAAAACTAAAGCAAAAAGCTAGGGAAAAAAAAATTGAGGATCAGTATGGAGATCCGTAGTCCGTACTGTATATTAACTATTAGTGAACATGGCAACGGTGAAAAAGCAATATTAAATAAACCTAACATTTCTCCTTCTTGAATTTTTTTTTTTTGTTTGGATAGGAAATTTTATTTATTTATTAATAAATAACCTAGCCCATTTAGTCTATACGTCATCTTTGGTGTTGACTGGGTGTCAAGACTCAAGATGGTTGATGGTGTGAACTGACTCATTCTCCGGGCTGTGAACCTGAAAAGTCGTCATTTCTTGATACATATTTTTGGCGTTAGATGTCAATCCTAATCATTAATAAAAGAAAAAAACATTTATAAACAGTTTTGGAATGTTTATCTTCATTGGTTTATTAAGTTCAAAATTAAATATGATAAAAATACCGTCATTTAAAAAAAAAGTTTCAAAAAGTTTTTTTTTTTTTGACCAAAGGCGATAAAAGTTTCAAAAAGTTATATATAAATGAAATGTTAAAATGCAAATTGTATCATCTAAGTTTGAAGATTAGTAATTTAACTTTATTTTCATTCAATTAAGTAAGAGCGAAAGTATTAAACAAAAAAAAAAAATCATTACAGTATTCCAAATAAACGTTTATTTAGTATTAACAGATTATCAACAATGATTTATGAAAATGGAACTTGGTGTACGTCTATCACTGGTAAGAGAAAAATTATTTTGTTTAAAATTTTTTTAAGGGCTGACTGCTGAATTTTTTTTTTGGTAAAATTGATTAATTAGACTTGATTTTTTTTTAAGTTTTGCTATTGGTAATTTTTGTTATAAGACTAATTTTTTGGGCTTGTTAATTTTGTTTAATATTTTAGATTTATAAATTTTTTATGACTTTTAAAAGGATTAATAATATTATTAAGGGGGAAAAATGTAATTCTATTGAACCGAATTGCTAAAATTAATGCCTCTTTATATATGTTATAAAATTCGAGGGCACCCTAAAGTCCAAGAATAGCTCTGTCACTTATTATTATTATTATTATTATTTTTTGAGAAATCACTGCATCAGCAAATTGATTGATGATAACATAACATCACAAGATTTGCCAACAAAATAGGCTATGCAAACATTGTCATGTCACAAGTGTCATGCTTTCCCATTCACAAAAATTTGTGGATGACTATCCAACATTAACACTGTTGTTTGGTTTGGAAAACACTTCTTTCATGTATGTTTGGAAATGGGGAGGAAAAGAAGAGAGAGAAAAACAAATTACTTGTCTTTCCTTTGTTTGGTTTGCAAAGGAAGAAGAAATGAAAAGAAAAGCATATTGCTTTTACTTTTATACCCACTTGAATATATGAGAGAGTGATTAAAATTATGGGCATATATGGAAATTTTGGGCCATGAGAACTCAAACATATAGGACCTAGTTTTTGTTTCACTCTCTCTCTCTCTCTCCATTTTCCACCCAAAATGGGTGGATTTCAAACCATGAAAATGAGAGATTTGTGAGGTGTTTGGTTTGTGTTTTCAAACAACCATTTTTAGTTTTTAAATAACATTTCACGCATTTTTATACACTTTTTCACCCACATGTATTTTTACAAATGTTTTTAAATAATAATTTTCAGTTTTTAAACACATGTACCAAACGTAGTATTGTTTTCTATGGACTATAGCTTTTTCTTCCTCTCCTATCAACCAAAAGGAAGCAATTCGGCTTTTTCCTTTCTTTTCTTTTCTTTTCCCACCTAAAAACATAGCGTAAATTCCAAGTCTATTGGCTATGACTTTGCTTCTTGAACTCTAATATCTCAAACGAATAGTGATGTTAGCATATTACATAAGTACAAATAATGTAAGCTTTTAATTACAAATAATGTAAGCTTTTAATAATAAAATTTGTAGTAGTTTCCCTTCTTTTAAAGGAATCAATTGACATTCAAATTAAATGACCTATTGGAAATGTTGTTTGTATTTTATTTGGTTAAGTTTCTAATTCCCACAATTTCATTTTCATCCTGCAATTTAGACAAAATTTGATTCTAAATAAGTTTGAAGCAGAAAGATAAGAGAATAAAACTTCATGTACACATATTCTCTCAGTCAGATTGCAAAAATTATTGCATGTCAGTTTAGCCAAACTTATCAGCCGCCCTGTTGTTTTGGAAGACTCAACGAATTGAAAGGAACTCAATGGAATCCACATGCAGAACAGCAGAAGGGAAGTGGCAACTGGCAAGAGTGTGATCGATGTGTTATTGCTTAAACGTGAGGTACACAAGGGTTGCAGTCGTAAATAATTGTGCAGTTTAAGCAATAAGCACTATGATTAACTTAGGATGCACGGACACTTCATTTGAAGTGCCATACTCGTGTTGTATCCTTGTACTTATACCCATGTCCGTATCTGTGCATCTTAGTAATTAACACCATGATTAACGGTAATTAATATAAAAAATCCAGATAATTCATTTTAGAGGAATTCCTTAAGCACATAATGGCTCCACTGTTGGTCTATTGAGATTTGAGAGAGAGAGAGAATTACCTTTTGTTGTATAATCCATATGCCCATATCCAAACAAGGAACAATTACATCCCTGCCTTCAATCCTCTCTAATCTTTCCCAATTCAGTGTAAAAGGACATAATTATTAATTAACAAACAAAAATGAAATTTTTACCCTCCTGTTAAAAGAAAAGAAAAAATCCTAAGAATTACCTCCGGTTGTCTCATAAATAGGGTTGTAAATGAGTTGAGTAGAACCAAATATTAAAAGTTTAGAAGTGTTCATTTAAAGTTTATTTTGAACACGAGGCGAGCAAGAGCTTATCACCAAGCTTTTTTTTTTTTTTTGAGAAGTAGCTTATCACCAAGCTAAATTATATATTAAAGTTTGGTTCTTTTTTTGTCAAATAAACTTGATTTTGTTTACTAGCTACTTGACAAACTTATTATTTTTCATAAACAATATAGTTTATTTATTTTATTTATTTTTGCTATTTCACAATTCCATGCTAATATATTAATAACTGAATTATAGTTGAAATTATATTATTTGAATTTCTTAAAATCGAGAAGAATTTCTTAGTATATTGATGTTATAAAAGTATACAAGGTTGATGTATGAGTGTCGTACAATTAAAAGGAATGCAGTACAAGTATAATACAATAAGTTTAATGCTCTAAATACAAAAATAAATAGTTTTTGTTTGTGAACTACAAATAGACTATTTATATTCTTCTAAAAAAAATAAAATATTTATATTATAAATAAGCTACAAATAATAATATGATATCTTATGAACTTATTTATAAACTTACACATTTCAACCTCAAGTCAACATAAATATTTTTTTATACATATATAAATAAATATATAATATCATATATACTTATCAACCATCAAATCTCATACTCACAGACTTCGGCAAATTTTACAAAGTAATATATTTTTAATATTACTTATATAAATTGATACCATTTTGGAGTTATTTGAGGACCAGACATTTTGGTTAAAATTGTCAATTTTTTACATTTAGACATTAAAAATCGTGATTTTATAATATGATTTAAGACTTTAAGTTGCCTTTGTTGAAATTTAATTGAAAATTTAAAAACACAAATTTAACACATAAAGTCGTATTTTCAGGAAAATAAAAAATTCCAAAATAGTTTCAAAATAATACTAATTCAAATAATTACTATTAAAATAATATTAATTTGTAAATTTTCTTTGGGAACATGAACATGAATGAACTTATTTTTGTTTTGTTTAATTTTAAATCCAGATTTTTCCAGTGAGTGACCACATTCCCTGAAGACAAAACCAAAACACAGAAAACAATATTATATTGTTTTCTATATTTTTACTCCTCAGAAACCCCTTCTACAGTCGCAGGGTTTAGCAGCAACACACGATGATTCGCGTCGCAGCTAAGCTCTCTAGAGCCACCAGCTCCGCCGTTCGATCCGCCAGACTGGTTCCCAGCTCCCATACTCCTTGCCTTCTCTGTCCATCACCACCGTTCAGATTACTCCATGATGGAACTAACGGCCCAGATGCGAACCCAGTTGCTATTCAGATGATCAATTACGCTCTCTCTCATGCTAGGTCCCAAAAATCAGGTTCTTCTCTAATCCATTTTTATCTATATATTAAAATTTTACAAACTTGTTTTTTATTATGGTAAAAAAAAAAAAAATTTATTGTTTTTGTATTTTGTGCATTTTGTAGAGGAATCGTACGGACAAGGTCTTCTGGTATTGGAGCAATGCCTTTCCACTCAGTTGAGTGAGGGCCAAGATGCTGAGAATTCAAGGGGTTTGGTCTTGTTGGCCATGTCTACCTTATGCTCTGAAAGGTTTTTCTTTTTCTCTTCTTTTATTTATTTCTCTTTGGCAGTCAATTGGTACATTCATGAATATATTGTAATAGTTTGAATTTGATGGTTTCAGAGGGAATTTTGATGAAGCAATTGAGAAACTTCAGGGAATTGAAGAATTAAGGCAATCCTCTTTAGGTGTTAGAGGTAAGAAAAGAAAGAAAGAAAATTTATGATCTTAATATGAATTTTCTCTGCATTTCTAAGTGAGTTTGTGAAATTGGATTCCAATGATGAAATGGGTATTGAGTAGAAATGATATTTGGGTCTTTGATATAGTTGCTGCAATGGAATCTCTTGTTGGTCTTCATCTAGAGTTGGGGCAGGTCAGTATTTACAACTACCCATTTCAATGTTTTATACATTTATTTTCATTATTTTCATTATTATTATTATTTTTTTGAGTTTTGAGATTTTTGGTTTATCTGGAGGTGGTTCTTCTTATATAGGATGATGCTTCATCAGTGATCGCAGATAAATGCTTAGAACTGGTTGAGAAAGAAGAACCGAAAACTGGTGGTGGAAACCCTGTGGTCTTAAGTGCTCGTGCTAAAGCAGCTAAAGGGCTGGTTGAGCTTGTACATGGTAATCTGGAATTAGGTATGTTGAGCCCTTGGTTTCCTCTTTTTTGTTGTTTTAAGAGTTTTCCTCAATGACTGAATAATTAGCTTTTTTACTTCAGCGGAGACATTTTTGAAAGGATGTGGGAACAATGAAGGAAGCATTGGTGAGATTCATGGAATTAGTCATTGTGGAAGAGATTATAGTGAAGTGCATTGAGCCATTGATGTTTTGATTTCTAGGTAGTGTTGCTCTATCATATGGAGAACTCTTGCATGCCACGCAGAACTTTTCATTGGCAAAAGAGGTATACAAAAAAGTAATTCAAGGGGCATCTGAGAATAAAGATTTTAGTGATATGCATGCCTTTGCAGCTTGTAATATGTCCTCAGAGGAAGTATTGTTGGCAGCTACTTGTGCTTTAGGACAGCTTGAGGCACACATGGGGTAGGCTCAGCTTACTTGTATATCTTTCCTTACTCCTTAGCTTTTCTTTTTCCCTTTAGTATTACACCTTTAATCTATTATGTTCTTTTAGGAACTTCGGTGATGCAGAGGACATATTGACAAGGGCATTATCAAAAACAGAGGGTCATTTTGGTATGTTACTTCGGCCTTTTGTAGTTAATCATGTGACATACAAATACTTTGCATTTTATAATTGCATCTATCTCTGAATGATATCTTGATATGTCTTGTGGTTTTATTTGTTTGATATAGGCTCTCATCATCCGAAGGTTGGGGTTGTATTAACTTGCTTAGCACTTATGTTTCGGCATAAAGCAAGGCAGGAGCAAGCAAGTTCTCTTATGATTCAAGAGGTCAGAACTTGTACCTGACCAAATTTATCTATTTTGGCAAACTTTGAAATTTTAACATTTATTATTTCATTCACTGGCTCTTAATTGAACTTGCTAATGTGTGGCCATGCATTAGTAATTTGATTTCAATGATTTTAGGATATTGAATGAATTCAGTAAGTGAAGGTCACGGTTAATTACTCTTTTTTCCCTCTAATAAGATGGTTTATTGAGATATGTTATTAGGTTATTGGGTCTCACATATGTATAATTGATACTTAGCTTTATGGTGAATAAGAAAGATAATTTTAGTAAGACAATCTGGTGACGAGACTAGTTTACCTAGTGGTCAACCCCATAACTTATTCATTGGTCAACCCAATAATCTAGTCTTTAGATTCTCTGGCATATTTCTTTATCTATTTATTGATTCTTCGTTGGTTGATAGGATGAAAAGTGGGAGGATAGAAAATGTAGGAAGGATGGAAAATGTTTCAGTTTTCTCTCATGTGTTTGGTAGAGAGAATGGAAATGTGAAAGAATAGAAATTAGAGATATGGTTTTTTTTTTTTTTTTTTTTTTTGTTTTGTTTTTTTTTTTTTTTTATGTTTGGTCGAGGAAAAGGGAGAAGAAGGGAAAGGTAATTTCTATAAATTTATTTTTACTATATGAAGTAACTTTTTTTATGAGTTTATAAAAAATTTAAATTTTTTCTATTCTTGTATAAGAAAAAAAAAAAATATCATCATATAAATTAGTATAGATGATAACATCACATTTATTATATTATATTATTCTATTTTATTTTTATTTCTTTACCTATCCATTTTATATATAAAAAAATTAATTAGCTGAATTAAATGCAATGACATCTAATGAAAATAACACATCACAAAAAAAAAAAAAAAAAAAAAAAAAATTCTCCCAATCATACTCTTTGTAGAAATTTTTTTTTCTGTAAAAGGGTTATCTTGTCTTGTTAACAGGTGTCAAAACAAACATTTTAAAAAAATAACAAAAAAAAAAAGTAAAAAAAAGGGTCAAAATAATAAATTTCTCTCAAGTTTTCCTCCCAAATTGGGAGGATGGTTTTTTGTGGGTTTGGGTGGAAAATCTCCACCCATCCACCTTTCCATCCTATCCCATTCCCACCATACCAAACAAAAGAAAACCTCCTTTTACATCCTTCAACTTTTTCCCCCACCCCCCTTTCAAGTTTATAATTATATTGGGGTAGTTTATGGGAGGATGTCTTCTAATTTATTACTTTAAAATTGTTGCCAGGGACTTTATAGAAAGGCAATAGAGTTGCTGAAAGCTCCACCATTGGAGACTGATGGTATAGTGAGCAGCTCCTTGATTTCTCTCCTTATGTTCAATTAGATGGTTTTTTTTTTCTTCCCTTTTTTGGTCATTTGTTCCTACTCTTTGATTGTGTAGATACAGAAACAAAGGCTGGTAGAAGTGATGTAGTGGCCCTTGCAAGAGGTAATGGTTAAGCATCTGAATAATTCTCAATATACATTTTTAATCAACTTTATAAACATACGGAGAGATTGTACCAGAGTAATTTCCATGTTAAGAATTTGTGTTGGCCCTCAAAAGTCATATGTTTATATTGCTATATGTTACACCAATGTATATACCTGAACATTGACTTTGTTTACCTTTTGCATTTGTTCAAATTCTGAAAACTGAGTGTATTACATTTATAAACTTATGGCAACTCCGCTTTTGTCACTTTTGTTTTACCGGTTGAATCTATTGATTCTGTTCTATTTGTAAGATGGAGGGAAATTAGAGTGCATATCATATTTCTGCTGAGGCTGAGATGCTTGTTTGTCTTGCATACACCTTGGCATGGATGGTATCTGACAAAATGTATGCACATCAAGAGTTGTGACTTGTGAGTAGTGTCTATGCTCCAAATTTAAGTAGAATGTGTGCGCACGCACTTGCACCCGCAATGTGTTTTATTTGTCATGGTTTGGTATGTTGACTTTTAGCAGGATTTCTGCATTGATGTAGTTCTTTGATTATGTAGGTGGGTATGCAGAAGCACTTTGTGTCCAACAGAATAGAAAGGTTCAAGGAGAGAAAATGAGGAGTTGGGCTGAGGCTGCATGGACGAACCGCAGGCTGTCACTGGCTGAGGCACTAGAAATATCAGACCCATCTTCCAAAGTGCCTGTTATAGATGCTCGAATCTGCAGGGCACTGTAATTTATCTTTTTCCATGTTTTCCAGCAGGAATTTGCGGTTCCAGTTTTGATACATTACGCCCAAGAAATTGGGAAATTCAGTCCAAACCCACGTACACACCACCTTTGTAGCAAGTCAGAAAAATGTATGAAATTATGTATCCCTCTGAATATGCAGAGAGACATTATCTGTATAATGTGATCTTTGGACAATCCCCTGTATATAAATTTTGGTCAGAAATTAAATAGTTTCAGATGCACAAATCCAAGTACTCTTGGGTTTGATTATCTCTTTTTGGTTCCTTTGGGTGGCTGTGTTGTTTTCTGATTTCATATATGGCATACTTTTGAAGTCCATATACTACATACCATAGCAAAGTTGGTGTGGTGATCTTAATTCAAGCTGGTTGACAAGTAAAATGAACCTCAGATTGATCATTGATGAGCTCTAAGCCCCAATGGTTACTGATTTAAAGGTTTAATACATAGTTGTATTGTATGCGCAGTAAAATTTAAGGGTACACTTTCAGTCAAAACATCAAATACAAATACACTGTTTAAAGGTACAATACAGAGTTAAATTACAATTACAGCTCTTGTAATGAATAATAGACTGCTCACATGAGTTACATACATTCAAGCATACATATATAAATATATATACATGTACGAATGTATGTATATATCCAGATTAAATGATCACAGTGGAATATCAAGACCTTTGCCTATATCCACACCAATTACCTGCAATATCCCCTTTTTTATTATCTGAAAAAACACAACGCCACAATGAGTGACAGTTAGGAAAAAAAAATGTTTTGGTTTACAATAGCAAGAAGACAGTTAAGTTCAAAAGAAAGAAATAACTCACCAATTCTACAATGAAAGTCCCAATAAGTCCAATCATACAAGCTCTAGAATTCCAAGTTTCAGCTGTCTTTGTGAAACCAAGAAAAGGGGCTCTGAATTTTGGCTCTACTTTCGGCAGTTCTACCTGAAATTTCCTAAACCCATTTCCTCAGGTAACACAGAATAATGTTTTATTACGAAAACTAAGAGCAAAAAGCAAGAAGAACATACTCCAGCAGGAAGCTTTGCAGCAAGGACTCTGAAGGAGACCCGGTTCTTGAAATTTGTAGCATTACGATTATTGAAAAGAGTTAGTTGTTGGTTTCGATGATTTATTGGAGCTCTGGAGGGAAGGAGGAGAGAAGAAGATATTATGGAAGATGAAGATGCCATTGGCTTTGGTTCTACAACCATAGCAATTGCCTCTTCAGTCACCTTATCTACTTGTTCATATTTTATTTTATTTATTATTATTATTATTTTTCTCTTTATGACTTTTATTTATTTATATATTTTTCCTGGCTAGTTTTGATACACGTTCATATTGGACTGGACTGTGGTGAGTACTGCGCAGGATACTTCTAGCCCATTGCTCTTGTCTTGGGTCCCACTCCTAACAATTAAAATTTGAAAGGGTAGATTCACTAGATTGTAGCTTTTTTTTTTCTTTAAAATTTCATTAATTTAGAACAATTATATGTTTAAATTTATTGTTCATACAAATTTAAACAATATTATGTGTGCGTTTGACATGGATTATTTTTGCCAACTTATTTTACTATTCAGTTTATTTTTGTTACTATTTATGGGTCTTACTGCACTTTTTGATATTATTCATGGGTCCTACTATACTATTTCAGCTAACTTTTACCTTTATCTACAGTACTTTCAGTAAAAAGTTTTCAGTTTTAACAAAATAAGCAGATCCCAAACGGATACTATATATGTCTACAATGTAAAGTGTACATGAATAATAAATGTAAAAATATAATTTTTCATCAATATACATTTACATATATTCCACCAATTCTCTTAAAATTAAAATTTTAAATATAAAAATTATTAATTATTTCAATCAATTATAATAAATGATCATTTAATATTTTACTGATCCAATATTTTCAAAGATTTTGATCCATAAAAAATGAGATATTAGCATATTTGATTTTTTTTCCCTTTCGATTTTTCACATATATTTATATATTCACTTTTATTATTTATTAGATCGATACTTTCATTATTCAAAGAGTTTGATATTGTAAACATGTAATAGGGCTTGTGGGTTTTAGGCCCACTTTATTTATCTTACTTGTACATCGCACGTACTTGTACTGCACACTTCTATTTTCTATGTAAAGACACTCATGTATATGTTATCACTTGAGAAATACAATACAATTATTCAGTATTTCTAACAGATATTTTCACCGATATGTATTGAATCTATTGATATCATTCTCGATTTTTATAACTAAAACAATTTTCTTTAGATTTAAAAGATTAAGAAGAGAGAAAGATTGGGCGGATAAAAGAGAACGTAGGGAAGTGGATATAAGTTACATATAAAAGTCAGTTTTTATATCATATATCATTTACACAATATTAAAGAGTGTTTTTAATTTAAAAAAAATTAGATATTAATTATAGAGATTTAGATAAAACTACTATAAGTTATAGAATAATTTGTTGAATGTCACATTTTTTAAATTATAATTGATACTTATAGATAGATAAAGCTTTTTATTTAAATTTCTAATGAATAAAAATATTTAATTAACTTTATGCAAATATATATATATTTATATAAAATTGACTTTATGTATAAAAATGGCACATTTAACCGACTAAGTTATGGTTAAATAACATAAGTATAAAGATATATGTACAATTAGGTGACTTAGGTAGTGCATGGGGAATGTGGGGCCTAGATATGAGTTTTGGGGGCAGGGGAGGGGTGAGGTATTTATGTAGTAATATATCTAACTAGGTCAAAATATATATAAAGATATACTTGAAATCTAATTTAATTTAATTGGTAAAAATTTGTCTTAAAAAATGGTTAAGTCTTGATTTCAAAAAAAAAAAAAAAAAAAGGGATCAATATCATATCTTATAATCGAAGTTGACAGCGTACATGGAGAAGGAGACGACCAAATTGCTTCCGTGGTCACTTATCTATTGAATTATATAAATTCTTTGTTATATGATTATTATTATCTTACAATTTCAAAACTTCAATTGGCACAACAATCACAAACATATAAAAGACCATGACAACCATTGATTTTTAGTCTTCTTCCCTCTTTCTTTTCTTCCTACTTGATTTGAGATTAACATTTGGACTACGCATCTTCAAGAAAGAGAAATTAAGACTGCAATCACATATGTCAATGGGCTGCTTCGGCAATACTGTGGTGGGACTTGAAGGGCAGTCATAATAGTTCCCATTATCATTTTCCATCGAGTTTTGCAAAGAACCAACCTGCTGAGCTTCCATGATCATATAGCACCTGACTAGATCATCCTAACAAATTGAGAAACCTGTCAATAAAACAGTACTTCCCATTCAATTATAATTTTTTTGTTTCTTTTCCAGATTTTTACCTTTTGAGATTGATTAAAGTGTCCTGTCAGAGAGGCTAGGTAGGCATCGAATGTTGATGGGTGTAACTCGTCTAGACTGCACCAAAGTGCAGATACTGCAATAACGCTTGGCCTAAATTCCAAAACTTTTGAATCTGGACGTTTTGATGAGTTTAAATATCAGTGGAATCAAATCAAGTAGGATCTACCTTCAGCATGAGAAAATTCATGGATAAAGCAATACTTCTTTGCTCCACAGCATGAGGCATTTCTATTGGAACTTTTTTTACGTGTACAGTACTTTGTGCCAGCCTTTCATGATGCAATTTAAAGCTTAAAGTAAAGGCCGGAAGCAATAGGCATATAAATAGCAGAGAGTATATCCCATAACAAGCATACCAAGTTACCTAGGTAACATGTCAAATGAATGCTATGTGATTTAATTTTATATTCCTTTTAATCAAAAGTTGTTCTTACCAACATTTCAAATGATATTCACTCATTGGCTTATAACATGAGTAATTTGGTCATAAGAGATAATTTCTATATAAATAGACAGCAGCAGCTAAAATTTGCCAGTGACAAGAGTTTAAGTTTTGCAAATATATGGATAAATTTAATGAGGGTTAATGGTTCCATATATATGATTTGAGGTTTAAGATGATAAGTTTAAGTGAGAGTGTAATCAATTTTTGCATTCTAGTTTAAAATAAAAGATTAATAACTAATTTTATGCATTCAAGTTTTGTTAATCTATACTTTTCAAGTAATAATATGACTAATCTAATCTTTTTTTGTTCCAGTCATAATCGATTTTAGATAGGATTTTATAATTCTTAATTTTCGAAAAACTTCTTATTTTGCATAAACAATTATAGTATTGTCAATATAAAAATATAAAAAGCAATACATGCATTTGAAAAATATTTTTAATGGTTTTGTATATTTAGTATCCAACTTAAGTGTTTTTTCTATTTGCAAAATTTCTTTTAAAAATTTATTCTTAAAGTATATATAAACTATTTATATCACAATAAATATCTTGTTTAAAAAAAAAAATTTGAGATTAAGACAAAATTATGGGGCCTTTTGATGGGTAGAACTTTTTTTTGGGGTAAATGATGCAATTCCTGATTTCAAATTAGAGAGAAAAAGAGAACAAAAAAGAGTATCCGGGTTTCTTATATTTTTAATAGGACATAGGCCGTCTTTTAAAAAATATATACATATTCAAGTATATTATGAGATATTTCTTTAGATTGTTCTAAGATTAAAATTATGAGGGCTTCTTCCACTTTGGGACCTTAAGACAATTGTTTTGAAGTGTACTAGTGGAAGAGTCGGCCCTAAAATTTACAAGCCCTCTTCTTATATAACTATATGTAAGCTATAAAAAGTAAAAACTGCACAATTGGCAATTTGAAGAGTTAAACCATGGCATTAGCCCTCATTTGCCTCCTATTGAGTACACAATATATGAAGATAATGCATATACCTGAAATAGCCCCAAGAAGTAACTCGGTTACTCGGGTAATAAACTCCTCATGGAGGTGAGGTTTCAAAGAGTCAGTACTCCACATCAACAGTTCAACATAAGAATAAGCCGTTGTAGAGCCAAGGCGCCATCCTAGTGCCTCTAACAGCTTCAATTCCATCTGTTGGATAGTGCTTGGATGAAATGAATGATCCAAATTCTCCATCTTCAGTCACAACATTAAAAGCCAATCAATTATATATCTTAATAACAACAACACCAACAACCACAATAACGAGAAGAGTTACCTGAATTTCATGCAAGCTAGGAGTGCAGGTTTCACTGAACTTGGAGGCAATAGATAAGCACGCAACAGACAACAATTCAACCATCCAATGTTCCCATCCCTTAAAAATAAGTTACATTTTAGTACTCAATCCAAATATTGTTTTATCGAAGAAGAAATCTATATATTTCCAGGAGTATTCCTTACATTGCATTGATGCATAGATATGAATCGATCAAGATAACTTGCAGCATGAAAAGCAGTTTCAAAAGAGAGATTCAAGCGACTTCTGGACTGGAAACAAACAACCCAAGGGAGATTGTGAGACTGGTAAATAAATAATTAAACCTTTTATAACTTAGCAATACTACTCTTTTTCTTTCAATGCAGATCAAGATTTGAAGCTATACATAATCTGCCATATCCATTAAGACCAAGAACAAATCATTTCCATTTGAAATGAAAAAAAAAAATTCATTTCATGATTAAGATTTTATTTTCTTGATCTTATAATATTGTACAAACTGTCATGTCATTAAAGTTTTATATGATGCAATATTAGATACATATTTAGATTTGTAATATCTAATATGAACTATAAAATGGGTCCAATAGAGATGATACTTTTCCAATGGAGAGAAATTAAAACATGAAGCAGTACTCTGGGAACTGACCCTGAAAAGCCATTGAATAGCTCTAAATCTAGCAAAGATCAAATTTTTCGACCGGAGATGCTCACTATAACTAGCTTCAGGCATGTAACTCATCTCCTTCTCTAGGTATATAGCAAGGGCCTGCTCACAATCTTCCTTAGTAGTATAAAACGAACCATAGTAGCTCTCTGAACTGTGGTGCTTAGTTGCATGTTGATGAATAGGTGTTGCTGGGCTAGATAGCCACGACTCATCACAAAGCAAGCTTTCCATACCGATTTTTGAAAGAACTCTTAAAAAAACTTGTAATCTACAGTTCAAACTTCAATGGGGGAATGTATGTACGTGTACCATTGTCAATGAAATTGAAAATGACATTGACGTGATAATCATAGAACAATAAGGGTTAGCTTTTCGTACATGACCAAAACGGAAAGCATATGCGAGAAATTTGAGGGAATGAAAGAAAGTTATATATGGCCCATACATGGACGTGGGGTTGGGTTGGTACTTGGGTAGTTAGAAGCAGAGCGGGAAATAAAAAGAGGGACACGTCCCACATGAAATGGGGTAAATGCTATGGCTATGGCTGGCTATTATGGTTTATTTATTTATTTTAATTTGAGGGTCGTAAACTATTGCGTGAGTGAGAGCACGAGGATAGCTGTGTTGGTTGCATAAATGTACATGTACTGTACATGGCTCCTCTCCCTTCAATATGGGGAAGGACCAACTATCACCCCATGTAGTTAGTTCAGTTCATGTATGGTCCCACTTTTATTTGACATGTCGCTTTTCCAGTTCAGTGTGGACCCACGTTGTCTTCGTCTTCAAGTCATGATCATGAGGCCGTGTGGGCTAGATTAATTGGCTAACCATATAATATTATTTGAGAAGCAAACCCATTCACAAGGAGAGAGAAAGGAATTTAAATTCCAAAACATAAAGCAAACTCCACTAAAAAACCATAGCTCATACTATCCGTGCGTTTGCCAACAGCATTTTTGCGTTTTGCATTTTTTTTTGGGTCCCACAGCACTGTTCACGAACTAGTCAATTTGTGAAAAACGTAGCAATAAGTTTGCTACAGTGTTTTCCGTTTTAAAAATTATTTTACTACAGTGTTTTCAACAATAAGTTTTTAGTTTTTAACAAAATAAGCAGTATTCAAACAGACCCTATGTTTCCATTGTCATGAGTGGGGGCTGTATAGCTTTGCTATCGATTGCCACGCCAATGCTACCACCACAATTTTTCATACCATCAATGGATGCAGCAAGCGAGGCCAGCTTAGAAACTTATAAGCAACTCGCATGAGTCTTAATAAGTTTTATAAATTAATGTGTTATAAATTATAAAAAATTTATTTATAATATTATTTATTAGGAGTTTTTTTTTTTTGAGAATCAAATTTATTTATTATGAGGTAAAACAACACAAATCATATTTATTATCACGTCAATTTATAAACATTTTTGTGATAAACTTCGTAATAAATTTAGTATTATACAAAAAATAAATTTTGTCTCATTTTTAGTGTTCTATTTTATACTTCACAAACTTCACAAACTATGGTATAGTATATGCTATGTATTTTTTTTCTTCATCATAAGCTTTTTTTAATTTATAAGAGAAAAAAAGGTGTGGTAAGCTGTGATTTGTGGAGCTTATGGTAGAACATTAGAAGTAGGATGGAGGATATTATTATTATTATTATTTTGGGAAGAGAGTTAATTTGAAGTTTGAGCCTGTGACATGGGAAAGGAGCAAGGAAAGGTGTCATTCGAGCTGCAAGTAGTCCACTGACGAACAAATAATTTTTATCCTCCAACATCCTTATGAATAGAAGAATGAAATGATTAAATAATAAAGTCATTGTGAGTGTGTTTGGATATCGTTTATTTTGTTGAAACTGAAAAATTATTGCTGAAAGTACTGTAGATAAAAGTAAAAGTTAATTGAAATAGTACAGTAAGGCCCCTGAATAGTGCCAAAAAGTGCAGTGGAGCCTATGAATAATAGCAAAAATAAACTGAATAGTGAAATAATTTTATTTTTAATCTCCACCCAAACGCAAACTGAAACAATAGAATGAAAGTAGATAAGTATAATGAAAAAAAAAAGAAATGGAATTAAATAATACTAAGCCATCTTCTTTAGATGTTTTAAAAGAGAGTTATGAAATGAATTCATGACTTTGAAAACTGGAACAGTTAAAGAACCGAAAAAAAATGTTTGATTTTTGATTTTTACTGGTTGAACCACCGGTTTTTATCTGACCAATTAGGGTCCACTATCATGATAATGGCTTAAAAATATAGATCATTGGTGCAAGACAAGATCTAGGATTCAACTACAAAAATTGTGTAGAAAAAATAATGAGATATTATTAGGTAAGGTGAAGCAAATGAAGACAAAATTTAGCTACAAACTTGATTGTAGCCAATGGCTACAACTTCACTCAATATTTTTTTATTACATGTGAATTTTGAAAAATCCACCATTGGATTACATTTTCTTCTTATATTCTCCATACTTGCAAAATTTTCGAAAGATTAAAGATTAATAGCTATGTCATTAATTAAATATTTAAATTTCACGTTTTTGTAGTCTAAAATTATGCATAAAGAAATAAGTTGAATAGTAAATAACATTTAATTAGCATGAGATTTGATATGCATGATAAGAACATAAATAACATGCAATTCAACAGTTAAATTTTCAAAATATGTAACCATATTAATTTTTTTAGTGGGAGTTGTAATCATTGGCTACACAATCAAGTTTGTAGCCAAACTTTGTCATGCAAACATTACAAGAAATTTGTAAAATATATATATATATATTTATATATAGGCATTTTAGTCAAAACTTCATTAAACTTCGTTCCATTCCCTTCAATTCCTCCTCCAATTCTTCCCAACTTTGAGGAAAATGAAAATATAATAACTTTTTTTATGGAAAATGAAAGAATGACTATTCCCTCATGCTTAAACTTTTAAGTAAGGGAATGACCTTTCCATGATTAAACTCCCAAACACAAGAATGTAAGGAAAATTTATAAAAGATTCTTTCTATTCCACTCCTTTCCACCTCTCATATACATAAAAGCAAGATCACAAGAATTAGATACACTGGGAGAGTTGTTTGCAAGCTATAGATCTCTGAAATGAAATGATCCATTAAAATTAAAATGGATAGAAATACTTTGACTTGATCTGTATGGGATGTTAAAGATGCTTATGTTAGATCTTGAGACGCCTTCTATGGGATGTTAAAGATGCTGATGTTCCAAGCTTAACAGAAGGCTTTGTAATTATTAGGTATTTTTCTTATCATACTAAAGTTAACTGCTCTAATTGGTTGGTCACTTGGTTGTTATTTGTTGGTTTTTATAATTTTATTACCTTTTGAAGGTTTGTTTACTTGTATAACTTGAAATAACTGTGTAAAATATATTCTGTTATCGTTGTGCAATGAAATATCAAAAAGAAAAAAAGAAAAAAGAAAACCCTTTTGCCTTGACGTGCATTTTAAACTTAAATTCACATATAATAACTCAAGAAGTACTCTAAGCAGTACAAACAGATCTACATCTATAACACTTGTACAATAATTGGATACATTGTGCTCTTGCGTAATATCTAAGTTTGTCCAAGATGTAAATCAAAGAATTCACCTGACCAAGCAAAGTTCAATCAAGTTCTACCTTGAAATCAGATGCATTTCTTCCATTTTATTGCAACTCATATGATGAAAAACTGAAACCTGATCTTCCCTCATTAGTTGATTTCAGCTCAAGCTTCTGAAATGGGCTGCAGGCAGTTTCAAGTAATTATCATCAATGAGTCATCTAACAGAAATGAAAATACTTTATGAGCATATGCACATCTCTGTTGATAAAGGGAAATTACTGCATTCTATAATTTGAAGAAAGAGAAACCAGGACAGTTTAACCAAAAGTGTGGAGGAGATACCTGCTATTAGGATCATAATAGAAACCACTGATGGAGCCATCACTACAAGAGAAACAAACATAGTAAAAACCAGCTATAGTTAACCCACAGTCTGTCCCAACATTCACAAAATATTGCTCTTTCCATCTCTGCACCAACAAAACAAAATAGGCACATTAGTACTTCACATGGCAAGCTCTTTCACCAAATGATGAAATAATTGAGACTACGTTACCATAAATATGTATGGATAGTTACTCAGGTCCAAATTTTTGCCACCATCAAATTCCACTTGACTCTGAAACGAACAGAACTAGTTAACAGAGCAGAGCATAAACTGCACTTTTTTTTGATAAGTAGAGCAGAGCATATACTGCACATGGTGAACAAAAAAGTTCCAAATCTTTACCTTAAAGGGAGAAAAGGATGGAAACTTGTCCCAGTGCTTTTTATCATCCTCGGGCCTGTCAAGAGATCATCCAGTCAGCATTGGATTGTTTTGTCCAAGATCACTGTTGTTTAAAAAGTCTTCTATGATAAAATAGATGGAAGAGGAGAGGAACATACGTCGCTTCCCATTTGCCAGTGAAGAAAGTATAATTTATCGTATCAACAATCTCCCCTTCCCAGAAGGTCACTACCTGACATAATCGTAAATGAAACAAAAAATTCTCCACAAGCAAAGAAGGCAAATTGCCATATTTCAACTAGAGTAAACAAGGGGGTCATGACACCTTAGCAGTTGTCTGAATGAAGTGCCAGTTGTATATCAAGATTCAGGCATGCTATTCAGCCCAGTTTCATTAGGTTGAGAAAATATAACCAATCAATTTATGGCCAAAAGTACAATTGCATCACATATTCTGTTACAGAGCATTCATGTGTACATCATGCTGATAAAAAAAGTATAAAACAAAGAGTAAAATTTGAATTTGAGCAACTGAAATTCACGGCTGCTGCAACCAAAGAAGATGGAGAATGCATGATAACAATCAATTAGGTAAACATGGCAACGTAATACAGTTACATGGCAATTAAGGAGAATCACACAACAATCAGAATATTGAAAGGCCAGTGGGGGAAGAAACCTCTTGATCAGCTGCCTTTTAAAAAACTATTGTTAACCTACTTAGGAGATAAGTATTGTAGACAGAAGTTCACAAAAACTCTGTATCTGCTTAATTCTTTCATGGTGCATTCACATTTTTCTTTTTATTAGTAAATTACACATGCACCAGGTGGGTCTTGAACCCACGACCTCACTCCCATTCTGCTCTTAAAAGGGGAGAAGGTACCATTTGAGTTAAAGGCCTAGAGGCTAGAGCTCATTGGCCATTGTGTTTTTACATTCATAAGTCACGTTTTTAGCACTATCCTCCATATAACAGAGAACACACACGCACAAAAGAATTATTAATGTTTCTGGTGGTTGTTAAACGAAAAAACCAAATTGAATAAGTGCTTACTGGTGTGTCTGCCATAGGAACATTGAGAGCTTCCATGGTGCCACATAGATACCCATGTTCAAGGTCACATCCCTGTATGCGAACGTTAACTCTCCATGCTTCATCTTTTTGAAGACTAGAAACATTCTGAGTACCAGAGAATGCCTGCGACAAAATTATGCTTTAAGAAACATTCTGAGTACCAGAGCACTTCTCAACTAATGCAATGACGATTAGCCAACTCATATAATTAGGCTTACGAATCTTTGATTGAGATTATAAAGAATTTATCAAAATGATTCCATTTGGCAGTAAATTATGTAGATCTATACTTTTCACTTCAAATGGTTAAAGGGAAATCTCATGCATTTGCTCGAACTTGACTATAATTGTACATGCGGTACCTAGTAATAGTTGAATATAAAAATAACTACTCAAAGCTCAGATAACATAGGCTTTAATGTATGTTAAACCGAGTACCAAAATCTTACCGAGAAGTAAACTTTACATAAGGGAAAAAAAAGGGGGGGCCAAAGAATAACCTGTCCAACACTCAAAAGTGTGCATGCGGGGGCGAAGTCTTTCCAGAATTTGCACCTTCACAATTAAACATACATAGATTAAAACAAAATTTAAACGCAGGTAAAACTTAGTACATTAAAAATTCAAACACCTGGTTGCATTAAAGTTTAATTATTCATGGAAAAGATAACATTGTTTGTGTTTTATTGGACAATGTAATCACGAGTTTGAACTTAATTCTGAAACTTAACATAGTACAACACCTAAATTACTGTAACTAAGTTTTAATTAGGATCCTGAAAAATTCACTAAGAATTCTAAAATTAAGCATAGCAGGAACCTCTAAAAACATGTAATAAAAGGACAACACACGAAAATAAAGAAATCTAAACTTGTGTATAATTATTGTCAATAGGTTGGCTGTGAACCTAAATTTCTGTTATCGGAGAGAGATTTTGCAATTTTAAAATTAACGTAGGAGTGAAAAAAAGGAGTTAAAAAGAAAGAACGTAAGGAAAGCCCTAACCTAAGAAAAATATTGTAAGGAAAGTAAAGCAAAGACAAAATAAAAAGGCAAAACTATATTATTAGTCTCTGAAGTTTATCTGCTGAGCGCATTTAGTCTCTAAAGTTTCAATTGAGCTCTATTAGTCCCTAAAGTTTCAAAACTAAACACAATTGGTCTCTCCACTAACTACTGTTAGTTTTGTGCTTATGCGTCTAATGGAAAAATGAGTAGCATACTTTTAATGACATGGCAACATTTTTTATTTAAAAAAATCCCAAAACTCTCTCCTCTCCGTATACCCCCCTCTCTCTCTGTTACCTCTCATTCTCTCTCTGTGTAACTTCAATGAAATCCATGTCAAAAATCTCTAGAGACAACAAGACAAGGAGATCCGCAAGCGAGAGTTCCGTACATCAGTGCACAGCCTACATAGTCCTACATATATGCAATACCTGGAGTAGATCTCTTGCTGTGAACATTTAAAATTAAACTTCTCAGTAACCCAATAGGACCCTTTCATTTTCTCCATCTATTTCTCTTTTTTTAATATTATATAATTTGTCTTGGTATTTGACTTGATCATTGGCCTAATATCTGCGCAAAAAGTCAGCTTGGGTTGAACAAGAAAACTATGACAATCTAGGTAAATTCTTTGAGCGTTGCTTTCCTGAGATTTATACACTAAAAATTGGGCTTCGTGAATGTTTTAGTTTAGGATCTTATAAGACTTCAGGTGTGCTGCCTCTCTTTGAAGATCTGAAGGTCTTTGGAGACTTATACACTAAAAAGTGGCTGCTGTCTTGAGTCCTCCTTGTCTCGCCGTATCTATCTGATGTTTCATGTTTGGCTAAAATTTACAGAGAGAGAAAGGAGTACCAGAGAGGAAAAGAGATTTTAAGGTTCCGTTAGAATTTTGGTGACTTGGTTCTGGGTTGTATTTTTAAATGAAGGGTCAAATTTTGATTCGGCCACTTAAGTTACATTGCAACGATTTTACTTTTAGACATTGCAGTTGATATGACAGGGTTGCCACATCATTAAAAATATGTCTACTCATTCTTCTGTTAGACAAGTAAGCAAAGAAACTAACAGAAGTTAGTGAAGTGAGCAATTGTGTTTAAGTTTAAAACTTTAGGGACTAATAGCGCTCCATTGAAACTTCAGAGACTAAACCCTAAACAATTACTACCTAATAACAACCCTCCAAAAAAAAAAAAAAAAAAACCCTCCAAAAGATAACACACATAAACACAAATAAAAGAAAAACTCACCATTTTAATCATCCTCCAAATTCCAAAACTAAAAAATTCTCAGTAAAACCAAATCTCAAATCCAATCCACCATTTTTTGGACGCCGTTTTTGGCCACAGCCAATCAAATTTGTCCCGGTTGCAAATCTAAATGCCAAGAAACTTTGTTGTTGTTGTTACTATTGGCGTGAGAGAAAGAGATTGCCGAGAGGACAAAAACATAGGAACAAGAGATAAAGAAAATATATATTGCCGAAAATATATTTGTCCCGGTATCAATGGTTTTCTTTATTTCAACAGACGACTCATCATCAAATCATAGAGATGTGTGATTTCTTTACAAAAGATTCACACATGAAGTGAAAAGACAAAGTATATTTTGATAATTTCTAACAATGACAACCCTGCTAAAAATAAAGAAAATTATAGAGAATACAAAGATCTAGAATTTTGCTTATTTTTGATAAACTCTAGAATTTAGCATATGGTAATCAAGAACGTGACACATACATACCCATTATGAACTTAGTTCTAACAGATATCATTCGATTCGGTATTCTTAATGGGAGCTGGTTTAAAAAGGGTGTCTCTTGCAGACTTCAAATTTTGTAGAGCACTCCTAATGCTAATGCGAGCATCAGAAGATTCAACTGTGCAAGATAACCCTACCCCGAGGATTGTGATCAGGCAACTATGTTGAACATCAGGGCTTATGGGTTGGTCATTATGATAAAGGCTGCTCATAAGTTGTAGCATCTCTGGGTCGAGTACTTGCATTATGTTGGCAGGGAAAGCTGATTGCACCCATCTGATTAGGTTTAGGTCTCCAATAAAGCTCTCATGTGTTGGTCTCTTCCCGGTAAAGAGCTCTAGCAGCATTACACCAAAGCTGTATACATCTCCAGCAGTTGATGGTTTCTCCCCCATGCCGTACTCTACATTATATTCAATTCAGTATGTTAATAAAAACTTTTAAAACACACCTAATGTTACATATAAGTGAGACATGAGATTTTTATTCTATCATGATCTCTTCATATTGTTAGGACTTAAGATTAAAAAGAAAAGAAAGAAACGAAGGTTGTTTATATTTCACTTTATTCTTCACCAACAATTAGCTACTTTTATATATATATATATAAATATAAATATATATATTTATATTAAGCATGGTACAATTGGTGAAGTATAAAATAGAATACTCAAAATGAGACTTGATTTTTATTGAATTCTTTTATGAAAAAATATCTCTATAATTTTGTAGTAGTACTAACCTGGAGGTATGTATCCTATGGAACCCTTTAGAACATTTGTACGGCTAATAGAATGTTCAATGTCTGTTCTTTGCATCAGCAACCTTGCTAGCCCAAAGTCTCCAACCTTGGCAGTCATGTCTTCACCCAAAAGAATGTTGCTGGGTTTCAAATCACAATGCACCACTGGAACTTCACAGTCATGGTGCAAGTAATCCAATGCACAGGCAACATCAATGGCCACACTCAATCTCGCCACAACATTCAACACATCCCCATTTGCATTCTTCCTCTTACCATTGACCCAGTCCTCTAAGCTGCCATTACTCAGATATTCATAAACTAGAGCGAGAAATTTCATGTTCTTGAAGTCTATGCTAGAGCATGATGTGATCAGTCTAACAAGATTCCGGTGCCTAACATTCCTCAGAGCTTCACACTCTGCAAGAAAACTCTTCCAAGAACTCGTCCTCTCAGTGTCAAGGACCTTAACTGCCACAATTCCTTGCCTTAGATTGCCTTTATATACAGACCCAAAGCTCCCATTTCCAAGAAAGTTTTCTTGGTTGAAGTTTCCAGTTGCTTGACGAAGGTCATTGTATGAGACCATTTGATGTTGTCCTTTCACCAATTCAGAAGTACTTGTAATCTTTGCTTTACTTCTCTTTAAGTAGAACAGTGAGCCAAGTATAAAGCATAGGGCAAATGATAAGAGGATACTGGTAATAACAACAAGTTTTGCTACCTTTCTTCCATTGCTTTGGGTTTTGACACATGCCAAATGCAAACAAAGCTTTGGGTTGCCTTCCAAATGGGCTATAGAGGAATTTCCAAAAACTCCACCTGTGGGAACTACCCCTTCCAAATTATTGAAAGATAGATTCAAGGACTGAAGGACTTGTAGCTTTTCTAGTTCAACAGGAATGGAGCCAGAAAGTTGGTTGGAAGAGAGATCTAGAGTGTCAAGGCCTTTCACTTCTTCTAAAGTACTAGGAATAGGACCTGAAAGTAAGTTTCTGGCTAAGAATAATTTCTCCAAGCTCCTACACTCTCCGATTGAAGTAGAGATATTACCAGAAAAAAGGTTGTCAGAAAGGTCAATGGTAACAACCTTTTTTAGAAGAGAAACTTCTTCAGGAAAAGGTCCACTTAGAAGGTTCTTCGACAGATTCAAAACAGTGCTCAAACTTGGGAGATTGAAAATTTCTCTAGTTAGGCTCCCATTAAACTTGTTGTTGGATAAGTCCATGGAAAGAAGTTTCTGAAAGTTCCCAAAAGTAGGTGGTATATTACCCACCAACCTATTCCCTGATAAATCAATTTGGTTTAACTTTTGGAGATTACCTAGGGAATTTGGAATACTACCAGATAATTGATTTCCTGCTAAACCCAATATTTGCAGTTCCTCCAAATGGCTTATTTCAGGTGGGATTTCACCAGAAAGTGAATTGTAGCTCAAATTTAGCAAAGCCAGGCCACTAAGATGACTAATGGAGTTGGGTATGTTACCATTAAAGCTATTTCCTCCCATGTACAACTTTGAGAGAGCCTTAGAAAGATTGCCTATTGATTCTGGAATCACACCCTCAAAATGGTTGCCACCAATTGCAAGGAAGCTGAGACGAGTGCTATTTTTCAAAGAAGTAATGAAACTAAGACCGTCTTCACTGACAATCTTATTAAAACCAATATTGTACATTTCAAGGAATGGGAGATTTCCTAGGCATGGTGGTACTGTCCCTTCTAGAAGGTTATCTGCCATGCGTATGACCTTTATGTTGGTTAGATTGTGTAGAGACCATGGAATTTTGCCTGTGAACTTATTAATGCAGAAGTTAAAAACTAAAAGATTTGGCAATCTAATCCCAATATCCCCAGGAATTTCACCCCATAGGTTGTTTGAAGCTAAGGCCAAAGAAACTAGAGAGGAAATGTTGTATATTGAAGGAGGAATTGTGCCAGAAAAATTGTTAATAGTAAGATCAAGTTCCTTCAAATTTTGAAGGTGGCCTAATTCACTAGGTATTGCACCACCAAGAGTGTTGGTGCCCAAGTTTAAATTGGTGAGTGAGGAAAGGTTACCTATAGCTGGTGGAAGTGATCCATAAAGATAGTTTCTTGCCAACTTCAACACTTCTAGCTTTGTCAAGTTGCTAAGCTCTTCAGGAATTCTTCCAGTGATATTCTTGTTTGCAGACAAGTCGAGGACTCGGAGCTCAGTCAATTGGCTTATACTTGAGGGTAGCACACCTTCTAGCCTGTTGGAGCTCATGTTAAGAACTGTCAAACGGAAAAGATTGCCAATTTGATTAGGTAGCATACCTGTGAATTGGTTTTGTCCAAGTTGAAGGGAACGTAGGAAAGAGAGGTTGCCAATATGAGGGCTAATGGACCCTTTAAGTGCAAAACCTGAAAGATCAAGCCCAACCACTCTCTGGCCAGGCTTGTTGCACACAACTCCAGTCCAATTGCAGGGTGATGAGTTGTTTTGGTCCCAAGAAGATAAAAGGTTGGGAGCCTCTAGGCTTATTCCTGACTTGAATGAGATCAAGGCTTCCTTATCTGTAACAATGCTTAAGGTCCCAGACTGAGACTCTACTCCAAGAAATATGCATTTGCAAAATATGAGAACAAATAATAAGGTAGACTGAAGCATTAGATGGGAAGGGGAAGCCATGAATCTTGGTTTTTGGTTTTGAGTTAGAGGTAACACAAAGAAATGAGTATTTATAGCAATCCACTTGCGTTGGCCAGTGAGATTTGGTTTATGTGTGGGGTTCTCTTCAAGACTTTTTTGTGTAGCTTGTTCACTTATTGTTCAATGACTTGGTCAATGAAAGATACTTATTGGAACACTGAAAATAAAAGTCAAAGTTTAGGGGGGTACTTTTTGTACTTTGATTGAAAGACCTATATGTTGTAAATTGATGATATGAGCAAATTAATTCACAAGCATCCTTCTTACTAATCAACATTTCACAGAGCTTTACATTTTACCTCGTTAGTCCATAGCCAACAAATGCTGGTGGAAAATGTCGGATCCAAAGTTGTACATAACTGCTTGCTCTATAAATAAATAAAGCTTTCCATTTGAGAGAGAACAGAAGCTTGTTACTTGTTAGCAAGATTTTGGAGAACAGTAATGTATTTGGAACCAAAAAAAAAAAAAAAAATGTAATTTATTGTTTGGCGAACCCACTTGGCAAAGAATATATATTAATATATATATATATATTATATAAGATAGAATTCTACTCTAATTTAATCTAAGTGTATATGTGTGTGAAGTTTCCTCTTGGAGACTTGAACTCAAGCCCTTGCCCTCCACACCCCACTAGCATTTATACTTGTAGAGTGACTATCGCACCAAAAGTGTGCGGTGGTAAAAATCTAAGCTTGGCAAAGAATATTACCTAAGCATGACTATTGCAAAGAGTAACCTCCAAACCCAAATGAAATCTAAAACATGATCTTATTCACTTTTCAAGTAGAGTTAAATTTAGGAAAAAAAATAATGGAGCCCTAAAGGGCATTAGTTTATGAAATATTTTAAGAAAATTTTTATAGAAAAAGAAAAAAATAACTGATTTTTTTACCATTTATTTATATTTTTGTTATAAAAATGAATTTAAAATTTTTCAAAAATTATTAATTAACAAATGTGTATTAGATGCCGGTCAATAAGTTCTAACCAACAGATTTTGTTTCTTTTTTTGGTAAGATCCTGCTAAAATTATTGGTCAACTTGTTTACACTCCATGTATATGTGGAAAGGAAAGATGCCATAATCCATATAAACATGCTAAAAGCCCAAGGCACCAATATGTTGACGAAATCTTTTAGACCGACATTGTTGAACTCGGTGATCTTTATATTTAATATTTCTTCAGTTGCATGGAAATCAATTGAAACACGTAAATGTAGATTAGCCAATTGAGACCCATTATGAGAAAATGACACGTACTTAGCGGTCTTTAATTGCTACCAAAGGAGTCCTTACATAAATTGTTAAAAAACGCACCTACAATGGATCCTCTGAACTTAATTGATGAAAAATATAATTTCCTTTGAGGACCAAATTAAGAACATTTATATCTGATTTTGTACATTTATCTGTATATAATAGTAATAATAATAATAATAATAGTTGAAGCTGAGAGAAATTCAAATTAAAGTTTCAATTTTACGCCATGTGTTCTAAATTATTTATTCTTAAAGAGTTTAATTTATTTCTTAATTTTAGAATCAAATGTGGGACCATATTCTAAATATTCATCCAAGTGAGTTATCAAGTATAAAAACCAAAGAGTCTAAAATAAATAAATCGTAAAAAAAAAAAAAAGTGTTTCACAATAATTAAAAAAATGGGCAATTTACATTTTATACATAATAATATCTATACAAAATTTTTTAAAGAGTTAAAAAAACTATCAACAATATTTTAAATTATATATATAGGAATTATATTATGTATCTTATTGTATATCTTTAAGTGTATCTATGTATATACATGAGATTACAAACTAATTATTATAATATCAAAAAGCTACTTATTCTATTTACATAACTACTTTTACAACATACTTTACATTCTATTCTTAATTTTATAGTACATCATAATATCATATTATCATTTACTCTTGTACGCAATCTCCATTATAAATATAGATTTCAATATAATGTATTATCAAGAAAAATAAATGAGAAAATGTAGTGCCTTAGATTCTTATCCAGCAGATGTAAGTCACAAGGCCCAATTGTCTAAATTCTTGTATTATTTTTCTTTTTTCTCTTACATTATCACAAATTTCTACAATTGTGATTTATTTAACAGTTAAGACAATTGTAAAGAATCTTACAACTCAACTAACACTTATTGGTCTTTCAGTGGATTGAGAGGTCCACATATTCCTCCGTTTACCTAAAATAATAATAATAATAAACCACTTCTCAAGTGACACTCACCTAATCCTTCCTAAAACCCTGACCGGAGTTGGTGAATCCACTAGCCACAAATGGGATAACTTTTCCTTCTATTTCAGTTCTTTTCCTTGTAGAAATAAACTAGAGGACCGTTTAGTGTTCGTTTGGTTTGTTTATTTTTATTGGTTTATTAATTTTTGAAAAAAAAAAAGATTGAATATTAATATAGCACATAAATAAAACTATGTCAAACAAGTTTACTACACGATTGAAAAATATAAACCAAGAGACAACAGATTTAGCGGATGATTCAATTAGCTGTCATTGATGATAACATCAACAGCACAATAATTTGTTGACAAAATAGACTATATATGCAAACATTGTCATGTGTCATGCTTACCGATTCACAAGAATTAATATTAGTGGATGACTTCCAACATTTAAATCCCAAGTCTATTGGCTATGACTTTGCTTCTAGAACTCCGATATCTCAAAGGAATAGTGATGTTAGGATATTACATAAGTACAAATAATGTTATAAGCTTTTTATAATAAAATTTGTATTAGCTTCCCTTCCCTCAAAGGAATCGATTGGCACTCAAGTTAAATGGACTATTGGAAATGTTGTTCATATTTTATTTGGTTAAGTTTTTGATTTCCATAATTTCGTTTCCATCCTACAGTTTGGACAAAATTTGACTCCAAATTGGTCTGGAATTATTTTTTCAAACCTATTACCTGACGATTTATATAACTATTCATATGTATTATTTATACAAATTATATGACTTACTAGAAAAGAACATACGGCTAAAATCATACATAAATGATGGATCTATTTAATCGCCATATCATAAATTGGAGCAAAAAAAACTTCAAACTGATTTGGACCAAAACCTTTTCCCAATTTTAATATGTAAACAGGTTCCCACATAACTTGACTTATTTTCCCGGTAGAAGTAACAGTCTATTTCAGTGAATTGACACCATTGAATTCTATTTCATTTCTTACCTTGACCCGCCCGCCACTTGCCGCCACTTGACTTTTTCCTCACCCTTCAACCTCATCCCAACCAACAGGCTCTTTCATGATAACGACTCATCTTATAAATTGACACCATTGAATTTGTGAGAAGCAAAATGAAACCGTCCCATATTTATTACAACCAAAAAGTGAATATTTTTATCTTATTTATTTACAGAATAACAGAACTGCTAAATCCCCACCCCCCCCCCCCCCCCCCAAAAAAAAAAAAAAAAACTAAAGCAAAAAGGTAAGGGAAAAAAGAGAGATGATAGGTATGTAGATCCGTTCTGTATATTAACTAAACATTACGGGAGGTTAAAAAAAAAAAAAAAAGCAAGATCGCCAACACTAAAGGCAAAGGTAAAATTAAATAAGCCTAAAACTTGTTCTCCTTCTTGAATTTCATTTATTTATTAATGATGAATTTCCTAACCCATTTAGTGTGTCATCTTTGATGTTGATTGGGTGTCAAGATGGTTGCTGGTGTGAACTGAGACAAATATAGTTCAAGGAGATCTCGTCCACCGGGCTGTGAACCTGAAAAGTCGTTGTTCCCTGCTACATATTTTGAATGTCAGATGTCAATACTAATTATTAATAAAAAGTGTTTTATATAATTATTTACAAAATTTTTCTTATAATTAAGCAGACCAATATATATATATATAGTTGAATTTAATTGAAGCACATAATTAATATACTGCTTCTCTTTTTGAAGAACAAATATACTGCTTCTAAATACCTGTAATTAAGATTTGTCATCTCTAATATCCATATTATATGACTATGTAATTGTGAAAATATCTATAATTTAAATAGAGACTTCTGCTGCTTTTGTAATAAAATCTTGGTCATTTCATTGGTTTCTCTCTAACTCCTGTTTAAGACTTGTGATATGTTTAGAACAAAGAGAAATGAGAGGAAAAGAAAGTAAATGGGTCAGTATAAGAAAGATGGAAGGATTCTATGATTTTTTTTTTTTTTTGGTCTATTATAAGAGAAATGGAAGTGAATATATATATACATAGTTTTATGAAGAAAAAATTAGTGTTTTATGCTTTAGTGGATTAATGTTTTTAAAATCTCATTGCTGTTTGCCTCGTTCTAACATGTGGACCAAATTCTGCCCAAGGCTTCGTTGTTTGACATAAACTGTTTTTTGTTGATTTTTTTTTTCAGCTAAAAACATTTTCAGATAAAAGTACTTGTTTTTCAATGTTTGCTAATTGTTTTCTAAAGAAAAATTATGGAAAATATTTCCTGCATTTGGCATGTACGAAAAAAAAATCACCAATTTTCCTATATTTTTATATAGAAATAACATAACAACTGTCATTCATCACTTAAAAATATTTAATTAATACAAAACAACTAAAATGAATCTAAAAATTAAGTGCGATAAAAAAAAAAAAAAATTATACTAATAAGCACAAACAAAAGAAGAGTACAAGAAAAAGACCTAACAAAATTAATAAAAACCATCAAATAAACATACCCAAAAGAGAAAACTACCGTAAAAAGAAACCATGGCTAAATAAATAGTATCTATTATCCATCTAAACCATTTATTTTGGTTGGAGCTCAACCTTCTAATTTATCTTTTTTTATTTATATAAGATAAGATTCTACTTTAGTCTAATTTAAGTGTATGTGTGTGAAGTTCTTTTTTTGATACTTGTAAAGTGACCACACAACGTTAAAGGTGCATGGTGGTGCTTTCCCATTACCTAATTACACATTTACATGCATAATTACAAATACTTGAAACCTTCAAAATGACAATTGGAAGTTATTTTTGTATGACCTTTAAAAGTTTAGGGTGATTCTCTTAAAGGTTTTAGGAATATCATGGTTATTTTAGAGGTTATATGGGAGGTGGTTTTTGTTGTTTTTTTTTTTTGGTTTTTTGCCGCGGGGGGGAGGGGGGGGTGGTGGTGGTGGGATTATTTTTTCATTTTGGTGGATTTAAGGATATTACAATCACACCAGACGTTTTAAAGGTATTATGACCATTTTGGAGACTTTAAAATTATTTTAGTTATTTTGTAAGTTTAGATGTATTTTGGTCAAATAAAAAAAAAGGCCTTGAAAACCTCTAAAATAACCAAAAAAAAAAAAAAAGGATGTATTTTGGTCATTCTAGACAATTTAGGTTTTTTTTTTTTTTTGTTATTTTAGAGGTTTTCAAGGTTTTTTTTTATTATCAATTTTTTTATTATAGAATTTTGGTTTTATTTTGGTATTGTTAGAGGATATAAGGATATTTCGATCATCTCAAAGGTTTTTGGGGGCATTTGGGAGGTTTGGAGGGTGTATTTTGATAAATTTGGATATTTTAAGGGCATTTATATTATTTTGGAGGTTTTCATAATATTTTGGGGGGAGAGAAACAATGATTTTTGTTTTGTGTATAATTTTACAGTGCAAAATAACTAAATTTTAAATATTTTGAAGATGAGATAACTATTGATTTATAATAATATATTTTGCAAATACCGAATGTTCTGTTTTGTGTATAATTTTACAGAGTAAAACAACTAAATTTTAAATATTTTTTAGATGAGATAGGTAGATAGCTATTGATATGTAATAATATATTTTGCAAATACAAATGTTGTAAAGAGATAGTGTAGTAGTGGTACACTTATGCTTGCGTCAAGCGCTTATAAGGCATGAGTGGGGCGCATTTCTTGCTGATGTGGGACTGCACTCAAAGTCTTCCCATGTCACTTGAGAATAAAATCATGCGGGTTTAGCTCTCCAAAGCGGACAAACAGCTCGTGCGGGCAAGAACAAAAATTCTCCCCACAAGCTTTTTGTGGGGAGAATTTTTGTTCTTGTGTGTAGTAGTGGTATACTCATGCTTGCGCCAAGCGCTTATAAGGCATGAGTGGGGCGCATTTCTTGCTGATGTGGGACTGCACTCAAAGTCTTCCCATGTCGCTTGAGAACAAAACCGTGCGGGCTTGATTCCCCAAAGCGGACAAACAGTTTGTGCGGGCAAGAACAAAAATTCTCCCCACAGATAGTATAATCTAAAAAGTGATTTGTAAAAAAGAAAATCAATAAGTATTATTTTTTATTAAATTTTTTTGAAAAAAAATTAATAAAAAAATTAAGTTATAATATTAACAAAATTTATGCCGTATAACTTGAACCTAACATTTAATATATCTTTCACTTAATGTTATTGTATCCAATTTAATTACCTGCGGGGTAAAATTCAGCCCATGGGGACAAGTTGACATCAATAACTTTCCAAAATCAGGACGCTGTAAATTATTAGGTTTATTTTTGTTATTTTAGAGGTTTTCATGGGTTTTTTTTATTATCATTTTTGGATGCATTTTGGTATTGTTAGAGAATTTAAGGATATTTAGATCATCTCAAAGGATTTTTGGGAGGTTTGGGGGGTGTATTTTGGTCATTTCAAATGTTTAAGATATTTTAGTCATTTGAAAGTGTTGAAGGTATTTTGATAAATTTGGATATTTTAGGAGCATTTATATTATATTGGAGGTTTTCATAATATTTTGGAGAGAGAAACAGAGAGTTCTATTCTGTGTATAATTTTGCAGAGCAAAACAACTAAATTTTAAATATTTTGTAGATGAGATAACTATTGATCTGTAATAATATATGAGAATTTTGTTTTGTGTATAATTTTATAGAGCAAAACAACTAAATTTGTAGATGAGATAACTATTGATATGTTATAATATATTTTGCAAATACAGAGAGTTTTGTTTTGTGTATAATCTTACTAAGCAAAACAACTAAATTTTTATAATCTAACAAGTGATTTGTTAAACAAAATGAATAAAAATTATTAAGTTATAATATTAACAAAATTAATTTATGCCATATAACTTGAACCTAACATGTAATATATCTTGAACTCAATGTAATTGTATCCAAATTAAGTACCTGTCGGGTAAAACTCAGTCCATGGGGACAAGTTTACATCAATAACTTGTCCAAAATCAGGCCGTTGTAAATTATTATTGTCCACCATACCACTTCTTAGGCTCATCTGATCATGAAGATTCATATTTTGTCCATGAAGAGTTGTTGGTGGCGGTAAGATTTCCGTCACAGGTTGCGGCTGATCTCTAGGGGAAGAGGAAGAAAAACAAAAGGGTTATAGCATATAAGCCAACAAAAAGACAGTGAAACCAATGTAACATAATTGTTTTTTTTTTACCAATCCAACATAAGTACCTTAGGGGAAGAAGGCCATTTGAATCCAGAAAATTTAGAAGCTGGACTTGTGGATCTCTTTCAGGAAGCCAATCCAGCATATTTGTTGGATTTTCTCTTATAAGATCACTTATATTTGTAGTATTTGTGGGCAGATATTCCTAATCATATTGGGAAGAAAATTAAATTACATAAATATCTGTCCCATACTTTCATAGAAAATGCATATAAAAATGTGTTTTGTTAATAAGATCATAGTGGCTTCTATAGGTACCTTTAAAATTGGAAGTGGTACTGGTATGCCAGAACTAAACTCTTTCTCTAAAGTTTTCTGTTCCATCATATGTCTCATAAGTTTATTTATAGATTAAGGGTTAGATGGAATAAAAAAATACTAGTAGATTTTATACCTTGCGGATTTGTACACGTCTCAAAGTTTCCTGAAGGATTTGCTCTCGGTGTTCAGCCTCACACAATGTTGTAATTTCGAAAGGATCTCCTTCAAATATTCTGCCAAGAAGTAGATAACAATGAAGAGATTCTTGATAATTTCTATCAAATACATAAAAATATAAAAAGTATATATATATATTTATATATTTATATATATATATATATAAGGATGGGGTGTAAAACCCATGTTTTACACCATCTAATAAGTAATTGTCACGTCAGTATTTTATTTAAAATTCAATACATCCTACCACACCTAATAACATCTCAATAAATTCTCAATTTGGTTGGATTTATATATGGGTATTAGAATTGATTGAGTATGATTGTGTTTATTCTTAAATATGTGATAAGATGATGTGGCATGTTGGGATTGGAGGGGTAAAATATTAGTTTTACACCATGTACTTATAGAATTTAATCTCTATATGAGATATATATATATATATATATATGGAAAATACAATACACCTTTATTTGATTAGAAAACTCGTCCCATATGAATATTAAAGTTTTTATTTTTATTTTTATTAATATTTGGTTGGTTTTGCATGTGGTTTAGCTAGATGGTGTGGTCTTGAGTCTCTTGACTCTTTTAGCTTTAAGAGGTGATTTTTTCAATTGCTATTTGATTTTAAGTACAATTGTGATGAGGCTGAATATGGAGATTTTGGAATATGAACGCGAGATTGGGAGTTTCTTATAGACTTATACTGTACATGGCAACTATCGTAATTTTTTTTTTTTTTTTTGAGAATAACAACTATCGTAATTGGTAGTGGTGCAATTGGATTTTGAAAGTGGGTGAAAGTTTCTCTCATCCACGCCTGTCTCTCTTTTCTCTCTTTTTATTTTTTTTTATTTTTTTAATTACTAAATTATTTTTTATTTTCAGTTTCCCTTTTGTTTTCACCAACATCTATCTCCCTTCTTTTTTGTCTCTCATTTCAATTTCTCTCTCACATCCACCCCTATCTCCTTTTTTTTTTTCATCTCAGTTTCCTTCTTTCTCTCACCCACCTCTATCTCCCTTTTTTCTCTCATCTCTCTCTCTCTCACAATTTCCATTTTTCTCTTACCCACATCTATCTCCCTATTTTTTTTCATCTCAATTTATCTCTCTTACCCATGCCTATCTCTCTCTCTTTTTTTCCCTCTCTTACCCACATCTATCTCCCTATTTTTTCTCATCTCAATTTATCTCTCTTACCCATGCCTATCTCTCTCTCTCTCTCTTTTTCCCTCAGTTTCCCTCTCTCTCACCTACATCTATCTCCCTATTTTTTCTCATCTCAATTTCTCTCTCTCACATACTTGTTTTTCATCTCTATTTCCCTCTTTCTCATACCGAGGCCTATCTCAAAATTCAAATTTATCTAACTACAAATTTACTTCTCTCTCATATCTATTGACTCCAAATTCTCTCTCTTAAATTTTAGTCTCTCTTTCATAGTCTCCTTGAAGAGACTTTTTCTCTGTTTCTTTGTAGCTTTGATAATTAGTTTAAGGGTTTTCTCTTTGACTTTCAAGTAATCTTTTGGATCTCTTTAATTTTTAATTTGATTTTTCTTTGTTTGTATAGTCTTCAAGTAGTAATGGTGTTTTTATTTTATTTATTTTATTTTTATAGAATTAGTGATAGTGTATATTGGTGTCATTGTATTGTATATATGGTGTTTTTTAATTTTATATTTATTTTATTATTCTTTTTCCAAAATTTCATAAATAGAAATAGAAAATGTAACATATAGAGATTGGTTACTCTTAAGTAACAGAGGTTTCTCTACAAAGTTCTTATTTTGAAATGAATGGATTAAATTTTACAACATTATAAACTTATAAACAAACATTGAAAATCGTCATTTCTTTTTATCTTTTTAAATTATTAATGATATGTAAAACAAACTCAATTCACTCATTTAAAATAGATAGATAAAATTTTACAAATTTCATATTATAGCTTATATTTTTTCGGATAATTCAATAGTTGAAAAAAAGAGAATTTAAATATTAGATATCTCTATTGAAAATACCATAGGTAAGAAATTCATATTAGAGTTATATTAGAGTTAAGGAGGATCATTTGTACAAGTGCGTGCCATTAAATGGATACCTTAGCCGGTTCTCCATATCTTCCAATTGAGACTTACGGCCAACAATTTCTTGTTGAATCTCCTGTAGGTTTATAAAGATTCTTCATAGTGATCACCTCAAAATAAAAAGATTCTTCAAAGTTTAAAAAGAAAAAAACAACCAATCAATTTTCATGCATGCAATACCTCTATTTGAGAATCAGTACTCATCGGGCTGCATCACAGGACAACAATATAAATTAAAATTTTATTAGGAGAATTTAAGAGTACCAATAGGACAAAATCATCTGAATAAATTCAGATTCAGGGTCTTTGGGAATAGAGAAAAAAGCAAACCTGGCTTTTTGATAGGTTTGATCTGCTTGACCCTTTAGCTTACCGAGAGCCCTTTGCAGAAACTGCAAAAGAACAGGAAAAATGGAAAATATTTATCATCATCTTACAACAAGCCTTAAAACTGTGAAGTGGCCGACTGGCCCCTTAAAGGGTTACGAGAGTGCTTACCTCTTGGTTCTGCAGCCTTTGGAATTGCATGTTAACGTGAAAACAGAAACCATCAAAGAGAGAAAGTGTTTTCAAAAAAAAAAAAAAAAAAAAAATTAAGATCAAAACAACAGAAGCTGTACTTGCTTAAAACTAAGATTTCCTTACCTTCCTCGCTCATGCTCAGGAAGATTAACATACCGTACCAGAATCTCTTCAATGCTTCAGCAGACCAAAAAACAGATAGTTTTACTTACACTGAATGGAAGATTATAAAATAATTTAGCTTAGACATAACCAAAGTACACTGTTAGAATCATGAACACACTTGTAGACATAAAATAATATATATATTTTTTATTCTATCTTTGATATGATTATATAGAAGAATATTTGAACTTATGGTGTCCATTTTATGACGATGGTTCTTTATAGAAATTGGGTTTGTGGTTTAGGTGGGATTCAAATCTATGTCCATGATAAAAGATTTTATCCAATTAGGCTAATTGAAACCCCATTCTATCAGTGAAAAAAATAAAGTTTAGAGAGAAAGCATCAACATGGACAAAAAAGCAACCTCAACATCATAGAGACAGAAAGTTTATGAGACTATTAGATAATATAAGGGAAGCAGAAATCTTAATCCATATTCTAATTAAGCATGCAAACCTCTTATTTCCAGAGAAGTGACCGAGTCTTCCTGATGGGGAAAACATGATGAGAGCTACATCAACATCACAGAGAACAGAAAGTTCATATGCTTTCTTGATAAGTCCATTTCTCCTTTTTGAGAAAGTGACTTGCCTGCTTGTTGTGTTCTCAATTCTCTTGATCTGAAGTTTCACTCTCCCCATCTCTTCACTCTTTGTTTCTTGAGGTTGTGTGTGTGTGTGTATTATCCTTTTTAGAGGAAGCAGACAGCTTTTTTTTGCTAATAGGATGATAATTTTCCTTTAGAGAAGAGTATCAAATCTGTCACTCACATATATGATATAATAGAAGATATTTAATGGAACCCACATAAATAGTCTTGGAAACTAACACAAGAAAATGAGGATGAAAAGTAGGATGAGCATTCAAAAGAAGAGGAAGGAGGAAGAAAAAATAGAAGATAAGTTTTGTCAGTGTCAGGCGACTTATAGAAGATGACAAGAGAGAGAGAGAGAGAGACTGAGTGAGTGTGTGTGTGACAGAGGGATTGTGTGTGACGGTGGTGAGGATTACTTAGGCATCTGGAAAGGTGGTTAATTTCTATAAGTTCTCAGGATTTTGAGCAATGTTTTGAGCTCACGATGATGTTCTCAAAAGTACAAAGGTCCCTTCCTTCACCCATTTGTAGAAAATTATTAGGTACTGAACCAAACTAATAAATATAAATCATTTAGCCCAAACACGGGTTGTCTTAGTGGTTAAGGGACGCACCAAGGTGAGTTGTAAATGCAAATGTCCCAATTTTGATCCCTAACTAGGGATTTATCCGAATACAATCGATGCACGGGTCTGTACATCTGAAGTTCACTCGACAAGGGTAGATCCACTAGATCCAAAAAAGTAATTCAAATATCTATTTATTATATTGTTAAAATGACATCAATTACATTTATTATCACTTCAATTGGTAAATATGTTGTAATAAATATATCATTTTGAATGTTAAAGTCTTCATAGTTTTTTGGGTAGAATTTCTATCTCAATAAATAAAGGATAATAGCACACATATTAATATATGGTTATATTGTTATCTTTTTTGATAAACAAACACACACAAGTAAGAAGGAAAATAGTTCTAACACGAAGACACGCTACAAACTCCACTTAAAAGTCATTGTTATCTAAAACAATAACATCAATAATAATGATATATGGTTATAGACTTTACACAAAATGATATTACAATATATACTTTTGTGTGGCAAATACATGCACGGAAGGGTCTATCTTAAGGAAAATGTTTTTATAGAGAAAGAAAGTTGAGAAATTATCCAAAATCCATAATTTGAAGAATGTTGAATACCATTAGAAAGATGTATTTTGAAATGCATCCTAAGTAGTAAGGAAAATCTGTGAACTTTTTACCTTTTTAATGTAGTGAAAAGTCTGGATCAAGAGATCATATTTTAAAGTAAACTAAAACCAATCTAAAAGTGTGGAAAATATTTTGCTCTTTTAAAAAGTGGAAAACGTTCATTTGCCTTATTATTTTCAGTGCCTTTGTGACATCATTGCCACTGTTATTTCCAATATTGATACTATCATTATGATTATATTGTTATCTAAAACAACGACAACAACAACAACAATAATATATCGCCATAGACTTTACACAAAATGATGTAACAATATATACTTTTGTGTGCCAAATACATGCATGGAAGGGTCTATCTTATGCAAAATGTTTTCAAGAGAAAGAAAGTTGAGAAATTATCCAAAATCCATAATTTGAAGAACGTTGAATACCATTAGAAAGATATATTTTGAAATGCATCGTAAGTAGTAAGAAAAATTTGTGAACAATTTACCTTTTAATGTAGTGAAAAGTCTAGATCAAGAGACCATATTTTAAAGTAAACTAAAATCAATCTAAAAGTAGTGAGGAAAGTGTCTTGCTCTTTTAAAAAGTGGAAAACATTCATTTGTCTTATTATTTTCAGTGTCTTTATGACATCACTGGCACAGTTATTACCAATTTCAATACTATCATTATTGCCTCTACCACCACAATCACTGCTGCCACTATTGTCATTTTTTTATTTTTACCACTGCCTCAGCCACTAATGCGACTACTTGAAATATTAATAAATTTCATGTGAATTCGACATTTAAAAAAAAAAAGTTTTCAGAAGAATTTTCAATATTGCAGCCAAATAAAAAATAAGTTTTTTTCATTAAATATATTTTTTTACTAAAAAAACATTTTCCATATATAAATATTTTCCACTAAAACAAATAAATATCAAATTTGAACTCAAAAGAGTAACTATTAGTTACGGTGTAACAATGATGGGCATTGATCATGTTTAAATCATGTTTCTAAACTTTACTCTTAGGATCTAAATTGGTTTAAAGCACCGTGTAATTGGAACACATACAATGAGATCGTGAGTTATGACCAATAATCTAGCATAAGAGGTTGCCAATCATGTCATTTCCATTTGTCCCTGCTGACTATATATAAGTTCTGGCACTTTTATCTTTAATAAATAATTCTACCAACTTTATCAAAAAAAAAAATAATAATAATAAAAATTCTACCAACTGTTACTACGCAAAATGGTAACCAATGCCCAATTTAGATTTCATGTTAATTTTAGGTTTTTTTGGGTGGTCATTGTCCTCATGGACCCAATGGTATGATAGTATATTATGTTATCTAAAATCCTTACACCAAAAAAACTTATTATTAGTATTTTAATTTAGTGATAAAGACTAATTATCATAAACCAATGTCATTAGTCTCAAATCTTTTATATATATATATATATATATATATATAATTCAAATAAGATTTGTTAATGGGTGTTTTTGCAATGCACTGGATAAGGGGATTTGCATTTTGAAATAACATTATAAAATTTTATAAGTGCAGAAGAACAACTAATAACGAGCTCCTTAAAATAAAAGGTTTGGTTAACGAGTGTCTTTAAAATAATTATTAATAGATTATTTTAGAAAATTTTAATACAACTTTTATAAAAAATTATAACAAAATAATAATAATGGTTAGCTTTCAAAAAAAATAAAAAATAAGGGTTAACTTTTCCCTAAAATAAACTAAGCGAAACAACCAAAAGATAGAAAGAGAGAAAGCATCTCTTACACTTGCACTAGCTGTTGGAGGTTGGAATTAACAGAGAGAGGGTGTGGGGGTCCCAAGTAGAGGTAGCAGCACATAGAGTCATGAAACTCTCAGTAGCGGTTTTGGGCGTGGTTGACGAGGACGATCACACTGCCACAACTCTTAGCGATCGCCATGTGTCCTTGTTTTTCCTTGTTTTCTTCGAAAATTCTGATTCCGCACTCACTCCCTCGCATGGGGCCACAACTCCACCCAAGCTAGAGACGTTGCTGCACGTATGAAAGTCCTGACCACCGTTCTCTTGGGGCATATGCATTATGCCACAGACCACCTGAAAACCTGTCCTTGCCTCCACTTATATTTAAAGAATTTTTCTTCTTCAGAGGTTGTAAAAGCGAAAGAAAACCCGCGAGAGTAGGATTGTCCATGGGTTGGGTCGGATCAGGTTTGGACTCAATATATAACCGACCCAACTTCATTAGGTGGAGCAATCTTCAACTTGCTGTTGTTGATTGAAGAGGATGTTGGATTGGGTGGATCTAGCCTTCAATGGGCTATGGTCGGGTCAATCGGCATCGGAGATCGAGAAAATGATGAAGGTTTGGCATGATAATGGTGAAAAAATACGAGACCTTGCTAGATTTTGTAAAAAAATCACTAAATCTAGCTGAGATTTGACCGAGATCTCGCCTGATCTACCAAAACTCGCCGGAAAAAGATTAAAGAGTCAGTTGATTCGAGTTTTGAAGGAGGAGAATCGCCATCCGACGCGTTGGTGTCGATTTTTGGAGAAGAGATTCGCTGCCAACCACTGAAGTAATAGGTTTGGTTAGTACAGATCGGTTTAGGCAGGTGGCTAGACAGCCCTACATAAGAGATACCAAATAATTAAAAAAGGTGCTATGTCCATAATATTTTCACAACAAATTTTAGATGTTAAATTGTTATAGGTTCTAATTTGAATTATTTTGAACCCATTGTTAAAATTTTTTTTTAGCTACCAATAACAACCAATAACAATATACTAATTAGGATTTATTGTGAAAATATTATGGGCATAGTATTTCTTAATGATTAACATGCATATGAGATGTGATAATATTTTATCAATGATCTTGAAGATGAGTTTATAGATGGGAAATCCAAAGATAAACATAAGGAATATATAGAACATAAATTATGAGTCTGATTAACGGGTGCCCTTAGAACATATGTTAATGAATCAATTTAGAAAAGTTTTGATACTACTTTTATGGGAAATATAAAAAATTGTCAAAATAATTAATTATTTTTTTCCCCATAAAAAGTTTCTATAAATATTTCTTAAATCAATATCCTTAAGGCATCCATTAACCTTTTTCATTTAAAATTTTTTTTTTTTAATTTCTGTGATAAGTCAATAATTATGTTGGGGAGTATTAAAGGTTTGAGTTAACAAGCTAGTCACTATTGAAGATTTGGAGAGCTATACGACCTGCAGCTTTATTGTTTGTAACCAATTGAGAGTTCTCCTACGAATCGTTTTGTATGTACAGAGCTTTATTGTTAGTTTCATTTTTAAACAATAATTCTAGTTCAAGGATCATACATTTTCTTATATTCTTTCCCAAAACTATCCTATGTAATTAACGGTGAAAGCATTCCAATATGATTCAAGGAAATAATTCATAAATATAGAACAAAAATAAGAAAGAAGGAGAGAAAGAAAGAAAGGGAAAAAGTGTACCTTAAAGGTTAAAACTCATGTCTTGAAACAGACAGAGAGAAAGGGAAAGATGCCTTTAAGGATACGTTGAGTGAGTGAAGAGGTTCAGATTATCATGTCTTTGTGAATACTGATATAATCTCTAGCATCCTTAAAATCAAGGATTCCACAAAGTGATCAAGAAGTGGGGCTGTGGCTATTCTTTCAAATTAGAGTAAAAATGGGGGTATTTGTTAGCCATTAGAAATCCCTCCCCCACAGCTTTATGTTTCTAGCCAAGTTTTTTTAGTTTGTTCCAGGCTTCCCTCAAACTACATAGAATTGGATAAAATTTGGATTATCTTGGTTCTTTTTCACAAAAGTGATTTATAGCTTAAACCCTTTAATTGAGAGTTAAATTTTTTACCTCTCAGTTTAAAATTAAAGCCGATTGAGGAATTTGTTATCTATTTGTACATAATCTTGAGGTTACCGTAAAAAATAATCTTGAGGTTACCTTTATATTTTGGACTTATATATAATTATTTAATAATTATTTTATTTATGACATCCACGTTTCCACCATTGATTGAAAAAATTCAATAAAGAAAGCTGACATTTTAGTGCATTAAGTTCACTGACACATGCATAGTTGCTGCTTTCCTTTTGAAAACAACTTTCTTTTTTTTTTTCTTTTTTTTTTTTTTCTTTTTTGAGCTTCTTTGCACAAAGTTATAAGACTTCACTAAAAGTTTTGTAACTCAATTAATTGGCATCTCTTGATATTTGTAATAAAGAAATTCATAGTTCAAATTCCCCTCCCCAACCATTGAATTGTAAAAAAAAAAAAGTTGAGTAATGCTTATGCTAGAGATACAAACTTTTTTTACAAATTTTTTTACAAATTGTTGATGTGGTGAGTGATTATTGGTAAATGAAAAAATGATGTCAATGGTGGGGTTATGTGAAAGCCAATAAGAAACTGATCACATCAACATTTTGTAAAAATATTGTAAAATAATTTGTGACAGTAGTATTACTAAAAAAAAGTTATAAGACTTCTACTATAAAAATAATCATAATGGGATGAAGTAAATCCATCAATAAATTCCTTCTAAAAAAAATAAATCCATCCATAAATATAGTCAGAAGAAGTAAATATCCATTAAATGAAATAAAATTTTGTTTTGGATAGGAATGAAAGAAATTCTTTGATTACGTTTAAAACTAAATTTGTCAATAACTAACTATTAGAAGGTTTTTTTTTTTTTTTTACAAGATAGAAATTCTACTCTAACTTCATCTAAGTGTATATGTGTGTGAAGTTTTCTCTTGGAAACTTAAATCCCGACCCTTACCCCTCACACTCTACAAACACGTATACTTGGAAAATAATTATTGCATCAAAAGTGTGCAGTGAACATGAATACCTTATTTTACACTTCATTTATGAAAGGCCTAAAAAGAGGATTGCGGTCCCGTGCCACGATGGGCTAAATATGTAAAACCCGAGCCTGGGCCACAAGACTACCGAACTATAGCCGGCTTACTAATCTAGCACAAGGCCCAATTGTTCCACACATTTTATAACACATACTCCTATAATACTTGAAAGCTACTTTTACCCCAAAAAAAAAAAAAAAAAAATTTACTCTCTCAAAAAAATAAATAACTGCTTATTTTTTAAATTTTATTTTTGTATCATTTTAAAAATAATTTCTTTATATATATACATACACACTCTCTACTATTTAAGGGGCTTCTTCTGTTTGGGATCCTCATTTTTTTGGTTCAAAAATGCCCTTACACCCTTATGTTTAAGTAGAGACAAAACTAAAGGACAATCCGGTAAAAATACAACTCTAACTCTCATTAAAATATTGCCTAAAAAATTTATATATATAGAATAAAAACACAGTTTTTTTTTTTTTTTGTTACAAAATAAACGTGTAATATTTGTTCATTTTTTGAATCTAGCTTCATGACACTATTGGTTGTATTAGTAGTTCTAAATGCGTAATATTAATGAGAAAATGTGTAAACTTCAAATTGGAATGAATGAAAAATTATGACATTGTAAATTTTTTTTTTTAAAAAAAAGTCTCATTTCACGCACGAAGCATGTGTGATGAGACTAGTGTGTGTATATATATATATATATATATATATATATATAAAACTAAAAAGTAAATTTTTAAAAAGTTCTGGTTTTTTTGTTAAAAAAAAAAAAAAGGGTAAACTAGTGCCTGTATGGTATCTTGTTTTCAAACCACACTTTCTCAAAGAGACTTTCAAATAATTCATTTTCATTAAAAAAAAATAAAACAAAAAAAGAAGAAGAAGAAGAAGAAGCTTTACCAAACGGAACATTAAAAATTCCATACAAAACAGAACATAACAACTGGCTGACAATTCTCTAGTGTTCCATAACTAACTACATAGGCCAAATAATATAACACCTAACGTTCAAATAAACCTTCCCACTTCGTTACCCGCCAATTCATCACACGTTAAAATAGTTAGCTGCACTCCCAAACCTACTAGTCTTACTCTCACCAATTCTTTCTTCTTCCCAATAGACCAGTAGCTCTTCTTGTCTCTCCCAACCAATTTCTACTACTCTCTCTCTCACAAACCAGTTTTCATTTTCCATAGTCTGTGCAAATGTACAGAACGGTGTTGACACCTCCAATTAGCTATTCTCAGAGTCAGCGGTGGCGAGAGACTTGGGCTCGATTGCTAGCTCCTCTAACCATTTGGCTATGTGGCATGTAATTTGACCATCTTCTTTACCGATTGATTTTTCAATTGACCTTTCAATCTCAAACATGTACTTTGCTTTTGGTTTTTGCAGTTTGTGTGAGTCTCCGATATGGGTACTTTGGGGATTATCGAATGGTGCTTGGACCAAGCTCGTCGAGGTTGATGCAAGCTAGCTCTGTATTTGTGGAACAAGTTGAAGTTAGAGATGATGATAATAGAGGGGTCTTTCTTTATGCCTTTTCTGAGAAGCCTGAATTGAGCTACCAAACAAATTGGAGTGTCTCTGACTATGTGATTGTTAGATCCTACAGCCGCAAGGTATAGCAAATAAATTATTCCCTTTTGGTACAGTTTATTTTTCAACTTTTAGAACATAAGGTTATTTGAAAAAGTTGTATCTAAAAAGCCGTGAAGTTTAAAATTTTTTATAGTTTAGAAAAGTGTAGTTTGAAAGTATCTTAGCCTAGAGAGTTGAAAAGCTTTTTTTATATATTTAATTTCAGGGATTTTCCTTCTGGTTGAACAAAGGTTCGACAATTCATATGAGATGGGAAGCTCCAACTAGTACATTAAACCAACTTGAAGTGGTTTTGACTAAAGGTCCTTTTAACTTTAAGAACATTCTCTCTTAGATTTCATCTAAAATGTTGAATCATTCATGTAACAAATGGATACATATTTTTACAGGTGAACGGGATCTCCAAACTTTATCGCCAGAAGTGATAAATTCCACTGACTTCCTTGCACTCCATGAACCAATCAGCGGTAACCAATCTGCTTGTGCAATATATTTTGAAGCAATTTGAGTATAATTTAGTGGTACAGTCTTAGAGAAAGAATTATGTGGTAGTTTCCATATATTTTAGTCTTGTATTAAGAGCTCATAGATCTTAAAAGAAAGGAATTGCTTTTAAATTTTGTACCATTCATGTGTTCTGTTTCTTGATTGCAATATTCATGAACTGAACCGAAAAAATGTTGGAGACAAGGAGACAAATTTATGAATATTTCCTTTGCATATTTGGCTAGGTAAAGAAGTTGAATACGCCATTGAGGAGGATGACAAGTATTACATTGGTGTCATAAACTCAAATCGTAGGAGCATAATTATGAGCATGGCTATTAATGTTTCGGCAACAATGTATGATACTACTAAAGCTAAGAGCAAGTGTTCAACAGAAACAGGTTCTTGTCGCCTCAGGCTTGAATTCCCTAATACTCACTATGTCATACTGACCACGCCCAACCATGTAAGGCGTTTTCTCTTTGCTTCCAATACAATTTTCTCAAATAATTAACAAATTTCCCAAACTAAACCGATAAATTTAATGCAGGGGAATCTAGCAGGATGGTACATTGAGCTTTCGTTTATCGCACGTGTGGTAACATACATTGCAATTTTAGGTACAACATTGGATAATGCTTCCACTATTTTTAGCAATTTCAACTTCTTTTGTGGTCTTATATGTGTTAATTTGCAGGATTTATTGTGATTGTTGTTTTTCTGATCCTAAAATACCTTGGAGCCTGTGAGGGTGAGAATACCATAATAGACACAGAGGTAACAGAAGTAAGGCAAGTAACTGAGACTGACCCCATAATGCCGGCAAAGCCAATTCCATACACATATGGAACAGGCGAAGAAGATGATGATTCAGGAGACAGTAGCTCTTCAGAGGAACTATATGATGCAAAATTGTGCGTGATTTGTTATGACGAGCAACGCAATTGCTTCTTTGTTCCTTGTGGCCACTGTGCCACTTGCTATGACTGTGCACAAAGGTACATATATAAAGAGTCATATTCTCTTCATTGTCCATTTGAATGCAGCTTTTTACTAAAAATTTAATTGCTTATTGCTGTAAGTTGGTTAAAAAACAATGTTTTAAAAAGTTGTACATAAACAAATAAACTAAAAAGCTATTAGCAAACGCACACTAATTAGTATTCAAATCTTTTGGAGGTTTGATTGGATCATTGGATGCATTTTGCAGGATTATGGAGGGGGAGAACAAGGTGTGTCCAATATGTCGACGGCTTATTCACAAGTTGAGAAGATTGTTTCACTCTTAAAAGCTAAATATTTGAGCTTGTGAAATTGTGATTATGCTTGAGAGGAGATTTTTAGTGTAGGTAAAAGATTATTTTTTGTGTGGAGAACGAGTGTGAATACTTTCTTGTGCTCAAGCTCATGGCCTAACTGCTTAATACGCGGCATGGAGTTGAAGTTCTTGGATTAAGCTTCATGGAAGTGAGTCATTTTCATTTAAATTGACATTGAACACAGAAGTATGCAGAATTTTTCTGGTCACACAAGAATGGCTGTTTTGTGCTTTTGTTTTCCAATTAGTCATTGTGAATTTTGCGTATGATCTAAGGTGTTTGCTATTGCTGGTTGAGTTTCAGTCACTTCCAAAACTAAACGTACAAGTTCAATTCCTAGTCACAAAGGGGAAAAAGAAAAAGGATCAAATTTAAGTTATTTTGCTTTTTGGCTTATAGTCCTCTAGTTGAAGAAAGCAACAATTTCATTAGAATTGAGGACATTAGAAAAATTCGAGTATTGATTAATCAGTTTAGGCTTTTGAGGCAAGCACTAATTTGTTAAGGGGACAGGTGCTTTTGAGTTCCGAACTTATTTTTAATATATATAGAACAAATGTCAAATTTACCCCTGATCTTAAATTTGTTATCCCAAATAAGCCCTAAAAAGGAATTGGGATTCCATTAGTACCCTTGACAAAAAAATTAAAAAAAAAAAAATCAAAGTTCTCAGCTGTCTTTATAGACTAACTTTCAAGAAAGAAAAAAAGTATCTTATAAACCCTTTTTAAAAGGGTTTTATGATACGTCACTCTCCATTTATAAGTCCCACGTGATATGAGATAGTGATTCAAAATAAGAGTTACGCACTTGTCTTTCAACCCGTACAAAAAATCCCTAATCTTCCGCCTCCCCAATAATGAAGATGAAAATTGAAAAACAAAATTAGAACAGTTCGCCCAACCCACTATGCCTGCATTTTCAACGATTAGGTGTGACTTTTGTAGCCCCAAAAATCTGTTCATGAATACAGACAGTTAATAATATTGATGAGCATAGAAATCATAGCAAGAGAAACAAGAAAAAAAAAATTTTAACTAATAGATTTGGCAGTAACAGTTTATATTTTTTTAATTTAAAAAAATTAAGGTTTTTATTCCTGGGAAGAATAGAAAAAGAAACAATATTTTTTTCAAAGTACTATTCATATGACGTGAAAGAAAACAACTAAATGGATTAGTTGAGGCCATTTTTAATTTGTGATTATGAGTTATGAAAACAACATCAAGCAAACGTGTCAAATTCTTCTAAAGATCTTCCCCCCAAAAAAAAAAAAAAAATCTTCTAAAGAGTCAAACTAATAAAAGGAAAAAGAAACAAAAACTATATGAAGTAGGGTAAGGTGATTTTTTTTCCCTTTATGGTTAGGAAAACACCATTAATTAACGGTATCGAATAATTTTCATTTTCGCAATTTCATCAGCAACCAACACAAGGCAATAAAAAAAATCCAATAGTTCCAATCTTATACAGTTATACCTAGACTAGAGTGGAGCTGTAAAAATATATATATATATATATATATATATATATAACTAATGTGTTGAATTTATCAAACGTCAAAAAAGGGGAATGTAAAGTTTGAGATAGAATGTCATTTTAGTATTTTACCCTTTAAACAACAACTTACTTGAGAGAATTATATTTGCCAAGTAGTTAAGGGTGAGTTTGGCTATAAATTTTAGCTTCTCGGTTTTATTTCAAACCATTTAACTTTTAGTATTTTTTGAATAAGTTAACTTTTAACTTTTTGTTTCACATCATGCAAATAAACTATTGGAAATATTGTTCCCAAATGGACACTAAACATACTTGGAGAAAGCTTATTCTTTATTCAGAAAAAAGAAGAAGAAGAAAAAGAAGAAAGGAAAAAAAGAAAAAAGAAAAGCTTATTCTTTGAACGACTTGAAATAATTTCCCCAAAGTCCAAAGAATGTTTGCAGAACCACATAGCTATGATTGTCGGACATAACTAAATGATATATATTTTATAGATATCTTGAGTATGCAGGTATGTATGATACAAGGCCTAATTAAGCACACATCTTCCAACAAGGGCAAAAAAATTCTTGAAAATGAGTAATGGTATAAAACTTGACATTGACAACCGTAATAGCTCCATCCCTACCTGTCTGCTCTCATGTGTAATGGGTATATTTTGTGATACACGATGTATATTTGATGTGCACAACTGTATATATAGCCCAGACCTAGAATTATCGATAATATGAAGTTGATGCGTCCGGCCAATAATTTGTCTAATTGTCTCCGGCTACCAATGGCTCAATGCTCACCATGTGAATGAATGGATAAACATTCTGCTGTTTTTTTTTGGACGTATTGATTATGTCTTGTTGAAGAAGTCATCATCACTACCACTTGTATATTAGACAAATTAGCTTTGATTGGCCAAACCCATCAGCAAAAGGTAATGTATTCCTGCTATAATGAACTAGATCACCATGAGAGACTTCAATCTTGTGATGCATCGCAGTTTGTATAAGTTGGATATTTAAACAATACCATTTGTGAAATATGTATTTTATTTTAATTTTATAACCAGATTTATGAATAGGAATACAATATTTATTTCATTACAAAATTCTCTATTCTCAAGTAGGACCTATATATATATATATTCTTTGAACGTCTTGAAATAATTCCATTTTTTAAATTTTTTTTTCCAAGTCAAAAGAATATTAATTAGCAGAATCACGTTACTATGGTTTTCGAAATAAGTTACATAACTAGATATGTAATTGTGCAAATGATATTTAATTAATAGATATCTAAGCAGGTTTATTAGAAGACCTTTAAGCACGCATCTTCCAAGTCCAACAATGGCAACAATTTTTAAAATGAGTAAATGCTATAGTCTCTCCGCAAAACCATGTGAAGCACAATGTCTTGTTAATACGTACATAGTGGTAATCAACTACGTGAAACATTATCTATTGTTTTCGATAGTATGAAGCTGATGCTTCCTGCCACGCTCGGCTGAACCCTCGATAACTTGCCTCATTGTTCCCTACTTCCAATGGTTATAATTTTCACCATATTGTTTTGTGATTTTGGCTCAATAAGGCGATAATGCTACAAAAATTGAGCAATTGTTTTATAAACATCTTTCTAAAATCATCACTAGTATTCACTGTTGTTTGTATATTTGATAAATTAATTAAAAAATCATTAACTAAAGTAAGAGTAATATTAAGGATACTACAAATTTTTTATTTAGTATAATTAAATTATTATTATGTCATTAGTTTTAGTAGCGAGAAAAGCCTGTTCTGGGCTTCTTCTAGCAACAGTTTGTGCAATACCAAACATAACATCTAGTGCTGGCAAGTGTTTATTCCAAAGATGCAACTTGATTAATTTTAATAATAGATCGTTAAGAGATTTTTAACTCAAAGAGTTCAAACTCTTCCTTTTTACTGTAACTATTGAATTTAATATATATATTAATAATAGCAGATCAGATCTGTCAAAATAAGCATGCCTCTCGGTGATGAGACCTATTCTGCATAAATTATGACGGTTTTCTTAAATAAAAACTGAGGTCATTTCCTTGAATAATTGCAGCTAGAAAATCAAATAGGTTAGGAAGAAAAAGAGGTCGAGTCAAATACACATCTTGGTTGTTTTCACCAATAAGAGAGGTTTTTTTTTTTTGATAGGACCAATGAGAGAGATTGAACATATATATAATCTTATTTAATATAAAGATATTATTTTAAAATCATATAATAATAAATATTGATTATTATATATTATTAATGGCTGCAAGACCAAAACAGTGTGAAAGCAAGAAAGCCCTTGTTTTTAGTTCTTTCAAGATAAAAAGCTTCCTATATTTAAACCCAATAAGAATTTAATAAAATTCACACCAAGCCAATTCAATACCCTCAATGTTTACAAATCTTATGGAAATACCATTGTACTGCTATGTTTTGCCCTTTCTCTTCTTGTATATTTTCACAAAACGTTTGCTCCAAATAAGCAAAAGACTCCCACCAAGCCCTGCTCTTTCTCTGCCCATTCTTGGCCATCTCTATCACTTCAAGAAACCCCTTCACAAAACTTTTGCTAAACTTGCCAACCAATATGGTCCAATACTATACGTTTGGTTTGGCTCACGCCCTGTCCTCCTTGTTTCTTCCCCAACTGCCGCTGAGGAATGCTTCACAAAAAATGACATTGTTTTCGCAAACCACCCTCAGTTTATTGCTAGGAAACACCTTGGTTACAATTACACTACTATTGTTTGGGCCACATATGGTGACCTCTGGCGCAACTTAAGGCGCATAGCTTCCCTGGAACTTCTGTCATCGAATCGACTCCAAATGTTGCATGACATACGTGCTGATGAGGTTTGTTAATTGTTACAATATTGGTTGTTGTTCTATTACACTTGCTGATGTACACGGTAAATTAACATAATGTCCATAATTTCACACACGACATTCACATTTTTTATTAATGTCCACATTTTAAACGTGAAATAGATAATATGTACAGATAATGTACAATAAGAATTATGTGAGGATCAATGCCTAATAGGCTTAAGCTAAGTTCTATGTAAATACTTTATGTTGTCTAGAATTGAATAAGAAATATTAATTCAGTCTTGCTCTCTTTCTACAAGGTTAAATCGTTGATTCGCCAGGTTTGTGGAGGCTCAAAAGGGGATGATGAGTCTCACACTTTGGATATGAAGGCTAAGTTTTTTGAGCTTACACTCAATATCATGATGAGGATGATTGCAGGGAAGAGGTATTATGAAGAGAGTGTGGAAGAATTGGAAGAAACAAAAAAGTTTAAAGAAATTGTGATGGAGACATTTGAGTTGAGTGGGTCTACAAATATAGGAGATTTCTTGCCCATTTTCAAGTGGGTTGGATTGAGTGGACTTGAGAAAAGGTTGGTGATATTGCAAGGGAAGAGGGATAAATTCATGCAGGATCTAATTGAAGAACTTAGAAGAATTAGGGATAGCTCTGATTTTGAAGGCAGAGCAAAGACCATGACTGACGTTCTTTTGTCATTGCAAGAAGCTGAACCAGAATATTATACGGATGAAATCATCGGAGGCATGATGCTGGTAAGCTTTTCTCACTTCCTCTCAGTAAAATCAGAAACGATCCTCTATTGGATGATGAAAATTTAGCATTTCACAAATTTTAAATTTGGTGCTCGCCATTTAAATCAAGAAAGAAAAAAAAAATCTATTCACAGAATTTGGAACATGTTATATTTTTGTCCTTAAAAATTGAAAATGTCACCCATGTGGTCTGTCCATTCACTTTTGTTAGATAGTTTTTTTTTGGATGAAAACAGAACCTATATTATATTTTAGGGATAAAAATGATATAGTTTAGGTTCTAATTTTGTCCCTGAAGTATCATCTAGGTTTTATTTTTATCTTTGAAACATAATAAAACAGGGACGAAATGTAAAACCTTTTAAATTTTTTGGGACATATAGAACTTTTTAAACTCGAAGGACAAAAATAAATCATAAACTATATTTTAGGGACAAAAAAAAAATCTTAAATCAATTTCATTTCTTATATAAGTCAATTTTGTGGTGTAGTTACTTGAGTGGACATGATACCAATAAGTAGGGTTGTAAATGAGCTGAACCAAGCCGAATATTAAAAGTTCAGACATTTTTGTTTAATTTTATTTTGAATATGAGCAGAACTTGAGCTTATTACCAAACAAAATTACATGTTTATGTTTGGTTCATTTTCTTGTCAAACAATCATGAGCTTATTCACATGCTACTTGATTAACTTATTCTTTTTCCATATTTAGTATAACTATGACTAAAATTTCTTACCCCTTCACAATTCTATGAATTTTTCTATGAATATTAATTGTTTATATGATCAATAACTATGAATTTGATATTATATGAACATAGTAACAAATTTACACAATCCATTCTCAAATTTATATAAGTATATTTTTGTACAAATATACATATAAAAATACAATATTATATATAGTTAACTCAACCTTGTATGTTCACGAACATATTATTATGTTTGAGCTTGGCTTGTTTAATAGTCAAGTCTAAACTTGTGCTTCAATTTGGCTTGTTTTCTAAGTAAACAAACATAATCTCAAGTTGAACTTGAGCCATTTATAAACAATTTGGTTTATTTACAACCATACCAAGAAATCAATTTATGAGATGTCATTTGGACATAGTAAAAGTAAATCTTAATCTGAAGAAACAAGCTGATAGTGACCACATTTGAACAAATTTTATAATGAAATCTCTTCTGTTGACTTCGTCGATGCTAATCTATGCAATTTGGTGACATCATGACAAGAACATCTACTGTAGCCTATTCAAGAAAAGAACGGAGAACAAAGTTATATGACTCTTATTATACACAGTATATATATTCAGTTTTTTGAACTAAAAAGTCTGAAATTGTGACATTGCTATTTATATTTTATGTTATTTTTTAAAGTCTAACCCATTTATTTTCTTTATTCCATCGTGTCCAAACTTCAAACTATTACTTAATTTAAGTAGTGGGATTTCATATATGATCTCAATCCACTTCTTTTATGCTAAATTGTTTTATCTTCTTTTTCTTTTTTCTTTTTTTTTAATGATGTTTCTATTTATCTTTAAGGGATAATATTGAGGTTCTCTTTGTTTAAGTAAACAAGAATCCTAATGAGAGGAGTTAACCATTGCTTTAAAAATGGACTGTACTAAGGGAGTCATTACCGTACCGGAGGCTGTACTGGTTTGGCCAGCGGTACGATATATTTCGGATACCGGTCAATACCAGTGTACCGTTTCGGGTTTTCCGTTATTTTTTATATTTATAAATAAATAAATAAATATATATATATATATGTATGTGTGTGTATTATAATAAATATAAAAGTTTACCATAAAACATTTCTTCAATTCAGAACTAATTATTCATAGTTTTAGACTTTAGTATCAATTAAAAGAAAAAAAAAAAAAAACACAATATAAAAAATAGAATGCTTAAAAGTTACCATTGCATACTAAGAAAACAAATAATACTAATAAGTTAATGCTAAGTTACCATTTTGCCCTAACAAAAATTCAAAAATTACAAAACTTAAAAATAAAAAAAAAAAACTTTTTTCTGTACCAGCCGATATTGCCCGAAATTGGCCGGTACGGCCGTTATTTTTTCCGGTACAAAACAAAGAGGTATTCTGTACCGGTTTGTTGGCTGGTACGGTACGGAATTCACTTCCTTGGTACCAATTCGCTAATAGACATATAAATCCTTTTACCCGATTTTTTTTTTTTTTTTTTTTTTTTAGGGTCCTTTTACCCGAAGTTAATTGCCTTTAATTCATACTATTGTTATGTCCCACCTATCATGGTTGTATATATAAATATATATATATATATATATATAAATAATTAGAGAAGTTTTCAAACCCACCAACACGTTTAAAGATGTAAAGCCTTTGTTAACGGATGCTTAAACTCATTCATTTAGGAGATACTTTTAGAAATTTTTATAAAAAAGGAAAAAAGTGACTTTTTTTTTTTTCAGTTTTTTATATTTTTCCACAGAAGTTGTATAAAAACTTTTTTACAATAATTTATTAATAAATTCTTTAAATGTACCTGTTAACCGATCCCTTAAGCAAATGCCACTTTTATTTTTGTGTCCAGGTCATGTTATCAGCAGGGACTGACACTTCATCTGGAACCATGGAGTGGGCAATGTCACTGTTGCTGAACAATCCAGAGACCATTGTGAAAGCACAAGCAGAAATTGACAAACACATTGGACAAAGCAGGCTAATTGAAGAATCAGATCTTGCATTATAAATGAGACACTTCGGATGTACCCAGCTGGCCCACTATTACCAGCCCACGAGTCCTCAGAGGATTGCACTGTGGGAGGCTTCCGTGTTCCACGTGGCACGATGCTATTGGTGAACGCGTGGGCCATACAAAATGATCCTAAGATATGGGCAGAACCCATGAAATTCAAGCCAGAGAGGTTCCTAGGTCTAGAAGAACAAAGAGATGGCATTATGTTGTTACCATTTGGGGCAGGTAGAAGAGGTTGTCCTGGGGAGGGCCTAGCCACAAGGATAGTTGGGCTAGCCTTAGGCTCACTAATTCAATGCTTTGAATGGAAAAGAATTGGAAAAGAGATGGTGGACATGACTGAAAGGGTTGGGGCTTACCATGTCTAAAGCTCATCCCTTATTAGCCAAGTGTAGACCACACCCTACCATGGCAAATTTCCTTTCTCAACTTTGAGAACATTTTGTGGGTATTTTAGATTGCCAGCTCCAAGAAAGTATTTTGTATATTTAGTATATGCATCATCTCTCTCTTAGTATATGAATCCTATTCAGTTCGCAGGACACACATTGTGAAAATTTTTTAAAAGTAAAATGTCATATGCATAAAATTAATATTATTCCCTTTCATAGTTCTCCTCTGTTTTAAATTTGAATTTTGACATAGAGCAATCTACAAAGAAAGTTAAGACAATGGCTTCCGCATAAAAAATGTTCTAGTGTCAAAGTTGGGCACAGTTTTATTAATTAGTATTTACTTTTTTTTTTTTTTTTTTGAGAGAGAATTTCAACTTATGACGTCCACTCCTAATGATAACTCTTCATTATCAGACCAAGACAACAATTAATTTTTGGTGTAGGTAAGGATTGAACCCTAGATTTCTTATACAACCATAAAAAACTTTACCAGTTGAGCTAACTAGAACCAACCTCTTTAGTGTCCGTTTGACTTCAGATTAAAAAGCCAGCTTATTTTACTATTCAGCTTATTTTTGCTACTATTCATGGGCCTCACTACACTATTTGGTACTATTTATGAGTCTCACTGTACTATTTCAGCTAACTTTTACTTTTATCTACAGTACTTTCAGCAAAAAAATTTCAGTTTTAGTAAAATAAGCGGATTCTAAACAAACCCTTAATATGTATATTTTGAATCTTCTTTTTAAATTTTTAACTTATTTGTTAATATCCAGTTTTTTAAAAATTTAGCTTTTCTAGGCACAATTATACTTTAACCAACTTTCACTAAATTAATAAATAAGCTTTCAGCAACAAGTTATGTCCAAACGTACTCTTAGTAGCATTTTTAATAGCATAGTTGCATCTTTCATTCAAATGTGTGGGATCCAGTTTTTTAAATTTTAGCTTTTCTAGGCACAACTATACTTTAACCAACTTTCACTAAATTAATAAATAAGCTTTCAGCAACAAGTTCCAAACATGTTCCTAGCTTGCATTGCGTCTCTCCTGCTGGCTCTCTTGGAGTGCTAGAGTGAAGTCTGTGGCGCTCCAGTCACAGTAGTTATGGCTCAATCTAACATTCCCTAGCGGGAGGTGCTCCTATTAAGTCACGCCCTGGAGGGTTAGTCACATATGGTCGCCCCTGCCCCCCCCCTTTTGGTTCATAAAAAAACGTACTCTTAGTAGCATTTTTAATAGTACAGTTGCATCTTTCATTCAAATGTGTGGGTGAAAATACAGAAAAACACAAGTTACAATGTTTGTTTTTGGTAATCTCAATACAATTAAACTGAAGTGTGAAAATCTCACTCTCTTTAAGGAATTTCAAGCTCTTTACCATTGGCAAGGTCCAAGATTCGCGTGGCAAGCCTTCTCTTGATTTGTCTTCTCCAAGATGCAATAGCCCAAAAATGTTATTTGGCTCAAACAAAATCTGCATAAGTGGTTGAGTCCAAAGCTCCACCAAAAGAACACATTTCTTTCCTCAAAAACTCAATTATGCTCTCAAGTGTGTATGTGTGATAGAATTAGTGTAGTGTGGTGTATTAGGATTGGTTCTGAGAAGGCCTATTTATAGGCTCAATGAACCTCTCGATATTAATAACTCATTTAATTAGATGTTGGCTATCATAATTGGTTTTATGCATTTTTTGGATTAGATTTTTTTTGTTGATTTCGATTAAAATATAATTGTACTTTAAAAAAAAAAAAAGTAAGATTTTAGAAAGTTGGAACTAAAATTAATAAGTTGGAGGAAAACAAAACTAATCTAAATGCAGGACTGTCTTTAGAAAAGTTTGTCACAAGGCGAACACTACATATTTAATAAGACTTTTTCCCCCTCATAATATAATTAAAATAATAGTTTTTTTTACCTATCAAATATTTAATTTTTAAATCACTATCTCTCCCTAGAGATCAAATTATAATGGAATTATGATTTAACTAGAAAGAATCTAGAAATAAAAAATAAAAAATAAAAAGAAAGAATTTCTTTACATTGACATTAATAAATCTCAGATATAAATAAAATATCATATACTATATAATAAAAGTTAAGCTTAGAAGTTATGATTGCGCCAAGTGGCTACTCTCACTAATTAGTAAATTAATTTTTTAGGATATATTTCCTCAAATTAAGGGATAATATTTAACAATTGTTTAATTTAGGTAAAACTTTATCATTTAAACTTCAACAAATTTAAATTCTATTCAAACTAAAAGTCTATTATAAAAAATTCTAAACTTTAATCCCAAACAACAACTCAAGTTTTCTTTTTCTTTTTTTAAACCCCGTTTTGACTTATACTCTAACTAAAAGTCTATTATCAATATTTTAAGAACAAATAATTAATAAATTAATTTTTTATTATTTTTTATGATATAATTCCTCAAATTAAGGGATAGTATTTAGCAATTGTTTAATTTAGATCAAACATATCATTTAAACTTCAATAATTTTAAATTATATTCAAACTAAAAGTCTATTATCAAAATTTCTAAACTTAAATCTCAAATAAAAAACCCTTGTTTTCTTTCTAAATATATGAACAACATTTTGACTTCTACTCTAACTAAAAGTCTATTATCAACATCTTAAGAAAAACTGCTTAGTAAATTAATTTATATTATTTGTTATGATGTATTTCCTCAAATTAAGGGATAATATTTAACAAATATTTAATTTAAATAAAACTAAAAGACTATCAACAAAATTTTCTATAGTTAAATACCACATAACTCACGAATCATACCATATCATGTATTATATATATAATAATAAAAGTTGAGTTTAGAAATCGTGATTGTGCCAAATGACTACTCTCACTAATTAGAAAATTAATTTTATATTATTTATTAGGATATATTTCCTCAAATTAAGGGATAATATTTAACAACTATTTAATTTAGGTAAAATTTTATCATTTAAATTTCAATATATTTAAATTCTATTTAAACTAAAAGTCTATTATAAAAAATCATAAATTTAATCCCAAACAACTACCCACGTTTTCTTTCAAAAAAAGAAAAGAAAAAAAACCTCATGGGTTCTACTCTAACTAAAACTTTATTATCAATATTTTAAGAACAACTAATTAACAAATTAATTTTATATTATTGTTATGATATAATTCCTCAAATTAAGGGATAATATTTAGCAAATTGTTTAATTTAGATAAAACTTATCTTTAAACTTCAACAAATTTAAATTCTATTCAAACTAAAAGTCTATTATCAAAAATTCTAAACTTGAATCCCAAACAACAACCTACATTTTATTTCTCAAAAAAAAAAACAAAAAACAAAAAACAACCTTTTGACGTCTACTCCAACTAAAAGCCTATTATCAACATTTTAAGAATAATTAATTAGTAAATTAATTTATATTATTTGCTATGATATATTTTCTCAAATTAAGGGATAACATTTAACAATTTTTTAATTTAAATAAAACTAAAAGTCTATCATCAAAACTTTCTAAACTTAAATACCACACAACTCACATTTTTGTTTTTGTTTTTTTTCCTCAAGTTGCATCTTATTAAATTAATATTTTATTAGGATATTAAGTTAAAAGACTCTTGACTAAGGGATAAGATTTAACAATAATTTAATTTGGATAAAACTTTATCATCTAAGTTTTAGATTTTTAAATTCTACTCCAACTAATAGTCTATTATCAAAATTTTCAAAACACACACACACACACACACATTGTTGAGGTCCAAAATATCACAAGTATTAAAATCTAAAACTAAAGGGCCCTCAAAGATAAGGAAGGCCCAATCCGTCAACCAAAGCCCACTAAAAATGAGTAAAAGGAAGCCCAAGCCTATGAAAGGGCAAGCCCTGGGCCTTAGAAAAGGGAGAAAAAGGAAAAGAAAAGCTCGGCCCAGCCTTTGTGAGAAGAATTCCCAAAAAGCCTGAAAAGGGACTAGACCAAGATACCTTGGAACTGCCAGAACCAAGGGGGATCCTCAGGGAATGCAGGAAAGAACCAACTGAGATTTGGACAGCTCAAGGAAGCATGCTTATGGACACAAGGAATGAAGATAGGCATGTCCCATCAGCCGCCTATGACTCAGAAAAAAGCTGATGACTTAGGAATCAACACTTGATAAAAAGAAGCCTGGTACCTCGGGAAACGCAGGAAGGTAAACCATGAAAGAAGGTTTTTGAGGATCTTTCAACATGACAGGGAGGAATCTACCTATTTAGAGATAAGGACAAAAGGTGAAACGGCCAAAAGGAGGGGTCTGAAAAGGTCCATCTAGAAGTTTTGGGAAAGAAGCTTGAAAGTCAGCCCTCAGGACCCTCCAAAAGAGGAATGTCAACTAGGGACTTTTTGGGGGGAAATCTCAAAAGAAGAATGTAGTGAGAAAATAAGAAAAGGACCAGCTACCAATGTTGCTAACACAACATTGGTTCTGGTACCCAGGGCAGCAAATGGAGGGAATCAAAGGCACACCAAAAACCCTAGGAATGTACTATAAAAGAAGGATCAAACCATCAGCAAAATTCATTTAGCAACAATTAGTCAAAGCAAAAAGAGTTTTTAAAAGACTCATATAAACCTCAGAAAAGGGAGAATAAAGGGAAACACTGTGAGGGATCTTGAGATAAATGCTATATGATACACTTGAATTCAAGGGGATTCAAACCTCACAAGTTTTGGAAGCCTATAAAGAGCTATCTAAGTCTGTGACTTTTGAACTTATTTGAACCTCATGACATATCCTAGCAAGAAACAGGGTCTAATGTACTAAAACTCAATATAATGACATATCCCCTTATTTTCTGAGGATCCCTGACGTCCTTACATGCTTTTTCTTTATTTCTTTATTGTTCTTCAGCCGTTTATTTTACGATATATATATATATAAATATATATATTTGCATGTGTGAATATGTATGTGTTGTAGGGCCTATGTTTTGTGCACAACTATATTCGTAATCAGCCTAATATAGCTGCGGTGAACCAACTCCAGTCCACCAAACTTCAAGCATAAAGCTCTTTGGGAGTGCATGATCCTTGTTCCTACTTGAGCCTGGGTACTGTACAAAAGAAAAACCCACACACACACACACATATATATATATATATATTAAGTCATGACTTTTTGATATAATTACTCTTAACCAATAAAGTCATCCATATAATTAAATCCCACATATTACACCCCATGTTTTTGTATTTTTTTTTTTTTTCACTTTTTTTTACCCAAGTTGCAACTTACACTTATTGTTCATCACACTTATTGTTTTAATTTAATAAATTCATCTTACTTATTGTTCTTTACTTCTGAATTTGCGTGAATGATATTATGCCAAAAGAAGTTTACTATAAAGAAGCAAAACAATGGACACCCATTTAAGTTCTTAATTCTCGTATGTAAATTTTTAATTTTTTTTTATATTCTCAATTTTTGAACTCTTTTGTGTATGTTTTGATTTTGGGTTTTGATTATTATATTTAATTTTTGAGCGTGTTGATTTTTTTAATTAGACAATCACTAGGGAAAAAAAAAATGTATTGAGGAACTATTTTATTTATTATTGCTTGTGTTGGCCATGACATAACCCGAATAGGAATAATCAAACTCATTCCGTATCTCATATTAAAAAATTAACACAAAGCACAAAGAGAATTTTAAAATATAAAAATAGATAAACATTGATAATGTCCAAGCTCTACACAATCGAAACTTGGAGTAATTTTTTTTATTAAAATTACTTACTTATATTAGAATTTATTATTACTTTTTATTTGATAATTTTTTTAATTATTATTAAAAAAAATTTAGCTTACATATGAATGTTCATCAAGCCATGTATGTGTATCGCATAGGAATAATACTACTTACTAATATAAATTTAGGTAGCCGAATTAGGATATCACTACTGACACGCTCTTATATATGGATTCATCGTGTCTTTCAATCACTGCTTAGTCGCCATTAATCTCAATATTATTTAATTAATTAAACAAAATTACTAAAAGTTAATATCAATATAATTACGAAATAGTCCGTCTACAACTATTTCATTGCTTTTTCGCAACTGGTGTTGTGCTAATCCCTTTTGATTTTTGTATTCGCCTCCATTCAATGAGATTTCCTATCTTCTTTTATCTCCAAAGTCAAAAAATGTTCTCATTCTCTTCTCAATGCTGCTTTAGTGCATTTGCACACATTAATTATTATTACTTGACTTTAGACATTAATTACAAGTTCAACTTCAAACAAAGGATGAATAATTCAAACAAAAGATGAATAATTCAAAAAAAAAAAAATTGTTATGCTAAGACCTTTACGTCTCAACCAATGTTATGAATACCGTTTCGGACCTCGTTTCGGTTTGCCCATTGGAACAGAATGTTTCGGTACCGGCTTATTTTGACGTACCGTTTCAGGGTGTTTCGGAGTTACCGCTATTTTATAATAAAAATATATATATTATTAATAAAAAAAACCCATATAAATTATTAAGGGTTTTAAAGAAGTTATATATACATATTTCAACTAATATGTAATCTTTAAGCCCAAATAATAATAATAATAATAATAATAATAATGATGATAATGATAATAATAATAATAAGTATCAGTTCAATCATTTATAAAATATAATAAGAGTAATAATATGAAGAAAAAAAAAAAAAACCCAAATGTTAATACTTAATATTAGTAGGTGGAATAGTGGAAGAGGGTTAAGGCTGAACATTCTATTTAGTATTTTTATTGTTAGTCTTGTGGGGCTCACAAAAACATAACAAAGAAAAAATTCTAATTTTAAAACACAAGTGACAAGAGAGAACTCAGAGAAGAGTATCACGTGGGCTGGCAAAACAAACAAAAAATTTAAAACAAAGGACATAGCATTTAAAGGAAGAGTAAAGGAGGCTGACAAACAGTCAAAAATCAAAATACATTACCATTTACCTGGTCAGCAAGCTGACCTTGTAATCCTGGATCACCTAAGAATTTCCCCCATTTACCTGTACATCACACAAATAAAAAACGAAAAGGAGATTGGCAAGACTGAAACCCACCAGAAGAAAAAAAGAAGAAGATGGGTTCGAAACCCACCAGAAGAAGAAGAAAAAAACAAGAAGAAGAAGGAGGTAAGATTTTTTTTTTTTTAAGCCAAAATCTGGTATCGGCCGAAATATGTATTTCGGCCGAAATTGGCCGGAATGGCCAGAACACCCCGAAATAGGCCGAAATTTGATCCGAGGTGGTATGAGGGGTATTATGGTACCGGTTTTCATGCCGGTATGAAATATTCCGGCCGCTCCGGCTGGAACGGAACGGAATCAATAACAATGGTCTCAACCACGCTTTCCAAAATATGAGAAAGTATTTCCTAGGCCCATAATTTTATGAGAAAGAATACCGAGCGTAACTTCTAATAGTGTTATATCATTTAATAATTTTTTTATGGAATATGTGTATTTTGAAAATTTTATCATTGGATTTTATTTTTATACTCTTTATACTTGTAAAATTTTAAGATAATCAAGGATCAATAGCTATCTCATTTGTTATCATGCTTTTGAGTGGAATTGTGGTGTGCCTTTGTGTTAGAACTCATTTCCCTCTCCCTTGTGTGTGTGTCTGTGTGTGTTTCTCAAAAAAAATAGCTATCTCATTTATAAATATATAAATTTTTTTATATTTTAAAATTAAGTGTAAAAGATGAATTCATAGATTGAATAATAAATTATATCCAATTAACATGAAATTATATGTAATCCAGCAGTAGGATTTTTAAAATATTAATCCAATAAAAGTTATTAGATAATGTAACATTAATATATATATATTATTTCTTGTAATGCATGAGGCTAACATAATTATGACAATTATATAGTTTAAAAAGGATAATACATTCATCGGATATCTATATATATAATAATAGGTGAAGTTGAGAGAAATTCAAATTAGAATTCCAAATTAGAGTTCCAATTTTGCATCATGTGTCTTAAATTATTTATTTTTAAAGAGTTTATTTTTTAATTTTAGAATCAAATGTGGGACCACATCATAAATATTCATCCAAGTGAGTTACTAAGTACAAAAATCAAAGAGTCTAGAATAAATGAATCATTAAAAAAAAAGTGCTTCACAATAATAATAAATAAAAAAACATGGACAATTTACATTTTATACCTAATAATATCATTTTAAATTTTTTTAAAGAGTTAACAAAATATAAAAATGACTATCAATAGCATTTAAATTTTATATATAGAAATTGCATTATGCATCTTATTGTATATATTTAAGTGTATCCATGCATATGCATGAGGTTACAAGCTAGTATAAAATAATTGTTGTTCCTAAATAAAGTGGGCATTCACAACTTATATATAGATCTTACATTCTTGTGAGAGACTTGTATCATGCAATTGGCTTGTAAGATAAATAATTACTGCCAAAACACATACATCATACATGTTTTAATTACATGATAAGTTTTTTTTTTTATTTTTTTATTTTTTATTTTTTATTTTTTTTAAATTATGGAAACATGATAAGGTGCTCTCATGAATGTACGAGATAATATTTGGTATAATGGTAGGGCCAGACCTAGACATTTTGGGGCATTAGGTGAGTACTAAAATGGCGCATTTTTATATTTATGTATTAATTAAATGATTATTTAATATTTTTTATTATAATATATTTCATTTTAAATCTTATTTTCTTGTCCTTTAAGATGCAAATTGACTAATTAAATTTTTGTATTCAAGTTCTTCTAACATCTCATTTTCAATAAATAATATAGCTAATCCACTTAATCTTTCTTGGACATTGTCGATCTTAGGTATGATTTAATTAATTTTAATTTTGAAAAACTTCTTTTTGCAAAAGCAACTGTATCAGGTATTGTTAGTAAAATTCTATAAGCAATGTGTGTATTTGGAAATGAATCTAACATTTTTAAATAATTTAGTATGTCAATTGGAGTATATTCTTTTATTTGTACAATTTCTTTTAAAACTTTTAACTCTGAAAATAAATCTAAACCTTCAATATCATAATAAACATCAAGTTTGAGAAAAGATTCAAATTTAAAACAGTATTTTTGCAAACTATCATGAGCACAGAGTTCAGACGGATCACTCCTCAAATCGGAGGAGGCATGAGCCACCAACAAAAGGATTTAAGAGTAGAACTAGTGGAAAGAAAAAATGAGAGAGGCAGAGAGCAAGAGCTGAGAGAGAGAGGTGGAGAGCAAAAGTGAGAGAGAGAAAATGTATGAGTAAATTTTAGGGATTTGAGATTTTTGATTTGTTTTGATTTGAGATTGTTTTGTGGGTAATTTTTTAGACTGGACTTGCATTTTATCCCGTTGAATTTTGATTTGTCTAGAAATTAAGGATGATATTTTTGGGATAATTGATTTTTTTTAGACCAAAGAATTTTTTGGGATAACAATGTTTACAAAGATGTTCCAAATTTTTTGTTCTTTGGTCATAAGGTTGTATCAAATTTTTTGGAGTTTCTTTTGAAACTATTTTTTTTTTCTAGTACCTCTTCTTTCTCAAAATTTTGGGGCCCCTTCTACTTGGAGGCCTTAGGCAATGGACTAATTGGTCTAGTAGAAAGGCCGGCCTGTATAATGGAAATATATAACATTTATTTCACTGGAGGTGGGTCTTACATTTGTGGGGTCTACAAAGAGATATTTTATATACTTGTTACATGGAATACAAATTCCTCAACCCTTTTTTTTTCTTCACTCCACCACCACAAATTAAAGCTACTTAACACATCCATATCAATTTATCCCAAACCTTTCCTATCCTTTAGCAATATTAGCACCATGCTCTTCCAAATCCTGCTCTTTGTAGCTTTCTATGTCTTCACAAAGCACTTTCTCTCAAAGCTTCAAAACCTCCCACCAAGCCCCTTCCCTACTCTCCCAATAATTGGCCATCTCTACCTTCTCAAAACCAAGAAACCTCTCCACCAAACTCTCTCCAACCTATCAAACAAATACGGCCCCATAGTTTTTCTCAACTTCGGCTCTCGACCAGTCCTCCTTATCTCTTCTCCTTCTTTAGCCGAAGAATGCTTCACAAGACGCGACGTTGTTTTCGCCAACCGGCCACGCATGCTCGCAGGAAAGCACCTTGGTTACAACTACACCAGCCTCATTTGGGCTCCATATGGTGACCACTGGCGAAACCTTCGCAAAATCGCTTCCCTTGAAATACTCTCATCCCATCGTGTCCAAACTCTTTCACACATACGCAGCCATGAAGTTCACTCACTCATTCGCCGCCTCCTAAGCCAAAAAGACCAGCCTGTGGACATGAAAGCGTTGTTCTTTGAACTAACACTCAACGTGATGATGAGGATGATAGCTGGGAAGCGTGAAGTGGAGGAAGGGAGGAAGATTAGGGAGATTGTGACTGAGACTGTCTTGTTAGGGGGTGTGACGATTATGGAAGATTATTTGCCATTTTTGAGGTGGGTTGGGAATAGAGGGAAAGAAAAGAGGTTGATATTGGTGCAGGAAAAGAGAGATAGTTTTATGCAGAGTTTGATAGAGGAGCATAGAAGAAAGGGATCAAGTGAGGGAGAGGAGAAAACGTTGATTGAAGTTCTGTTGGCTAAGCAAGAATCGGAACCTGAGTACTTCAAGGATGAGATTATCAGAGGCATCATGCTGGTAAGATCTAACTTCTGCACCAAAGTTTGTTTGTTTGTTTCTTTTTTCCTAAAGAAAAGTAAAAGATAGGACCTCTGTGAATACATTCAACCACCAAATTTCTCACTTTTTTGCATTAAAATTTCATAAATACGTTAGGAGAAACGTTAAAAGACACTGCCACTTTCTCAGGACAAAGTTGAGTCAAACTTAACTTTTGTGGCAGGAGTTCTGCTATAATTTAGGAGTGGTTGAGTATTATTACTCCGTTTTCCGAATTTGTTTGTATTATTTTAAAAGTTAAATTTTTTAAAGAAATATAATTTATTATAATGTCAGATTTATAAAAATGTATAAATTTATAAAATTACTTTTAAATAAATTTATCAGTTTTTTTTTTAAAGAATTATTCTTAATAAGACAACTAAAAAAGTGCCCAAATTAAATTAATTTTTAAAATATTTGCCAGTTTTCTTTTAAAATAGTTTTGAAAATAAAGTTAGGATATAATAGAAACATTAGTAAATTAATGATTTTTACTTTTAGAAACATGACAATATTTTGAGACATCCCAAAATAAAATAGAGGATAAACAAACTAGGACAGAGAGAATACTTCAATAGTGGAGGCAAAAGTAGTATGTATAATTGAAAGAAATGGCCCCTTCATTGTGGTAAAGTGCGTGATAGTAAAAGATCAATTTTTACTACAACCATGTTAAAATGATTGACTATGATTAGTGGATAATTACTTAAACATGAACCCATCATCTTTTTCTATCACTACAATTGATCACTTTAGCAAGTTGTGAAAAAAATTATTCCCTAAACATTTTCATTTTACTTATAAAAGGCTTTCAAATTATACCATGAATGAAATTGATACTATGTTAACAAGTTAACAACATAATAGTAAATACATTTCTTATTTACTTCATGTTGTGTGTTTTAAAAGTTGACATTAGTTTGTGTGAGAACATAATAAAGCTTATCTTGGTAATAAACAATTGTTTGAGAGCTTTGCTTTACATAAGTAGACATCACATTAGTTTGATAAAGATATTTATAATAGAAAGATGATAGCAAAGTAATTAAGGAAAAATTTAGCTATAAAATTTGTTGTCGCCTAAGGCAAGAACCTTACTTAATAAAATAAACATTACTACATATTTTGAAAATCTAATCATTGAATTGCATGTTCTTTATGCTCTTAATATACATGTCAAGTTTTGTGTCAATTGAATATTATTTATTATATGATCTATAAGCTTATATTTTATGCATAATTTTAAACTACAAAAACTTGCAATTCAAACAATTTATTGATGATATAGCTATTCATCTTTAATTTTTTAGAAATTTTGTGAGCATGAAGGATAAAAGAAGAAGATGTAATCCAATGGAGGATTTATGAATTTTCACATCCAATAAAAAAGATATTAAGTAAAGTTGTAACCTAAAACTACAATCAATTTTGTAACTAAATTTTGTCCCATAATTAAACTACGTCAAGATTTCTACTAGATAGATAATTTATTTGTCTCCAGTTAACTTGTGCCTTTAGAGCATTTCATAGAAAATATAAAAAGTTGTTAAAACAATTAATTACTTTTATACTTCCCTCAAAAAAATTTTAAAAATATTTTCTAAACGAATGACCTTAAAGCATTTGTTAAATTTTCCCTTTATTTATATCTTTAATATGAGATTGAGTTCCTGAGTTGAAGATTTGACTTGATGATAAAAGGTATTGTTTATATATATATATAAATATATATATATATATCAGAGCTAGTTTGGGAATCGGATTATGTATTGATATTCTTGATTTTTTGTAAAATACTAAAACTTATGTAGTAAAATTTATAATAGGTAGTATCGTTTCATATATATAAAATAGTGATGCGAGGGACATTTTATAATATATAAAATAGTGATGCGAGGGACATTTTATAATTTATTATATAAATCTTACAAATTGAATGCTGTCTTGTTACTCCAATTTCTTGTTATTATAATATTTCTTTGTCATTTTTTTAAATAAATTTATTTTGACTAGTTATTATAATATATTATTGTTAACTTCCTCCCCACTATATTTTTATTATTTAATTTTAAAGATAATTATCTTTCCTTACCCCCCACCCACCCCCCTCAAAAAAAAAAAATTCTCCATATTTCCTCTCCCTTTTTTTTTTTCTTTTAATTAAAGATTAGGGAGTTCGCAATTTTCTCCATAATTATTAAATAGGAACTTTTTGACAAATCAAAAGTTTTGGCTGAACGACAATTCAAAATCTGAGACCATATAAGTAATCATATAGATAAACATAAAGGACAGTGATTTTGCTTGACTTGTGTACAGGGTTTATTAACTGCTGGAACCGACACTTCAGCTGGAACCATGGAGTGGGCAATGTCGCTATTGCTGAACCACCCAAAAGTCCTTAAGAAGGTGCAAGCCGAGATTGACAATGTTGTAGGACATGATAGGCTAATTGATGAAGCAGATTTGGCCAAGTTACCTTATCTCCATTGCATTGTAAATGAGACAATGCGTATGTACCCAGCAGGACCATTACTTTTACCACACGAGTCATCAGAGGATTGCATGGTGGGTGGTTTCAAAGTCCCAGGTGGCACTATCCTACTGGTTAACATTTGGGCCATACATAATGACCCTAAAATTTGGGATGAGCCATGGAGTTTCAAGCCAGAGAGATTTGAAGGGTTTGAAGGGGTTAGAGATGGGTTCAAGTTTGTGCCTTTTGGGTCAGGGAGGAGAGGGTGTCCTGGTGAAGGGTTAGCCGTGCGTGTTGTTGGCTTGGCTTTGGGTTCACTGTTACAGTGCTTTGAGTGGGATAGGATTGGTGAAGAAATGGTGGACATGAGTGAAGGGAGTGGGCTCACCTTGCCCAAGGCTCAGTCATTGTTCGCTAATTGTCGCCCACGACCAGCTATGGCTAATCTTCTTTCTCATATCTGAACCAATTTAGCATATGCTTTGGAGGAAATTATTGCACTAAAAGTACTTAATATGCCGTGATAATCAAGGAATCTATCAATAAGTTAGATTAGACAACTGCTTGTCCTAGTTAGACATACTTCTCCATTGCCTATATTTGTTATTTTCGTAATTTCAAAATTTTAGGCCATGCATGTTCCCGAGCTCTTCTTTGAAAAATGAATCCAAATTTGGTAAGAATAAGTCCGAATTTGGTAAGAATAAAGTGTAAAACTCATATTTTATACTATTTAATAAGAGATTGTCATATCAGTATTTTACTTAAAACATTCTAAAAAAAAATGTATTTTACTTAAAATTTAATACGTCTTACCACACCTAATAACATCTCAATAAATTCTCAATTTGATTAGATTTATATATGTATATTAGAATTGATTGGGAGTGGTTTTGCTTCTTTTTAAATATGTGATAAGATGATGTAGCATGTTCGGATTAAAAGAGTAAAACATGAGTTTTACCCCACATCTTTATATAATTTAATTTCTTAGAAAATTTACGCTATGCATGTTTCCAAGATGTCCTTAAAAAAAATATTTCAATTTCAAAATTTTATGCTACACATTTCCAAGATTTCTTTTAACTATATACTATTACATATAAAATTAACTTTTAATAAAATTTTTAAAATATATGAATTGCTCTAACTTAGAAGCAAGGTTGGTCACGCAGCCACACTGTGAGCACAGAGCGAAATATTCTTTCGCCTTTGACTAAAAAAACAAAAAAGAAGCAAGGTTGGTGAATTTTATTTTTTATAAGTTGTTTAAAAAATCATAATATCTAATTATCTATAATGATATGATTTCAACTATAATTTAATTATTAAAAATATTTGTGAAGGAATAAATTTTTTAAGCATTATTAATTATTATAATAAATTTGCGAAGGGATAAAGATTTTTAATTATAGTATTTACCATACGCGTGAAAAAGATTAATCAACTTACTCATGTAGAGGGTCAAACTCGTTTGATAAAAAACAAACTTGATCATTTAATTTAGTCTTGTGATGAGCTTAGTTTTATTATGAGCTTAAGCTAGATTTGTGTTGAAATAAATTAGATGCATCAGTCATTAATTGCTATTACTCAACTCATTTGACCACCCTACACAGACTGAATATCCAGAAGGAATCTTGCCCACAGAGATTGAGATCGATTATAGGTGAAGCATCTAATAAGCCGAACACATACTTTAGTGGGAAATTGTTGCCCCAGCTACTTCATTATATGACATGCCGTGATAACTCAAGGAATTGTTAGATATACCCTGGCCATTGTCTATGGTTCATTTTTTTTTTTTTTTTTTCGGGATGAATCGGCAAAATAGTAAAACCCCAGAACTGTGTATGAGAATGGAATTCTGTTTGCTCACTTTAAATTGAGTAGAAACAAAAACAGGCATTACAAGCCTAGGTCACAGCTCAAGAAAACAGAATTACACATATAAACGGTGAAACCAAAGTCAAAACAGATCACTGCATACCAATGCAACAAAACAGAGCACACCCTCAGGCTGAAAAAACAGTAAGAACCTATGTAATAGGTTTGTTACAATGTGATTCGTAACTTCAGAAATCAATGCTATATATTTCCGAAGTTGAAGTTGCTAAAGAAGAGAATATTGCTGATCTTTTTAATGTTGGTCGTCTATTAGACAGGGCATAATGAGAGTCTAAAAAAAGTACAAAGCCACCAAAGATCAACAAACTAGGATGGATATTAGATAAATCCGGCTGAAGCAAGCAGAAAATATATATTGCCCTTAATAGCCAAATGTAGTAGACATGTTGAAGGTGTAAAGAAACTAATCTCCTTTGAATCATATAGTTTTGATAAGTCCCTTAAATCATATAGTTGAAAGTGGATGAAAGGAAGAAATATGACAGGACCTCGAGTCAAGTAATGAAATAACCTAGTCAAAGCACATTGCCTCTGACTTAAGAATTTTAAGCAATGACATACCGAATTTCTCAAGGCTTATCAAACAAAACTTCATTAAGAAACAATATGATTTATTATGTGATAGGTATAGCCGTACAAAATATCCCCGAGGTAAATTCTACATACTTATTTTTGAGTTCCAGTCACTAACCTCTAACTGCTACAGAACAGTTAAAGCAGATATATAAGATGGAAAAATGCCTCAGTGATAATAAAACAATAACTCTGTTCATGAGCAACAATTTCGCTGTATTTGAACCAGAAACAGTTCCAACAAGCAAGGAAAATTTCTTATTAACTCATTGTTTTAATGGGACATTCCCTTAGGATCCATATCTCATTAAAGAAATTCATATCTCGAATTTAGTAGAAATTTCGACACATCATCTACAGAGGACCTGGAAAGGTTCCGTTCTCCCTTTGCTCATTCCATCTGTCAACCTGGCATACATGAAGAACACAACAGCTTGCTTAAAAGAGCAATGTTAACACAACCTACTCACCCAAGAAACAAAGAAGTGACAGCAAATTCCATCTAAATTACAGTCTGTAAAATGCTATGATCAATCAGCCAACAATAGTTTAGTATATCTACCTAAGCTGTGATGATACTTTTTGTATTGTGTAACTAGATACCAGTTTCTTTCAGCAGCAGTAACCTTTTCCACTATTTTAAGTTGCCAGTTTGTATTTGATTTAGATGTAAAGTCTGAACAGAAAGTAACGCCTAATTGTACAAGCTAAATATCTAATTTGTGATAATGCTCCAGTTTGTATTGTGTAACTAGATAATAGTTTGTAGACCAAATTGCAAATTGCACCCTCTAAGTTTGGAGTTATTTTGATGTTGTTCCCTTATGTTTAAACATTTCTATGATTGTCCTATATAATGTTTTGAACCTCATCCTTCCTTCATGCCCATTGATGTTGTGAACATTTTTTTTTCACCATAACTACACCATTTTGAGCACGTCACAAAGAAATGACATGATCAATTATCCTTCCTTCATGCCCATTGCATCTATTTTACATTTTCCTTTTCATTTGCTTCTTTTTTCTTTCCCCTTTTTCCTCTCTCCAGTCTTCGCCACTAGCCCTCACTCCAGCTGCCTCCGCCAATCCCTTCCCCATCCAAAAAGAGTACAGGCAATCCAACCCCACCATCACATCACCATCTGACCAGCTTTTTCTAAGAGCATTTTCCAACATCCAAACAAAGTACAGGCAATCCAACCCTGCCATCAAACCACCATCTCACCAGCCACCAGCACCATCAACAGAACACAACATTACTAAATAATAGAATCAAATCCCGATCAGCCAATACAAAACAAAACACAGCAAGCAGGCCCAACCACCATAAACACACATCAAACCAAATGAGACCCAAACCCAGTTCACGAAAAGCCAGCACCATGCCTCCTTCAACCATCAAGAGCATACCTAAACAACTCCAAGAAACACACACTGAACACAAACCCGCCAATCACCACTCGAACCGTTGTTACGAACCACCAAGCACACTCACTTGGAGCCCCAAAGACCTACTCCCTCAAACCCACATCAAGTCCTACCACCTTGGCTAAAGTCCACATGACAACACCAATGTGCCACCCTTCAACACTTGAGATGAATCCACTGTGTTGCATTGCTCCGGTTCTGATCAATCAGGACCAAGCCAACTCAGTAGCAGCGATATTGCCAGGTCAATTCCAATTAGGGATCAATATATCAGCAAAAGCCGTGAACTGCCCAAAATTGAGCCTCTTGCCGCAGGTTTCTTCAGTCAAAATACCAAATTGGACAGAGTATCAACCATGGTGAACCACAATGGCGAAGATACAATCATGGAAGTGAGAGATATGAAGGCATGCAGCGGCAATGGCATTGTGGCTAGGATTCATTTGTTTGCCCAAACATTTTTCCCCCCTTCTTATCTTAGAATTCTCGGCAACCAACCAGAATTTTTTTTATTCTAAAGAGTTTTGGAATTTTTTTTGGTGAGGCATTCAAGTTTGCCCATCCAACTATGATGAAAGAGAAAAAGAATATGGGAAGTTAGAAAAAATAAATAAATAAATAAAATAAAATAAAAAAGATTAAAGAAAAGTGAAGAAGAAATAAAAAGGGAAAAAAAATTGGATTAATTACATAGATTAATTAAAAATAAATAAATATTGATGTAGCTAGTTTTGAATAAAAATACTATGCTGTGTTGTTCTTAGTTGGCATTTAATAGCCATATCATTAACGAGAATGGACAGAATGGCCAAATTAAAACAGGCTTAAACTTAGGGATTAAAATCCAAAATTTAAACTTTAAGGGCTAAAATCAAAATTACCCCAAACTTTAAAGGTGTAATGCATTTTAGTCATTTGAGCAGAACAGCAACATTTTACAACTCTTTAAGTCAGTCCATCAAGTATAAGATGTATATACTATCATCATTCTTGAATATTTTTTGATAATTTGATAGTTGGGAGTGGGGGGATTTGAATCCTAGATGTCTCTAATAGAAACTCCAAGAAGCGCCAACCAATTGAGCTACAATGCTCTTGACATCATTCGTGAATTGTTAGTTGTTCATACAGTACTAGGTGACAACCAAATGAATTCCAGACTCCAGACTTTGATCCAATGCACCAGCTTGTGTAAAGACTTCAGGTAAGAGGTATTTAGTTCTTACTAATCTAGGTTATACTATTTCAGCAACCACCCCACCCAAAAAAAGAAAGGAGCCAGGGTTCAGTACCCCTTTTCTTATTACTTTTAGCTTTGCACTAAAACTTTCTAATTGCTAGCAAACTGCAATTAAGCATCATCACAAACTGGGTGCATGAGGGTCTCAATTCGATTGGATTTAAGTTACCAAACACATAAAGGCAATGGACAAAATGCCAACAGGAGTTTATCTAAAATCTAAACGGTTAAAACAAACCTTAAGATGATTGATAAGAAAAGACAAGCATTATACTATCATGTATATGCAAAGGCATAAAAGATACATACCCATTCACCCGGGCAAAGTGCACGATAATATTTGGAAAACTTATCGCACTCTGGGGCGCCTTCCCCCTTTGCAGCTATGCACCTTTAAAAGATCAAAAGAATCAAGATAATGTCAGAAAAGCTGCCCGGTGCCAAGCTGGCACATAAATAACCTAAATAAGTTTAAGAAGAGAAAGGAAATTTCAAAACAACTTTGACTTACCGATGATACTCAATATATCGAGTAAAGCAATGCCTTGTTTGATTTGTAGTTGGGAAGCGGAAATCTGCAGGTGCTGTTTCAAGCTGGATAACCACGGTATATTAATATAAGTGAACAAAAACGAAACATAGAGATGAAAATAGTGAGTAAATTAATGCAATTAGGTAGCAATGAAGGGAAGTTATAGACATAGGAACCTTAATCTCTGGTGTCTCTTCAACAGCTTCTTGTTCACCAGCGTTCTCCTCTTCAGAATTTTCACTGCTTGCTTCGGTAGCAGCTAGAGCATTTTCAGTGTTTTCTCCAACAGCAGCAGAATTGGCTTCAGTGCTCTCCCCAACAGCAGGGTTAACTTCACTGCTTTCTTCAGTGGCAACTGGGATAACTTCAGTGCTTTCTTCAGCAGCAGTAGGTGAACCCTCAGCTTTCTCAGATACGACTTCATCAGAGGCAGCATTTACTGGCTTCTCAACCTCTTTTACTTCCACGGATTTAGTACCCACATCTGGCTTCTCCTTCTCTTTTAAATGGTATTGCTGTCAGTCAAAGCATTTAGCAGAAATGTTACCACCCTAACAAGCTTTAGTTATTTTACAAATAAATGGAATTTTATAAACATCCCAAAATGGGAATGGCAGGGCCTGAAAATATTATGTCAACCTCCACAGAAATGCAAAAATTACCATCCTAAAGGGACGCTTAGATAGCTGAAAGCCCGGTAAGCATAGGGTCCACTGACTCCACTTGGTAAAGCCTTTTGAAGAAATTCTATTTAAGAAGTGCAGTTCCAGTGATTGCATGGGGTAGATGGTTGGGGAGGCTTGGTGTGTCACATAATAGAAGGGACAGAGCAAGAACAAGGATTGACTGATGAAAAATGAGATGAGATGGGTTCACAAAAGGGCTTTTGGTCATTAGTGAATTTGAGTGAGGGTATTTTAGGCAATTCACTTAAATTCATAAAACCCAAACCACTGTGCAAAAACACAAATTTGTGTTACAAACGTGTGTTTTCAATCAGTATCTGTATCAAAGGGCACTACATAAAATGCAGTGCTTTCTACTTTATTTTCAATAAGCTCACTCTGGAACTCGCAGCCAAACACAAGAAGTTTAAGCATTTGGCTCACAAGATTACAATACCAAAATGCCACTTAATCAGCGCTTCTAAATTCATGCTGGAGTAATGGGCTGGGAAACCAGTGCAAAAGCTATCATGATAAGTATTCTAAATTGGGGAGACTAACTGAACATTTTGAGAATACTATTACAATATGCATTGGTGTCAGAACACTCTACCTTAAATCTTTCTAACACAGATTGAAATCAATACTTTGTCCTACAATTCATTCATATGTTATTGTCTTCGAATGATATCAAATTATTTCAATGCATTGTTTTTTAGTTGGTTTCTTTACAGGTGATATTATCGGTTATCCTAACTAGGAATCCACATGGTCTGTTCATGAGCTTATCCCTAGAATGGCTGCTCAATATAATTAGCCTTGCTTTTTGAGCTTGAACAACATAAATTTCCACCCCCCCCCCCCCCCAAAAGCAAAAAAAAATTGTTCTTATATAATCCAAAGTGGCTGCTTGATATAATTGCCCTTGCTTTTTGAGCATGAACAACATAAATTTCCATTTTTTTTTACCCAAAAGCAACAAAATTAGTTCTTCTATAATCCAAAGTAATCTAGCCAACACTGATATGATCTCTAATGACATCTCACTGAGGTGCAAAGAACAATATATCGTACTATCAGAAAAAAAGAAAAAAGAAAGATCAAGCCTATTCCTTTTCACCATTCTATTACAATTAGGTGCATTTCATGTTGAAAAAACGGGTTCCTCAAAGCTCACAATCCAGGACAAAGATTAGGCTTCATCGTTCATATTAAACAACAAATATAACCCGATTTATATCTAAAGCTTACATCTTTATCAATCACATCACTTTCTTTAAAACGAAAAAAAAAAATTTTAAATTGACCCACATAAAAAAAAATCGTATAATGAACACAAAAATCAATTGAAGTCACAAGCCACTGCAAAAAAATGAAGATCTATGCTTGAATGGACACAAACTTAACCAAACAAAAATAGATCCACCTTAAATAATTTGTTTAAAAAAGAAACAAGTGAAGCAATTGGAGAGTTTGGAAGACAAAAGACGAGAATGTTACTGTTACCTCTGACAGAGTTGGGGTTTTGTCGCTTTGAGGCTCCGCCATTGATGGAAGAGAAGGCGATCTACGACTGGTATCAACACAGTTAGCTCAGGTCAAAGAGGCGGCCAAAGCTGTGAATGAAATGAAAAAATGTGTGTCTGTGTGTGCGTTAGGTTGGGATGACACAATATTTTACAGTGTTACTGTGGTGGTAAAAGTGAGGAGTGTACTGGGTGTTCGCCACGTGTCCGTTTTGTGGGTGGACTTTTTTAGATTCCGGTTAGATTAAGAACGAAGATGGCTGGTTTTCGAAGCTGCTGGTGGGTTGGACTTGGGTTGGGTACTTGGGTAGTGTTAAGTAGCCGATTTCGAGTGGATCATGGATCATGTATCGGATGCAATAATGAGACTGAAGTCTGCCATGCTGATTTGGGCCCATGGGCCTGTGAGAGTCTCATAATTAAAAAAATAGGACAAAAAAACAAACAACCAACAAACTTTGGTGTAGATTTAGCACTTAAAAATTAAAATGAGAACATATCTCATATTTTGAACATATGCATCATTCATTTCTGAAAAAAATTGTGTCTAATTTAATTGAACAATTACACTGTGTTTGTTTCGATGGAAAATCTTGTATAAAAATAGTTTTCAACATTTTCCAGTATTTGATAGTATTAAAAAAAAAAAGTCAATGCAAACTGTATTTGGTCAACATAAAAAGTATGACTTATTTTTAGAGATTGTTTTCCACTTTTTTTTTTTTAAAAAAAACAACTCTATCTCACAGCAAGCTAAATAAGGGAAGTTTGAAAATTATTTTTCAACTCATTTAAAGTTGTTACCAAACATAAGAAAATAATATAGTTTTATAGAAATTATTTTTTTTTTAAATGACTCATTTTCTAAAAATACATTATCGCCGAAACATACAGAACGTTAATAAAGAATTGTTTTTTTCATCCTAAGATCTTGTGTCCCTACTATCTTTGCAAATGATAAAAATATGTTATTATTTATTACCATTGCCTCAATTTTTCACTACCTCCCTTATAATTTGTTCTTTTTTGTTTTTTTTTTTTTCTTATTAACTGTATCTCTTATATTAATATATGCATCATTCCTCTCATAGTGTGCTAAAACACACAAACCGACGTAAGAAATTGAAGATTAATATTCATTTGCTACTACAAATCTCATGCAATGTAATCCTATCATCATTCATCTTATTCATTCCTACTATGTACTATCTTGCACTTCTTTTGCACATGTTATGCTTGCAGCTTGTTCGTTCTTAGCACCTCAACTCTTCTCTTCTTTCGTTCATACCGCTAACCATTTCTATCATACCATGAATGAATATTAGTTTCAGCATCGTTGGTTCAACGCAAATGAGTTTTTGATTAATATAAGGTGTTTGCAAAACTACAATATTGAGTCAGTCATAAAAAACAGTCAATCTTAACTTACCTATATAATAGGGATAAGGTTCCTTCTGATTTCTTTGTGAAATTAATAAAGATCCTTTTCATGGTATGGATTTAATTACCATTTGTTATCCTTTCAAAAAAAAAAAAAATACCATTTGTTATAATTAAATCCCGAAAAATGTTGAAAGATTCACTGAATATTCTCATATTTTGTTGCAAATTATAGAAACCAATTTACATGCCTATGTTTTTTCAAAAAAAAATTTACATGCCTATGGGTATTTGGATTTTTGCTTTTGTAGGAATGTAGATTCCGTAAGTATCCACATCCTTGAAAAAAGTTTATATTTTATATAAAATTAACAGTTTTATCCCGCTCATCTATGTGTTTTAACTTTTAACCAATAAAAATAAAACTATTCTTACTTAACCAAAAAAATATATAAAATGAAATGTGATATTTTATTTCTTTGTATCTCCTCTTTGCGATTGGGTTAAATGCCAAAAGAAAGTAAATTAATATTATTGACAAGACATGGTGTTGTGATATGTCATGAAGAACAATAGTTTTTAATTATTATTTTTGTATTATAAGAAATGTTAGACTATAGTTTATATAATTTTTCTCATTAGTTGTTTGTAAAAAAATATTTTTTTTTTTTTAAAAGTGTCTTGATATTGTCTTTATAAATCTAAGGATATTGATTATTAAAATTAATATCTAAGGAAAAATTTTGGAAATAATAAATGATTCCTATAATATTCTTGGGAATAAATCAAATATAGATTCTCATATTCCTTAGAATCTAAATATATTACTAATCAATTCTAAATATAAATAAAAATACTAATCAAACCAAAATAGGAATAGTTATGCTCTTAAATCGTAAGAATCATTTAAAGTTGATTAGTAGTGTTTATTTTTAATAAAATAAATATTAAACGACGTGTCATTGAATACATACTTAGATTTGACAAAATTATTTTTTTATTCGAGTAAAACATAATAGTATACCCTAATTCATATGATGGAGACTGATGAGTCACAACTAATAGCAAGTTACACTTCATTGTAATTTAATATCCCCAATTCAATTAGTTATGGGTCTTTATGGGTCTTCTTTTTTCTTTTTCTTTTTTGCTAAGAGGTCTCAACGGGTCTTCACAACTATACATATGGAATCATTTTATAACATCTTAGTATAAACAATAAAAGGACTCATTGTTATCTTTCTTTTCCATAAAAAAAAAAAAAGGACTCATTGTTGATATTTTAAACCCTTAATTCATTTAAGTTGCTTACACATACTACTATTTTATTTCCATCACACTTGTGGTACACAGCTCAAGTACTCGTCCTTGTTACTAGTGATAACATTTTAAATACAATGTGGACTATACTTTTATTTTTTTTGGAGAGAAGACTCTATACATAGTTAAAAGATTCCAAATCAATCTTATAATAAAACTATACGAAACCACCAAAGCCATAATGGAACGGACGAATCCAACCGTCAACATAACTACTTAACTGTCAATTAGCCCTACATTGTAAAAGAGGTCTTTTTAAGCATATTAACGACTTTCATATATTACAATACATTAATGAGTAATGTTACAGACACAAACTATTTTACAATATTTTTACAAACTGCTGATATGATTTTAATAATTTTTAAATAATTATTAGTAAACATAAATGTGATGTTAGTAGTGAATCCATATTAGAATTGATAAGAATTTGTCACATTAATAATTTGTAAAAATGTTATAAAATAGTTTGTGGCTGTAGTATTACTCATACATTGATAAGAACACACATTAAACACTTGATTTTAGCCAAAAGGCCATAAATGCCGTATACATAATCTTTTTAAACAAACTACAATACCTGTTTCCTAAAAAAAAAAAAAAAAACTACAATAGCCAATAAAGCCAAGAATTAGGTATGTGAACTACAATAGAAGTAAGGGTCTTTTCAAGGTGGCTAGGCTTCAAAAACTCCAACACCCCTATGATCACACAATTTATTACAATTTGATAAAATAATCGACTACCGAACAACAAACAATTACTTTCACATGGATTCACAAATTTTTCACTGCTCCTTATAGTCGACCATTTTAAAGTTTTTATTTTTTATTTTTTTATTTTTACAAACAAGGATATCTAAATCTCTTTAAATATTTGACTATTCCATCAGTTATATATAGTCTCTCGTCCCACACACATTAAAGGAATCTCTTAAAACTAGCCTCAAAATATTGACAAGAAATTTTAAACTCAAGATCTCGTGAATATCACAAAACTTTAAAAACTTTTTTTTTTTTTGACCAGAAAGATCGATAGATTTCATTAAACATAAAATTAGCCAAAATCGACTAGGAGTATATTATTGATGTGTGATGAAACATTCTTCATCCACTCTGAAAAACCACAGCCATGTCTATCCAAATTGTGAGTTACATTAAAAATCACTTAACCACCCCTTACAACAAAAGTTGTGACACTAGTCTGTCTCTAAAAAAAATTCGCACGAGTCAAGTAAATTTTGAAGCGTGTTGTACTGTTGTTGGTACACCAATTTTGATTTTTGACCACAATAATGTCCTGAAACACCCACTGTTGCCATAAAACGACAACGTTTTATAGTTATTTAATAAAACCGCGACAACGAGCCGAATAAAAAAAAAGAAGGTACTATAATAATAAAATCTGAGCCGATAACTTTTCTCTCCACCTTCTTCGTTGGATCGTCGAAAAAACGAAACCTAATACTACTTTCCTTATTAATATTGTTTTCGGTTTTTCGTTTTTCCTAACATTACTTTTATCAGACACTTTATTAATCTATATCCATTTGTTCTATTAAAATGTCGTACTACCGAATTCTGTTACAAAACACCATTAGCTAGGGATTTTCTTTTTTTCTTTTCCTTCAGTTTCTCCTCGTATAGACATTAATGTTGTTATAGCTATTTTTCAATTTTTAACATATATAATTATTCGGAGTTAGTGATTTTATTTTTAATTTTTAAGAAAATGGCTTCGAGTTTCGATCGGTGGGAAAAGGATCCATTCTTTTCTGCTGCCGAAGAAGTTCAAGAATCTGCCGACAGGTAACTTTTTTTTTTTCTTTTTTGTTAAAATTATTGTTTCTTCGAGTTTTGAATTGTGATTCGTATGTTTTAGGTGTTGTATTTTTTTTGGCATTAAAATCATGTTACATGGTTTAATTAGCACATTTTGAGGCCCCAGATTTAATTTAGTAGCTCATGATTAAGGTTATTTTTTGGGGCCACATTTTTAGGGTTATTTACTACAGATTCTTATTCAGAAATTGCTGAGTTTGAGCTTGTTTTTTTGTTAATTTTGTGTAAATTTGTTTAATTAAAAAAAAAAAATTATGGTTGTGAAGGATGGAATCGACGTATAGAACATGGGTTCATGCGCAGAAAGAAAATTCTGGTGTGTGGGATTCGGAAGAACTCCGCCGGGATCTTCAAACTGTCCTTGGTACCACCAAATGGCAGGTAATCTCGCAATTTTGTGCGTGTGCGTGTGTGAGCGTGTATGTTGGATATTCATTTGACTCTGGCTGTACTTGTATCAGTATAGTGAGGATTAGGATCCTCTAAAGTTCTTAGGTAACTCCTCCACTATCCTATCAATTCATTTGTAATTGAGTGGTCTACACCAATGGTAATAGTTAATGTTTGATTTAAATGTTGATGATGTGGAAAAATTCAATCTATGCATTGCAAAATTGATGGATAGGACTTTTGTAATTCTATGGTGGAGATATCCTAATAGGTATAGTGTCAATGTCTAATTGAATAAATTTGGGTGGGTAATGTAGTTGGAGGAGTTTGAACGGGCTGTCCGGTCAAGTTATGGTAAAAGCTCATCAAATGACGATGCAAGAGGCAGGCACCGTGAATTTATTGTTGCAATTGAAGACCTGGTTTCAAAGGTTGAAAATTCATTACAGGAATCAGCTACTTCACAGGGCAAGGCGTCGTTGCCTTGGGTGCGTTTAGATGAAGGAGAACGCATTGAACTTGCATTGTTTCTTTCGGGACCATCAACAACATACGAAAACAAAAGTAATGTAAAAAGTCATGGAAGGGGTACTGAGAATGGAGATTCCGCAGCTGATTCTACAAAAAACTCACGCCATTCAGTTGAGTGTGGTTCTATGGAGGCTGGGGATGGTAAGTCACTTGGGCATAGGAGGACTGCTAGTGCTAGTGCTGACATTGGTGCTTGGAAGATTTTGGTTCCTGATGAGGAATGCCAACAGTCAAATGGGCAGACTGTGTTACCTGTACGGAAGATACCAAGTTTTTCAGGATTCCTAAATTCCATGGAATCTGTATCCAAGTTGAAATTGTCAAAGAATGGCTTCAGAAAGTGGAAGGCAATGGATCGCCAACAAGAAGCTGATACTGAATTATTGCGACCTCCTCAATTGCCTAGGGTGTGTGTTTAATTTTTTTTCTGAGCTTAAGACTGTTTTTGAAGTTGGCTTTTTGATTTCTATGTTTTCTGAGTCGTATTAATATTGATTTAATACCTATTTTTTCTAAAAGGGAAATATTATATGCTATGAAAGAAGTAAGAGTTGCCTGGATAGTTGTGATGATTGTTATGATAAGCAACTTTATGGCTGGTATGGAGCTATTCAGAGGCAGCTCCAAAGGTCTCAGTACCTGATGCAATATAGCCGGCCTGTTCAAGTAACTTTTTGGATTGTTTTTCTCCTCTGCTTGATTGGTAAGATTTCCTGAATCTTCCACAAACTGTTTTTCTTGTGTTATTAACCTCATCTCACTCAGATGTCCATACATGCACACTTTTATACATCCCCCTCTCCTTGCATGTACCTCTTGGTTCTTATGTTTTGTTATTTTTTGATAGGTACTTATGTTTTGTTATTGGATATCCTGTTTAGTTTTTGATGATACAATATAAGCATATTTTATGATTAACAAGCCTAGTCTAACTTGAAACCTGCCACATCTGTTGTCAAAATTGTATGCGTAATAAAATTACCAAAAATGTTTCCATGTTAGTTCTTTTTTACAAATCACCATGGCTTGCACATGGTTAAGTTTCTTGTCGTACATTTATCTATCTCAAACTTCACTCATGATTTAGCAGGAAGGACTATAAGATGATAGTTTGCATCCTGGATTGAGATTCGTCATTTGTGAACACCCATCCCCATGGTTCCAAATGATATGGATAGGGTTGAAAGATATGAAAGCAAAACTTTAAAGTCTGATCTGTTTCTATCACATCAATGATTTTGCAAATTAAATGGATTATGGCATGTCAGCAAGTGCTGTTTATTTGCCTGGTTTCTGTTGAAGGAAGACACTAGAGTAATGTGGCACTAGTCAGTTTACCTAGCCTACCATAACACTTGTTTACAAGATGCCTTCCTCATTTCCACACCAATAATTACTAATTCAAAGGTCATTTTCTTATGCATTTTTGAGTGGTTTCTGAAAGCTTGTTTGAATGTGTGTTCTACTACTAATTTAGCAAATGGAAAACTGAAAGTGATAATGGAATGGGGGCCACACACACCAAAATTGAGAAAGCCAAACAATGGCGCTGAACAATCGAGAACTGTATTTACGCGAAAAGTCGTTCAATGTGATGGAAAAACATATATAACATATGTGGAATAATTTTTATGTGTAATAGTCCAGGAAAAATTGTGATTAACGGCTTATTGTGGCACATATATTTTTTTTTGAGCCAATTCGTACTGCATTCAATCACATTGCTATGCATGAATCTTTTAAAATGGACTACAAGGAGATTTTGCCACAAGAATAGTATGTATTAGCAAGGATTTTTAATTTCTACTATGATATGCAAAGATGCTGCTGCCTCTCAGCTCCAATTGTCTGAACTTTGTATATCAACCCAGTATAATTTGTTTGTTTTATTCATTATTGAAAATTTATAATTTGGCCTTTTGGTATGTTGGACTGTCTAAGGCCGCTGTTATCTATCATTGTTGGAAAATTTAGGATTTGGTTTTTTTGCTCAAATTTTAAAAGTTCCTTGCAATTCTGTACCCAAAATTGGATTAAAGCTTTCTATAATTAGCAAAGGGGTTTTTTTTTTTTGGGGGGGGGGGGGGGGGGGGTTATGTGTCCTTGAAACTTTTCTTTTACAGAGGCTTATGCTTTTTGTTTCTCTCTGCAGTTTTAATTGCACTGCGTGCAGTGTAGAAGGATCTACCCATGTTCGTCTGGCATTTTGTAGTTTGTGGCAGTATTTGCATCGGTGGATCTTCGGGAATGTAATACACATTGTTTTGGTTGTCACTGGTTCTAGATGAAAGGTAGTTCTTGTCTTTTTCTCACACACAGTATCATGTTTTAAACATGCAAGTGCTAGGTGATTACTTCAGAGTTAACACCCTAGCATTTTTAACATCCCCTCCCCACTCTTTTATTTAGCTATTTTATATTTTTTTCCTTCCCAATTTTGATTTCTTCAATGAGGGGTAAACTCTGTTGTGTATCATGAGGCATGGAGATGGCAAAGAAAGTCAGCATAAGGTTGCAATTTAAAACATGTTAGCTTTCTGCTACTTAATGATGTAAAAATATATAAGCATTTGTATTTGTAACTGACCCTGTTTGTGTAGCTTTTGCAATTGTATAAATATTGAGACGTGTATGTAGTTGGTACATCAAACACTCATAATGAAGACAATTGTGTAAATATGTAGTTGAAAGACTGCGATTTAAATGCCTTTGTCCTTGTTTGTGTTTGTATTCTGTTCTGTAAGTTTCCAGCGGATAATGGATATAGTATGTATGGTAGGGAAACTGCATCAGATCATTGATATAACAGGCAAGCAGCCAAACATTAGTATGAGCGGACTTTATCCTCTCCATTCATCGCATGACTATTGACTACTCAACTATTTTTGTCATCTTGTTAGTAGTTGGTACAGATTACATCAATGTTCTCTACTGGTGCAATTTTATTGGATTTGTCTTGGGGATGGTCAGGGATCTAGCGACAAGAGTTTTGTATGCAATTACTTGGTCATGACTAGCATTTGTTAGCTTGCTTTATCTAGTAGTAGAAGATTTTCTAACCCCGAAAATCCTACACCTATGGTGGATTGAATCTCAAACTTTCACCCTAAAGGTGAAGAGAATCAGTAGGTTATAAGACCGTTGATTAGCTCGTGTTATCTAATTGATTAGTAGGATTAGATGTTAACTCCCATTTGTTTTTGTTAGCTTTCATTTATCTAACTGATCAGTCCGAATCAGATCAATATCTTAGAGAGGTTGTAGAGAGATGGTTTCGAATGTTTGCTGCAACTAGCATTCTCAATATTTGTTGCTATTTGCAGACTTGAGTTTCATTTCTAGATTATTTGTTGTTGAATCATTGGATGTCTGTATGAATGAATGCCGACAAAACCAATTGCATTGGGTTGAAATGCCGACCCCAAAAAGGACAGTGCAGTGCAAAAATCCCTCCAAAAACCAACGCATCTACATTGAACACTGCTATATAATTGGAAAATTATTGATTCACGCTTTCTAATATACACTGTACACACCTTCACACCAGGGGTATGCATTTTTCATGAATGGCCATATCTAACGCATGATACATGTCCCTCTTTTATATATGTAGTTTTCACGCTTGTCCTGTGAAATATGGTAGTATTAACATGAGGAAGTTTTTTTTTCCTCCTTTTTAGCTAAGACATAAGATAGCATCTAGTAGCACAATAGTTTCTAAATGATCATCATTTCCAGCATTGCATTTATTCAATATGAGCATCCATAAATTAAGAGCTAAACCTCTAGTAGATAGAGCTCTCAAAAGTACACAAACACAGAGATAATTATGGGTAGTGGTTGATTATTAGAAGAGAAGATCTAATAGGTGATCTGGGTTGCTCTGGTAAGGTATCTGTAACAGAAGAAGGAACCAGCAACCAGGAGTGGGACAAAGAACTCGACAAAAGCAGCATACTTGGGTATGCCATCATTCTTGATAACAAAAGCACTCATCTCTTTCTTCTTGGACTCCTTGGAGGGAACTTCGTTGGAGTCTTCATCTTTGAAAGTGTATCCTTGAAGAACACCCACCTGGTATTTCCGGAGCAAGTTTTGAGCAGCCTTGCTGTGTCCTATAACCTCAAAGTCCTTGGTGGCATCCTTCCCTGCTGACTCTATCAGCACCTCATCTCCTCCTGGGTGTTCCTCCAAAAACTTGGTCACGTTCAATACCTGAAAAAATAGTTAATCTTTCTTATAACCAGCTTGAACACATGAGAGAGAGAGAGAGAGGATGATTTACTCTGCCGTTGATGACAAACCAGCAATCTTTCTTTGATTTGTGCTGGGCAACCTGCGAGAGGGTGAACACTCTTTCTGCCATAGTTTAATTGATTCTAAATCGGTGCGTATCGATGTGTTTTAAGTGAGTGAGATTGTGAGAAACTTGATGTTGATTTTAACTAGTAAGAAGTGAGTGTGGAATTTGTAGGAAAAGAAAGGAGGGGTTTGGTAAGCACCATGCTCCATGCACGCCCAACTACAACGAGGGGTTTGGTAAGCACCATGGACTGCAAGGTGAGGATATATTATTTAGTCATCTTGTTCGATTATTCACGTGGGTGTAGAGTGTTTACTTTGAGGTGCCTAGTACTTGCGATTTTTGAACTAAAAGTTTCAATTTGGAACATGATGATTTGTTGGAAATTCGGAATGTCACGATCAGAGCAGGTGACTTTTATTTATATATTTATTTTTATTGCCGAGTAGATAGGTAGTTTATTTTATTAATTGAGAAATGCTGGAGACATATTTTTGCACGACTTTGTGCCACAACTTGCCACATGGCGAGTTGTGAGGACACACTCTAACCAACCACAACTCGCCATGTGGCGAGTTGTGGCATAAAGTTGTGCAAAAATGTGTCTCCAGCATTTCTCAATGTTTTTTTGGAGTTATTTTATTTTATTTTTTTATTATTATTTTCAATCAATGAGAGATATGAGTGCACATTTTAATATTATTGTTATTACGTTCATGTTTAATTAAAGGATAATTAAGTAATATATATATTAGAATTTGAGCCATTCTAAATTAAAATTTTGTAGTTTCCATTCTAATTAAGTAATATATATTACTGTTTCTCAAAAAAAAAAAAAAAGTAATATATATTACAAACGTAATTTGTTGACCTTCAATGACACTAGTTTTTTTCACCCATGCCAATGTATTGCCATAATGCATATGTGAAAGCATTTCTTGGACCAAAATATAGAGCGTGTAAGACAGTTTGTTGCTTGATTCAAGATTCTTGGGGTTCACACACTCCACTATTGCCGTAACCCTGATGCTCCCAGGAAAGAAGAAGCGCCACTGAAGCAATTGGCACTATCCATGCAGAACCACAATGCTAACTATAAGTAGGGTCCATCTGCTAACTAATATTGTCCAAAAATTCTGTAAACCATGTAGATTTTTCCAAAATAGCTATGAATCATCATGGAGAGTAATCTGGTTTTATATTGGTTTCTTCTGTTATGAAAGCATCATTACCTTACTCGAATTTGAAGATAGGAAGGAAGCATTACATGCATGAAACAATGGATTACTCAAGCCTCATGATCATCTTCAGGATTTATATGCCAATTTTTATTTCACAAGATGTTCAAATACATTTATACCATCCTCACAAGTTCCTCTGTTTAAAAAATCAGTTCAATGTAATCTTTCTGAAGAACCAATTTAGTGCGAAAAGCTCTAAATTTGCACTTGGCAGCCTTCTACATTGAGTACAATATGCTATTCAGTCACTGCATTAAAGAGGAGATTCCAAAATGCAAAGCTATTGCGAAGCACGAACTTCCCGGATGCTTTTTGATAACTCTTTGAACGATGCACCAGCACTATGATCCTTTTTGTCAAATTCCATACCTTGAAACGTGACCCTAGATGTTCGATACTTACTGCCAAAGGCAGTGCCGAAGCCCCATCCAAGGCCTAGTCCAACCCCACAGCCTCCACCTTTAAAACAAAATTCCAATGTCATTGACTAAGTGAACAGCGATGTGTTAAAACAAACACAACACATTCCATTACTTAGTTATAACTATGATGGATTGACTAAATATTTTGTTTCAATCAAGAGGGTGTTAATTGCATACCTACGCCGAGGCCCAAGATATTCACAGGCATGCCTACAGAAAGAAATATCACAAATCAGCTGTTTGGTAACAGAAACATAAATAATGAAAGAATTTCAAAATAAGTTCCATTATTTGCGTTCAAAGTAAGAATGCATTTGAAAAAATCACAGAAATTAAAAGGTGGCTCCTACAGGTGCATGAAAAACAAAACCGTTCTAAAATCTAAGATTGCAAATATGTGTCTAAGCCAAACATCAAGAACCTGCCAGTTGTCTCCTTACTAGGAAAATTGTTTGAATTTGTAACCAATTGTCCACATAGAAGTGATACATGACAAAATGGACACTGCTGCTTGACCTTGAGCTACTAGTTTTCAAGAAGAGTGTATGGGCCTAATGATGACAATCAGCGGGGTGCTCTGTGGGAGGAGCTTACAAGGATGCACTCCAGATGGAACACGGCATGGTGTGTTTTTGGGGATTTCAATACCATTCGATATCCGAGTGAGAGATTTGGTTGTGAGGCTTTTAGTCCGGCTATGTTTGCTTTTTCAAACTTCATCGAGGCTAATTACCTTGTGGACTTACCTCTTGAAGGGGTTTCGTTTACTTGGTTTAGAGATTCGGGGTTTGGTTGTATGTCAAGAATTGATAGAACCTTGGCATCGGTGGATTGGGTAGATCACTTTGGAAACGTGTCTAAAAGGGTACTCCCTCGTGTAGTTTCTGATCATTGCCCTATTTTGGTGGTGGCTGGTAGTGTTAATAAAGGTCGGAGTGCCTTTAAGTTTGAGAATATGTGGTTGAAGGAAGAGGGTTTTGTAGAGAGGGTTTGGCAATGGTGGAATGGGTATTGCTTTTTGGGTTCTCCTAGCTTTATTCTGGCTTGTAAATTAAAAGCGCTTAAGGAAGATTTAAAGAAGTGGAATAAGAAGGAATTTGGGGATCTGGCATGTAGGAAGAAATGTCTTTTATCTGAATTGTTGGGTTTGGATGCTAGGGAGGACTTGTCAAGTCTTTCTCAGGAGGATCAAACTCGTCGTATTCAGATTAAAGGTGAGATTGCACATCTTGCCTCTTTGGAGGAAATTTCTTGGAGACAAAAGTCCCGGTTGTTATTTATGAAGGAGGGGGACAATAATACTAGCTTTTTTCATTGGGTTGCAAACTCCCATAGAAGAACTAATCATATTCGAGGTATAGAGGTGGATGGTGTCCTCTATGAGGATGAGGAAGAGGTGCGGTCTAAGGTGGTTCATTTTTATCAGAGTCTGTACACTAAGTCTGATACTTGGCGCCCTTCTATGGATGGATTAGAGTTTGCTAGAATTGAGGAGGATGAGTGGCTTGAATTAGAGAGGGATTTTTCTAAGGAGGAAGTGGTAAAGGTTCTTGAAGAGATGGAGGGTGATAAAGCCCCAGGTCCTGACGGTTTCACTATAGCATTTTTTCAAAAATGCTGGAGTGTAGTGGAAATAGATTTCATGGCGTTTTTTAATCATTTCCATAGGAGCTCAGAGTTTGAATGGTCTTTGAATGCTTCTTTTCTATCTCTGATTCCCAAGAAAAATAATGCATTGAATATCAAAGATTTTAGGCCCATCAGCTTAGTGGGCAGTGTGTATAAACTTTTGTCTAAGGTTTTGGCTAACAGATTGAGGCGGGTGCTGGATAAACTTATTTCAGAATCACAGAATTCTTTTGTTGGTGGCAGACAAATTTTGGACTCAGTGCTTATTGCTAATGAATGCTTAGACAGTAGATTGAAGTGTCGTACTCCGGGGGTGGTGTGTAAGTTAGACATTGAGAAAGCGTATGATCATGTGAATTGAGACACTTTGTTTTATCTGTTGGAAAGGATGGGCTTTGGGGATAGATGGAGGAGATGGCTAAAAATTTGTGTCTCTACCGTTCGCTTTTCTGTTCTGGTTAATGGATCTCCTGTTGGTTTTTTTGGTAGCTCTAGAGGCTTTAGACAAGGTGATCCTTTGTCTCCCTTTCTCTTTCTTTTGATCATGGAGGTTTTAAGTCGTATCCCGAAGAAAACTGAGGAAGGTGGTTTCATTCAGGGTTTTCTAGCGGGTCCTATTAACTCTACTGGTATTCGTGTTTCTCACCTGTTATTCACTGATGATACTATTCTTTTTTGTGATGCCTCTAGAGAGCAAATTATTTCTATTAGACTGGTTTTGACTTGTTTTCAAACTTTTACTGGTATGAAGGTGAATGTGGGGAAAAGTGAAATTGTCCCTATTGGGGAGTGCAAAACATTCAGTCTTTGGCTAATATTCTTCAATGCAAGGTGGGTAGTTTTCCTATGATTTACTTGGGTATGCCATTGGGAACTTTGTATAAAACAACCTCTATTTGGAATCCGATCCTTGAAAGGATGGAAAAGAAGCTTTTAGGATGGAAGCAGCTTTATTTGTCAAAGGGTGGTAGACTCACCTTGCTGAAAAGTACCATTTCAAACCTTCTGACTTATTACCTTTCCCTTTTTACTATCCCCAAAGCTGTGGCGACTAGATTGGAATGCATTCAGAGGAACTTCTTATGGGGTTCATCAGTTGAGTGTTTCAAATATCCTTTGGTGGCTTGAGAAAAGGTTTGCTTACCGTGTGAGTTGGGTGGTTTGGGAATTCGGAATTTGGTGTCTTTTAACCAAGCCCTATTAGGAAAATGACTTTAGAGGTATGGCCAAGAAACCACTCATCTGTGGCGAAAGGTCATTGCCATGAAATATGGGGAGAGAAAAGGGGTTGGTGCACTGGAGCTTGTAGTAGGGCTCATGGTTGTGGGTTATGGCGGAATATTAGTGAAGGGTGGGAAAATTTCGCTAAGCATTTCTCTTTTGTGGTGGGGGATGGGTCTCGTATTCTCTTTTGGCATGATAAGTGGACTGGTGATGTTCCTCTTAAAATTCTTTATCCTCAGCTTTTTTTGTGTTTAGCCAATAAGGAGGCTTGCATTTCTAATGTGTTAAGCCCTTCAGTGGGTGATAATGACAGAGTGTGGAGTTTAAGATTTTATAGGGATTTCAATGATTGGGAGTTAGCGGATTTCTACTCCTTTTTTCATTTCATCCAAACCCAAATTCCTAGGGGCGGAGGGTGTGACAAGCTTTGTTGGGATCTTAATGGAAGTGGGAAGTTTGATACTCGATCTTTTCATCATAAGATTCGAAATGCAGCTCCTTCCACTTTCCCTTGGAAGGGCATTTGGAAAGTTAAGGTTCTTAAAATGGTGGCTTTTTTTATGTGGATAGCAGCTCATGGTCAGATTCTAACCTTGGATAACCTTATACTTTATGGTTGCCCTTTGGCGAATCGTTGTTGCATGTGCTGTTGTAATGCGGAATCTGTGGATCACCTGCTACTTTTTTGTCCAATAGCTCATTCTTTGTGGATGTATATGCTTCGGTTGTTTGGGATCGATTGGGTCATGCCAGGTTCAGTTGTGGACCTATTATTTTGTTGGTATCATTGGCTTGGGAAGCATAGTTATGATATTTGGAATCTGGTTCCAAGCTGTTTAATGTGGATTATTTGGACTGAACGGAATCGGCGGTTTTTTGAGGATGAGGGGAAAACTGTGGTTCAGTTATTAGAGCTTTGCCAACGGACCCTCTTTGATTGGTCTCGGTGTTGGGGTTTCTCGGATTGTTCTACCCTTATGGATTTTCTTTTGTCTTTTAGACTAGATTAGGGGCTACTTATGTCTTTTTGTTCCTTTTTTTCTTTTGTTCACTACCGTGAACTCTTTGCTGTTTTTCTTGCTTTTCTTTTATTTATAATATTCTCTTCTTAATTATCAAAAAAAAGGTTTTCACTACATGTCGAACTCTCAGCTTTCCAATACCTCAACTAATAGTTCTAAGTTGCCTTCAACTGAAATACCTATATTATTTCACCTGGCCAAATCTAACCCCCTTGAGAAAAATCTGCAATTACCTTTTCTTTCATTCAGTGTCCATTTTCCCCCAACCACAAATGGATTCCATTAACTTCACCTGGACACCTATCCTTGGAAAATCTCCAAATATTAAATGACCAAGGTCTCCTATGTAGTGTACCTGTTAGAGCTAAGTCTAACTTCATTTCCAGTGTGAAGATTGAGTTGAAGTCCATTGAACCAGATAGAAATTCTTTCCAGTCACATCTATAAGTTGATACACCTAACATTTTCTATTCCACAAGACTGAGATATCAATGCACCTATTTAAGTACTATTAATTGATATCAAGAAAATATAATACAACTTCGAATCAATGGCAAAGTCCGAAAAAACCAAAAATCCTTCGCTAGAAAGGATCCAAATTAGTCCAATGAGATAAACCAGAATCGCGAGATGAAAGACAAGCCTAAATGCACCTCCCCACCAAAATCACCCTTTTAAGTGAACGAAGGACACACTTCATAGATGATCTGTTTCATTGTTGCGATAAGCATACTAGACAAAACACAACTATCCCCTAAACCAATTTACAGAAACCTTCTTCAACTCATTACATGACATGATGATTTATATGACCATCCACTTGTATTTCAGTCAAATGACCCCAAGCAAAATGCTTTAATCTTTAGAAAGAATGCTTCAAACAAAACAGCAGTAAACACCTTTCTTCATATTCTGTAAATTGTAATGAACACATGCTTTAAATCTTTGGCAAGCAATAAGGCCTAGTCAATCTAACATGCCCAAATCTTTTTTTTTTTTTTTAAAAATACAAGTTCCGACCTTGACTAGTCTGTTGAGGATCCATAATCGACCCCAAAATGAGTCTAGGACTTGATTGTTGTTGTTTAATCGACCCCAAAATGAGACTAAGACTTGGTTGTTGTTGTTGTTGTTGTTTACTGAGCAAAAATGCTCATAATATTTCCAAATAACTATGATTTGTGAACGAAATTCAATTACACACTAACCATATGCTCTAAGATTAAACAAAACCTATGCACACCCAACTAAGGAAAAAAAAATTTAATAATCTAAAAAAGACTGAAATGTGAAAAAACAAAATTAAAAGTTTGTGAAAGTGAAAGCGATAAAATTAGTACAGACCTCCGAAACCCCAGCCAACTCCGAAACCACAACCGACACCGAAACCTGAACACAAGAATGTCACAGAGGATTGCAAAATTAGTTACAGACCAAAACAACCTAACAAAAAAAAAAAAAAAGGGTCTGTGAAATGAATCGGTTTGAATAATTGTATGCATTAGAAATACAAATAACAGTACGTACCAAATCCGATACCAGCTCCATTGAAATTTGTAAGCACCATAATATTATTTGCTTTTGCGATTGTAGGGTTTTTATTTCCTGTGTTAATTTTTTTTTTCGTTTTTATGATTTTGCAGAAAGAGTTAAATGAAATTACGGGAATACCCACTCATGTTTTTCATAATAACAATTTGATCCTTCGTTCCATAATCCAAATATCCAATCCTCCTCAACGTCCTCATGTGGGGTCATTTTGATTGTTTTTTTTTTTACTTTTATTTTTTTAATTTTTTTAGAGATAAGATAATATTTTAAATTTATGGTGTTCGCTATGTGATGATTGTTTTTTATTATGGCAAGTCATCAATTGGTTTTTGATGTAGGCCATTAAACACCAGATCTCATATTCGAGATTAAAAGATTTTATCAATTGAGCTAATTGAAATCTACAAAAATTTACTGCTTTAATTTTTTAATTTAGATTTGTCAAGAACTTTTCCAATTTTCAAGTTCTTTCTTTTATTATTAAAATTAGAAATGACGCTTACCAAAGCTTGGGAAAGTTGAGTTGCAAAAAAAATGAGTATTAATAGTTTATTCATTTAATTTTAGGTATAACCATCATTTTGGTTCATAACGCTTGTTTAATGTGTCAAAATGATCCCTAATATAGTGTCAAAAATAAAAAGTTCATTGTTATCAAATAAAGAAATAAATAGTTCATATCATTGACCAGTAGAGGGAAAAACTAAGGTGGCTAATATGATAGGTGTATTGAGTGACCACCTTGGAAGTGAAGGTGAACACTTTGACGGTTATCCATGCCCTCCAATCCCAAACAAATCATTGATACAAAAATAGTGGAAACTAATATTAATCATGAGCTATCTCATGTTGTATTCCCTTGAGAGGGCCAAAAGGTAAGGTAGGTGTATTAAGTGACCACCTTCAACGGCTTATTCAATAATTTCCTGCAATCCAAAAAAAGAGCAGACAAAGTTGAAATAATGTTGTAATGTTAGCACGGAAATCACAAAAAAAATACAGTTCAACTCTAGGATTATACTTCCATAGTCCATTTGCAGAGCCATAATAAGCTCACGGCTTTTCATCAAAATAACAATAATAATTCCATGTTTTACTGCACACAATTAGGTCTAGTTGCTCTTGGTATCCCTAATTTTAGAATGGTAATAGTACACATTGGGTGTGCGGGACGCACAATGCCACATCAGCTGAAATCATGTTTTATAATTATAACTGAAATCGTGTTTTCAAAACACAATTTCACAAGGAGTGTGTATGAATTAGCCCTAATTTTAAGAAAAAGTCTTCACTCCAATTCCCATGCACATAAAAATGGGAAATTTTTAGGCAGTCCAGTATAAATCAGTTCAAATCTTACATCGGCCTCATATGTACGGAAAGCATGCTATAAACTACAATTCAACTATTTCACTTGAACAATTGGAATGTGCAACGCTCACAAAGCTTTATCCTCTAAAATAAACAATCTACTTCTCTATCTAATTTTCTTTACATTTATTTGAATCATGCCCTATATAACCAAACCATTTCATCACAAAAAATTCTTTCTGCATTATCTTTTATCAACTTGTTGAGCGTAGCTGATTTTAGCTTTCTACTTTCTGCTCATTTGCCGAAATCCTTTAACCTGAAACCAACAATCCTGAATCTTTAGTAAATTACAGACCTATTGAGTTTGAACAATGTGATCAATAAGATCATTGCTAAAGTTTTGGTTAATGCATGTCGATGGACTATCAAATTAGATAGGCTTTGGTTTGGTTGCAAAGAGGAGAATGGATTCAAAAGAGCTGTAATTCTAGTGGGAAGCAAGTACCTCAAGGTGATCTGTGATGGAGGAAAGGTAATTCCTTAGCTTCTAACAATTATGGATTACATGTTTATCAAAAAAAAAAAAAAACAATTATGGATTACATTTAATGGATGAAGAAAATCTGAAAGTGTCTTTCTTTCAAGCGCATAATCAGTTACTAGCTAAAGTCTTTACTCTGGCAACAATGGCATCATAGTGTGATTTGCATTTAAGTAACATGGTCTTTTGTTTGTCAAGTCCATGTGCGTGACTTAGGACACTTAACCTCCCTTGGGCCTGAAAACCTTTGCCTGCCTTCTATATTACCACATAGACAGCTTTCTCTTTAGAAAGCCCATAGATACACATGACTTCACAATTTATCACGGTGAGTTGTTATTGGTGTGAACATTTTGCGAAAGCGATGGGCTTGTATAAAATTAATGGTAGTCTTATCACAAATTATAACCTTAACGGTATGGAAAAAAGTAATGTATGTACAATAGTATTGTTTTCTTATTAGGAAAATACATTTCATTGTACATATCATACATGTTATTACAGGAAAATTTACAACGAAAAAAAGGATTTAAAACATACAAATTTGTACACATACACAAAAGTAAACACAAAGAGAAAAAGGATTTAAAACATGTTTCCCTTGGATGATTATTGTATCAAACAGTAGCAAAAACATTCCATATCCAACAAGGATATTCACATTTCCTTCTTTTTAAGGCACAATCTTGTAAGCTTTATTCTTATCTAGCCAAGCAACCAACGATTTCTTGGAGTTCCTGAACCCCAAGAATCCATATTCCTTGCTCTTATTCATACTATCCATAATATCCCCTCCCTTCAACACCAAATCTGCAAACCACCAAGCCCCAACTTCCTCCAACTTTGTAAGTTGCAACTTATTCTCTCTCACAATCTCATCCCATACTGGACCTTTATCCTTCATCAACTCAACTAAGCTAACTTTCTCACTCTCCGCAAACCCATAATTCTCAATCCCAAATTGCCCAGCTAACTCCTTCCAAAGATGCTTCCACTTAAACACATCCCCATTGCTACAATAAAAGGCTTCATTCCTTGCATTAGGATCCACCACAGTCCAAATTTGTTGCTCAGCAATAAGATCAGCATCTGAAGCCACATAGTAATACTCCCAAGACTCTTTATTCCCCGGGAATTTCAAAGGAAACCCCTTGCGCTTACATATAGCCTCAAAAACACAAAGTGTCCCGATTATATTCATCAGACTATAAGGTGAAAATCCAAATATTGTATTAGGCCTATGGATTGACCAAGTCAAACCCTCTCTTTTCTTAGCTTCCTCGAACAAAATATCTTCCAAAGTGTAATAAAAATTGGGCACATTCAAACGTGGCATGTCCTCAGTAAAAGGTGGGGTATGGTATTCGATTTTGCCAAAGGTTTCAAAGGGTCCAGTGTAGTGTTTGATACTTGTTTGGAGACAGATGTGTTTGAGATTTGGCGCATGTGGGATCACCGGATGTAGCACGTTACGGAACATGGTACCGTTGGTTTCACAGTTTTGGGCCTCAGTGGGCCGACTAGCCCAGGTGACATAGAAAATTTGGGTCACATCGGTGAGTTGGGAAAATTTGGTTTTAGTTTCATTGGGGTCAGAGACATCGCATTGGATGTACTCAATAAGGTAATCTTTGTTCCAATTTGGGCGCGGACGACGTGCCACACCATAGACTTTCCAAGGCCCACCTGGGGTATCTGAGAGTGGTAATATTTCAGCTAGACTATTGCCCACAATGCCAGTGACACCAATCACTAAGCCTACACTTTGGTAGCTTCATGGTGCTTCATGATCTTCCTCGGATTTCTTCTATAATGTACATAAAGAAAGAGTTAGAGAAAGTATTAGAAAGATATTATGTTCTTGTTGTTTTTATGGTTATTATTATTGCTCTTGCTTTAACCAACTTAGTGTTTGGTACCTTGTACAAAATTCATAATAGCATATGTGTTCGTGTATATATAAAGAGTGAGGGAGTTTATAATTATACCTTTGCAGCTCCAATAGATCTAAGCCACCACCAGCTCATTCTGAAACAACTGTAGGTAAAGAAAGAAAAAGGATGAGGAAATGGGGTTGAGAACTATAGATATCTATAGTTTAAGAAAATTAGATATTTGATTGAATTTCTGCTTCAACTTATATAGAACATAAAAAGAGAATTCCAGAATCCAAAAGAAGACCGTCTACATAAAGTGACGAGCCATGTGACATAATGTGCGAGGACCAGACTGCATGGAACTGGAAGTGAATGGATGAACTTGGAGCATGTTAAAAGTCAAATTTGGACAAGATTTCCCTTATGGGATTGGGATCAATTCAGCAAAAAGTAGAAAAGGGATTGGGATCAGAATGTCGACATGTTATACGTGAACATAAACGCAAAACTATAGTGGACCATATGGACATGCGGCACAGAGACAGCAAGGCAAGTGTCTGACTCTATATAATTTGCTTTTGTTGAAAGGGATTTACTAACATGTGCCCTTAGGGCACATGTTAGTCAACCATTTTAGAAAGTATTTTATGGAAAAACGAAAAAGTAATTAGTTATTTTGACAACTTTTTTAATTCATTATAAAAATTTTCTCAAAATGAATGGTTAATGTGTGCCCTTAACCGGACCCTTGTTGAAAAATGAAAATTTTAGCAATCATAAAGTTATCAAGTTTGAAAGGTAGAATTGTCATCAATATTGGAGTGGATCAACAAGACCCATAATTCACCAATATTTTCCATATCAACTTCTTGTTTTTTATTTGCAATACTTGATATTGTAACTTTTTTTAGATATTGTATATATCTTGAAAAAAAAATTCATAAATTGGTCAAAATATTTCACATTCTTCGTCTCCCGTTACCCGTTTCTGTTAAAAACAGGGGTAAATTTGTTTTTTTGTTATCCTTTTATGTCTCTCTCCTCTCAAAACATAAAAAACTAAAAAATTAAGGGAAAAAAAGATCTAAAAGCTAGGTTTTGTAAAAACTAAAACCTAACTTTTACATCTTCTTTTCATAGCAAGCAATATAATAAGAGCAAAAGTTATTATATTAATTCATTCACATAGGACACACAAAAAAGCAAAGAGTACCACATAAATAAGCATAAAAATAAATATCACTAGACTTATTTCTATCCCTTGAGAATATAATATTTTGTCAGCGGTGAGCTCATATAAAAATTGATTTTAGATTTATCACAACTTACCATCTCAATGGAGCTTTAAAAAATAATACATATATATATATATATATATGAACTACTCTTTTCTTTTCTTTTTAACAAATACATTTCATTGTACATATCATACATGTCAGCACTGGAAAATTTACAACAAAAGGATTACAGACAAATTTACACCCCCCCCCCCCAAAAAAAAAAACAAAAGTCCACGTAAAAAACACAAAGAAAAAATAGGATTTAAAACAAGCTTCTATTAAATGGCTATTTTAACAAAGAACAGCAAAATCATTCCATTACCTACAAGACAATTGTATCCAACAAGAATATTCACATTTCCTTTTTTTTCAAGTCACAATCTTGTAACCTTTCATCTTATCTATCCAAGTAATCATGGAATTCTTGGAGTTTCCAAACCCCCAAGCAGGGCCGGCCCTAGGCCTAGGCCATTTAGGCCACCGCCTAGGGCCCCCTACTAGAGGAAGGCCCAAAATTTTGGGGCAAAAATTGATATATATATATAAAAAAAAAAAAAAAAAAAAAATTGGAGATATAGGAAAAAAATTAGTTTTATAATTTTCTTCTACTTTTAAGAAGTCTCAAAGAATTGAGTAATGCTAGAGATAATACAACTTTAAATACATGAGTCTTACAAATAGAGTAATGCTATAGTTACAAATTATTTTACAACATTTTTACAAACTGTTGTTATGGCCAACTTCTTATTGGTTCTCATCTGGGCCCACCGATAACATCACTTTTTTATTTATCTATAATCATTCACCACATTATCAGTTTGTAAAAGAATTTGTATCTCTAGCATTTTCCCTTACAAATATATATGTCACTAATCGCGAGAAATAATTCAGATAGAAAAATGTTTGAAATATTATTAATTTTACTTGAAAACTTTACAAATTGATATGACAATTAATATGATATGTGGGCGTCAATAACCTATTAAATGCATTTTTGAATTTTTTTTGTGATTAATGACACATCTTTGTAAGCCTCATGTTGTAAAATTTATAATATCCCTTACATCATTCATTCAAATACTTGTTTATTATTTTCTTGAAGTGTCACTAATCGCATTCATTTCTACATTGTTTGAAAGTTTTTTTTAGTAAAATTTGTTATAACTTTAGCAATTCCCCCCCCCCCCCCAAAAAAAGCATATTACAAAATAAAAGGAATAGATTTTTGTTATAAAAAAATTATGATATTAAATACTAGTTAAATAATAAATATTATTTAAGTGATAACAAAAAGGCCCCATTTAAATATATCGCCTTAGGCCTCCAAATTTGTTGGGCCGCCCCTGCCCCCAAGAATCCATGCTTCTTGCTCTTATTCATATTGACTCATTTGCAACAATTGATATTCTTTCATATTAGTCAGTTAATTTGTACAATGTAATATCGATAAGATCTTTGATAGTTTGGATTAGATTCCTGTGGACAAGCTATTAGAGAGGCTATATATGGTTGCAAAAGTGGAGAATATGTTCAAAAGGGCTGTAATTCTAGTGAGAAGCAAAGACAGGTGAAGTTAGTGGCAACAAAGGCATCAAAGTGCTATGTGCATTTAATATGGTCTTTTGTTTATGTGCCTGACTTAGAAAACATATCCTCCTTTGCCTTCTACATGGCCACAGAAACAATTTTCTCTTTAGAAAGTCCAGAGACACTAAATTCACACACAATTTCTCAACTTATTGTGGCAAGTTTTTTTATTTTTTTATTTAGGGAAACTTATTGTGGCAAGTTGGTCTCAAAATCTGTGTCAGTGGTGGGTTCGTTTAAAATTAATGTTTACATTAATCACGACTTATTAGCTTAAAAGTGTTACCACCGTGCACCCTTGGTGCAGTAGTCACTCCATAAGTATAAGTGCTTGTGGGGTGTGGGGGGCAAGGGCCGGGGTTCTAGTCTCCAGGAGGAAGATTCATACACATATACACTTAGATTAGGTTAGAGTAGAAATTCTATCTAAAAATAAATAATAAATAAAAAGCTTAAAAGTGTCCAAAAAAGTAATATTTGTATGAACATATACACATATACACATATACACATATACACATTTTTTGTAGCTCACACATGAAGTTAGGAGCAACACAGTAATTTCAATCAAATGTGTGAGCAGCAGAATATATAGGAAACCTCTAGAACTGATGAGGAAAAGACCAAAAAAGGGGTCCACCATTTTTTAGCTCAAACATACATTTAGGAGCAACACAATAATTTTAGCCCTATAAAATAGCAGCTGCCATTTAAGTCATGCTTGGGTCGTTTTGTCAAACACAAACACATTTAACTATCATTTTTTTTCTTATATAGATATAGATATACATATAGATTATAGATAAAAGAAAATTTCCAAAATCTAAAAGAAGATAGTCTACACATGTTGTGTATTGCTTTTGGTGTGTACAATTAATGTTGAAAACCTTACCTAGGTTACATCACATTATGAATTTTGAAACTAAGAAATATTTATTATTTTAAAATAAATTATTATTTTTATGTATTTAAAAATAATGAATTGGTCAAAATATCTCATTCTATTAAATTAATCAAGTCTGGGCTCAAAGCCTCAAACTCTCTTTTAATAAAAGGTAAAGTAGAGGAGATAAAAATCGAACTTAGGACATCCTACTTTGATATCATGTTAAATGTCTGATTATTCCAAAATTTAAGTTATTAGAAAATGGTAAATATAATTATTTAACCATATAATTCTAACACATTTTTAGCACAAAAAAATTTATGTACATGAACCAAACCGAATTTTAAATCCACAAACCAACACACCATAACCTCCTTCAGCTTTGTAGGTTGCAATTGATTCTCTCTCACAATCTCATCTCACTTCAGACCTTTCATCAACTCCACCAAGCTCACTCTCTCACCCTCCTCTTCAAACCCATACTCCTCAATCCCAATTTACTTAGTCAACACCTTTTAAAAATGCTTCCACTTAAACACATCCCCATCCTTACAATTAAACGCTTCATTTACCCCAAATTTGCTGCTCAATAAGAAGATTGTGTTTGAAAACAGCTTATTTTTGGTAACTTATTTGTACAGTGTTTATTTAAAAAATACAGTTTTTGGTAATTTTTATGTTAATATGTATGACAGAAAGTAAAAAGCAAAATCAACTAAGCAAAAGCCAAACAATCTTTCTGGGATTTTTTTGGAAACAAAGTTTCTCTCTCCCTCTCTGATTTTTATAAACCCCCTTCACCATGGGGTCTTCCTCTATTTATATTAGTGTAAATAGTGGGCTAGTAATGATGGGGGCTTTGCTTTGTTAGGCATCCTCTTGTCTTTTTAGTATCATAGTGGGAATAGTATCTGGTTCACTGTTCGTACCTAGTCATTTCAGTAATCAATGTGTGAGCCCTTGTAGTCCTCTTCTGACGCTACCACTGTATTTACTCTTCATGATGAGTATCATACCTTAAGGAACGTGCTCAGCTGGGGGCACATTTCTAGGTGTTGCAATTCCTCGACCAAATACCTCGACAAGCCGATTTAGGTATGATTCTCCTCAGCAAGTGCAATTGGACCAAACGAAGTTCTCTAATATGAAGCATGGTTTGACAACTTGGGCTCAAGTAGGCCTTTTTCCTCTATTGGTTGTTCTCTATTACCCATTGGGCCTCTAGACAAACGGCCCAATATGGATAATTTATTACCCTACAGTGTCATATTCAGTTTGTTCACAAAGAAACTCATCAATTTCCTGATTTTATTCTCTGAAGCAATCATACACATGGGTTGTTTTTTGAATGCTGAATAAATCTCATCGTTTGACAATCCAAAGCTTCCAAAAGCCTCCACTTTTTACTCCCACAAAGATTTACTCATAACCGCCATAGAATTTTTGGCTAGAACAAAAAGTAGATTATTGGGATCAAAACCCAATTTCATAACTTCATCAACAATCTCACTTAAACCGATAATTCTTCATAAGCATCGATTTTGGTTGGACCAAGAACATTTTCAAAATTAAGGACATGGGTACACCATGGCTTGCCAACATTGATATATTGGGCTGTAGCACTATTTTCACATTAAATTCAAGCACCCAGTAGCATGTCTTTATAGCCTTTAAGACATTCTCATCATTGCCAATAATCTGCCTAAGTTCATGAACACAAGGAACGATTTGGTTTTCGAGACTCCTTTCTAGAGAATATAAGGCTCGATCGATAAAATTTTTGCAATTTCAAGTTCTGACAAGCCCAAAGATTTGAAAAACTCAAACTTTGGCTTAAAATCCTTATGTGCATTGAATAAATACAATGTCGGACGCTTCATGGTCAAATATGATACTTGCTGATCTCTGAAACCATGAGTTCTAAAGAACTCAACCACATTGTACGCATCACTTTCAAGCAAACGTGGGACTTTGTTAGGCATTTTGCCAAGGCTAGTACTGGAAAACCCCAATGACTCAAACAACTCCAAGTTGGGCTTCAGGGTATTGTCTAAATGAACCAAAAGCAAGACTGGACGACTAGTAATTAAATTTCTGTTTCATACAAAATGCTTCTTCAATTCAAAGACATTGATAGCAAACAAACAAAACCATTCATATAGTTCATGAAACTAGATGCCCAAAACATAGTAAAAATTAAACAGGGCTCTTGATCAAGATTGCTTTAGCTTCGAGATTTGTAGTGATCCCTCACAGATTTCAAGTAACAACTCATTCTGATGCTTAGAGACAGAGAGCAAAGGCTGAGAGACTAAGAGAGGGAAAAGGCTATTTACACGGTGATTAAAGCGGTGGCAAACTTGTAATTAAAGCTTTTTAAAAAATTTATATGATATTTAGCTTTCATAATACTATAAAGTACACCACCGCTCACCCTTGGTGCGGTGGTCACTCTACAAATATAAATGTTTGTGGGGTGTGGGGGGCAAGGGCCGGGGTTTAAGTTTTCAGGAGGGAGCTTTACACACATATACACTTAGATTATACTAGAATAGAAATTTTGTCTTGTATAAAAAAAATATATAATAATAATACTATAAAGTACTGTGTAGTTCAAGCTGTGATCACTCTACAAATATAAGTACTTATAGGGTATGGGGGGCAAGGGCCGGAGTTTAAGTTTCCAAGAGGGAGTTTCACACACATATACACTTAGATTAGACTAGAATAGAAATTTTGTCTTGTATAAAAAAATAATAATACTATAAAGTACTGTGTAATTCAAGCTGTGGCAAACTTGTAATTAAAGCAACCATGACTTCAATTTTATTTTTTATTTTTTAGGTAAAACCATAAGATATAGTCCTTCTAAAAATTAAAATAAAATGATATAGTGTTATACATCATATTAAAACATTTGAAAACATTCTCATTAATAGTTTAAATATGAAGAAATTATTAATGAGAATTAAACAAAAAATTTTAAAAAAATCATATAATGTTTTCAATAGTTTTTTCTTTAATGAGAATGTTTTCTACATACTTAAACTATAAAACATTATACTTTTTTTTTGTTTTTTTTTTTTTTTTTTTTCCATTTTCATTGATTTTGATCTTAAGTGACAAATGAAATGCTTAGGTAATATTGTGCATATTTGTCTAAATTTTTTTTTTTATAGACTTGAAATGTGATCGTAAAAATTTGTAAATAGAAACATATGATTTCAAATTATTATTTGAGGTTTATTGATAATATAAATAGTTTATTTGTAATAAAAATTTATAGAATTATGAAGGGATAAATATTTTAGTCATGGTTTTGTTATACATAAGAAGAGAATAAGTGAATTAAATAGCTCGTGAACAAGCTCGAGTTGCTCTAGAAGAAAAAAAACTAAGCTTGAACATATAATATTGTTTGGTAATAAGTTTGAGTTCAGCTAGTTTTTGAAATAAAATTAAATGAACGAACTTGAAGTTTTAATATTGGTTCAGCTTGTTTACAACCATGTTTAAGACTAAATTAATCATTTGGATGTCCCCAGCATTTTTTTTTTTAAATAAATAAAGAAATGTTGCCAACTTAACAGCTGAAGACCAAACTTAAATTTATGAGGCAAGCGAGGGAAATCAAATGCTTCTGAAGCATGAGGTTGATAAACTTAATGACTGAGGTTTGAGTTTGCATAAACGTTGAAATTGAATTACTAAATGACATACTGTCTCCAATCTCTATAGCATTAGGTGAAGAACAAATTTGTAGGCGATACACATCTAAAAAGGGACAACTTTGTTTGTAAAATATTAGAAGTCCATAATATTATATCAAACACTATAATAAGAGCAATAGAGACCTAAAAGCAAAGGCGTGCATATTAGCAAATGTTATTATATTAATTCATTCATGTAGGACACACAAGAAAACAAAGGGTACCACATAAATAAGCACAAAAATAAATACCACTAGACTTGTCTCTATCCCTAGCCAATATTAGAGCTACAACATCTGATAAATATTTTGTACTCCCACAGACATTTCTAATGCCAAACAAAGATTTAATTTGATGGACCAAATGAAGTCGATCCATTACCTAATGCCAAACAATGATTTAATTTCCTTTTTCTCTCTAAAAGAAAGTCTAATACAACAAATAAAAATCAGGTTGCCCCCCACCCATTTTTTGGTTCATAAAAAAAAATACAACAAATAAAAAAATAAATCAAGCAATCAAATAAACAAATAAGAAAATTGTATAGGCTGATCACTGATTCAATACTCACTCAACACATCAATAACAAGAGCTTCAAGTCCACAGGTCCTTCCTATAACGCCATTCACCTAACATCTAAGCAACAAAACCAATGATGAACAGTTCTAAAGATACAAAATGATGAACTTACTGCAAATACTTGAAATTTTTCCATCACAAATACTAAGCTCATTGGTTTTAAAAGAGATAAAAAGAGAATATATATATATATATAAATATAAATATATATATATATATTTAAAATTTGTAGGGGAAGGAGAAAAGGTATAAATGATACATAAGTGTCGTGGGAGGGGAAATGTTAGAGAAGAGGAAGAAACCTTGTATATTTTGGTAATTAAAAATTGTATTTGTAACTGCTAAGTTGCATATATGGGTGTTTGTGTGTGTCTATATATCTATATATATATATATATTTATATATATATATATAAACTAATCGAATTAAATGTGGTAACATAATAGCAAGTCTAAATAGAGAACTTTTGGACTACCATATTGGTTTATGGAAAATTAGAGACTTTCCATATTCATTATTTTTTTCCCAAAAATTTTTATGTGAGAATGAGATCACATCGAGGTATATGCTTCAAGTAAGAGTAATGGATATTAGTATTATCATGGAAAATATAAAGCAATAGTTAAACATTGTAAGCGTCCTAGAGTTGTTTCCTTAAAAATTATAATTGGTAAGAATTTGTTTTTTTGAGATGATAAATGGTAAGAATTAGAGATTAGATCTTAAAATATATATATAAATATATATATATATATATACACACACATTAGTATGTATGACTTGCCATAAAGTTATTTACATCGTAAAATTAATGAGAAAACCATACAAAGCTAAGTTATAATCTCAAATACAAAGAAAAAGAGGAACACCATATGCTCCATACCTATCGATCATAATATGTAGAAGATTTTGTTTCTTCTTCCAAAGTATCCTAAGAAGTTAGAAGTTAGCATAGATTTAGATGAGACTAAAGAAAATTAGCAAGAATTTATCTAGAAAACATAAATAGAACAAATAACAAAGCCATTAAGAAAATAAAATAAATAAATGGGAGGGAAATGATCATGTACTAAATTAATAAAACGCATTCCAATTTTTTAGACTATTTTAATGGTTAAAATGCAATTATGTATAGGAAAATTTTAAACATGAATATAAAGAAATAGACTAACAATTCACAATTGGAAAAAAGAAAAAAGAAACAATGTATTACGACATTGTAAAAAAAAAAATATATATATATATATATAGCACAAACCATAAAATTTGTAGCTGAAAAGCAAAGAAGTTGAGGGGAAAGAAAAGAAAAAACTGAACTCAAAGTGAGTTTCCAATTCTATTTGTAATTTGGTGACTTATGGGGTGGAAAAAGAGCAATTCAAAATTTATATAAAATAAATTAAATCAGTGGGTTTTAAATACAAAAGGAGGCAAATAAATGTGTTGATGGGGAGAGAAGCCGTTTTAAAATGGCTGCCATGTGTTAATTAATGACTCCCTTACCTTAATCAATTATTAACTTCTTTATTTGACTCTTTTAAAGAAAAAAAAAAAACTCTTTATTAGCTGGTCCGTTAAGAAAGCTCCTTCAATTGGGCTAATATTGATGAACAAATACCATAACATTAACATCAATGCATTAAATGATTTTTATTGTGGAGGAGGCTAGGAGAAAGGTTAGTTTGCCATAGATTTAAAAAAAAAAAAAAAAACAGAACCATTAAAACTATACTCTTTATTTTCTATCTATGGAATCCAAACATAGTAACAGACAATACAAAACAAAACATTACCAAACCAAAAAAGAAAAAAAAGAGCTTAATTGTTTCACATGTACTAAATCAATAAAATGCATTCCAATTTTTTAGACACAAACAATTTTAATGGTTAAAATGCAATTATGTATAGAAAAATTGTAAACATGAATATAAAGAAAAAGACTAAAAATTGAAAAGTGGAAAAAAAAAAAAAAAAAAAAACATTGTATTACAACATTGTAAAAAAAATCTAGCACAAACTATAAAATAAGGAGATGATAAGTCAAAAAGAGAGAGAGAGAGAGAGAGAGAGAGAGGATTGATTGTTGAATTTAAGGCAATTGAGATTTAATGGTGAAGTCATTAATAGGAGAAACATTAGCAATTTGTTTGATGGGAAGATGATGTGTTTTTTTTTTTTTTTTTTTGAGAAGATGAAGATGATGAGTTGAGAGAGAGAGATATAGATAAGAAGTGGACTTTATGGTGGAGATAAGGAGATGATAAATCAAAAAGAGAGAGGATTGATTGTAATTGAGATTTAATGGTGAAGTTATTAATATGAGAAACATTAGCAATTTGCTTGGTGGAAAGATGATGTGTTTTTTTTTTTTTTTTTTTTTTTTAAGAAGAGGAAAATGATGAGTTGAGAGAGAGATATAGATAAGAAGTGGGCTTTATGGTGGAGATAGGGGTGGGATTTATTTTATATTTTTTAGTATTTTAAAATTGATAGAAATTATTTTAAAATTGTTGGACAAATACAAAAAAATATGATGGAAATGACATGCCTGCTGACATGGCTCAACATGAGTATAACAACATTAAATACTACGCTTCAGCTTTTAGTATTATATAGATTACTATTCCATAACAATGAACATATATTTCATATAGAAATCTTCAATTTAACATACCAATAGGCATACAAGTATCTCAAACTCTATAATTTACAATATCAATACATTGCAATAACTTTTCAACAGTCAAAATTTTAAAAAGAGAAATTCATAAAATTAGGATCAAAACAAAAACAAAGTGTTCTAGGTAATTGCAAAGGAAGGTAACAAATTTTTTATTAAAAAAATCACCAATGGCATGGAATCAGATTTTGAAGAAGAAGAAGAAGAGTTTTTTTAAGCTTTGGGTGAATTCAAACTTCATTGCTACCTTGGAAACCTTTATTGTTCCTGAGAATAATAATTGATAAATAAATTGATTTTCATTACATTCAACATATCATATAAATAACTAAAATTCACATAAATTAGATTTACCATAAAATTAGAGAATAGTGGAGAGATGTTACCTTGATGATACTTTAAAGTAATCTCATAACAAGAAGCAATTTAATTACCGTCAATTCATATACATTTTTAGATGGCAAGGTTGAGGCATGGACCATGTCACTGTCTTGAGACAATACATGTATCTACGGGGTTTTCAGTTTAGTAGACTAAACATTGTGCGTGCTGCCTCTGGGATATAACAACCCAACTACCTTCGTTAATTATACTTCAAGCCTACACCGCTTGTGGGATAGGAAGCTCTCAAATAGAAAAGATATGTACCAACTGGTCATTAAATCATGTTTAAATCAAATTAGACTTTATGATGTTTCTGTATACAAAACGTTTGAAAATCACTAAAGGATTGATAGCCATAAAAGTGATAAACCGTTTGAGCATTTTATGCTCATTAAATTGAGCACAAAAGATAAAAGTTGTCAAATGATAGATTTGGCTGATAAAATGAATTTAAAAGACCACCGTGCACTTTTAGTGCGGTGGTCACTTCACAAGTATAAGTGCTTGTAGTTGTAGGGTGTAGGGGGTAAGGACCGGGGTTCAAGTCTCCAAGAGGGAGCTTCATACACATATACACTTAGATTAGGTTAGAGTAGAAATTTTATCTTGTATAAAAAAAAAAATTTTAAAGGTATAAATTTTAAATCACTTAAGTTGGCAATTAATAAATATTTAAAATATTGTATTTCATATAAAAATGTTCCAACAACCTTTTAAGAGTAATACTAGCTATTGGCAAATAAATGATAGTACTAAGGTAACCTTAGAAACTGTCAGCTTAGCAATGAGATTATTCAATTAAAGTTTTGAATTGCACAATGTAAATTCAAGCACTCAAGTACTGTAAAGCATATCTGAATCCAACACTGAGCCAACAACTCAATGGACAAAGTTCAAAGATCAGCCATTTTGAGGATTAATGTATTCCATTTCTTATTCTAGTATTTATAGGGTCAGTCAAGAAACAAGTTAACATAACAAATCAACACTGGTCTCAGTTTTTCAAAATAGGTACTAGAATTTAATATCATATGTTCTACAAAAGCATGATATACGCCCCATTCAAGGTTTGGGTTTTAATCTTGTGCCATTATTTTATCAAACAACAGCAAAAAATTCCATTACTACAAGTAATTTTATTCAACAAGGATATTCACATTTTCTTCTTTTAAGGCACAATCTTGTAAGCTTTCATCTTATCTATCCAAGTAATCATCGAATCCTTGGAGTTCCTAAACCCCAAAAATCCATGCTTCTTACTCTTATTCATACTATCCACGTAATCCCCTCCCTTCAGTATTACATCCACAAACCACCAAACTCCAACTTCCTCCAACTTTGTAGGTTGCAACTGATTCTCTCTCACAATCTTGTCCCACACTGGACCTTTATCTTTCATTGACTCTACCAAGCTAACTTTCTCACCCTCCACAAACCCATAATTCTCAATCCCAAATTGCTCAGCCAACACCTTCCAAAGATGCTTCCACTTAAACACATCTCCATTGTTGCAATTAAATGCTTCATTCCTCGCATTAGGATCTACCACAGCCCAAATTTGTTGCTCAGCAATAAGATCAGCATCCGAAGCCACATAATAATACTCCCAAGCCTCTTTGCTTCCAGGGAATTTCAAAGTAAGCCCCTCGTGCTTACATATAGCCGCATACACACAAAGTGTGCCAATTATATTCATCAAACTATAGGGTGAAAACCCAAATATAGTATTAGGTCTATGGACTGACCAAGTCAAATCTTCTTTATCCTTAACTTCCTCAAACAAAATATTTTCCTGAGTGTAATAAAAATTGGGCACATTCAAACGTGGCATGTCCTCCATAAAAGGTGGGCTATGATGTTCAATTTTGCCAAAGGTTTCGAAGGGTCCTACATAGTGTTTGGTACCTGTTTGTAGACATATGTGTTTGAGATTTGGCGCATGAGGGATCACCGCACGTAGCACGTTACGGAACATGGTACCGTTGGTTTCACAGTTTTGGGCCTCAGTGGGCTGACTAGCCCATGTGACATAGAAGATGTGTGTGACATCAGTGAGTTGGGAAAGTTTGGTTTGGGTTTCTTTTGGGTCAGAGACATCGCATTGGATGTACTCAACTGGGTGGTCTTTGTTCCAATTTGGGCGTTGACGACGTGCCACACCATAGACTTTCCAAGGTCCACCTGGGGTATCAGAGAGTGGCAAGATTTCAGCTAAGCTGTTGCCCACGATGCCAGTCACACCAATCACTAAGCCTACACTTCGGTAGCTTCGTGGTGCTTCATAATCTTCCTCATATTTCTTCTGTAAAATTCATAGAGAAGAGTTAGCATATGTGTTGGTGTAAAAGATTCATAATAGCAAAGTCTTGGTGTATATAGAAAGAGTGAGGGAGTTTATACCTTTGCAGGGCCAACAGATCTAGCCCACCACCAGCTCATTCTGAAATTACTGTAAGTAAGAGGCTTGTAGATGTAAGCTTAACTATTTATTTAGCCAAAGAAAAATAAATATTCTAATCTGATTTGTGTACTGGGCACTAGCTATCTGCTTCAACTTATATAGAACATAAAAGAAAATTCTAGAATCAGAAAGAAGACAGTCAACATAAATGACATGAGCCATGACATACTGTACTAGGCCTAACCTGACTGCATAGAAGACTAGTACGTAGAAGTGAATGGATGAACTTGGAACATGTTAAAGTCAAATTTGGACAAGATTTCCTTTAATAAAATGGGGATTGGGATCAAAATGTGGACATATTTTCTGGACATGCGACACTGAGGCAGCCAGGCAAGTGTCCGTATTGCTTTTGGTTTGCACAACCTTTTTGAAAAATGAAAACCTTTCCGATGTTGCGTCAAGTGATTTAGTATCAAGTTTGAAATGTAGAAATATCAGAACTTAGTAGTTTAATAGTATGTAAAAAAGGTAATATATGTATGAACAGCTCTTTTCTTTTCTAATTAATTAGACAATTACATTTTACCGAACATATCATACATTTCATTGAAAATTCATATTGTAAGGGTCAGCTATTGTACACACCCACAAAAGTACACAACAAAAACACAATGACAAAAAGGATTAAAAGAACATTCCATTACCAACAAGATAAGCGTATCTAACATTTGTTCACATTTCCTTCCTTTTAGGGCAAGGCCAGCTTAGCTTAGGTAACTTAGGCTTGGCCTAGGGCCCCCTACCAGAGAAAGCTCCCAAATGTTTTTTTTTTTTGGGGGGGGGGGGGGGGGAGTGGCCAATAAGAGTTTTTTTAATTATTAAAAATATTTGTACATATATTATTTTCAAACTGACTGGATTTCAATCGGTTTGGTTCGGTCAGCTTTTGGTTGCTTCTAATTTCTTAGAAACCAAACAGATCAAAGAAAAAAAAACTATTTCCCTTTGCTTTCTCACATTTTCTCAGCACCCAAACACCAAGCAAACACACAGACACAAAAATCAAAATCAAAATCATGTATATATTCAGAGAACATACCAAAATAAGAAGAAGAAAAAAATCTATTTTCCTTTGCTTTCTCACGTTTTTTCTTGAGTTTACTGGTGGGAACACGCGTGGCTTGCCACTACAATACCAGTAACTTTCTCAAAACAACTTGTACATAATAATATTTAATATTTTGCAGTTCGGTTTCAGTCGATTAGTGTATGTGTGGGACACCGAAACCCAAACTGAAATTATGGACATGGTTTGGGCCTGTTTCGGTCAGTGTTTCCGGTTTTTCTGCCCTACTCTTTACTCATTTCAATCCCAAACATACCATATTATCATATCACATATTAAAAAACAAGCACAATTACAATTAATTAATTCTAATATTTATCTAAAAAAACTATATCCATTGAGAATTTATTGAAAAGATATTAGATGAAGTAAGATGTATTGAGTTTTAAGTAAAACGTTAACGTGATAATTTTTTATTAAATAATATAAAACATAGGTTTTATATTGCATCTTTACTAATTTCGGACTCAAATAATTTAAGAGTAAAAAAATTAAAAAGTTAACGTTGCACAATTACGGAAATCTCACAAAGGAACAAGAAGTCAAGAACAACTATTTACTTTTCATCTTAAAAGGGAAAAAATATATGCTGTACCCGGCATATGTGCCGGGTACCTCACAGGGAGGCGGGCCCCACAGTGTGTGGGTCCCGCCTCCTTGTTAGGTACCGGCACATATGCCGGGTACAGCATATACTTTCTCCTTAAAAGGACAATGAAACTCTCAGGGAGTAGATATTTAAAATAATAAAAAAAACTTAGTATATATATAAAATATATTACATTTAGCAATTTGGTTCAATCAAATATTTTTAAAAGTTATAAAAGAAATTAGTCCAACGACAAAACTTAAGCCCAAACGCTAACCCCAAGACAAACACACGCCAGACCAAAAAAAAAAAAAAAAAAAAAAAAATCAAAGCCAATTCTAACTAGCAAAGAGATCTAACTAGCTTAAAAGTAGGAGAACACCCAACTTATATAGCAAGACACACATATAATAAAAGAAAAAAAGAAGGGAGATTTCTAAGCAAGCAAGACACTAAAAAAATAAATAAAACCTAACTTACGGGCTACGGCAACAGAAGACCTCAAACTTAGGAGGAGTTGGGCTGCGGCAGAACAGCAGAGAGCAGTGTAGCAAAAGCAGACCACCACCACACCTGATGCCACCACCAGTCCACAGCAGCACCGCCCAAACTTGGTAATTATATCTAATCTCTCTTTATTTTTTTGGATGAGGATATTTTATCCATCTCATATCTGAATTTCTAGTGATTGTTGATTAACTTAGATTTGATCATACGTGTTGCGAAAACAATTTAAAGGGAGGCAGAGATGAAAGAGCTCCACACTCCACATCCGAATATAGAAAAGAGAAAGAGAGAGTCTTGTGACTAATATCTTTCTCTTTCTCTCTTAAATAATAGTGGTGAGTTAGAGTCCTGTGTGACTAACAGTGTAACACCTCACCCATGGACCATGGCCACGTGCTGTGCATCTGATTGTGTCTTTTAAAGAGTTAAAGAGATTATTTTAAAAAAATAATTAAAGAGATTATTTACAATTTTAAAATTTATTGGTTAGTTGTTGAGTGCATGTGTGTATAGTGCTTGTCTATTGTGTATAATGATTTATAGATTATGAACCATATAATGATTTCAGAGATTTAAAAAAAAAAAAAATAGGGTTTCATTTTCATCAATAATTGTATTGTAATATCTTAAAAAATAATAATTTTGTGTATTTATTTTTATTGATGATTTATTAATACTAAATGAATGCTTATTTGAAGTTTTATAAATTTTTTAATTTTTTGTTTATACTTTTAAACCCTAACTCAAGTCTTAACTTCGTACCTAACTAGGCCTAACCTGACTGCATAGAAGACTAGTACGTAGAAGTGAATGGATGAACTTGGAACATGTTATAGTCAAATCTGGCCAAGATTTCCCTTAAATACAACGGGGATTGGGACCAAAATGTGGACATATTCTGGACATGCGATGCGACACACAGGCAGCCAGGCAAGTGTCCGTATCGCTTTTGGTTCGCACAACCTTATTGAAAAATGAAAACCTTTCCGATATTGCGTCAAGTTATTTAGGGAACGCTTTCTCAAAAAAAAGTTATTTAGGTAGATTAGGGAACAATTTATTTAGTTGAAATTAGAATTGCTGAAAGTATAAAAAAAAAAAAGTTAAAAGTTAGTTAAATAGTATAGTGAGAAAATTTCGGTCTATTTCGGGTCATTTCGAGACGTTTTAGTAAATACCGATCGAAATTTAAGATTTGGCCAGCATGAAGTCTGTGCTTAAAAAAAAAATGTTCTTAAAACCAAAATAAATTTGCATTCTGTACACCGAAAAATCTCAAAAGAAAAAAAAAATGAAAAAAAAAGAAATGAACAAAGGTACCTGAAAAATAAACTATAAGTTCATTTGAAATATTAATAAAATTATTAATTATTATTGTTTAGTTATTTCATAAATTTGTTTGTCTTTTATAAACTATAATTTGTTGTATTGTTGTTTCATTAATTATTAAATTATTAATTGTTGTTTAGCTTAACATAATATAATTTGTTTGTCTTTTATAATGTATTAGTTAATTAAATTATTAATTATTGGTGTTTAGTTGCTTCATTATTATTTTTTACTAACTACAAGCAGTTTAAAAAAAATTCTATATAAATTAATATATCTAATTACATTTCAAAATTTTACCTCTTTTATTCAAATTATTTTAAGTTAATTTCACAACTCAATAAAAAAAATTAAAAAGCATAATAAGCCTTCTACATAGGAGTGGTCAAAAAAGAAAAAGAATAGAAAACTATAAACGATTTTCTAAGAAATTAAAACAAAAATCAAAAATCAAAAAATAACAAAGGTAAAAGAGTGGCAGATAAACCACGTTGGTTTGTCTGCCCATTAGTAACTTTTGTAAAAAATAAATAAATAAAAGAAGCATTTAATAAGAAGTAGAAAGCGGGTAGGTGTGAAACGGTGGAAGTCATCCTGAGTCTTGACCTCTTGTCCCTTGGGTTTCTCGGCTAACATTTTGTTTAGAAACCCAGACCAAAAATGCCAAAAGAAAGAGAGTGACAACGAGGAAGAGAAGAAAACTGAAGAAACTACTATGGGATGGCAGCGAGCTCATCTGATGAGGCTTATCATCAACAACGCCTTACACGAATTCGTATCAAGAAAGTCAATACCGTACCGGATGCTGTACCTATTTGGCTAGCAGTACGATATATTTTGAGTATCAATCAATACCGATGTATCGTTTCAAGATTACCGCTAATATATATATATATATATAATTTTAAAATGATAAATTTATTTCACTCATCTAATCAATAACAAAAATAATAATATATAATTTAGAGAAACCAACAAGTTCATTAAAAAAAAAAAAAAAAAAAGAGCAACCAACAACGTAATTATATTTTGGTGTGTACCATTATAGTTATATAATAAATATATATATATAAATATATATATATATTTATATATCCCTCTACGTGACTGTGGGTGGGTGAGTACTGGAGTGGCAAGTTATTGTTTATCTCTAGCTCACATATCAGCCTATTAATTAATAAAAATATAAAACTAGTAAGTGACAAACTGACAATAGTTGAAAATTTGAAATAAAAGATGTCATTGAAATTTTAAACTTGTTTCAAATATCAATGTCTACACGTGTGGTGTCAGTACACACAAAATAAGACTACAAGAACCACACAAAACAAAAGGACATAGGGGGTGTAGCTGTAGTCTAAACAACAGATAAGAAGAAGAGAAAAAAGAAAAAAAGAAAGAAAAAAAGAAGTGAGGTGAACAGACGAAACTGAAGGAGGAAGACGAAGGGATAACCAACTAAATGTTAACAACGACCAACAAAGTGGTGCTGGCCTGAAGGTGACGTGAGCCATTTGGCACTTCTATGTGTTTTTTTTTTTTTTTTTTTTTGAGAATACGTTTAGGTTGGGCCTATTGGGTATTTGTTTAGGATTGATGTTGGGGTTTTTTTTTTTTTTTTTTTTTTTTGGGCTTGTTCTATTACAATTTTTCTTTTTCTTTTTTCAGATTCTTTGTTACAATTTTTTTTTTTTTTTTTTTAGTTCAAAATTTGTTTGGCATAAAAATTTTGAGGGTGTTCCTTTTTTTTTTTAAGGGTAAACAAATAAAAAAATTTAAATTATTATATATAAATTTTTTTTTTCAAGTTAGGGTGTTTCTGGGAACACCCTGACTCTGAGTGGCGCCGCCACTACAAATAAACAAACTTTCCATATATATCTAACAATTATAAAAATAAAAAATCATAAAAAAATATCACATATCTCTCTTAAATTTAAAAATAACAATTTTTAAGGAGATATAATTGTATGAGTAAGAAATTTCTTAAAATATATGTTAAATTTCATTTTAATGTTATAACTCACAATCAAACTAATGTATAGGTTTAGTTATTACATTACAACACATTTTATTCCTGGTAATAAAAATTACAATCCCTGTCGTAATCTCCATTTAATGTACCAAATGTACCCTTAGTTTAATAGTATGTAAAAAAAGGTAATATATGTTTGAACAGCTCTTTTCTTTTCTTATTAATTAGGCAAATACATTTTACCGAACATATCATACATTTCATAGAAAATTCATATTGTAAGGGTCAGCTATTGTACACATCCACAAAAGTACACAACAAAAACACAATGACAAAAAGGATTAAAAGAACATTCCATTGCCAACAAGATGATCGTATCTAACATTTATTCACATTTCGCTTAGGCCTAGCCTAGGGCCCCCTACCAGAGAAAGCTCCCAAATGTTTTGGGGATATATTATTTTCAAACTAAATATTATTTAAGGAATATTTAAATAAAAAGACATATTTAAAGTTCTTGTTTTGAGGCACAATCTTGTAAATTTTCATTTTATCTATCCAAGTAATCAATGATATCTCAGAGTTCCTAAACTCCAAGAATTCAGGGTCCGTTTGGTAATGTTGTTCTAATAACGTTGTTTATATTTTTTGGAAATATGTGTAGGTAAAAAAGTGTGTGAAAAAACGTGTAATGTTGTTTAAAAACTGAAAACATGTGTTAAACATATGTTCGAAACGAGCCCCATACTCCTTACTCTTATTCATACTATCAACAAAATCTCCTATCACATGCATCAAATCCACAAACCTCCACACACCAACGTCCTCCAATTTAGTGGGTTGTAGCTGATTCTCTCTCACAATCTCATCTAACATTGGACCTTTATCCTTCATCAACTCCACCAAGCTAACTTTCTCACCCTCCTCAAATCCATAATTCTCAATCCCAAATTTGTTAGCCAACACTTTCCAGAGATGCCTCCACTTGAATACATCCCCGTTATTACAATTAAAAGCTTCATTTCTCGCTTTAGGATCGACCACAACCCAAATTTGTTGCTCAGCAATAAGATTAGCATCTGAAGCCATAGAGTAATTCTCCCAAGCCTCTTTGCTCCCAAGGAACGTCAAAGGAATCCCCTTATGCTTACATATAGCTGCATACACACAAAGTGTACCAATTATATTCATCAAACTATAAGGTGAAAACCCAAATATAGTATTAGCCCTATGGACCGACCAAGGTAACCCCTCTTTATTCTTAACTTCCTCTAATAAAATATCTTCTTGAGTGTAATAAAAATTGGGCACATTCAAATGTGATATGTCCTCAGTAAAAGGTGGGATATAGGGTTTGATTTTGCCAAAGGATTCGAATGGTCCTAAAAGTAGCGTTTGGCACCTATTAGAGCATTCTCATCAAGAATGCTAAATATTTTAGCATTTACCACTTCAAAATCCTACTTTATCAATTTTAACATACCATTTTACAATCTACCAAACATCAAACATTTTATTTTTTTTACAACTTCGTTTAAATAATATTATTTTTATTTTACCACTTTCTCTCTCTTTCCACCACTTTCTTCTCAATGGCTAGCCACTGTCACCCACCACCACCATAAACCATCAACATTCCACAGCAAACCCAGACCCATGGCCAACCTACTACCACCACAATCAGCTTCCATCCAAAAATCAACCCCATAGCCAAAAAAGAAAAGAAAAAAAAAAAAAAAAAAAAAAAAAACAACAACAACAACAACAACAATAACAACAAAAACTAAACTAAACTTGAGAGAGAGAAGCCTCACCATGAGAGGAAGAGAGGGAGGCGGAGGATAGAGAAACCCATCAAACCCAAGACCCACGCCTCGGCCACAGCAACCCACCTCCACCACCACCCACCACCCCGATCTCAACCCCAGCCAAAACCGTCGGCGAGAACCACTGATACCCACCAAACATTACAGCCACAACTCCAGTCACAACAAGAAACCACCACCACAAGAACCACAAAAAACCGCCATAAGAACCACAAGACACTGGCCACAACAACCACAAGAAAACACACAACACGCTGATCTCCACACCGGTCTCCATGCCGATCTCACGCCATCACATCGTTCTCCTCGCCACCAAGCCGATCTCAAACGTACAATCTTGTTGTGAAGGAGTGAGGAAATGAGAGAGAGAGAGAGAGAGAGAGAGAGAGAGAGAGGGAGTGAGGAAATGAGAGAGATGTGGGAGACAGAGAGCTGGAGAGAGAGAATAAATAAATTAATAAAATATTATACAATACTGCTACAGTGCGCTCTCAAAAATGAGAGTGCACTGTAGCAGTATTGCAAATTTTATAACATTTACCAGGTTTGATGGAGTGGATTTTTGGGTTTAAGATGCTAAAAAATAGCATTTATAGCATATGCAAGGCTTGATAAGAATGCTCTTAGGAGATAGATGTGTTTGAGGTTCGGTGCGTGGAGAATCACTGCCAGTAGAACATTGCGAAACATGGTACCGTTGGTTTCATAGTTTTGGGCCTCAGTGGGCCGATTAGCCCATGTGACATAGAAGATGTGGGTCACATCAGTGAGTTTGGAAAGCTTGGTTTGAGTTTCATTAGGGTCAAAGACATCGCATTGGATGTGTTAGTGTATAGCTTAGATTAGATTAGTCCATTGGGCTTGGCCCAGTATACTGTACTTGTAGTTTACTCATATTGCTTGTACTGCACACATACCTAGCCTATATAAGGCTCTCTATTGTACATTATTTTTTTGACACATTAATATACAGACTATTTAGTCTTTCTCTCTCACTTTATATTGTTAACAGGATGTACTAAATTGGGTAGTCTTTGTTTGTTCCAATTTGGGCATGGTCAATGTGCCACACCATAGACTTTCCAAGGCTCACCTGGGTTATCTGAGAGTGGTAAGATTTCAGCTAGGCTGTTGCCCGCAATGCCAGTCACACCAATCACCAAGCCTACACTTTGGTAGCTTCATGGTGCTTTATAATCTTCATCATATTTCTCCGGTAAAATTCATAATGAAAGAATTAGATAAGAATTAGTATGATAATTTGCTATTGTAAAGTTGTTACCATAATCTGATAATCAGTTCATTATTTTTAGTTGGATTAACGTAGGAGAAGTACGTGGCTATATATAAGGAATTGGGTGTCGGCTTGTTCTTCGTTTTTTTATTTTTTGGTAGTTTATTTGCTAAGTACGAGATATATCATCTAATTTTCTTCTTCAAATCAATTGATGAGTAAAACAAAAATAATTAGGTAGATATTTATTCAAAACTCTAAATAAGTTTAAACTTTCGAGGTGATCAAATTAAACCCTGTAATTATAAAAATTAAAGTTAAACCCTATAGTTTCTCAAAAAAAAAAAAAAAAACTGCTAATGGATTAATGGAACTATTGTTGGTCCTTTTTCGTTTTCTTAATCCTTGTACAAAATTCATAATAGCATACTTGTTCACATGTATAGAAAGAGTAAGGGAATTTATACTTTTGCAGCACCAATAAACTTAACCAACTAACAGTTCATTCTGAAACTACTGTAGATAAAGAAATAAATGAATGAAGAAATGGGGTACTGGGAACTATAATAAGAGGCCTGTAGATAGAATCATAAAAGCTTAATTTTTAGCAAAAGAAAAACACTGAAGATATTTGAATTTGTTTTGTTTACTGGCTTTCCGGTTCAACTTTTCTTTTTTGATAATCTGGTTCAACTTTATTTATACAGAACATGAAAGAAAATTCCAAAATCCAAAAGAAGACAGTCTAGATATAGATGGCACGAGCCATAACACGTATTCACAGCCTGGTTCAACTTTATATAGAGCATAAACGAAAATTCCAAATCCAAAAGAAGACAGTCTAGACATTGATGGCACGAGCCATAACACATGTGCACAGTCTGGTAGAAAACCTTTCCAAGCTAGGTTACATCAAGTTATTTGAAGTGTAGAAATATCTGCGATATTGGTGTGGATCATCAAGAGCGATATTTTAACTGATATTCTTCATGTTGATTATAGATATTTTTTTATATATTGAAAAAAAAAATCATAAATCGGTCAAAATATCTCATTCTAAGCACAAAAAAAATTATGTACATGAACCGATCCAAATCTTAGTCTTTATGGATTGGACCTGATGAATTATAGTTTTTTTTGTTGTTAATAATTTGGACTTTCATTAACGGAAAAAACTAAGGAACAACATAAGAGCAATCAGCCCTGCAAATATCAGAAATAACAACACGGAGGCTAGACTTATTATAAGAAAAAGACCTTCTAGGGCTGTACCATTGCAAGCTCACTCTCTCACCCTCCTCTTCAAACCCATACAATACTCCTCAATCCCAATTTAAAAATGCTTCCACTTAAACACATCTCCATTCTTACAATTAAACTCTTCATTTTGCCCAAAATTGTTGCTCAATAATAAGATTGTGTTTGAAAACAATTTATTTGTGATAACTTATTTGTATAGTGTTCATTTTAAAAAATATAGTTTTTAGTAACTTTTATATTAATATGTATGACAAAAAGTAAAAAGCAAAAAGCAAAATCAAATAAGCAAAAGCCAGACACACTCTAAGCATATTATTCCGGATTACGGGACAAAAAAAGAAAATTTCCACTTCAAGAAAAATGTCAGTTGAAATACAATACAAACTTTTGTTTCCCTGTTAAACAAAGGAAAGAAAATCACATAGATATCTAGTTTTTTTTTTTTTCCCTGTTCTATAAGGACAATTATCAATCTTGACATATCTAGCGACGTTGAAAAAAATACAAAATTAGAAGGTTATTAATTTTTACGATTGATCAGATGATCTTCACACAGATTCATCCAAAAATAAAGATCTTCACAGACAATAATCTATTTTAAATAACCTTTGCAATTTCAAGTTCTGATCTGATAAGCCCAAATATTTGAAAAACTCAAACTTTGGCTTAATAATCTTATGTGCATTGAATAAATAAAATGTTGGATGCTTCATGGTCAAATCTGATATTTGCTGATCCCCGAAACCATGAGTTCTAAAGAACTCAACCACATTGTATGCATCACTTTCAAGCAAACATGGGTCTTCCTTAGGCATTCTGCCAAGGCTAGTACTAGAAAACCTCAATGACTCAAACAACTCCAAGTTGGGCTTCAGGGTATTGTCTAAATCAACCAAAAGCAAGACTGGACGACTAGTAATTAAATTTCAGTTTCATACAAAATGCTTCTTCAATCCAAAGACATTGATAGCAAACAAACAAAACCTGTTGAAAATCAAGCTCGAAGAAGGTTCAACAATGGCGGAAAGCATGCAGAGACGTGAAGGCATGCAGAGAGAGAGAGAATGAACATTCGGGATGAGAGAATGATTTTCATATCATATAATTATCTGACTCTGTTTCTTTATATATAATAGAAACAGAGTAGCCATATTTGACCAACAATATTCAATCCCAAGTCAGCCAATACAAACATGACAAGTGGCATGTAGCTTAACACTTTATTTACAAACTACAATATAAAACTACTAAACTAAACTAATATCTACAAGATACTACAGATAGTTACATGACTAGCTACATGACTCATAGATATCTACAAGACTCAACAAGACTCAAATATCTACCAGATATTTAATACTCCCCCTCAAGATGAACCGTATATGTTAAAAAAGTTCATCTTGGAAAGTAAGTGATGAAACTGCTTCTGCCCAAGAGCTTTGGTAAAGAAATCTACAATCTGGTGCCGTGTAGGAATATGAAATGTTTTAATAATCCCATCTTCAATCTTTTCTCGAATGAAATGGCAATCTATTTCAATATGTTTTGTTTGTTCATGATACACAGGATTAGCAGCTATATAGAGGGCTGCTTTACTATCACAATAAAGGAAAGCAGGTTGAGAATGATTTAAGCCAAAAGTTTTGAGCAAAGTAATGAGCCAAACCACCTCACTAGTGACTGTTGCCATTGATCTATACTCTGACTCAGCAGAGGATCTGGACACCACCTGCTACTTTTTACTCTTCCAAGAGATTAGTGAATCTCCTAAAAACACACAAAACCTTGTGATTGACCTTCTGGTATCAGGGCAGGCTGCCCAGTCAGCATCGCAATAGGACTTCAATTGCAATTCTGATCTTGCAGACAGGAACAAGCCTTGACCTAGTGTTTTCTTCAAGTACTTGAGGATTTTGTAAGCAGCTTGAAGGTGAGGTACTCTAGGTGAACTCATGAATTGACTTAACTTGTGGATTGAATAACAAATGTCAGGCCTAGTCAATGTCAAATACAAAAGTCTTCCTATTAACCTTCTGTACAATGAAGCATCTAGGACTGCATCACCAACTAAACTATTGAATTTAGCTGATTGATCCATAGGAATGTTTGTTGGCTTACAAGCTAACATACCAGCATCAGACAGAAGCTCAAGAGTGTATTTTCTCTGGCATAATGAGATTCCATTGGCAGTTCTTGCTACCTCACGACCTAGGAAATACTTCAAGGTTCCCAAATCTTTGAGCTTGAACTTGCTGTCCAGAAATTGCTTAAACACATTCACAGCATCCACATCATTACTAGTAATAAGAATATCATCAACATAAACGAGTATGATGATCATAGAACCTCCCTTAATCCTGGTAAAAATAGAATAGTCTGCCTTTGATTGTACAAAGCCTTGATCCACAATTGTAAAGGATAACTTTGCAAACCATTGTCTGCTTGCCTGTTTAAGCCCATAAAGGGACTTTGTCAGTCTACAAACCTCCCCCTTGCTACCAAACCCAGGTGGAGGGAACATGTAAACCTCTTCATGTAAGTCCCCATGCAAGAAAGCATTGTTGACATCTAACTGAGTTAAATGCCAACCATGAATAGCAGCAAGAGCCAAAAGAGTCCTAACAGTAACAAACTTAACCACAGGAGAAAAGGTCTCATAAAAGTCTATACCTTCAGTTTGTGTAAAACCTTTGGCCACTAACCTAGCCTTATACCTCTCAACAGAACCATCAGCCTTCAACTTGATTTTATAAACCCATTTACACCCAATTGGTACCTTACCAGGAGGAAGCTTGCACATAACCCAAGTACGGTTAGCTTGAAGTGCATCAATTTTAGCCTTCATGTCATCAAGCCACTTAGGATCATTCAAAGCTTGAGCATAAGTTTTAGGCTCCTTAGCAATGGTTAATGCAAGGGCAAAGGATTTATGGGAAGAAGAAAGTTTGGCATAGGAAAGTGTTGAAGCAAGTGGATAAAGAATACCTGTATCACCAAGAGCAGTGGAAGCATCTGATTGAGGAAGTGAAACCGAGGCAGACACATGTGCAGAAGCCAAGTTGCAATGATATTCCTGAAGATAACTAGGAGGTTTCCTAACTCTAGTGGACTGTCTAACAGGTTGATCATCAGGTTGGGATTAAGGAACATCACAAGAAGAATTAGAATAGTTAGAATCAGGATGAACAAGGTCAGGGAACTCATCAGGAGGTACAGCCAAGTTTGTGGAGAAAGAGGGAGTGAATTCTGCAATGGGAAAAAAAGAAAAGGAATCTGGTATGATAGGTTGAGAAGGAAACATGTTGGGGCAAGAAGAAATGGGAACAGACTTAGAATTGGACAACCAATGTTTAAAAGGAAAGATACTTTCTTTAAAAACAACATCTCTAGAGACCAAACAAGTTTTAGTAGCCAAATCATAAACCTTATAGCCTTGTTTATGATTTGAGTCTAGAAGCCCAAAACATAGTAAAAATTAAACAGAGCTCTTGATCAAGATTGCTTTAGCTTCGAGATTTGTAGTGATCCCTCCCAGATTTCAAGTAACAACTCATTCTGATTCTTAGAGAGAGAGAGCAAAGACCGAGAAAATGAGAGAGAGAAAAACAGTGTTTACACGGTAATTAAAGCGGTGGCAAACTTGTAATTAAAGCTTTTTAAAAAATTTACACGATATGCTTCCATGATATAAAGTACTTTGTAATTCTAGCTGTGGCAAATTTGTAATTAAAGCAAACAAGACTTCAATTTTATTTTTTATTTTTTAGGTAAAACCATAAGATATAGTCCTAAAAAATAAAATAAAATGATATAGTGTTGTACATCATATTAAAACATTTGAAAACATTCTCATTAATAGTTTAAATATGAAGAAATAATTAATGAAAATTAAACAAAAAATAATAAAATCATATAATGTTTTCAATATTTTTTTTAATGAGAATGTTTTCTACATACTTAAATTATAAAACATTCTACTTTTTTTTTTCATTTTCGTTGATTTTGGTCTTATGTGACAAATGAAATGCTTAGGTAATATTGTGTATATTTGTCTAAAAATATTTTTTATAGGCTTGAATTTTTTTTTATAGGATATAGACTTAAAATTTAATTGTAAAAATTTGTAAATAGAATCATATGATATCAAATTATTATTTGGGGTTTATTGATAATTTAAATAGTTTATTTGTAATAAAAAATTTATAGAATTATGAAGGGATAAAAATTTTAATTATGGTTTTGTTATACATAAGAAAAGAATAAGTGAATCAAGCAGCTCATGAACGAGCTCAAGTTGCTCTAAAAGAAAATGAACTAAGTTTGAACATATAATATTGTTTGATAATAAATTCGAGTTCAGCTAGTGTTCGAAATAAAATTGAATGATCGAACTTGAAGTTTTAATACTGGTTCGGCTTGTTTACAACTGAAAGCTCGAAAATGTGTTGAAAACACAAGAGCTGTTTAGACCCCTAATTCAAAGTTACGGCTTGGTTGATTTTACACTAACTTAATACTAAGTGTGGAATAATGTAAACACAAGCATACAAACAAGAGAGCTACTCTAATCCATATTTAAAGCAACACAGCAGTAAAATGAAATGAACAAGAGTAGGGAAGAGAGATGCAAACACAGATAACACGCCGATGTATTATCGAAGAGGAAACCGAAGAACTCGGCGAAAAACCTCTCCATCGCCCTCCAAACGGTAATTAATCCACTAGACAATCAGTTGGGATACATGGGTTAGCAAGAGACCCTCCAAGCCTAATCTACCTGCTATACCTAAGCCCTCCAAGCTCCTACTCCAACAAGGCTTTTCGGAACCGTGTCTTGTCTAGCTCTCCGAATCCCGCAACAAGCTCCATGTTGCATCTGCCATCCTTGGCTTCTTCCAATGCTTCCCAGCAGCACCAAATTATCACTTGACACTCTAAAAGGGTGTGGTAAGTGTTTGGGCTATCAACCTCTCAATGATATGGAAATGGAGAGGTAGGAGATGAGGAAATTCCACAAACAAATGTGTAGAGAATTGTTGGTATAACAATTTCTAACTCTCAAGTGTTTTTGCTAGGGTTTTCTCTCAGAAGCTCTCCTTATCATTTGTGGGTAATGTGGGTATATATAGTGTGGGTGCAGAAAGTGTGTATCAGATAGTATAGTCTGGCAGAACAGAATGTCTCGCGGGAAGGCCTTACCTGCGAGATACTCGCGAGACACAGCTGTCTCCATCTGTACTAACTCTTCGCATTCTAGTCATGTGCAGGGCACATGCATGCTTTTGCGGGATGCTTAATCGCGAGATACCCGCGAAAACCCTCTTTGCTTCAATTGTTTGAGTCTTCACACTCTCTCTCACTATCACACAACCCTTACAATAAATTCCCACAACAAATACAGGGTACATAAGATTGAATAAAATTACAATCAAATTTGGCACGGAATAGAAGCTAACAAAATACATAATTGAAAATCACAACTTTACAACAACCATGTTTAAGACTAAATTAATCATTTGGATGTCCCCAGCATTTTTATAAAAATAAAATAATAAAGAAATGTTGCCAACTTAACAGCTGAAGACCAAACTTAAATTTATGAGGTTTGAGTTTGCGTAAACATTGAAATTGAATTACTCAAAGACATATTGTCTCCAATCTCTAAAGCATTAGGTGAAGAAAAATATTTTAGGCCATACGCATATGAATACGGACAACTTTGTTAGTAAAATAATAGTAGTACATAATTTTATATCAGGCAACATAATAAAAGCAATAGAGACCGAAAAACAAAGGGGTATATATATAAATATATATATATATATATTTATATGATTTAGAATTTAATTGAATCTAGACTTCTCGGTTTTTGCACCAAACAATTCACTTGCCACAAAAATTAAAAATTAGATAGGACACAGACGCAAAATTGAGCTCCAATTAAAATTCAATTTAAAATCTAATTGAATTTAGACTCTTTGATTTCTACACCTAATAATTTACTTGATACAAAAATTAAAAAATAGATGAGACACGTGGCACAAATTTAAAGTCCAATTTAGAATTTAATTGAATTTTCTCTCTGTTTTGGTTTTTGATATATATAGAGAGAGAGAGAGATTCATTCATATAGGACACGCAAGAAAACAAAGAATACCACATAAATACACATAAAAATAAATATCATTAGACTTTTCTCTATCCCTTGCGAATAGAATATTGTGTCAGGGCTGAGCTCCTATAAAATTGATGTTAGATTAACCCCAAATTACCATCGCAATGGAACTTTAAAAAGTAATACATATATAAACTAATCTTTTCTTTTTTTATTAGGCAAAAACATTTTACTGTACATATTATACACGTCAGTACAGGAAAATTTACGACAAAAGGGTTATAGGCAAATTTTCACACCCCCACAAAATTCCACAACAAAAACACAAATAAAAAATAGGATTTAAATCATGCATCTATCGCATGGTTATTTTATCAAACAACAGCAAAAAAATCCATTATTACAAGTAATTGTATCCAACAAGGATTCACACTTTCTTCTTTTTAAGGCACAATCTTGTAAGTTTTCATCTTATCTATCCAAGTAATCATCGAATCCTTAGAGTTCCTAAACCCCAAGAATCCATGCTCCTTGCTCTTATTCATACTATCCACGTAATCCCCTCCCTTCAACATCAAATCCGCAAACCACCAAACCCCAACTTCCTCTAACTTTGTAGGCTGCAACTGATTCTCTCTCACAATCTCATCCCACACTAGACTTTTATCCTTCATCATGTCTACCAAGGTAACTCTCTCACCCTCCATAAACCCATAATTCTCAATCCCAAATTGTTCAGCCAACACCTTCCAAAGATCCTTCCACTTAAACACATCCCCATTGTTGCAATTAAATGCTTCATTCCTTGCATTAGGATCCACCACAGCCCAAATTTGTTGCTCAGCAATAAGATCAGCATCTGAAGAAGTCATATAGTAATATTCCCAAGCATCTTTGTTTCCAGGAAATTTCAAAGTAAGCCCCTCGTGCTTACATATAGCCGCATACACACAAAGCGTGCCAATTATATTCATCAAACTATAAGGTGAAAACCCAAATATAGTAGTAGGCCTATGGACCGACCAAGTCAACCCCTCTTTATTCTTAACTTCATCAAACAAAATATCTTCTTGAGTGTAATAAAAACTGGGCACGTTTAAACGTGGCATGTCCTCAGTAAAAGGTGGGATATGGTGTTCGATTTTGCCAAAGGTTTCGAAGTTTCCTATGTAGTGTTTGACACCTGTTTGGAGACAAATGTGTTTGAGGTTTGGCGCATGGGGAATTACTGCTCGTAAAACATTGCGGAACATAGTACCATTGGTTTCACAATTTTGGGCCTCGGTGGGCTGACTAGCCCATGTTACATAGAAAATGTGTGTCACATCGGTGAGTTGGGAAAGTTTGGTTTGGGTTTCTTTTGTGTCAGAGACATCGCATTGGATGTACTCAACAGGATAGTCTTTGTTCCAATTTGGGCGTGGACGACGTGCCACACCATAGACTTTCCAAGGCCCACCTGGGGTATCTGAGAGTGGCAAGATTTCGGCTAAGCTGTTGCCCACAATGCCAGTCACACCAATCACTAAGCCTATGCTTTGGTAGCTTCGTGGTGCTTCATGATCTTCCTCACATTTCTTCTGTAAAATTCATAGAGAAAGAGTTAGCATATGTGTTGGCGTACAAAATTCATAATAGCATGTTTTGGTGTATAAAGAAAGAGTGAGGGAGTTTATACCTTTGCAGCGCCAACAGATCTAGCCCACCACCAGCTCATTCTGAAATTAGTATAAGTAAGAGGCTTGTAGATATGTAAGCTTAACTATTTATTTAGCCAAAGAAGAATAAATATTTTAATCTGATTTGTGTACTCGCTATCTGCTTCAACTTATATAGAAAATAAAAGAAAATTCCAGAATCAGAAAGAAGACAGTCCACATAAATGACATAAGCCATGACATACTGTACTAGGCCTAACCTCACTGCATAGAAGACTAGAAGAAGTGAATGGATGAACTTGAAAGTTGAAACATGTTTAAAGTCAAATTTGGATAAGATTTCCGTGGGCCACAAAACCTTATCCTCCTTGGGCCACAAAACCTTTGCCTTCAATATGACCACAGAAACCATTTTTTATTTAGCTAGTCCGGAGCACACAATTTCTCAGCTTATCGTGGGAAGTGTTTGATTGGTGTGAAAATTTGCATTGGTGGTGGGCTTGTTTAAAATTGATGTTTACATTAATCACAACTTATTAGTTTAATAGTATGTAAAAAAAAAAGGTAATATATGTATGAACAGCTCTTTTCTTTTCTTATTAACTAGGCAAATACATTTTACCGAACATATCATACATTTCGTTGAAAATTCATATTGGAAGGGTCAGCTATTGTACACACCCACAAAAGTCCACAACAAAAACACAATGACAAAAAGGATTAAAAGCATGTAGATCTCGCATGGTTATTGTATCGAACATTCCTTTACCAACAAGATGCTGCATCTAACATTTATTCACATTTTCTTCCTCAGCGCAAGGCCAGCCTAGGCTTAAGCCAGGCCTAAGGCCCCCTTCAAGAGAAAGACTACCAAATGTTGGGGGGAGAGTGGGCCAATAAGTGTTTTTTTTTTAATTGAAAATATTTGTACATATATTATTTACAAACTAAATATTATTTAAGGAATATTTAAATAAAAAGACTTATTTAAAGTTTTTGGTATACTGCGTTAGGCCTCAAGTTGTATTGAGCTAAGCCAGCCATGTTTCAAGGCACAATCTTGTAAGCTTTCATCTTATCTATCCAAGCAATCAACGATTTCTCAGAATTCCTAAACCCCAAGAATCCATACTCCTTACTCTTATTCATACTATCACAAAATCCCCTACCATATGCAACAAATCCACAAACCACCACACACCAACCTCCGCCAACTTAGTGGGTTGTAGTTGATTCTCTCTCACAATCTCATCCCACACCGGACCTTTATCCTTCATCAACTCCACCAAGCTAACTCTCTCACCCTCCTCAAATCCATAATTCTCAATCCCAAATTTTTCAGCCAACACCTTCCAAAGATGCCTCCACTTGAACACATCCCCATTGTTACAATTAAAAGCTTCATTTCTAGCACTAGGTTCCACCACAGCCCAAATTTGTTGCTCAGCAATAAGATCAGCATCTGAAGCCACGTAGTAATTCTCCCAAGCCACTTTGCTCCCAGGGAAATTCAAAGGAATCCCCTCGTGCTTACATATAACTGCGTACACACAAAGTGTACCAATAATATTCATCAAACTATATGGTGAAAAACCAAATATCATATTAGGCCTATGGACTGACCAAGTCAACCCCTCTTTATTCTTAATTTCCTCTAACAAAATATCTTCTTGAGTGTAATAAAAATTGAACACGTTCAAACGTGGCATGTCCTCAGTAAAAGGTGGGGTATGGGTTTTGATTTGGCCAAAGGATTCGAAGGGTCCTACGTAGTGTTTGGCACCTGTTTGGAGACAGATGTGTTTGAGGTTCGGCGCGTGGGGAATCACTGCACGTAGAACATTGCGGAACATGGTACCGTTGGTTTCACAGTTTTGGGCTTCAATGGGCCGACTAGCCCATGTGACATAGAAGATGTGGGTCACATCGGTGAGTTTGGAAAGCTTGGTTTGGGTTTCATTAGGGTTAGAGACATCGCATTGGATGTACTCAATTGGGTATTCTTTGTTCCAAATTGGGCGTGGACGTCGTGCCACACCATAGACTTTCCAAGGCCCGCCTGGGGTATCTGAGAGTGGTAGGATTTCAGCTAGGCTATTGCCCACGATGCCAATCACACCAATCACTAAGCCTACACTTTGGTAGCTTCCTGGTGCTTCATAATCTTCATCAGATCTCTTCTGTTAAATTCATAAAGAAAGAGTTAAATAAGGATTAGAATGATATTGTTGTTGTTGTTGCAGAGTTGTTGCCATAATCTGATAATTAGCTCATATTTTTTTAGTTGGATTAACGAAGGAGAAGGGAGTGGCTATATATAAGGAATTGGGTATGGGCTTGGTATTCGTATGTTTTTTTTGTTGTTTTTTTTTTTTTTAGGAAAGTTTTTTTTGTAGTTTATTTGCTAAATATGAGACAAAATATATATCATCTAATTTTCTTCTTCAAATCAGTTGATGAGTAAAACAAAAATAGTTAGGTAAATTTTTATTTAAAACTCTAAATAAGTTTAAACTTTAGAGGTGGATCAAATTAAACCCTGTAATTATAAAAGTAACGTAATAAAAATTAAAGTTAAACCCTATAGTTTTGAGGGGGAAAAAAAAAAAAAAAACTCAATCCTATAATAAACTGCTAAAAGCACATTCTCAAAATAAAAAAATAAAATAAAAATAAAATAAATAAAAAAAACTAAAATCTTAATTAAACACGTGGGTTGAGACTTAATTTGCTACTTCTTGAAATTTCTAAATTATCAGATGTAAAGTATAATTTTTCAAAATATATATATATAACAATGGAACTAGTGTTGGTCCTTTTTCCATAATCAAATTCTTGATGTTGTTCAGAATTTATGGAAATATTATCATTTCATAGGTAGCGCAGATTGAATTTCTGTTTTTGGTCCCAGACCCTATGCTAATGCCCTTGTTCACTTGCAGATAGCAGATCATCCTAATCCAAGAAGTCTTCTCATCCCAGGAAAAACCCCAAAGTTTGAGCCACTTTTATATTGTGGACTATGTAATAAATATGCTATCTATCATGAGCATGCATGTAATGATAATTCTTCATGGGATTCTTATGATAGTTATCCATCTGATGCTCCTTCCACCGATTGATGAATAGTCTCCTTAAATTAATGATACTACTAAAGGAATTCTTATCAAGACTCACTAATAAAGTTGATTCTCTAGTTTGTCTGGCTTGCACAAAAGCCAAAATGCTTCAATGTCTTTGAAGAATATGTTACTGAAAATTTGGAACTGTTTCAAGATACCCCAAATTTGGCTGAAGATTTTGATTCTCCTATTTGTCTAGCCTGCACAACGGCCAAAACACTTCAATATTTACCACTGCTAAAAGCCTGTTTCCCACCAATACAATGCTTCTGAAGATTCCCAATAATAGTGCTCATTTGGTTTCCTTTAGCACAAGAAGACAACAATGCTTCTGAAGGATGGTGCTCATTAGTTTCTTTTGGCACACAACGACACCAATTATGGCCTAGACCCTTAAATTGCAGGCCTTTGAACTCTACGGAGGATTCCTCAAAAAATTTGAGTCAAAAGTGAGAAAATTCACTTTTACTATTCATTTGTCACTATTTACCTGTCACTATTCATAACAATGTTCCCTCTGAATTTTGCCTATTTAAGGGGGGTTGTCCCTTAAGTTTAAATCAGGTTTTTTCTTAGAGAACTTCCTCTTAGAACTATTCTCCTTCTTGAGAGCCTTTCTTTGAGAGAGTTCTTTGTTTCACCTTAGCATTTCCTACTACCTTACAATCTTGTAACTAGAACTAGTACAAGCCTTGTAATTGTTAACCTATTCTCTTGAGATCTTGTAATCACTACTACTACTGTAAGTGTTTTGTTCTATTTTCAATAACAAGTATTTTCAGATTTCAGTTCATTATTATTACTTGTTGCTACCGCCATCTTGAACAGTTCTAATTGCTTTCAGTTCATTATTATTACTTGTTGCTACCGCCATCTTAGATGGTTCTAATTGCTTTCATATATACCAAGTTAACCCACCATGCCTATAAATTTGCAGATATTAGTGTGTTTGGTTTAATCATTTGCTTATATAGTGTTTTAAAGTTTTACTTTTTCTAACCTATAATAATATTTTATCTACTTTCAACAATTAAGTAAATAATTAAAAGATAAAGTTTTCCTTTAGAAAATTTTCTCTTTGTGATGGTTTATAAAACCATTTTATGTATATTAAACCATATGATTAGTTGATTCTTAAAAAAATTCATATAATTCGTTAAATCATTTTTACCTTAATCTAAATGTATATGTATGTAAAGCTCATTTTTGGAAACTTGAAACCTAACCCTTGCCTCTCACCACACAAGAACTTTATATTTGTGGAGGGACTATCATGATTAGTGATAAAAGAAAACTTTATACATAATTAAGCCCAAATAAACACTTAATTAAACAAACCCCAAACCGAATATATATAGAGCAAGAAAAATTCTAGCAATGATCGATTTTTAGTTTTTACAAGCATTGAACGAAATCATCAAAAGTTTGCATAACGGTCTAATTATAAAGAAGCTTATATATCTTGAGGAATACAAGGTAGAGCTTTAACATAGCAATAGAGATGTGGGGACACTCGGACTAGCTTTTCTCTAACCTGTAAGAGCAAGATCCTATGGTTATGACTCCCATAATTTTTATTTATTTATTTTTTAATTAATCCTATGGTTATGACTTATGACAAAAATATCAGCTTTATTATGCTTTAAAAAAAACAAAAACAAAAACTTATAACTCTTATTTCTCAAGAGTCAAGTGGGTCCCAATTGGCAGTAGCAAGATCCTATGGTTATGAATCCCATAATTTTTATTTTTATTTTTTAAAATATTATGGTTATGACAAAAATATCAGTTTTATTATTATTTTAAAAAAATTATAAATTTATAACCCTTATTTATTTCTCAAGAGGCTGTACAGCAAGTGTATTACCAGGAAGAATCAGTAGGAGCTCTAACAATCATGGTCCATGTGCAAGATAACACTTAGAAAATAGCCATTAGGCTGCATGACCATCAAACTACCCTAATTTATAATTTATCTGAAATTATTATTTAAGTGCCCACTGCATTTATTGTCTAATAATATATAGTCTACCAAATCAAATCGTATTCAAGATATTGAAAACAATGCTAACTCTTCGCCATTATGTGACAACAACTAGGTGCAAGTTTATGCCTTCACACTTACTGACGGTGCAGTGAGGATATTATAAAAAGAGTGAGTAATTTGTGGGAAAGCTGAATGTTTTGGAGGTGGAGAGGATATAATCATAAAGCTATCATCAAATACCAATTTTATTACAAACAACTTACAGGTTGACGTAATAATTGTTAGAAACTTAGAATTGCTAAAGAATTAAATTAACAATTTTCTAATAGTTAATATTTTGGTGAGATATAGGTTTATTTGTTAAACTCATATCAAATTTATTACTAAACTCATAAACGAACCTAAACTTAGCTTGTTTTTTATTGAACCCTAATGTTCAAAAGCACTATTATTTAGAGCCCTACTTGAAGTCAGAAAAGTGCCCCTTCTGACCACTCCAAAAGCATATGTATTTATCTGATTTCATTCTATGTCCCACTCCAAAAGCATATTTATGTCATTCATCTTGTATCAATCCTTTGTAACATCCCCAGTATGCTGCTAATCCTAGCTAGCTAGGCTTCAACCTAAAAGCCAGCTCAACCAAAAAGTAGGTGAGATGCCTTTTGTGTTCTAGTCCAATTGCTAAGGTACAAACATTACAAATAAAAATCGTGAGTACAGATCCTCATTTTGAGGGAGTCTGAACTTTTAGTGGACTGATGAGGTTTTTGACCACAACCCAGCTCAAAACAGTAAAATAGCTGGAGCAACTCTATTACTTTTCATCGAGGAAGTGAGTAAATGGCAATCAGTTCAAAAAGTATTCAATAAAGTCAAAATAGTCCCATCAAAATTTCAGTGCTGTAAGGCTTGCTATTACATACTTGCATGCAACTAAAACCCCAATATGATAACAATACCTTCAGACTCAGTTTTAGGTTATATTTTCAGTTAATTACTAAGAAAGTTGGATATCCCAAGCTAGGTGGGAAATCCCATTTTTTCACAAGTCTGCTTCAAAACCCACTTAGTGATTTTTAGAAATATTATATAGACGTGGAGACTAGGAGAGGTTATTGGTACCTATTGCAAAAAACTCCTACTCCTACTCCTTTGTTGGCGACTAGGAGAGGTTATTGGTAAGTAGTCTTTCCTCCAATTTTGAATCAAATCACCAATAGTCTAGAATGGCTCACTATATTAAAATCGTAAGAGAGTTTTTCTAATTGCATTCATAGCTTCCATTTATATATTGTTTTTAGTAATTCATCTAAGATTCATAACCCAAAAATTCCATATCCAATATCCAATTATATAATCTTGACGATTCAAGCAATCCCATAGCTTTTGTGACCCTTTGGTTTCACAGAATCTTTATAGATTCCTAGAATTATATTCCCACCATTTGGTTCATTACTCAGCATTCACAAATTACAACAAGAATTACAACATGTCTTGCAGTTCATGTCCATCAAACTAGAGGTCAAGACCCCAAGTTTGTATAGCATTCCATTCACTAAATATGTTCATGGCACACATTCCAAATGACTTTCACTTGTACACGTTGCATCATGGCACACATTCCAAATGACTTTCACTTGTCATCCACCAAGTGACATATTGGTCATTTTTATGGATCCAGATCCTCCACTATTGTTGAAATAATCAACTTATAAGAGGCAACACACACACTCACATAGTCACACAGAGCATAAATGGAAATTTTCAGGGAAAAAATGAAATGAAAAATAAGGATAAAATAGTAAGCCTCCACCTGATATTGGAAAGTAGGAAGCAGAGGAAAACAACAAAAATCACTTAACAAAGAAAATCATTTCCTTGTATTTCCTTTCCACAACCTTTTGGGCGACATCAAATAAAGCAAAGAGTCCATGATCATCACGCATGTGTGAGTATTGACTATCATATCTATATCCCATGGGCTTTAACAATAGCTATTCATCAATTAAATGGCTTATGGTTTAAGGAACAAAGAATTTGACAAAAAGAAAAAACCAAACCTGTTGGAATTTTTGCTAGCTTCTATTGTGAAACCTGCAACACACAAAACACAGAAACTGAAACAAAAACAGAGTATATTATATTAAGTAGCACGTGTGAGGGAATTATACATAAATTCCTAACAAAAAAAAAAAGAAAAAAAATACATATATGAAACCCAAAAAGAAGAAATAACAATTAAAAGTAAGATGAACCTGCTCTAGATAGCCATCTCTAATAGCATAATGGCGGACCATTATTCCTGCGAGAGAAGTAAATTCTGTGACAACCGCAGTAGCAAGATCTGACATAGCAAGTGATGCAGCAACCTGAAGAACTTAAAGCACATCTTCATCAATTTGCAGAGCTGAACTTAGTTTGGTAACCATATTCTGAATGCGAGTCATCTTGTCTAGCATTGTTCCTAATTTCTCCTATTTTATTTCAAGTTATCAAGATGTAAGAGCTATTAGAGAAGGGAACAGTGTCAATTCATCATCAATCAGATATAATTCTAGCACTTTCAAAAATAACTTTTGATCTTAAATTTTCCCCCACCCCCTTTTCTTTCAGGGGAAAAAAATCCACTATGAGTACTACAAGCTTAAAAGAGTTTGTTCAATTATTATATAAAAGAAACAGTGTTAAAAAACAGTTACATGCTGAACTTTCTAATTCAAAGAAGACAACAGCGAAATTCTCTAATTCCCAAACATATCATCTCTCCTTTCTCATGGATTAAAAAAAGAAAGAAATAATAGAGTGCAAACCTAATAGAGTGCAAATTAAAGGTTATAATCAAAATTGTGAATTTAAAACAAAAATCTTCAGATCTGTATAAAACAGGACAATTATACAAGCAAACAAAATTGGCCACAGCTCAATTAGTTGTACTTTCTTTGATAAGTTTTGGCCCCAAGAGCAGGAAGGAGGGGAAATTTGAACTCGTAACTCCACTATTCTTACCAACATCATTCTCTGAGAAAATGAAATTACTGGACAAATCCCACAACTCCACTATCCCTTCATCATGCAAGGTCACAGACTTGACACCAGCAAGAATGAGGTTCTTTGCTACAGGAAGCAAAGATAACATTGATTTGATCAGCAGCAAGATTACAGATTATAAACCCAACACCAGCAAGAATGAGAATCAAATCACATATATATAGACATGGAAAGAAAGAGGTATAAAATTATTTATCAACCTTTTAAAAAGATAAAAGATAGAGCAAGACACTAGACTACACAATTAAAAGATCATAAATCCAGTGAATATACGAGCATGAGGTTGCATCTTTATTCTAATAATGTCCTAATCTAGCACACACCAAAAAGCCACAACGTTTCACCTCCCCATTATCTAATTAACACAGCACAAAATCAGAACAAGAAAACCAAATCATCAAAAAACAAATTCAAAACCAACATCCATTAGAGCTTAACAAATTTCCTAACTTAGCTCACACTTAAATCCACAAAATTTCACCACCACCATACAAAGAAATGAAAAGGCAAAAAAAAAAATCAAAATCAAAATCAACCAGAGCTCAAATATAATTAAAGACTTAGAAAGTAGATATATACCTATCTCAGCACCAAGACCCTGCAACCCGGAGACGAGAACATTCGAAGCGAAAAGCCGCCTCATCGTCTCACGGCCATACACGGCGAGCTGCCGGCTACGGAGATCTTCATCGATATCCTGCGAATTCGTGTTGCCTAAACCCATGATTGGAATCTCTTCTCCTTGCTCTTGTTCTTGTTCTACAACTATGCCGCCGCTACTGTGATTGTGATTGTTGTTGTTGTTGTTGGTCAAAACGGCGTTTTCCTCGGCGATTCGAAGCTTCTTGTTCTTGTTGAAAGCCGAAGCGCCCTCACACTTCTTGATGGTGTTAAAGTTGCTGCTGTTGTTGGTGTTGTCTTCTTCTTCTACAACCACTGCTTCACTGGCTCTCTTTCTGGGAAGCATATAGTGCAGTAAGCTGCTGAAGAATAGGCGATAAAACCCCAACATTACCGAAATTATCACAACCAAAAAAGCAATCAAGTACCGTTTATCATTACCATTAACATATTTTCCAAGAACGATCTGTACCAGAACCAGAAACGAAACTAGTACCTCCACATTATGAGCTGTGGTCCTCAGCCGATTGTGCTACCCTTTGAGGTAGCCAATTAGTTATCTCTAAAGGAAGAAAGGAAAGATATCTGCATTGACCTTTGAGAGTGAGAGAGAAGGTGAACAGAGACGAAGAAGAGTGCTCGTATGCCGGAGAGGAGGATCGATGGTAGAGAGGGGTGGGTTGAAGGTGAGGGTTTGGGAGTCAAAGGGAGAGAGAGAGAGAGAAGGTGAGAGATCGCGTTAGAGATCAGAGAGTTGATTAGGGTGTTTTTTTTTTTTTTTTTAATACCAAACCTGTAGCCGCGTTTAAACAAACGCAACACGTTTGCGTTTTCCCCCTTTTTTTTTTATTTTTTTTCACGCGCACCAGCTTTTAGGAGACAGTGCACTGTTTTTTTTTTTTTTTTTTGGAGAAACTATTCATCACTGTTTATCAGGAAAAAAAATATTAAAAATGGTCCCACGATACTATTCACACATTTAAAAATTATTTGCTACAGTGTTTTCAGTTTTCAATTTCAGCAAAAATAAATTGTATCCAAACGGAGCATAATCCGCATTTATAGAAAACGCAGCTTAGGTATACAGTTGTAGCCGCATTTATAGAAAACGCAGCTCTAGGAAAGGCTTATTAAACGCGGCTTTAGGAAATATTTAAAAAAAAAAAAAAAAAAAAAACGGATGGGTCTATAGTCACGTTTTTAAAATGCGGCCTAAGCCAACCCATAAACGAAGCTCAAACATAAAAAAACGCGGCTATAGAGATGGTCTTAGGCTGCGTTTGGCAAACACGACTAGTGTAGCTGCGTTTTTACCAAATGAGGCTCAAAGGTAGTCTATAGCCGCGTTTTTGTAAACCCTGCTTAAAAAAACGCAGCTAAAGCTCACGTTTTTTGTAGTTAATTCTATATATAACCAGTTACTCTCATACCCCGAAACAACAATTATACATTTCCAAATCCCCAACAACTAGTCATTCCCAGATCGCCCAAACATGTCTTCAAAGTCTTCCTCATCTCCTTCCAAGCTCCAATCCTCTTCCAGTAATGGCTCTCCTTCAATAGATAGAGCGAGAGAGAGGAGAGAGAGAAGCCAGAAAAAGAGAAATAAAGCAAGAGAAAGAAACCCAAGTACCTGCACCTAACATTGGAAGAGAGAACCACCAGAGTAAGAAAGAGACTTGTGGTTGAGACAACGCAAAATCATTTAAAAATCAATAAAAAGAAAACTAAGAAATCAAAAAAGCAAAAAATAGATACTGATCCACCACGGTAAGAGATATAAATAGAGAGAGAGAATATTGAGAAACTTTACCTAACACCGAAAAAGAGAGCTACCACCGGAAAGATAGAAACACCGCTGAGGCAGTGATAATAGCTGATGGACGGCAGTGGCTCAGTAGAGGGAGAGAGGGTTCAAAAGGGAATAAAGTGGGAAAGGGGAGTGGGACAGGGGAGTAGGAGGTGGCACATTAAGAGAAAAGGTTCTAGAGTTTGTGTGAACTAATTGGCTTTTATATAGGATAGGAAGAGCTGGTTATTTAAAAAAATTTATTAATTATATAGTATATTTTAAATATATAGTATTAAATATATGGGTGGATCAAGTCAGGTTTGGCAAGTTTGGAATTTTATAACCCGAACTCAACCCAACTTGCTATCAAAAAAATTTTGTAACCCAACCCAACCCACCAAGCCCTAAAAACCTACCCAACCCGACGGATTAGGTTAGGTCGAGTCGATTTTGGCAAGTTGGTGGGTTGGCTGCACACCCCTAACCATAACCTTCCAAAAATTAAACACATCCCCGTTATTACAATTAAGCGCTTCATCCAGCCCAAGTTTGTTGTCAAGTGATATTAATGTGTTCAGGAACAGTTTATTTGTGGTAACTTATTTGTATAATACTTATCAAAATATATTGTTTTTGTTTTTTGACAACTTTTATGTTAATAACTTAAAATGTGTGAGAAAAAGCAAAAGAAAAAAAAATGCAAAAGCCAAATACACTCCATACTGGATTATGAGGCGAAAAAGAAAATTTTCACTTTTTATCATCTTTTTTTAGTCCTTTAATAACTCAATAAATGGGAAAAATAAGGATTTAAACCTGAAATTCTATTGAAAATACTAAAAGATGTAAGATGAACTACAACACACTTTTTTTTTTCCTATTAACAAAGAAAAAGATTAATATAATAAATTAACCATAAATCACATGGATGTCTAGTTTTTTTAATATGTTTAAAAGAATAATTATCAATCTTTAAGCTCTTATTTGAGATGAGAAAATGGAATAGAACGAAAAAGAATGAAAAACTTTATATTTTTAAAAATGGATCCGATGATCTTCACACAAATTTATCAAAAAATAAAGATCTTCACAGATAATAATTTGTTTAAAATATAAACCTGCTTTTAAGCTATTGGGCTGCTCAGTGCTCACTAGCAAAATAATTTTAGACTAAAAAATTCAAAAGTTAACGTTACACGATTACGGAAATGTTACAAAGGAACAAGACTTTTTTCTTTTGATCTTAAAAAGACACTGCAACCCTCAAGCTTCCAAATAAGAACGAAGCCTCCCAAGAGTCCACGCTTGACGCTTCTGTCCAAGAAAAATACATGTCATGGCTTGTGTCATTAACACACCCAGTTTCAACTTTTTTGTGTAATTGGGTGAGCTTGCAATTGATATATTTAACTCTATGATGGTGGCAATTATTGAGGATGAATGAATTTAAAAAATGGATGATAAACCCACCATTCATGTGCACATGAGGTATGATAATGAAAATGATTTGGTTTGAGTTCAATACATCCAACGCACTGGACTCAGTCAGATGGTGATACGTATTCAAAAGTGGATATGTATCACCATCTTAGATGTCATGGCTTGTGTCATTAATGCACCCACTTTCAACTTTTTTATGTAATTGGGTGAGCTTGCAATTGATATATTTAACTCTCTAATAGTGGCAATTATTGAGGATTAATGAATTGAAAAAATGGATGATAAACCCACCATTCATGTGCACATGAGGTATGATAATGAAAAGGACTTGGTTTGGATTCAATGCATCCAGTGCACTAGGCCCAGTCAAATAGTGATACGTATTCAAAAGTGAACATGTATCACCATCTTAACGGGTTCAGTGCCACTGGACATTGAACCCAAGCCTAGCCCTAATGAAAATATGGATGAAAACAGAGAACTAATAAACAAATTAATGGCAGCAGATGGTTGCTTTTAAGTATATTAATTGCCTTTGATCTTAAAATAAGCAGCCAAAAGGATAAATTCAAGAGTCCTCTATTTAGTCAATTTTTATAGATAAAAATTATTAAATTTTTATATTTAAAATTTTTTTGAATAGCTATTTTTAATTAGCTTCTTTTTCTTTCTTTCTTTATTTCTTTCCCTTTTTTTTTTTTTTTTTTTTTTTTTGTAATAATGGATAATGCCTAGACTAAAGAAATAGGTAAGTTACAAATAAAGCCATCCAGGTCCATGGCTAAAGCATTCGTCAATCTCCACCACAAGCAGTGGGATATCAAAATAAATAAAATTACAAGATAAAAAGATTCCATGGTTGGCAAGACCATCAAAACTGCGGTTTTCTTCCCAGTAGATGTGTCCAATTCTTTTGTTAGGAAACTCATCCAATAGGATCCTATAGTTAAGGAGAAGAGGTTTCAAGGAGTTATTTAAAGAGTATTTTTAAGAATAATTACAAGGATGAGGGGTCCACTTCGATAATGAGGCATCTTATTCAATCTTTGCTTTGGTGTGTAAGTGCATATTTATGTTTAAAATGAATAACATCTTATTTGTTTAAGACTTTAAGTTTGTATTTGTTTTATATATATTACAATAAATAAACTATTAATCCAATTATTTGATGTCTTGAAGCATTCTTCTCGACTTCTCGTCTAGCCAAGCGTCCATCCACAGCCTCCATTCCTTTGGATATTCCTGCTCACAAAAAACAAATTATTGGTAGGGATAGTATGAGTCTTTCACAATCCTTTTTTGGTACTTCTCCAACATGAAATTGAGTCTGTCTATTTCACCGTCAAAGAAGACTACATCAGTCGGTTCTAGATTTCTTCTACAAAACAACATTGGTGAAGTGTTAGCTCCATCATGCGTTCGGGTGGAGAAGACTTTGAATACTTTGATTAGAGATAGTTTTGATTTTTCTTTTCTTTTCTTTTTTGTTCGCAAACCTTTACAATGTAATCGTGCTGCATTAGGTTTGGTTAATGTTGTAAAAAAAAAAAAAAAAAGTCATTATTTGTTTAGAAGAATGTCTATCTTTTCTTGTCTTCATTGTATAATTAATTCTATCTAAATAAAGTCTACTATCGTTTCTACTAAAAAAATCTAATTATTTGAATCAATGACGTTATGGTTAAACTATTAAACCATGTCAACATCATTTGACTATTCAAATGTTGATAAATTACCTCATCAAATGATCAACTCAAATCTGCCCTTGATCACGAAAAAATAAAAAATAAAAAACTACTGAACCACGTTATCATCATTTAACTATTCAAATGTTGGATAAATTCTCCCCCGGGAGAAAATCACTAAAAAGATTTAAAAAGCACCTCATCAAATCTACCTTGAACACGAACTTACAGTTAACAACTGGCTCCATTATCATAATCAAACCCCTATAAATTTAAGAATTCGGAGCAGAGACTCACAGTCAAGCCAGCTCCTATTCACCTACTGGATCCTCTCACACCCACATCCCAATCTCTTCAATTCTCCCTCAAAAATGAGCTGGTGGTGGGCTGGAGCAATCGGTGCTGCCAGGGCAAGCACAACCTATTTTACTAATCTCTTTCTAATGCTATCTATCGGATAATTCTCAGAGTACAGTGACGTGACATTCCTTCTTCGTACATTCATGATAGATGATACTATTAATTTAATTAATGGCATTCACTTTATATGAATACGAAAGGAGTGAATATCATATTACTGTACTTCTTAGAGAATACCTAGTAATTACTCACTATATAATTAGGCATATCTAACAATTTTTATTTTTATTGATTTCACAGAAGAAATTCGATGAAGATGAAGCCCCGCGAAGCTTTCAAAACGTGGGATTAGTGATCGGTGTTACAGGCATAGTTGGTAACAGCTTAGCTGAAATATTACCACTTTTAGACACCCCAGGTGGGCCATGGAAAGTCTATGGTGTGGCACGTCGTCCACGACCAAACTGGAATTCAGACCACCCTGTCGAGTATATTCAGTGTGATATCTCCGATCCTCAAGAAACTCAAACCAAGCTTTCCCAACTCACCGATGTCACACACATTTTCTATGTCACATGGGCCAACAAATCCACTGAGGCTGAGAATTGTGAAACCAACGGTGCCATGTTCCGAAATGTCCTACGTGCGGTGATCCCCCATGCGCCTAATCTGAAACACATCACTCTCCAGACAGGTACTAAACACTACATCGGAGACTTCAAGGCTTCTGGAAAAATGAGGTTCGCAAACGATCAGCCTTTTACAGAGGACTTGTCGAGAGTGGAAGTACCTAACTTCTATTACACTCTTGAGGATGTTATGTTCGAGGAATCCGAGAAAAAAGAGGGACTCACTTGGTCAGTGCATAGACCCAACGTAATTTTTGGGTTTTCGCCTTATAGTTTGATGAATATAATTGGGGCACTTTGTGTTTACGCTGCTATATGTAAGCACGAGGGGGTTGCTTTGAAATTCCCTGGTGTTAAAGCTGCTTGGGAGTGTTATTCTGTGGCTTCCGATGCTGATCTTATTGCTGAGCAACATATTTGGGCTGCTGTGGATCAATATGCGAAGAATGAAGCCTTTAATTGTAACAATGGAGATTTGTTTAACTGGAAGCATCTTTGGAAGGTGTTGGCCGAGCAATTTGGGATTGAGGAGTATGGATTTGAGGAGGGTGAGAGAGTGAGCTTGGTGGAGTTGATGAAGGACAAGGGTCCAGTGTGGGATGAGATTGTAAAGGAGAATCAGTTGCAACCCACAAAGTTGGAGGAGGTTGGGATTTGGTGGTTTGCAGATTTTACTTTGGGAAATGAAGGTTTGATGGATAGTATGAATAAGTGTAAGGAGCATGGGTTTTTGGGGTTCAGGAACTCCAAGAACTCATTCATTTCCTGGATAGATAAGATAAAAGGCTACAAGATTGTGCCTCAGTAAGTTTTATTCAGTGAAAGTTGCTATGTCTTGTGAATAGGTGTTGGGATTGAAATGAGGTGCAATAGCAATTACCACATTCCTTGTGAAAAAGCAAAAATTAACATACTAAAAAAGTTTAAAATGAAAAAGTAAAAAAAAAAACAAAATTTATCTTATTAAATTTTACCTTTGATATAGAGATGGTAATTGCATAGGGCCGTATCCAAATCTTAGGTGGATGTTGAGGCGAGGTTTCAGATCTGTGTGCTATGTAGTAGTTGAAGTTGCTTTTGTCTTGTGCTGTGCAATGTAAGGGTTACTCTGTTATCTCATATCTGTTGGATTTTGGGTTTTAGCCTTTCTGTGTTATTTGGTAATTGAATAAAAATTTGTTACTAATTTCTCGGAAAAATATATACATTAAAGAAAGAATACATAACACCCCCAACCCCCAAAAAGAAAAAACTGCAAGAAAATATGTCATAGTTTAAATAACAAATGATACTCCTGTTTACATAGACCTGCTTTGTGTTATAGAGCAATTTTTTCTTTGAGTACAGACCACAGCCTGTAGGATATATAATTTGAAGAATGTGGGCAGTGGGCACTGTTGAGAAAGAGCACACTCAAAACATGTCTCTGGATTTTGCAGAGAAGCTCTCACACGCAGAAAATGTGAATGTGGGCACTGTTGGAATGTCTGAGATTCCCACCTCAAGTTTTGCAACAAAAAGTAATGTTCTATATTTTTCCACCTATAATTTTGGTTCAAATATTAGTTGCGTGTGTTATTTTATTGTTGTTTGTGAGTGTTCTTGTATTCTTGTTATCACCATAGACTCCTTATTTATGATTGTAATGCACGTTAAAGTTGTTTTTTTTTTAATGATTAGAATTACTATCAAGCGTAGAGTTCTGCCCACAGCTTGAATTCTTGCCCCCAAGACCCTCAAATACTTGGTAGTAGTACCTATGAAGGTACCAACTTGCCTAAGAAGTGCGGTGGTACCCAAGAAAGTTTTTGTGCATATATTTGGAAGTAATACGGCATATGGGTAACATTGGGTAACATTGGTTCAACATAGGACTGCGTTTTTTTTTTTTAGTCCAAGGGAATAAATATAAAACTTGGGTTAAGACCCAATTAAAAGATATAGATCTAGATGGGCTGCAAAAGGTTTGGGGCCAAGGGCTTTGATTGAATGTGGAGCCCCTTTTATTTCTTGCCAGTGTCAGGAGCCCAATTTCACTTGAGGATTCAGTTAGCGCACTCTTTTTGGGGCTCGACCAGTTTACGATATAGCTAGATAAAAGAAAGAATACAAGTATATCCCGTTTACATAAACCAGCATTTAAAAGGTTCCTCAAAAAAAAAAACCAGCATTTAAAACTCGTAATGACATTATTCAGCAAAAAATAGAATAAAACTCGTAATGACATTAGCTACAGTATATAGGCTTCGAATTCTTTTTTAGGCAACTAAAGGGATCGGACTTGGGCTTATAGTGCATTGCAAAAACCATATCAGATAAGTGCATTCTGATATAGTATCTTCCGAATTTGTTTGGAACATTTGATCAAACACAGAGAAATCAAAGAGCTAGAAAAATTTGTCTACAGAATATATATAATCCCAAAAGCCAAATAAGGCTTTTTATGTTTAAAATTTGACCATAAAGTACAATAGCATCATTGTTTCATGTTTTCCATGCCATTACAGGAAAATTCACAACAACATAAAGACACTTCATTAATTTTGTTCTAAGTGAAACCAATGAACCATACCTCTAAATTTCCATCCAATTCAGGCTTTATTTAACGACAACATCCATTACAAACAACAGCATTCAAAGAACCCAAAGAGACATTGAATCACTTAGTAGCCAGCACTTTACTAAGGTACAATCTTGTACCCTTTCACCTTATCAATCCATGAAATGAAGGAGTTCTTGGAGTTCCTGAACCCCAAAAACCCATGCTCCTTACTCTTATTCATGCTATCCAACAAAGCCTCCCCACCTAAAATCAAATCCACAAACCACCAAACCCCAACTTCATCCAACTTTGTAGGCTGCAACTGATTCTCCTTCACAATCTCATCCCACACAGGACCCTTATCCTTCATCAATTCCACCAAGCTCACTCTCTCACCCTCCTCAATCCCATACTCCTCAATCCCAAATTGCTCAGCCAAAACCTTCCAAAAATGCTTCCACTTAAACACATCCCCATTGTTGCAATTAAAAGCTTCATTCCTCGCATAAGGATCCACCGCAGCCCAAATTTGCTGCTCAGCAATAAGATCAGCATCGGAAGCCACAGAATAACACTCCCACGCAGCTTTAGCACCAGGGAATTTCAAAGCAACCCCTTCATGTTTACATATAGCAGCGTAAACACAAAGTGTCCCAATTATATTCATCAAGCTATAAGGCGAAAACCCAAAAATCGTGTCAGGTCTATGAACCGACCAAGTCAATCCCTCTTTTTTCTCGGCCTCCTCGAACAGAACATCCTCGAGCGTGTAGTAAAAGTTGGGCACCTCTAACCTCGGCAAATCTTCCGAGAAAGGCGGATCGTGCCGTGGGAATCCAGGTTTTCCGAAAACCTCGAAGTTTCCGATGTAGTGTTTAGTACCCGTCTGGAGGCAGATGTGTTTGAGGTTCGGCGCGTGAGGGATCACCGCGCGTAGGACATTCCTGAACATGGCACCGTTGATTTCACAATTCTCAGACTCGATGGATTTGTTGACCCAAGTGGCGTAGAAGATGTGGGTGACATCGGTGAGTTGGGAAAGCTTGGACTCGGTGTCTTGAGGATCTGCGACATCGCACTGGATATATTCGATGGGGTGGTCTGAATTCCAGTTTGGTCGTGGACGACGCGCCACACCATAGACTTTCCATGGCCCACCTGGGGTATCTGAAAGTGGTAATATTTCAGCTAAGCTGTTGCCAACTATGCCTGTCACACCGATCACTAATCCCACGCTCTGAAACCCTTTTGGTCCTTCATCTTCATCAAGTTTCTTCTGTAAAAATTCATGAAAACAGAGTTAGATTAAGCTTTAGATTAGAAAGAGATTTAATATTATTGTGTTTGGGGTTGTACTTGCCCTGGCAGCGCCAATAGCTCCAGCCCACCACCAGCTCATTTTTGAGGTTGGAGAAGAGAGAGGTGGTGCTGATGATGATGATGATGATAATTGAAGGGCTTGGAATTTGGTATTTGGGAGTGAGACCAGTAGGTGAATGAATAGGAGCTGGCTAACTGTCAGTCTCGAATCTGGATTGTTGAATTTATAGGGGGTTTGATATATTGGTTGGAAAGAGATTAATAAATTGGAGCAAGTTGTGAGTTTGTGGTCAAGGACAGATTTGAGTTGAGAATACTAACTTAGGCTGCGTTTGTTTTGGCTGAAAAGGATTTCAGAAAATTATTTTACCCCACAGCGTGTTTGGTAAAGCCTGTAAAATAAAGTCAAACGAAAAATCAACAACTTTGACCAGAAAATAAGCCTTTGATCCGGAAAATATTTTACACTTCTATTTTACCTTTAAATGATTTCCGGATTCAGACACCGAAGAGAGAGAGAGAGCACGAAGAGAGACTAGAGAAAGTGAGATCGGGCTCACGCCGTCCACTGCCCCAAGCCCAAACGCGTGGTTGAGTTCGCGCCATAGAGCTCGCGCCGTCGAGATCGCACTGGGGAGATCGTCTCATTGAGATCGCACCGTGAGATCGTACCGTGAGATCGTCTCGCCGCCCTCTAGATCGAACTCTTTTTGTCTCAATCTCGGCGCCGCCTGAAGCCTGCCGCCGCTAGACCGGTCTCATCGCCCATGATCCACCCATGACCGATCTCTCTCTTTCTCGATCTACCACTCCCTTTCCCTCGATTTGCGATCACTCTCTCTTCCTCCTCCCTCTCTCAGTTTGACCGAATGGTTTTGTGTATTGAGAATGGTTTTGTTTTGATTTTTGTTTCTTTAAAAGTTTACATATTGCAATTTTCTATTATAAAATTTGTTTGAAAGCTGAGAAAATGTGAGAAACTAGTAGAAAAATGCATTTTCAGAATGCAACCAAACACATGAAAACATTTTCTAGAACAATTTTTATAATGCAGCCAAACACTTGAAAATATTTTCCTTTCCCGAAAATAATTTACACCTGAAAATATTTTACACTTGAAAAATATTTTACATTCAACCAAACGCAGCCTTAGTAAATTTCCTTTTGCTTGATATGCGATGGGACATAATGTTTTTACAAATTTTTTTTTTTAATAATTGTTATTGCGTTTTTTAATTGATATATAATAAAAATGGTATTAATAAATAAATTTAAGTAAAAACAATTTTACTTTAACCGTAACAAATCATATATATGAATAATGTTTTAATAATATTGTCTCATAAATTTTAATTTTAATTTTATTATTAGAAAGTTACAATGATAGAAGAGTGATTTAGGTTATATTTGGTAACCGTTTTTGTTTTCTATTTTCAAAAACTTGTTTTTGGGAATATAAAGAAAAAACAATTTTCTTGTATTTTTGAAATAAAAAACATATTTGATTAGTTGAAATTAAAAAAAAAATAGAAAATATTAAAATATGTTGCTACTAGGATTTGAAATCTAATGCTAACTTATTAAATGAGACAAATTCATTAAATCAGATGCATTAGTTGAGCTATGCCTATAAGGTTGTTGATCACATTAATTAATATTACTCTAAAATAATTTGAAGAAGTCAAAAGTGAAAATGAGATAATTGAATTTTACATCTTGAATACTAATTTAAATAGATATCAAATTAGTGTTATAAAGCATAATTATTAAAGTCCTAAATCATTCAAAATGATTGGTTCCTATTTCGTTACATAATCAACATTTAAATAAACATCAACTAATCCTAGTCCTATTTTGGTTTCCATTTAAGATATTTATGAGTAGGAAAAACTTAACTCAATAATTTAAACATAAAATGCCAAGGGCCTTATAGTTGAATTGGCGTCTGTTCATGCACAAAATGCTTGGGGTTTAGGGGAGAAAGGGTTTGAGCTGCGAAGTTAGCAACATATTATAATTATCTCAAAAAAAATTTAAACACAAATTGTTAGGATTAAAAACTCAATAACGGAGTTACCCGTTTATTTCACAATTTATAATTTAAAAACTTAGGTTATGTTTGATAATCGTTTTTGTTTTCTATTTTCAAAAACTTGTTTTTGGGAATATAAAGAAAAAAACAATTCTTGTATTTTTGAAATCAAAAACATGTTTGGTTAGTTGAAATTAAAAAGATAGTTTTTTGAAAAAAAAAATAGAAAATACTAAAATATGTTGTTACTAAGATTTGAACTCTAATACTAACTCGTTGAATGAGACAGATTCATTAAATTAAATGCGTGTTTTCATTAATTTTTGAAAATTAGAAACTGAAAATAACATTTTGCATGTTTTCAGTTTTTTTCACAAATTGAGTTTTAATAACAGTTTTTGTTTTTTGTCAATTTTGGGTTGCCAAACAAGTTTTTTAGTCTCAAAAATAAAAATTTGTTTTTGGAAACAGAAAATAAGGAGAAAAAACAATTACCAAACATACCCTTAGTATTTGAGTTACTTTTTTTTTTTTTTTTTTTTTTTTTTTTTTTTTATGAACTCATTGTTCGGGGGCCTTTTTCGGTTGCTCGACCACGTGTTGTTCGCTAGAGGGGTGACCTTGCTAGACCCGGGTTGTATTTGGGGAGTTGCGTCCGGAACTCAACATTGGACCACGTGGTCCAATGGCTACCGGCGTACTTTTAAGCCTAAAAAACCGTAAAACCTAAAGTCTAAGAATCATGATAATGGTCAAATAAATATATAATATGTGTTTGATATAATAGCTTTGATTAGTAGTTGTAATAGTAATTGAAATAAAGTAATATGTATTTAAAGGTAAAGTAATCATGTACTCAATGATGTAAATTTAAAGAAATGGAAGCAAAGTCACTTATCTTTTAAGCTTATAAAATGCATACAGCCCAAAGTCTAAGAATCATGATAATGGTTGAATAAATAAATAATAAATGTTTGATGTAATAGATTTGATTAAAAGTTGTAATAATAGTTGAAATAAAGCAATATGTATTTGAATGTGAAGTAATCGTGTACTCAAGATGTAAATTTAAAGATATGGAAGCAAAGTCACTTATCTTTGTATGGTTTGTAGCTCCAGCTGTGTAGCATCAGTGAGCTGATAGTATTCCAGTAGAATGACTCCAGCAAAAGAGAGGTAGTTTGCCATGATAACTTCAATATTGAAGGGGGAAAAATTGGTGCAACTGGAGGGAGAGAGAGTATGTCCAGTTGTGTATTTAAATGTGAAGTAATCATGTACTCAATGATGTAAATTTTAGGATATGAAAGCAGAGTCACTTATCTTTGTATGGTTTGTAGCTCCAGCTGTGTAACATCTGTGAGTTGATAGGATTCCAACAGAATGACTCCAGTGGTGGAGAGCCAATTTGCCATAGTAACTTCAAGATTGAAGGGGAAAAATGGGTGCAACTGGAGGGAGAGAGAGTATGTCTAGTTATGTGTAGCATAGTTTTCAGACCCGGACCGTTCAATGAACCGTAAAAGGAAAAGGTTCAAGGTTTTTAAGGTCGGACCGAGGACGAACCGTGATCAAACCGTAATGACGTCATAATTAATTTAATAATTAATTAAAATATAAATAAATATATTAAATTAATAAAAATTGAAAAATTACCTAAAATAGTTCCAAATATTTGACCATTCAATCCAATAAACTTTTTTATTTTATTTTTATGGAACCCAATATAAAAGTTAATAGATATTTCCCATGAAATTAATTGAAAAAAAAAAAAAGTTAATAGACATTTCCGGTTTTTCTACCAAAAAAAACTTGAACAGTGGCAGGCCTGGTGGCAGTAGTTACTAGTTTATCTCCCACTAAACTTTTGTTGAGAGACCCAAGGCTTTGGTACTTTACCCATTCCCCCATGAAATTTTAAAAATAAAATATAAACTAAAGCTGGAAGCCTAGAAGAGTGAGAAAAGAAAACATTGTTTTGTCCACCAGATTAAAATCGAAGCTCAAGAATATAGGTTGTGGTTGACAGTCAGGTTGAGTAAATGAGAAGGCAAAAACAAGAAATAACAAGAGAAGAGAGGAAGACAGAGAAGGCAAAAATGCAGAAATAACAAGAGAGAAGAGAAAATGAAGAATACTGAGACAGTGAAAGAACAAGAGAGAGCGATATAGAGAAGAAGAATGAGAAGAAACTATGACGTGATCTCAAGTCTCAACGTCTTATAGCATGTTTGAAGCTACAATAATGGAGATCTACTTCTGTAAGCCTGTAGATAATGTTTTTTTTTTTTTTTTTTTTCAAGCTTTGACTGGAACCGTGAGAACCGTCTACGGTTTTCAAACCCGAGCGATTCGACCGCGGTTCATACAGTCTACTGGGTTTTTTTGTGTAGAATGGGTTTTGGAGTTTAAAGAACCGTTTCAAGGAGCGATTCCCGATTAACCCGGTCGGACCGTATGGTCCGGTCCAGGTTTCAAAACTATGGTGTGTAGGGGTTGGTTAAGCTTGCTCCTCTTATCATGCACTTAAATGAGTTTCCTCTTTGACGATGCTCTTTTAGTTGTTGTGAAGTTATGAATAGTGTTGCCTTCCATGAGAAGGGCTTTTGTATGAAGTATTTGTGCCTTCTAAGAAAATGGCTTTATGTAAGATAGATTTGTGCCTTCCATGAGAAGGGCTTTGATATGAGATCTTGGTGCCTTTTAGGAGAAGGACTTTAGTATTAGAAGTTTATGCCTTTCATGAGAAGCGCTTTTATAAGAGAGGTAGAGAAGAGTATTGAGACGTGTTTATAAGCAGCAAAATAGTAGAACTTCAGAGTGAGAAAGTATGGGAGTGAAGCTTAGAAGAGTTGTAGTGTGTTATATGTAATGATGTAGTAAATGTGTGAGATTGTATAAGAGAAGTGGAGAAAGAGATGTTTAGAGATATGGGTAGCAAGATAGATGTATTTTCAGAATATGGAGAGTGGGATAATGAGTATAAGAGAGTAATGGTGTTATAGTGTGTTTAGCAGAGCTGCTGAGATTTTCTGCTAGAGGATGTATGAGAGCTTATGAAGGGCATTTATAAGCTAAGGGTTGAAGAGTTTAGTTCCTAATTTGGAAACTAAAAAACTCAGAAGCTCAGAACTTCATTCAGAGCTTAAGAAGATTATTAAGAGAGTAGGAAAAGTTTATGAGAGAGTTGTTCTTCTCTATTGGTGTCCCTCCTTGAGGTGTTGATGAAGGGTTCTTTTTATAGCTGAGTTTAAAGGGGGTTTTTAGCAAATAAAATTTTTCCCAATCAGCAATGAATCTTCAGAAAATTCATCTTAAGATTTGGCCAAAAATGGTATGTTTAGCTTTAAGGTGTTCTTGCTGTTTTGGGTAAGAGTTGATGAGGAAAGAGTAGCAGAAAAAGAAAGTATTTTAGAAAGAAAAATATAGTTTCTTTAGTTGGTTTTGGTTTTTAGCCAAATGTGGGAAAATCAGTAATTTCAAGGCTGTTGGGTCAGCTGTTACATTTGTTCTGAAAAAGCTGTCCCAACTGTCAAGAAAAGCTGTGACAGCTGTCACGAGACAACTATTGCTTGGGGCAGAAGTAGATGAGATCAAATGTCAGGCTGATGGGATTTGAGCATTAAAAGGCTGATGATGTCACTTCCAGCCAGATGTCAAGTGCTAAACACACTGCTGGAATTCTGTTGGAAATGTTTCATTGTTTGGGTGTTTGTATTTTTGGTCCAAGGTTCCATTACAACACATTTTTAGTAAGCAATAGAATGGTTGGTTGATAGCTAATAAAGCTTTAAAGATTTAGTCAATGTCTCATTGTGTTGTGACTTAATCTTGGTGAGCAAGAAGAGTATTTAATGCTCTGCTCTAGCAGCTGGCAGAGAAATATTTGGTCTAATTGTGGCAGACAGCAGTTGGATATTAGAGATATAATGAATATTCTATGTATTTGGAGATTAGAGATAGCCAATTAGATTAGGTCATGTGTTTGAGTTGGATTTTAGATGAAAGTAATAATGTAGAATAATATAATGAAGTTTCTAAATCTGTATAGGAACAGTTGGAGGTTGAATGAATAGTTATTTTCTCAATATTTAGATGGCTGGAGATATTGAGTATTTGTCATACGATGAATATTAAGTTTTAGGAAAAGAGCAATGGGAAATTTTATCATCTTAAGTGCTATGTGATAAGAGATGCTTACCATATGTTACCCGCTACACATGGACTCGTTAAAGTTCAGGGAGTTGGAGAAGACACGCCAAGCAACATGTTTTTTTATCAACTTTAAACCGTTGGAGCTTTATAGAACATACCTCTTGGCCCTCCAAACCATGACTCCCAAAGTTTCTCCAAAGAGACTTATGAGGTTTGATCATAAGCCGAAGATGAGATGACATATCTTGGGTTTTGTTGTCATTTTGTGTAAATATGAGCTTTTGTTGAGGAAGCCGCTTGCCATGAGTGTAAGAAAAGTAATATGGGCCATTAGTTTTGATTCATTACTTGAACTCGATCTATATGTTGATGTTGATGATGTCATGGGGTTATGATCCCAATTGATGAAGAAGAAATGTGGACCATGAATCTGCCTCTTGAAGTAAGGATCTTGTGGGTCATGTGAGCCCAATCCATATAGTTGAAAGAGATATAAGCTTATTTTGGACTTTAAAGAGATTTACCCAAAAAATCAGTAATATGTTGATGTGGCATGGGTTGCCAATGAAGTAGTGCCACGTGAGGCGAAAAAAGAGTCCTCAACACTCATTATTTGAGTTACTAATTACTCTTGAGAATCTTATTCTATTTTTCTATATTTTGTTGGGGAATTTACAAAAACGATCATATTATTATATTGATAAGCTTTTATTTGTCTTTCCTTAAAACATGAAGAGCATCAACCTTTCATCTCTATAAGCATTAAGCAAAAATTATTTCTTCCATTTTTAGTAATGATTAGGGTAGAATGGAATAAAATATAATCTATACTACATTTTTCTTTATTTATTTTTTATTTCCCTTTCATGAACATTGTCTCAACTCTCAAGCGAAAGTTAGATGATGATTATGATTATTTTAATGTCCATTCCCTTTCTTGAACATATATGCTTGGGCCCTTGGGGGCATGACCCAACCAAACCTTCAAGAATTACATGCTAATTATTTGCAAAATTAGTAGTTGAAATTTGGTCCATTTCGGTCCACGTCGGTCCATTTAGTCCATTAGGTCCATTTTAGTCTACTTTGGTTCATTTAGGTCCATTCTAGTATACTTTGGTCCATTAGATCAATTTTAGTCCATTTGGTCTTTTTCGGTCCTTTCAGTCCACTCTGGTTCTTTCAATCATTTTTGGTCTATTTCAGTCCATTTAGTCCGCTTCAGTCCATTCAAATTATTTTCATTTTTCCATTCCCCCAACCTTTTAGCAACCAAAGCAAAACAACAGTCACTAATCTAACATGACAATCAAGGCACATCTCAATACATAATATAATACTTACAGACATAAACCACAAACACAAAACACATACAAAATCAAAATTCAATAATTACACTACTAAAAAACTACAAAAGAAAAAAAAAGAGGGGGTCGGGGTGGGGGAGGGGGTGAATTCCCTCACCTCCCAAAATGTAGTATTTTTCTTATAATCAATATTTTTATTGAAACAAGATGGAGAACCAACGGCAAAACAAGAACAGAATAAAGCCAACAACAACCCAAAATTTAGATCCAACCACTTGAGGCGAGACCACCAACAAAGCTGTAGAACTGAAACAGAACAACAACCTTAAAAAGAGAACCAAACTAACAAAGCACAGGCCAATAACAAATACAACACAACATTCTATAAGAGAGCCAGCAAACCAAACATTAAACAACTTCAAAAACGTACTATTACTTAATTACAAGATGATAATTACTTTCAAATGACATGGTACCTGTACTCAGGGATGGACGCAGGATTTCAAGTTAGGAGGGGCCAAAGTATAAGCAAAAGCAAAAGCAAAAGCAAAAAAAAAAAAAAAAAAAAAAACCTTCAAATAAACATCCATATAGTTAGTGACAACTCTAAATTTTTTTTTTTAGGATAGTCATTAAGAAACTTAAGTTATGTGAATAAAACCGTAACAATGATGTAACTTGGAACTTATCTTTGGGGGGTCAAATGAAAACGAGATTTTTATATTCATATTTTATATAATAGTCTAAAGTATAATGTAAATACCATTCAATATATAAGTTAAAATACTTTATAACTCGACATTAGAATCCAAAAGTATAGTATTATTTTTTGAAATATAATCATGAATAGATCAAATAGTTTTTAACTTGCTTATGGGATTAGATTCAAAACTAAATTATAATCCATTACGTACTTAATGACTAACATATAAAAAAAAATTACTAATAAGTTTTTTTTTTAGAAAACTAATAAGTTCAAGTTGCAAAGTAGACAAACAATTCTTGGAATTAAATGCATTACAAAAATCTAATTGAATAATGATTTGCACATTTTAGTGTTTTATTTTTTTATTATATATTTTTATCTAATTTTAAAAGTAGCTTATTATATTTATATATATATATTGTTAATATGTTATATAATAATACAATTAATTTAATAAAAATCAAGAAAAGTCATACGACTCATACCTATCTCAATATACCATACACGTACACGTGTGTCGTGGTAAAAAAAAGGAGAATCAAAACAAGAAAAAAGAGAGAGCAATCTACTGGAGCTAAACACGTGGACCATGGTTGTAAATTTAAACCATACACGTGAAAGAGGTGATTTCCCAAGAGAGAGAGAGGAATTAGTGTACCACACCAGAGAGAGAGTCAGAGAGACAATAGGTTTAAGTTGATACGTTCACAGAAAAGGAGGCAAAACAACTAAAAAGCTATTTTAGCTTCTCATCACACAAAAAGCACGCTCCAGCAAAGGAGCCAATTTGTCCGGTTGCTAAATTTTTTGGCTTCATTACTACAGTGGGCTGTCAAAGATAACAGCCCACTGTAGCTGAGAGGTATTTACATCAATTAATTAATATTTTAATCTCACACGCTCAGCCCTCCCACACGTTTCTCACTTCTAAACCCTATCTCTCTTCTCATTCACTTGAATCACTTCAATCTTCATCACGCAGAAACAGCCGCCTCTCTCACGCAGAAGCACACACCCTCTCTCCCCTTCGCCCAGCCTTCCCTCCGCCTAGGCCCCTCGCCCTTCGCCCAGACCGAAACCTCTTTCGTTGGTTCCATGGATTTATTTGGGTTAGGTTCGGTTTTGGGTAATCGGAGAAGGGATTGCTCCTCACAGGATCGGCAACGCACGGGCAGGTCCGTTTCTTAACTTTTCTTTCATTTTGAATTCACAAATAGTTGCATACTTGCGATTGTTTCTTCTTGTTCTTTATGCTTTAACTCCGTGCCTGATCAAATTTATCAAAAGAAAAAAACGAAGGAAAAGATTGGTGATAGTGCAACACAAAGCTGTTAATTTTGCATTTAAGAAACCCATTTTGATTTGTTGTGTAGTTTATTTGCGTTGCTGTTAATTTTGCATTTAAGCAACGGACCAATTGTTTATACACTTATGAAAATTAGAGTTAAATCTCTCAAAAGGAATGGGATAACAAAGTGAACAGATTGATAGCTATGTACTAAAGAAAACGGCGCCGTTTTGAACCCAAAATTAATATTAATATTAACTCTAAAACTACGTCGTTTTTACTATTAGATTTATTTTATATAAAATAGTCAAACGACGTTGTTTTAACTCTTTAGGTTTAGGTTAAAATTTTCAATTCTCATTTAGAACAGTCACTCTCTTTCTCTCCGCCTCTCCCCCTCTCCTCTCTCTAGTCTCGTGGGAAACTGAAAGCCTGTCTCTCCTCTCCCTGTCCTCCTCCGCCTCCGTGTCCTCCTCCACCTGATCCGCCCTTGAAGTCTTCATTGTCCAAGGCCTAGCTATCTCAAAGTTTTTAGAGAAAGTTTTGATGTTCAAATCCTACTGAGCTTTCTACCAAATTTGTATGTGCATTCTGTTCTTCTTTTTAAAATCTATTATGGGTTGTGTTTTGTTTTTTGTTTTTATTTGAGTCTGTGATTTGAATGGGATAGTTGACAGAAAGATAGTGAAATTGTTTGTTTGTTTTTTTTGGAGAATATTTGGGGTATTTTAATGTTTAAAGCACGCCTGTGTTTTAATGGTAAGAACTTTCTAGCCATGGTTAGAGGAAAGAGCAAAACGAAATAGAGACCTCCACCGTGAAGGTGGTGGTGATGAGTGGCGGCGAGCTCTTGGAGCTGGCCGTATAGGCTCGGCCATGGCTGGGCTGAGAGGACCAAGGGAGAGAGTGAGAGGGTGGAGCTCGTATGCTGGCTCACGGTGGCGCGTAGTAATTGTGGTGAGCTTAGAAGCTCCAGCCATGGGTTTGGTTTAGAGACAGAGAGATTGAAGAAGAGGCACGGGTTGGAGGGATTAGGCATAATCTGATAGTTATTTGGGTTTATGAAATAAAATGAAATATAAGGATAAGATAAGATGGGTTGTTGGGGTTTTGTGTTTAGGCCGGATTGGACTTATTTGGGTCAGCTGCCATTTAAAACTAAAAACCACGTAAGCCCACTCCACTAAAAATGCCCAAACCCACGCATTAAAAAAAAAACTGCAGCCAGCCTAACCTTTAAACCCAGCTCCAACTCAAGATTCCTTTTACACTCAAGCCCATCAGCTTACATAATTCCACAAAGCCCAACCCGTGTGTGTGCAAATTAGAGCCAGCAAACTGAATTTGAACCCAACAACAGCCCAATCCGAATCCATTGGGCCCAATAACCACTTCCACGCCAGCCCACTCACATTCAAACAAAGACCCACTCAGATCTTGTATAAGTTGCCTTGCATTAAAAAAGAAAAAGAAAAAGAAAAAGATGCCGTATTTGGTTAGTGTGTAAGATTTTTTTATTTTATTTTATTTTTTTCTGGTTTACTCTCAGCCACACACGTACCCACTATACCCGGTACCCTGAGACTGAGTTGTCTAACACTAACTTGTCCCTTTCTCTCTTTTTTACACTTTTGCTCTCAGACTCAACTCCCTCAATCACTCAGCTCAGTGCCTCAGTCACCTACTCACCTTCATTTTCTTCCAAACCCTAATCCCGCCGAACAAAGTCTATTGTTTCCCAGTTTCCCTCTCAATCTCAGAATGTCATTCTACCCCCTAACTATTTTTCTCCTCTTTTGCTCTTAGTCCATAATTTTTCTCCCAAACCCTAATCCTAGTAGTTTTTCCATCTCAAATTCTCAATCTTAAGCTCCCAGTTCCCACCTATGACCTAACCTTCTACTCTTTAAGAACACAAGCTCTGAGTCTTACACTCTTTAAGACTCGTCTCTGATTCTCAGTCTCTTTCTCACAAAGAAAGGCTTTCCTCTCAAGGTCTCACGGAATTCCTAATCCCTAAGTCAGTCAGTCTCCTTCTCATCTCCGTTCTCCACCGTGGCTCTGCCACTATGTAGTTCTGTCTTTGGTAACCCTAACCCCCAATTTTTTTGGTTTTATTTTGAGTTCACTGAATGTTTCTTGTTGATTCTTATTGTTGTTTTTTTGGGTTATTTTCTTGTAATTTCAGGGGTAATTTAAGAGATTCATCTTCAGCCTTGTGAAGGACTAAATCTCAAAGTCAAAGGCTTAAGAGCTCCTGGGTATTTTCTCATACAATGCATAATTTTTTTTTTTGAGTTCACTAATGTTTGATTTTTTTTTTGAGTTCACTAATGTTTGATTTTTTTTTTCTATGCTATTTGATTTTGTTTTAAGGGTTATTTTTTATTTTGTTTTCAGTTCACCACGTTGTGTCGAACTTATTTGTTGATCATGTTATTTACTGTTTGATTTTGTTTCTAGGGTTCAAAGAGTGTAAATTTATTTGTTGATCATCATTTTTATTGATTATACTATTGTGATTTTAGTTTATTATATCATGCTATTGATTGATTATACTGTTGTGATTTTAGTTTATTATATCATGCTATTTTAGTTTATAAAGAAGTCAAAATGGGCTCAAAATGATATTTTTTGAAGGCCCAAAAGCCCAAAACTTAGAATTTTAATTTTTAAAAGTCCAGCCCATATAACCGAACGAATTCCGCAAAGATTAACCGCATCTTGTGTAGACCGGTTCTTACCTTCCAAAAGTGAGGTGCGGTCAAGCATAGGGTGAAACCACACCCTATAGGCGTGGTGCAAAAAACCTCTCCAAAACCAAACTAACCGAACCGAGTACACCATTTAGGCATAATCTGATAGTTATTTGGGCTTTTGAAATAAAAATAAATATAAGGATAAGATAAGAAGATGGGTTGATTGGGGTTTTGTGTTTAGGCCGGATTGGACTCATTGGGTCAGCTGCCATTTAAAACTAGAAACCTCATAAGCCCACTCCACTAAAAATGCCCAAACCCACGCATTAAAAAAAAACTGCAGCTAGCCGAACCTTTAAACCCAGCTTCAACTCAAGATTCCTTTTAGACTCAAGCCCATCATCTCACATAATTCCACAAAGCCCAACCCGTGTGTGCAAATTAGAGCCAGCAAACTGAATTTGAACCCAACAACAGCCCAATCCGAATCTATTTGGCCCAATGACTACTTCCACACCAGCCCGCTCACATTCAAACAAAGACTCACTCAAACAAATACCCACTCATTTGACGAACTTCCAAAGTTGCATGCTGTGATTCTGTAATCATCATATGTATTAACACACTTCATTAATTGAGTACTGTTCTCAAATAATAAATAATGTAAACAAAATATTTGTCACGTGCACGACAATGTTTTAATATTTAAGTTTTAATCACTTTTACTACTTGATTTTTGGAATTCTATGAGATTAAGGAAGATTTTATCTTTGTTTGGAGTACTGTATACGTGCACTTACAAGATTGTTTTTATAAAAGTAATTTTGTCAAGTCTACGTACATACTACTCCGAACAAAGACAAACACTCACTACCCGTGTAAAAGTCCAAAACCAAGTAATAAAAGGGATCAAAACTCAAAAATTGTTAGAATGTTGTCATTCATGTGATTTTGTTAAGGCTCAATAGGTATTGTCTTGCGTTGCATGTAGTGATACTATAATCATATATATTGTTAATATTCTTTATTAATTAAGTATTGTACTCAAATAATAAATGATGGGTTGTGTTAACGAGCACTGTAAGGTGCTTGTTAACAATAATTTTTTGCAGTTTTTTGCAGAATTTTTTTTAACTTTTTACAATTTTTTTTTTTTGGATAATTTTTTAGCAGTTTTATTTTTATTTTGTTGGGCAACTCTGCTAATAACTTTTTGTCTTTTTTATTGACACAACCCATTAAGGGAAATCTTAACAAGCACCGCACAGTGCTTGTTAACATTTTCCATAAATAATATTAACAATATATATGAGTACAATATAACTATGACTGAAACCAATTTTTAATAAAAATATTTATTTAATAATAAACATTGATGTTTATATAAATAAAAGGCCAAACTTGCTCCAAACTTCAAGGGACCAAACTGTAGTTTCGGGCACAATAAAAAAATAAAAAAAATCCTTAAAACGGTGAGTTTTGGCTAAATAAACGATTGACTAGGGTTAAGTTGAACAAATTTCCCCTCATTTTCTAATTTTCCTTTTTAGGCTTCCCCCAAATCACCTGTCAGCAATCCTTATTAGGTAGTGAACACCCATCTAGTTCAGTAATCACAGTATTGCATAAAATATTGATTCGAATTTCTCCTAAGCCATTTCCTTACTCTCTAAACCAATATGGAGACTTATTTCCATAGACTACTTGCAATTTATTCCTGAAAATTTACGTTCGTGGTCAGACTTACATATCATAGCTAATAAGCAACCATTAGATAATCGGTTATTTTAAGCATAGAAGATGTATGTATACTTCTCAAACAAGTGGAGCAGTAGTTTGTGTGAGGTTGATATTCTGAATTTTCTATCTATTTGGCCTCCCAACAAAAGAACCTAAAAAGTTGAAATTAGTGATTTAAGACCGCTCTCCTCTATCCTCTAACTTAAAACTTGTCTAACTTGCGGGATATACTCCAAAGGTAGTTCTTGTGTTTATTTGGGGCCTTGTTTGTATTTTCACGGTTGTCAATTCAATCTTGATAACTCAATTTGAGAGAAGTTTATTATTTTGATTTTTCCATATTCAACAAATTTAGATTCTAGGATGAACAAATCTAGACTCTTGGATGAGTGTTCATCCAAGAGTCTAGATTTGTTGAATATGGAAAAAAAATCAAAATAATAGACTTCTCTCAAAGTGGGTTATCAAGATTGAATTGGCAACCGAGGAAATATAAAACGGGACTTCAAATGAATACAAGACCTACCTTCGGGGTATATCCTACTAGTTAGGCTAGTTTTAAGTCAGAGGATTGGGGAGACCGATCTTGGATCACTAGTTTCAACTTCTTGGGTTTCTTTTGTGGAAGGCCAAATAGATAGAAGATTCAGAACATTAATCTCATACAAATTGTTGCTCTACTTGTTTGAAAAGTATAAATAGCTAAATACATTTTTCGTGCTTCAAATGACTAATCATCTAATGGTTGGGCATGAACTATGATATGCAAGTCTAACCATGAACGTGGATTCTCACAAATAAATTGCAAAGGAAATGAGCTTTCAAATTGGTTTAAGGAGTAAGGAAATGACTTTGGAAATTCGTATCAATATTTTAAGTGATATTGCGATTGCTTAATAGCTATTTGATAGCCGATAAGAATTGCCTTTGGGGTGATTTGAAGAAGCCTAAATTAGGAAACGGGGGATATTTGTTTGTATCTTTCTTTTTCTTCATTCTTTCCAGATTTGTGACTTGCTCTCTTTCTCTTGGTGCGTGTGTTAACTTGAATGATTAAGTTATTATTTTCGGATAATTACAATTAAACCACTTGTGGTTTGGCCCATTTTCACTTTGCTTACTCGTGGTTTAAAACTTTACACTTTGTCAACTTGAGGTTACTTTTGTTAGAGCTATGTTACTCGCCTTTTGGTTTTTCCGATAAAAAACAACTTTTACCACCAAAACATAATATAACATACCACCAAAACAACTTTTTCCGATAAAGAACAACTTTTACCGGGTAAAATCCGCCCCATTAGGGTCGGGCCGGGCTGGTACTCGCGGGTTGGGCAGAAATTGCCATCCCTACATAACACGAATCAAAAATTTAAGGTTTGAATTTTTTTGAAAAAGCTTGGGTTATGGGATTTTGTGTCTCTATGTAAATTATAGTATTAAGGTACAAGACAATAACCTCGAAGGTCCTCTATGACTCTTTTTAATTTAACCCAGCTTGGAGGCCAATGGTTTAGAGTTAGACTGGGCCAGGACTCATGATGGGTCTGGGGCGGGTTGCCATTATTCTTTTCTTATCCCCCCTCAAGATTGGGGAATACCCTTGTTTTTTAGATTTGAAACACCAGTTTCCATAAATAAATTAGGCAATGCATTTTTCTTTCTTTGTTTTGTATGAATACAAGAGTTTCAAATGTTCATAATTATTGCTCTTTATTGCTAGGTCAAGAAATCAATTAGTTTTTAATGTAGATAAGATTTGAATTCCAAATCTCTTATTCAAAGGTAAGAGATTTTCAAATTGAGCTAACTAAAACTTACAATAATTTAAGTATTTTTTTTTATAAATACAATAAAATTTCAATTTTAGGCATTTTTCATATGCATAGAGTATTTTAAATATAAAATAAAAAATTTTAAAAACTTGTAAAATCTAAATGGGTGTTTTCTTTATTAAATACCCCAATTCAACTTTAAACAGATTCTTTTCATACCTTGCTCAAATTCACAATCCAAAGAGCCTAGTTTGGGGCTGACTTAACACATTTTTGGGTTATACGCAAATGTAAAATGTATATTATTACTTAATATTTTATACGCAATACATGAATTAGAAAAAAGAATCCAACATTTTTATATAATTTAATACATTAATTTGACAATTTTCTTATAATTATAAAATGTATTTCAAAATTTTTAATTCAAAAAATATCAAAACAGTTTGTATCAAAATAAATATCATATTTTAAATGGCTATGGCCCTCTCTTGGCAATTTTTGTCTTCAGTGTGGAAGTGGAACTGAAAATACAACACATGCTTTATGGTTTTGCCAACATATTCATACGGTCTGGGAATCGGTGTTTGGATGAATAAGGAAAGATTACCTAGTGTTGTCATCATTTTCGCGGAGGGCAGTCCAGTTTATGCTTGAGTTGGGCTTTCAGCAATCTGAGTTTGAAGGAGATTCGGAGGTCATCATTAAGGCCTTTGACAGTGGAATTTTTCTTTGGCCAGCGGTGGACACATTGTAAAAGACATTAAGTCTATTTTTGGTTTGTTACAAACCTTGTTCTTCTCTTATGTAAGTAGACAGGGCAACTCTGTGGCTCATGTCTTAGCTCAGAGAGTGAGGTTTTCTTTTCCTGTATTAGTCTAGATGGAGGATGTTTCACTAGATATTTATTGTTTTGTTTCTTCTGATTTTTCAGCCATTCAATAAATTGCCGACGAGTTTGGCCTCTCAAAAAAGAAAAGAAAAGAAAGACTTTCAATAATGAATCAGTCTTGAAAACTACAACTTCTCATTTTAATTTTGATAGAGAGAGAAAGAAATAGTAAAATTTTGGGAAGATTAAATTTTTTTTTTCACTCATAAACTACCACAAACACACAAATATAGTAAAATGTATTAATAAAGTGTAGAAAATTAAAAAAGAGTATTATATTTTAAAATATTTTTTACTAAATTTTTGGGCCTTAATTAAAACCTTTACACAAAATATTTTATTGGGTAATAGAATATATCTTCTTCTTTTTCCTTTTAAAGTGAGATGTCTTACTTTTTTTTATTATTATTTTTGGGCAATATTATAAGATAAATAGAAAAAATATATTCTATTTTAGGCCTTAAGTCATTGCTTAAATAGCCTAATATTTGAGCCGCTCCTGCCCTCAATCTACAATTAAAGCCAACATAATCGCAAAAGTGATAAAACCTATAACCAAAAAAAAAAAAAATCACATTGACACACACAAATATGTATAACACTATAACTCTTAGTTTGTGACCTAAAATTACATCAAAAGACAAAAAAGAACTTCAGTAAATGTTCTTGAGAAAACCTAATCCTAAAAATTTATCTAATAATATGCTCAGTTTCAGAGAAAATTAAATAAATAAATAAACATACACATATTTACTTCAAAAATACCATACTCATCCTGTAAATTGCTTCCAAGTGCGACTATGGATCAAACTAATTGACCCAGATTGAAAATTTCGCAGTCTTTTACTAGCATTTAGGATACAGGTAATGGTAAAATTACTATCAAAATGTGGCCCATCACATGTTACATATATATATGATGAATCTGATGGCACACACCGTATATTTGGTCCCACTGGACCTACATGGATCGAGCTATAACAGCTTTCTTTGATCTCCTTCTTGCCCTTTCCACTTTTCTCCTATTCACTTCTTTTACGAGCAGAGGCTCCTCAATAATGGTGGACAAACCTGCAAAAGTTACCATCAAAAAGTGATTGACATTTTGCAGTTTGCTTATCACACGCTAAAAAGTTACACAAACTTTGGGCACGCCATGATGTAATGGGTAAAACGTGGGAAACCCCATTTAATTTGAAATTCAAATTAATCACACAAATTTAATTTGTACAATATATTTATATGAATGATTAAACTCAAAAAAACTTTTACTTACCAGATAGGAAATCCTTGTTCTCTATCATCACCCTCATCATTTCACTACGCTGTTGCTCGTCATTGTTGCACTCATAGTCACCGTCAGATTCTTTGACTTTTCTAGCTTGACTGCTCGTTGTCTTTGACCGGGCAGCCGCGAATAGCCACGTGGCATCCATCTGTTTACTGATCATACGCGCGGCATAGTATGGGATCTTCACGCGCTTGGTCACGCCAGACTTAATGCAACAATTGATAAACATTATGCAATCCATCAAGCTCTCTTTGGCTAATCCTTTCATGTCATAAGCTTGTGATCTTCTCCAAAGGCTTTTACTATGAGAATTGGCTGGAGTGGCTAAGCAAAGAGCACGAGTTGAGTCACTAATAGCACAATCTGGATCTCTAAGTAGCAAATGACACTGAGCTCTATTACTATATAGCACCATTCTTTCTTTCCTTGACTTTAATGGGCATAGGTCTAATGCTTCAGTGTACTTAGCTAAAGCTTCTTCTATTTCACCTAACCAAAACATATGGTTTGCTTCTTGTTTAATCAGACACACTAAAACCCTTTTCTCTTCAAGTTTTTCTTCACTCATTAGTTTCTCTTTCTTCCTCCTCTCCACTTTCAAATTCCAGACATCTTGCAAAGCTTTTTGGACTTTTTGGTTTCTAAACTTAACTTTACTTTGTTTGTAATCTAAAAGGAGTGCTTTTGTGATTGTTTCACCCAAGTTTGGCCTATCTCCAAGGCTTCCAAGTTCAACCAAATCAATAACAAACAAAGCAATTATCTCAAAAACTTTGTACCTGGTATTTTGGTCATTGAGAAGTAATAGTAGACAATCTATGCCCATGTACTGCCAATCATCTGAAGATCTTGAAAGATTACAGATATTCTCAATAATCTCTTTGGATTCAGCTATGTATTTTCTTCCATCTTTACTATAACACAATATTCTAACAAGTCCAACCCAAGCTGGTGAAGAGTGATTCATCAATCCACCCCACATGCCACACAGTTTTCCCAAAAAGTCTTGCTTACAAATGAGACTCAAAGACCTCTCTTTGCAAGCAAAGCAATTTAGGAGATATAGACACCAACACTGAAGTTGACTAGCCCATTCTTCACCTTTCCTGTCCTCCATTTCTGAATCTCCAATACCTCTAGTAAGCAAATCACAATGATACTTCACTCTCTTATTTATATTCTTCACCCCAACAAAGTTAACATACACCACTTCTAGGCAAGTGCAAGCTAATTTCATAGCTAGCTTGATCACTTCTTCTTCATACTTTGCTACAGCTTCAAAGGTTTTCTCATAGCTAGCCAGGTGGCCAAGTGCTCTAACCGCAACCCTTTGCTCAACCCAGCTGATCTTTCCTCTTAAGAGCTCCATTAGTGGTGGTATGACACCTTGTTGGACTGCTATTTCTGTGAACTCAACCTTGTTCATAGTGTAAGAACCAATGACATGAGCAGCATAATAAGGTATATAAATGTTTTGGTCTTTGAGAAGCCAATTTCTATCATTGATACCTTTGTAAATTAAGTTTGCCATGCACTTGAAGATGCCGAGGGAGGGGAACTCTGGGTCATCAGGGTGAGTCATAGCCACATGCCACAGACCACTAAGCACCAAAACTTGGTCTTGGTGGTCTGTGAAAGGCATTTCCTTGAAAAAGTTTGCTATCGCAACTCTCCTGAGTGATGGTTCTGGCTCTTTCATTGTGCAAAAGAAACAAGATGGATTAGTGCAAGTCTGCTCCTCCTTACACATGTTGGCAATAGTGGTTTGGGTGGTGGAGGTAGGGAAGGGGTTGATCTTCTTTTTCTTAAGGGAATCCATGGAACTGACAAAAATTGGTGTTAGGGTTTTGTATTTGCTGAGGGTAAATGGCTTATATAAAGAGATTCTAGGAAATTTTTAAAGTTATTATAAATTTTATTATATTAAACTTAATTATAAACTAATGTAACAATGAATGTAATTATTACTTATTAGGCTTCAACCACCTAATATATACATTAATTTGTAAATTTTATGTAGTAAAATTTGTAATATCTCTAGCATCACTCATTTAAGTAATATTAGTAACAAAATATTTTTTATAACACTTAACATAGTTTAATATGATTGGAACTAACATTATTTTTACTTTATCCACCCGTGAACCACTTTTGTTATGTACTAATCACAAGTTATGTAAGCCATTTGTGGATATATAACGAGAAAAAGAAAGTTTTGGAAAGTGGATGTGGGAGTGGCTGATTGACTGGTGTAGACTGTAGTTGCAGCTAGCTGCCTAAGAAAAGTGAGACTCTCTATTTCTCTAGTCTAAAACTTTTGAAGCAACTTCTATATTTGAAATTACGCCATTTTTTTTCAAAAAAGGTTAGGTTAACAGTTTTGTATTGCTGCCAGGAAGTGAAAGGGTGAATTATGCTACTTCTGACTCAAACTGTACTTTGCTGCATTTGTTTACGTGCTTGATCATGAAAGACCAATAGTCACGAGGGCATCAAATTTTAAAGAAGAAATCTAACTAGCTAATTCACTTTTCTTTTCTTGTAATGAATTAAGTATTTGGCAGTTTTTACTTATATATTCAGTTCTGCAGAAAAAGTACAGAATTTGTTTGATTGTTTCACTCTGTGCATTCCAAATTTCCAAGTACTTTAAGCTGCATTTTAAGCTGCAAAGTTGAACATGCATATCCAGCACTAGCTGATAGATTTTTCATGTCTTCCATAATAATAAGATGATATTAGCTAGTCACTCTGAATATATAATGTAATGCTCAATGCTTCACAGGACACAGTGAAAAAACAGATAATTAAGCCCATCTAAAACTTACTGTTTTCATATTATCTGGTTTAATTCTACGTTTTTAGGGTCTTTTTTTTTCTTGCATTGGTTGTAATTATAATATTTTTATTATAATATTTATATTCTTTTCTCTGCTTTGCAAGTGATTCCCACATCAGAAAGCAAGTGGTCCTCACCTTTCAACTTGCTTGCTAGGGTTTAGACCTCCACATTATACTAAGTTTAAATTTGTTTTCTAAACAATCACTTTAGCACTTTGCTGCTTCTACTTTTTCTCATTCTCGTCGCTGGACATCATATCTCTTGTTGAAGTGCATCTTTGTCTTTTAAAGGGATCACGTAAGCAAGGCAAAATCTTTGAACCTCCTAAAAATTACAAATATATGAACTCATGTGAGGACAAAACTTCCGGATATCTATGTACAATTGTCATGATGTTGTCTACTCTAGATTTTCGTTTAAGCTTCTTTGTCAACAGCTCTATTGCATGCTACTCCTATACCTCTTCAAATGCCTTGTTAATTTAAACAGTAACTTCATGGTATATTATTCATTACTCTTATATATGAGTTGTAATTTTCAAAGGGTAATGCTATAGGTTCTATCACTTTTACTATGAACTATAAAGTGACAATGAATGTAATTAGTACCACATCAATAATATAAATATACAACAGTCTAATTAGTACCACATCAACAATATAAATATACAAATAAATATACAACAGTCTATAAGGTTATATAGTAATATATTTAGTATTTTTCTTTGTTTTATTTTTGAAAAATTAACATATCCATTTGTTAGTCTTTTGTAACATGGACACAATTTAGATAGAATTTCATGACCACATGTTGTATTGACCAATGTGACAAAAACAATAATATATTCCTCAAGAATATTTAAATTCAACTATGTGGTTCATTGGTTATTAATCGTACTGACTAATGAATCACATGATTAAATTTAATTAGAAAATGTAATTAAGTTTTACCAATGTAGCATTACTCATATTCACATTAGAAAAAAAGAAGAAAACATTACTCTTTTTCAAATAGAATAAGGATGATCTGATATGGATGTCATATGTCAAAGATTAATTATATAGCCCACAATTCCCTGTGATTCTTCCACTTCCAAGTTATGATAATGTTATATCTTATATTTATTGTGCACCTATGGGCTTGCTGCAGAAAGTTGCGAGGGACCACAGCTTAGATATGGGAAATTGTCTCTCTAAATTACAGAAACTAGATGTGGTCCCTTCAACATGCTTCAACTTTTACCCCATATAAATATTAAGCACCATAAGGAAGAACCCTAGAATCCAATTCCAGAAACAAATTAAAAATCAGTATAAGTACAATTGGTGTAGGTCTCAAGAAGCGGCTATACCGTATAATGTCCTATATATAGATAAAAGCATGAAAATCTGGTTTTTACACGTTTTAATCCTTGTCGAGTACTGGTAATTAGGATTAAAGAATAACCCTATGCCTTAAAACCATTGGATTTGGCCCTGTTGATGTTGATAGTATTTTATCCTGATGTTTTATGGTGTTTAAGCTCCTATTTGAATATCTTGTACTAGGATGCATATTGTTGTATTTTATTGCTTTTAAGTACAATTGGCGTGGAAAATTGCTGTCTGTTTCTAAGCTTATAATGATGAAGACTAGATACGCTATCAGAACACAGCAAACAATGAAGCTAATTAAAGGCTTCTTTAGTTTGATTAAATTCCTTATATCCTTCTATCCAACAAAATACAAAGTCCTTGTATCCTTTAAAAGTATTCATGTACAAGGAAAATTCAATTGATTAGCATAGTTATACCAAATACCAAGAAGAATCTGCTATCTCAACAATATTGGCCTAGGCTCCAGCATGTTGTAGAACAGTGATTCTAATTTCTGGAACCTTTTTTTTTTTTTTTTTTTTTTCCTCCTTTTGTTTACAAGTGGAGGAGTGGAAGTTTGGACTCAGATACTCTCCATTGAGAGAATCAACAATACCACAGAGTTACAAGACTCTTGGGCAAAAAACATAAATGTTTTATTAGTATAAGAAGTAAACATCTTTAAGTATAAATAGCATACGCTATTCTGTAAAAATAAAAACAAATTATTATATTTCACAGATTAGTCAGCAATAGTAAAGGAAACAGCAACAAGCAGCATACAAGAAAGCATTTTTCTTCTCTACACCACATGAATAGGATTATTTTAGCAACTTTGTGATAGAAAACTGGGAGAGAGTTCATGCATTAACTTGACTTGTTGTCTTAGCATGAATGAAAGGAATCCAAGCTTAGGCTCGGTGGCCTTCACAAGTTTACAAGCTTAAGAAAAGTGTACAAATAGGAATATTCTTAATCTGAATGAAATTTATGTATTTTTCAGCATAAAAGAGAAACATATATGAATGTTCTGAATGGCATCTATGTATTTTTTGGTACAAAGTGTCTGCATAACATGTCCATATATGTAAAACAATTGACCAGTTGTGAGACCCTGATTGAATTAAGGATAATTGATGATTCAAGTAAAGCCACTATCAAGAGCAATGCTAATTATAAATAAATCTACATATTAATGTGCAAAATATGCTCCATGTTAACAAGAAGAAAAAACTAAATGGGAAAAGCTACTAAGAGACAATTGCAGCAATACCAAAACTAGAGAAAGTTGATCAAATGTTTCAACTATACTGTTCCAACTTTTGACTATTTCATAATTCTTGATTATAAATTAGACTTTATAAAAAAGAAAGGTAAGTCTACAAATACTACCTAGAAAACATGTTACTTTTGCATTATGCAAACTTGACCTTATCACTTGCTCTCAAAGTGGTGATAAGGACCAATGAATTCTTCCAAGTTGCTAAGCACTCCTCCTTCTAAAGTATTTCAAAAAGTGAAACACATTTAAACAGATTTGGCATGACACAGAACGTGTAAAACAAATTTATATGCTAACAGGCACATACTTAGCATTCACAAGGGCACCCAATTTCCACAATCTTTTTCCTAAAGGCTATATGTTGTGTCATCTTCTGTTTCTACTTTAGTAGACAGAAAGGATAATTAATTCCATAATAAACCTCTTTTTGGAAGAACAACAAATGACAGAAGGATCAATAAAGCAAATACAATTGTTGTAAGAATGAATAAGAAACATATTAAATGGAGAACTACTCTAGACAACCTTGATATCCCATAGAACGCGGTATATAATATAAGGTTGTTAAAATTAGAATCCTACATAAAAACAGAGGAATGATCAACAATATCATATTGTAAGATTCAGCATCATTTAAGTTCAAAAACCTATTGAAATTACAAATAATAATGTAGCACTATGATACTAGATTACTATTAGCTATTCTATTCATACGTAATTAAGATTTTACTCAGACTATTGAATCATTTTGAGCCATTTATTAGATGGTAGATTTGTAAGATTTTGAGATCAAGAATTTAATAAACATGATATATTGATAGTGATAATTAAACAATAGTAACTAAATAGAGATAGAAACATACAACAACCAAATTAACAAACATTACCATAAACCATAATTAAGGGGGGAAAAAACAACAGCAAAAACAAAAACAAATTGTTGGTTGGTACAAACTAGAAGTAATCCACGTCTTCAAGTGCCTGCACACAGGTCTTCATCAACAACAATCTTCAAGCATAGGTTCCTTGATAATCAAATGTCTTGATATGAGAAGCAAGTTTCAATATCTCATCATCTACATTAAATCCACTGCAGTACCTCATAATCAAGAGCTCAAGGTGTCTGCAGCCCTTTAAAATCATCACAACATTCTCACGGGACAAGCGACAACTACTTAATCTCAAGTACTTGATTTTTTGTTCTAATTTGACTATGGCCATTGCATCTTCATCTCTAATTTGGATTTCACGGCAACATAACGCCTGAAACTTATGGCAATGAGTGCTGATTGGGGTCAAAATCTGATCAAGATAATAGCAAATTTCAATAGATAACAACTCTAAATTCCCCCAACTGCCTATAAATTTAGAGAGATGCTGCCCCTCGTCCCCAAACATAAACTCCATCGGTATATTGAGGCACTTCAATTCTGGGCACCTGCTAGTAATTTTTCATTTTAGAGAATATGGTTACTGAAAAAAAAAAAAAAAGAGTGCATTTCAATATATAAACACACACATCAAGTGAAACAGATTTTAAAATAAAAGTAATCCTATTATTTAATTGAAACAGATTTAACAATAAGATAAACTAAGAACATTAAGGTAAATTGAGATATTTAAAAATTGTCATCAAATTCAACCCCAGTAAGAACCCCACATACACTCACAAATAAAATTGCAACATTCTCAAAATAAAAAATATTTTATAAAATAGTTAAAAAAACTAAATTAAAAAAAATCCAATTCCATAAAACGAAGTCTAAAACGCATGTTTAAACGCGAAAGTACAACTTATGTAAAAGTTAAGTACAGAGTAAGTTGTTTATTAAAATTTAAGTTATTAAATTAAGTTCAACATTTTTTCAAATAATAGAAAGCATAAATTTTAATCAACACAACCACATGGTTGAGTTCAATTTTTCTTGAAAAATAACATAATAACCATGTAGTTGAATTCAATTGAAAACCTAAGATATAATACATAGTATTAAGGAATTGCTTCAAGTTTTGCCTTTCAATTTAGTGAAAAGAAGATCATTTAAACATATGTGAAGAGGCTAATATATTTATTAAAAGAGATGAAAAAAAAAAAAAAAAGCATGAATATAAGGAAAAAAGATATTACTCTTGGGAGACATATTCCAAGGACTGTTGAGTGAAGAAGCCAGCAATCACAAGCGTAGTGGCACATCTTTGACTGCGATCAACCACAAATTTTATGAACGCATTGGCTAAGTCATTGTTCCCGTTTAGAATGTTGAAGTCATCGAAGAAAGGTGAATCGTAGGGTGGGCGTAGATAAGGTGAAGATGCGAGTTCATGAAAATTAAGGCACTTCCAACACTTGGGGTCTAAAGAGGCTTTGTACCAAGACTTACACACCAAAGGAATGTTGGTTAACAAGGATTCAATGTCTAATTTTCTAAGCACTTCAACCAAGCAATCTTGGTTCAACTCCTCCCATCTCCTATTCCCTATCTCCTTCTTTGATGGGTAGTATCTCCCACTCCTATTCCTATTCCCCTTCCTCTTTCCCATGATTGATTGGTTTTTCTTTAAATACGTGCTCAGAGGCTAGTATATATATATATATATATATATATATATATATATATAGGATGGTACGAACTATTCGGATTATGAATCGTAACTGGCGTAACGTAAGTAAACTCTTGTGTTCGTGTTAAACACGATGATACGCAGTGCACTGCATCTACACGGCGTGAAGCCTGTTCGTGTTCTATTTAAATGTGTCTGACGCTTATATAGGTCTTTCCCTTTCTTTATTTTTTTTATTAAAAAAAACCTCTAAATTATTTAATTCAAAAAACAATTATATAGATTTCTTCCTCACTTATTGAATTGAATCTCCACTAATTATTTTTTGATAAGTACGATTTAAAAAAAAAAAAAAAAAAAAAAAAAACACTATTGGCGTAGTCAATCTATTTGGTCTATTTCGGTCCATTTTGGTCAACTTTGGTCCATTCAGTCCATTCCGGCCCATTAAGTTCACTTCGGTCCATTCAGTCTATTTCAGTCTAATTCGGTCCATTCGGTTTATTTCAATCTACATCAGTTTAATTTGGTCCGTTCAGACTACTTCAGTCCATTCGGTCCATTTTTTATTAATTGGGCTTTAAATAATAATTTAAACTTACTGCAACATGTTATGTGTTCCATGGAATGAGGATGTACATTTTTTTTTTTTTAATATTCATTGATTTGTTCAAATTAGTCACCCTATTGTAGTAGATTTTTAAATAATAAAAAATTCTTTTAATAACATCTTCTCTATTTATAAAAAATAATATTAGAATTATGTAATTTAAATCTTTTATCAAAAAAACTTATATATATATATTTATTTATTAAATGTAAAATACATTATATGTTTCTTTACATAAAACTTATAAAAATAAATAAAAATAAACTTTTAAATAACACATACACTATTTAACCTACAAAATTTACATCTATTCTTATAAAATAATTATATTACATTATCTCATGCATTACGTGAGTTTGATACTAGTGAGATATAATACACTTGAATAATTTTATTAACCACCACGTAATGAGTTGGAGATCCGATTTAAAGAAAAAATGCCCCCAACAAAAGACTAATAAGCCATATTATTTTACTCAAGTAAAGTAACAAAAAAAAAATTAAAACATATAAATCACCATGTGTATCTTGGGATTTTCCATTTGTGAAATAATTTCTTTGTTTTTTATTTCTTCATTTTAAAAAAACAAATAGAAATGAAGTAAAAGTTTGGCATGCTTTTTTTTTTTCTGTCTCTTTTATGGTGTATACTAATCGGCACGTATCAAAATAAAAAAATTTATGAGTGTTGATGAAAAGAAATAAAATTATAAGTATATATATTAATTATTTATTTATTAAATGATTATGATGATCAAGAGTCTTGTGTCGTATGATTCACTACCAAAAAGAAAAATGAAAAAAGCAAGACAGGAGCGGTCTGAACTCTGAAAGGTTTGTTGTACAACATAATGACGCAATGTGAACAAGGAGAAAGGCTTAATGATAACGAGCTTCTCAGCGTCAGCATTTTAATTAGTGTTCAACAATTTTAATCATACACAATTTGCTTTCTCGTAACGGCTTTATAGCAGCAATAGCATGCTGTCATAATCTATAATTAGTAAGTAAATGTAGGTGTTCAACTAAAAAAGTATAATTTTTAAAATTTAAAAGAAGAAGTTATTAGCATTTTTTACATTTTACGTCCAGAAAAGATTGCAGGCGTGCTAACCAGTAAAATTTGGAACAATCAGAATTAAAATGCAATGTTAAAACAATGTTTGGATAGGATATACACCGAGACTAGAGAAGTGGAAGCTCATGTTTACAACTTCAAGGTAAACGATGACATGTTTACCAGTGGTCAAACTGTCAGTGTCAATGTCCATAAGCACAGCATACATTCAAATTCAAAGAGGGTCTTCTTTTGGTTTAAATATGCTGATAAGAGAGGTCTTTTGGTTTAAATTCTCTAACTACATAGTGCACACTGCACAGCATACATTCAAATTCTATCATAAACAAATAGGAAAAAGAAATACTGCACTAATATGTTACACATTCATGATTCATAACATAGTACTCAAAATATTTTAAAAGCCATATCTTTTTGGAGTGAAACTCTCATCACATGGCTATGCATATAATGTTAAATGCCTTCACGGACGAAATTTTACAGGAGTCCCAATTGATCTTGAAGTATCATAGTCGAATGCAATCGAGAAAATCTTACAAGACTCAAGACTTGAAAATGAACCTCAGATGTCCTGTTTTCAGAACATGTATAGAAAGTAAACGGGAAACACACCTCCCTTTGCTCAATTCATCCACCAAAAACCCAAGTCCTGACTCCATAATAAGATTCTCCATTGAGAGATAGAAAAAGTCACTCAGGCAACTGAGAATGCTTGTGAATGATTGTGCTGTATTTACAAATTTGAAGAGGCACTGTTCCCATGCCGAAAAGCTGCAAACAACCCTGCTATTACCTTACCAAACTACTTTCTAATTTGTCAGTCAAGTGAAACTAGATACCGAGCTAGCCCTGTGATATTTTCCAACAGACCTCCCTCTTTCCTAAACATCTGTTTTCCAAATTATATTATTAACATTGCTGTCATGAGAATTCTCAAGTGCAGCAACTTTGGCACGATAAGCTGCAGCTGCCACGGCAGTGTTTACTCTCTGACCCTGAGGAAGTTCACAGGCTTCACTCATAGAAGCAAATCTTATTTCAGCAGGAGGAATGAAACAGTCCATCGAAAGGCCCGGGACATTGAAAGCCACTTCCTCAATTGTCCATGCTTCTTCCATCCTAGTTTTAGTGTGGCTCATTGCCGTTTCTCCAAACCTGAAAAGGGTTACAACTGAACGACCCGAGTGAGCAATCATTACTCCCTCAACAGGCCTATAATCATCAAGGAAGGAATTGATTGTGGTCTCCCAATACACCGCATCCCCTCCATTGTTCTGAATGCGGGTCAAATGGGAGTCTTCCAAGTGCACAAGGAGTCCTGTTTTCTGGCTGAAGTATCCAAACAAGACGTGTCTTATGATCTCTGCTGGCCCTTCACTCCTTGCTTTCAATGTCACAGGATCCGCGCAAAGCTTGAGGATGAAACAATCCTCTCCATTGATCTTCTTCTCGCCAGTACATCTTGCATTGGTAAACATACTTGCAGTGGTTCTGGGGTCAAGTCCCTGAAAACAATAAGGCACGCAATTGTCATCATCAAGTACCAATGTGGCATATGGCATGAAGCACTTTGTTAACAGCTTTTTCTTTTAACATTTTAGCTCGTTTGTTTATGTACAACTTTTTAAAACCTTCATTTTTCTAAGTACAAATATACTCTAACTAACTTTCAACAAATAAGCAAATCAGAAGAGTGTTCATCTAATTGCACACTTTAAGGAAGCAAAAAAGAACAATTAATAATTAAGCACAAGCAGGTTCACCTGAAGGGCTCGGCGCAAGGGTCTAACAGGCCCTTTAGCAGCATGTGCACCAAGCCAAGGTGTGTGCCTCCACACAAGTTTCCCATTGCAACCAGCATGAACCTTGCTGCCGCCAAGTGCAAGCTCCACATACCACATGTCGGGATTCATCTGCCACAGGACAAACCCACCCGACTCTGCAGCTTTGGATGAATTCCGGCTCCTTACAACTCTGTTAGCCGTCTCAAATTCAGAAGCTATCATCCTCACCTTTCCCATTGCATAAGCATTGTGAATAGCATTCTGAAGCTTTTGCCCTCCAGATGCTGCCGTATACTGCTGCAATATATACTGGGCAGATGAACTTTCCTGCAAAGTCACCCCCACAAAATCACGTTTAAGCACACTTATCTAAAGCTGAATCAAGTAGCAGGCTTTACAGAAAAATTAACAAATAACCCGGCTTTTCTCCCTCACAAGAAAGATAACTCTAGAAAGGAAAATGCCTCAAAAACATTCATCCTACTTGTTCAGGATTTCATACGAATCCAATCCTTCATATTTGAATCAAAGGGTAGAACTTAGCTATAGTCTCACTTAAATTCAACCATACAGTTGCATCGACCAATAAAATAACTTAATTGTTCTCAGAAAAGATAACATTTTATTTGTTGTAAATTCAATTAGGAATCTAAGCTACTGCACCTAAGTTTTACCCGAATTAAAAACATTTGTGGTTCAATGATATTGTCCTCAATCATCAAACAGCAGACTTCATTAAAAACTAAATAAAATTTTACAATTTTTATTTTAAAAAAAGGTTTAAAAATTAACAAATCAATTTTAAAAAATACAAAACGAATTTTGACATAACATAATCACAACAAAATATGTAAGCATAAAACTGATAACGATCCAGCATGCGTGAAATGAAAGTAAACTTACAAGTTACACTCTCACCTACCCTTGACTAAACCATTTAATAAAAAAACAGCTACAACCATATATTAAAAGTTTCACGAAATCAATTTTGCTAGTGGGTCAAAAAAATAAATTCTAAAAACATTCCAAAAACCTTTTAATTATCGAAAAAAAAAAAACCAAAGTACTTGGTCCCAGAGAATCCAAAATTAAAAATAAGCCTTAAACTTTAATACTATCTAGTAAATGAATGTCATATATCAAAGATTTTAGATAGGGACTAATAATAAAAATAAATAAAAGTACTAACAATTGGAGTGTCTTTGATGCTAAGGTGAGGCAAAGGGTCAGCAGTGCTAACGTGCACCGGAGCTAACGGCGCACCCAAGACACCAAGCAACAACCTCAGATCCGACCGTTTGCTGCTGTTACTGTTACTATTGTTGCTGTTGCTGTTGCTGTAGTTCGAGGAAGAAGAGGATGAGCACGTGACTGAAGGAGATCTTGACAGCTGGCTTTTCTTCATCCAATGGGCCCACCTGCCTTCCATCCTCCCATCCTGGCCGTCCGTTCCGTCGGGTCCTTCTTTCAACGGTGATAAGGCCTCCGTGGGCCTCATGCTCCCGGATCTCCCAATCAACTGCTCCGGTTGCGCCACGTAGTAGTGGGCCTGCTGGGCTTTACTGCTGCTACGTCGTCTTAGTAAGCTGGACATGGGGGACCCACTTCTCGGCGCCGGAGACTTCCCTCTTGACCTCGCCGGAGATAGTCCTCGTACCACTTCTTCCTTCAGTGCCGAAAAGAATCCTTGCTTTCTCTCCATTTTTACAACTCTGCCACTCCACCTCTCTCTCCCTTGGGCTTCGCTTCCAAGCTGAGACAGCGAGAACAAAGCAAAGCAGAGCTCAAAGTGAAAGGAAAGAGAGAAAGAGAGAGAGATAAAGAGAAAGATTATATTGCCGAGAGACAGGGAAACTGTAGTGTAGCCCAACAGTTTTAGATTGTTATTATTCTGCGGCTTTTGTTGTTGTTGTTTTTTTTTAATTATATTAATTTGTGTGTGTTTGCTTTAATACATATAATATAGTGTTTCTTTGTTCAGCAAAAAATAATAATAATAATAATAATAATATGGTGTTTCTTTTTCTTATAGGTTGTGGGGTTGGGCAGTGAGAACAGAGAAAAGAGAGAGAGGAAAAGAGAGCTCACTGGTTGGTTGGTTAGATTTTTGGAAGGGTAGGGGTCTATACAAGGACTATCAGCATCAAGCAACAGAACGAGACGTTATCACGGTTACTCTTTTAAATGTCAAAATTTAGTTACAAAATTGGTTGTAGTTTAAGGTTACAATTTTATTTAATAAAATAAACATTATCATATAATTTAAAAATTTAACCGTTAAATTGTATGTTCTTTACGTTCTTAATACATATGTCAAATTTTGTGTCAATCGGATATTATTTACTATATTATCTATAATGTTATTTACTATATTATCTATAAATTTATATTTTATGCATAATTTTAAACTACAAAAACTTGCAATTTAAAAAACTTATTGATGATATAACTATTGATCTTTAATTTTCTAAAAATTTTGCAAGCATGGAGGATATAAGAAGAAAATGTAATCCAATGGTGGATTTGTCAAAATTCACCTCTAATAAAAAGATATTGAGTAAGGTTATAACCTAAAACTACAACTAATTTTGTAACTAAACTTTGTCCTTGTTTTAAGAACAATTTATTTAGCTTTTATTTAAACTTTTTTAAAAAAAAATACGGTAAACTAGTAAAATGTACTTGCATTTTAAAAAAGTTAAATGTTAAAAAATTGTACATAAAAATTAAAAATTAAAGAAAAAAATTTTCCTTTCGCAATAGCTTTTTGCTAAAAAATATTTTTGAGAAATTTAAAAAACTATATATAAAAGCTAAAAAGTAAAAAACTAGCTTATAAGTTATTGCCAAAAACACACAAAATGTAAACTATATATTAAATTAATTAATTTTTTATTCTATTTATGATATAAATATTAATATTTTATGGGTCTTGGGCATTAGTTAAGATTGAATTTTTAATTGTAATTAATTGGCCTTAAACATTGATTGAATCACTTTTAATTTAAATTATATTTGTTAATTAATTTTTGCATGTGGGATTCATTTTATTTTTATTATAGATTGTCCTAAGTGCACATGTTAACATACTCCATATATATTATAATTGAAAAAAAAAATGTAGGATTTTAGAGCAAGTTACTTCCAACTCGACAAGACAAACCTTTCACACATATGACCTTTTGTCCTGTGATCCTAGGTAATAATGGTGACTCGAACCATGCTCAAAGCAAGGAGGACAAAGGTCAATTACTATACCCCACTAGAGGTTGATATTTTATATGATAAATCTATTTAGTATTTATAACGAAAAGATGTGTCAATTGAGCTCAATCTAGTTAGTTTGTTTATCCATATATATCTTGAACTAGAATATAAGCGGTAATATTTATCTATATTATTATAAAAATAATAACAAATTTAGTATCATATTTTGGTTGTCTAATAAAAAAGACATAAAGTTGATCAAATTATGCATGATTATAAATCCTCTAAAAAGTTTACTTTTTGATTCTCAAAAAAAAAAAAAAATCCTCTAAAAATGAGTTATTGCAGTGATCTATTCTATATTTAATTTGGGTCATGTTAACGGGTGTCCTTAGGACAATTATTAATAAATCATATTAAGAAAATTTTAACACAACTTTACAAGAAATATAAAATGATGTCAACAAATTAATTGTTTTATCATTTTTTCATAAAACACATTTCTAAAAATAGTTCATAAATCAATGCCTTTTGAGCATTCGTTAACATTTTCCATTTAATTTTTGGCATGTGGGCTGGGATGTTTGGCTGGCAAGAAATGGTAGAAAAAGAAAAAAAAATGTTTGAATTTTTATCAAAGAATCTTGAGTTTATGTTGTTTGGGATAAAATTGAATTTGATTTATTTCTATATTTCGTTCTTTTTTTACCATTTTTTAAAAAAAATTGTAATAATATAAATGTTTCTTTTGGTTAATTTTTATTGTCTTCCTTTAAATTGATTTTTTTTTCTTTTTTGATGTGGATTTTTTTCCCAATTAAGGTGATGGTATGAATCTTTTTAATGGTAATTAAAAGTTTTTTCCTTATTTACTAGTCATGTGTGTGTGTCAAGTGAGAATTCTATCAACCAAGTAAGAGAATTCCGTCCTTGAGATGACAACAAGGGCCAAATAAAAATTTGTTAAAAAATTTAAAGACCAAATTAAAAGTTTTCAGAACATAAGAATCAAAATGAAATACCTAAAAAAGACCAAAAATATATTTTTACCTTCAGTTTTTACCTAAATAAAAGTGAGAGGGATGTGTTTTCACCATATTATGGTCAAATGGTAGTTTCTACTTTCTTGGTTTCATCTCCATCTTATTATAATATTATTATTATTTTTAATAATAAAAAAAGTTTAAAAATAAAAAATTTCATGACAGGCATGAAACGGCGCCAATGCCCATGACTACCGTTACTCAGTTAGCAACGGTCAAATGGAGAGAAGGTACGGTCAAAGCACAATTGAATAATGTATTTTGTTTTTATTTTTTTATTTTTAAAGTAAAATTAATAAAGAATTCATAGTGCAAATCAATGATGTGCTTTCTGTTCAATTATTATTATCAGCATGGTGAGCACGCGGCAGAGATGGGTGTGTTTCTCTTTTCTCTTTTTCAATTTTTTATTTTTATTTTTATTAAGAGGTGAAAAATGTATTTTATGGAAAAAAAAATAATGTTCTCATGTCAGCTTGAAATTTTTTATTGAACTCTCAAAAACATAAAAATATTTTATTCAACAACTTAATATATGAAAATCTAGGGCCCATGAAAGCTCTACCACTATACTTTTTTTTGTAGCTGTGCTATGCTATCTTATCCTCTCAAATTTTTAACTGTTATATTGTTTTATTGAGCGGAAGATTCTCATGATCTTACATAAATTATATTTTTTTGGTAGGAGTAGATTCCTTTGTTGAAAACAACTATGAAAACAGAGCAATATTAGTGCCACAACTCTCCATCAACCACAACTCGCCACATGACACTAGCTTAATTCATGAAAATATGACTATTAATATAGGATCCTTCTATTAAATAAATCAATCATATCAACCAATAGATTTTAAAAGATTTCAAAACAAAATATTTGATCATAGAAAATCGTTTTTGATTTAATATTCCAAATATCTATGGTATTTTTTTCCCTGGTAGATTACTACAATATATGACAATGAATTGATTTTTATAATTAGTCAAGGACTCGTGGGTAAGGAATGTAATGGGGGGTATTATAACTTTTAAATACATATATTATCAAGGGGGAAAAAAGGGTTTTCTAACAGCAACACAATGTAATTTTTTGTTAGTTTAAAAAGAAGAATTTTTAACTAGCTCATTTGGTTCGAGAGTTTCTCAAAAAAAAAAAAAAAGAAAGAAAAGAAAAAAGAAGAAGCTTATTTGGTTCGAGAGATTTAAGTGAAATCAATAAAACAACACATAATCACAAACCAAGTCAATTATATTGTATGATGTCAAACTCTAATCCCAATTATGCCATGTTTCACATTCTAATCTTCTCCTTAAATTGTTCGCTCATTACCTCATTTTATTTGATACTAAGAAATTAATGGTCTGTTTAGAAACCGCTTATTTTGCTTAAAACTAAAAACACTGTAGCAAATAATTTTAAAACTAGACTAAACAGTGCACACGTGGGTCCCAGCAAGGATGGACAAACTATTACGCAAATAAATGTTGAGACGTGCACAGTGCATAGTGGCTGAAACGTGGTATTAATACCACAAAAAGTACACGTAGGTCCCAGCAAGGATGGACAAACTGCGTGAATGGCTGAAATGTGCAAAGTGCCGTGGGTCCCACTGTTCGAACGCCAAACGCAAAACGTGAAATAAACGTTATATCCAAACGCACACTAAATGGATTCCACTATCTTTCATTTTGAAAAATAAAAAAAGAAATTAAATTGATTGAAATCTTAAAAACAAGTTAAAATTCTTATGAAATTTTAGATGAATGTACTTTTTTGCCTCTAACATTTGAGGTTGTTTTTATTTTGGCTCTTAATGTTTCAAAATTCTCATTTTATTCCTTAACGTTTGGTTTTATTTTCAAAATACGATTATAATAACTGCGTTTTACCATCCAATTAAGGATCTATTTGGGAACCGCTTATTTTATTGAAATTGAAAATTTTTTTGCTGAAAAAAAAAAAGAAACTGACTTTTGGAGCAATAGGACCAACTTTAAGAGTAAAAATAAGCTAAAAAATAAAATAAACTAACTTTTTCTCAAATTTCAGCTAACTTTTTCTCAAATCTCAATCGCAACCTAAGATATTACTGAATTTATTTTCAACTTAGACCTGATTTGATCCCATATCTCATATTTGCCCATTAAACTAAATAGAATCTACCTCAATTTACTCCCTCTTTAATCCCATGCATAGACGCAAATACTGCCAAGCAGCAAGCACCAACGATTGGTTGATTGAGTTGGACCTTGCCTTTGACTTGTGTCTTCAATCAAATAATGTGATGCATATAAAATCTAGGTGGTTCAATTTGTGGACCATTTGGTAGATTTTTCAAGCATGTGGAGAGATATCCTAAGCATGTGAAAGCCGACGATGATGCAAGCGAGCAACCTGAAGTAATAGCCCTTTCCTCATAGTGTTTCAATCTTAAAAGTGTAGGACCACACACTTCAACACAATTTAAACACATGGCAAGCAACAATTAGAGTACTTTTTTACTAAGTTTCAGTAATGGACTGTATGTAATATGTAAATAACCTAATTCAATCTCACATTAATAAATATGCAAGTTATGTCAAAGTGTGTGAACAAGTGCGTGTCCATAAAAAAAACTTAGATTAATTTGGTCCCAGCGCAACAAAGCAGCATGAATCATAAAATAATATTGTGATGTATAATGCTTGCTTTAATGTCCAAAACCAGGAGAGCTTCAATTCCGTGAAATGGGGGACCTAAACTCGTACAAATTTGACCTAACAGAAGAAATATGGTACGACTTAGGAGTTAGAATACATATAATAATTATTTATATTCTTTGAAACCGGCATTACATAAAAACGAGTTGCCCACTTATCTTTTTCAAAAAAAGGTTTCCATAGCTATCTATACTTTGGAAGCACTACTTCTCAATCACTACGCTAATCACGGAACAATGTTTGATTTCTATTTCGATTTATCCATTGATTTTTTTTTTGACTGAATCATTGAATTATGAATCTTTTGAAATTTACAAATAGGGAATTAAACTATTGAGGGACATTGGCTCTTGCGATTAGCAAACAATATTAGTTGGACTTTTCATTTCTCTCTTTTGAAAAATCAATCCTGAACCCCAAAAAAAAAAAAAAAAAAAAAAAAAGAAGAAAAATTCTTATATTCTTCTTAATCTAAATTGTGCGTTGAATCCCATTAATTCCTTATAGTTAGTAAAACTAAGTTGTCATATAGGGTCCCATCAACAAAAGAAAATAAGTTGTTATATAGTGTTCAATGGCGCCATATAGACTTAAAAGACTACGTTGAAATCAAATATAAGTTAAAAGGATAGATATAAAAATTTTTTAAAAAAAAATTAAAACTATAAAGATAGAGATAAAGAGTGTAATTTATAATTTAGCATTTATTAATTTAATATTTACAAAAAGCATATGCACAAATTATTTTAGTATCGGTCTTGTTATTATTTCCTTTCACAAAAAGCAATATGAAAATCCTTTTTATTACGTATAAACACTATATAAGTGCATCACCAATAAACTAAATAGATAAATAAATATGAACATATGGTAAAATTATACATAATGTCACTAGCAAACCTAGCAAATAGAATCAAATTAACTAAGGTGGTCATATTTCATAACCAAAGTAGTCAATATCATATTGGAAACTATTTTAATTTTTCTATAGAACAAAATATTTGTTACCAGTTAATACCAATATATCATTTTAGGGTAACCACTATATACAAAAAACTGATATATTCCAAGGTTAGAATAACTACATGAATCCAATGTGCTAGTTTAAATAACATGTTTTATAACTATTCTTTTAATTTTTTTTAATTTTTTTTTTGTATATTGGCCGGAAACCTTCAAAAAATCTCCAACATAACCTATAAATATCAATATTTTATTTGGTATGTTTAAGAGTAATATTGATACTGTTCTAGTGGCTAGTACAACGCATACTGCCAGAATGGTCGATATTGATCTGGTTTTATTTATTTATTATTTTTTTTTATTATAAAAGATAGAATTTTAATCTAGCATAATCTAAGTGTATATGTGTGTGAAGCTCTCTCCTGAAGACTTGAACCCTGACTCTTGTCCCCACACTCCACAAGCACTTATACTTGTGGAGTGACCATCGCACCAAGGGTATGCGATGATGATATTAATCTGATATTGACTATTTTGATAGAAACACAATAGCCGGATTGTAAATATTACAACAAACACAAAAGAAAAGAAAAAGAAACAGAAAATACAACAAACCCTCTTTTTCCATAAAACATGAAATCTCCTCTCAAATTTTGAGTGTAACACTTAATCTGTTATGATATTACTTTATACATTTTCTTTTTTTGAGAAATAATATTATTTTATACATAAACATTTAAATATATGTGAAAACAAATAAATAAATTAGTCATGTGATAACTTGTATCCATATTTAAAGGGTTGTTGGTTACCCTCAAAAACTTGAGTTTAGGGTTTTTTATCAACTAGAAAACTTGGAGTTGAGACTTAAGTGTTACACTTAAACACGAGTTCAGAGCTCCTTGTTTTATGGGGTCACTTTTGGATTTTATGTATTTCTCAAAAATTGAAATATAATCTTTTATATCTTGAGAAGTTTTAGTCCAAAATATTTTCACAACAAATTTTAAGTAATAATTTGTTATTAGTACTAATTTAGAATTCATTACTGAAATTACTTTTTTGTTCATCAATAATAGTCAATAATTTAGAACCCATTACTAAAATTACTTTTTTACTTATCAATAATAACAATAAGATATTTAAAATTTGTTGTAAAATATTATAAATATATCATTTGCTTTATTTCTTTTATCTTTTTCCTTTTGGCCAGGCTCTATAGAGTAAAAGTTCAGCTAGACAACAAGTCGCACCAAATCAAAAGACACAAATCACAAAGTCAAAGGCTAATAAGAAAAAGAAAGAGAGACCCTTCAAATGGAATCAGGTGCCATTGCTTGCTCCAAAAGAGAAAAAAACACCTAGAGAGATTTCTCATTTCACATCTACCTAACCTAGCTATTATCTTTTAAGAAATAACACTGTCCAATAGTCCCTATGATTGAGTTCCCAAACTCTGCAACCGTATCACTGGACATGATGCACTAAGATATCTCTGTTTCCCGATATGATCTTACCATTCCTTTGTCAATCTCTGTTGATGATGATAAACTTTTACTCTCACAAGGAGCTACAGAGAAGAAGACAAATTTTACTTTGGGCTTTTTCCTTAACACCTTTTCTCATTGGTTTGTGGGTCCTTTCAAAAATTTGTTAAAAAACAACCCCTAGTACTGAATGTGAGATGACAAATCAACAAGCCTTGTTGTTGAAACGTTTCCATCCTATTTTCCTGAATTGCTGACTGATTTGCTTGGTGCTATTGATCCAAATTCCTTTATTTTTTGGGAAAAAAAGTACCAATCATCCAAAAGAAAATGTATACCATGACAACTTACATCTCAACTTTTTAATTTTTTTAGTTTAAATCTCATATTTTTATAAAGGATTCGGTTAATGTATGCCCTAACAAATCTGTTTTTGGAAAAATTTTATCGAGAATTAAAAAAATTGTCAAAACTTTTTCAATTCTCAATAAAAAATTTTCCAAAAATGGTATACTATTGTGTACCTTTATGACACACGTTAGTAAAATCCTTTTATAAAAACTACTGTGAGGAAACTTCATTAACTCACATTACAAGCAAATGACATTGTTTTACTGCTTTAGTACTCCACTATATTCGTTCTCATTACGTTAATTGTCTATATTATCATCTCTCTTTACCATGTTCTATACTCTCTCAGAGTTATTATCATACAAACTGTCAATGACAAAATAGTGCTATTTGGATGTAATATTTGTTAATGAAAATTTGTCTCCCAATGTGTAGGTTACTTCATTAGATTTAGTGATTTTCAATAAATATAAATAAAGGGGGTAGATTGTAATGGATTATAATCACTATGAAGCATTCACAGTGGTGGTCATAAAATCATTAAAAAAAAAACTATTTTTATTACTTCAATTACCAAAATGCATGCAATATTAAAAGTGCTAAAACTAAAAAAAAAATTTAGCAACATGCAACAATGATATTACTAGTAGCATATTGCTACCATGATTTAATTCATTTATTTTCATGGGTGGAAAGGAAGAGCTAAAAACTAAATTTTTTAGTACATTTGATGTGAATGCTTTGACAAAATTCAAAAAAGTTAGTTTGTCCCAAAGGAACAAATAATAGGGTTTTTTTTTTTTTTTTTTTTTAAACAAAATAATTTTCTTTAAGCTTTCATTCTTTGCAGTTTTGCACTACACACCCACCTTTCTTTAATATATTTTGCTTATGGATCTCATCCATGTAAGTCTTTTTTTTTTAAAATAAATTTTTTTGAGATTGTGGCCATCGCAAAATGTTGGGGATAACTGATAAGAATCACACATGCCCCTGCATAAGGACCTAAGGTTGTTGTGGGGTCTAAGATAAAGTCTAGGTTTAAAGTCACCGAAATTACTATATTATACACAGTTCTACACCTAAATGCTGAAAATAAAAGGCAATTGATGTGTTCACAAATAAGCGGAGAGAATTTAGGATCGAATTTCAACTTTGGACAACTTTAGACTTATCTAAAGACTAAACCTACTCGTTAGGTATGCTAGAGGCCAAAAGAGGAGGAGGAGGAAAGAAAAAACAGAAAAAGAAAATAATACCTATGTGGTTTCCCACCAATGGGTTTAGGTACATAGAGATTTTTGGTCAATGTTAGTGTGCCATTAATATTTGGAGCACAATTTTTGTAAGGAGTTTGTTTATAACTTATGCATTATCTAATTACTTTGGGAGTCAAAGTACTTCTTGAGATGGGATTAAGGTTATGTTTAATGGATCTACATAGACATCAATAGCTTGACATTCTTTGAGGGCATTGAGATTTCCACTATTTGTTTATTCCGAAGAGATGAGAGGTTGGAGGGAAGGGTTGATTTACAGTTTGAATTAACTATTATTATTTGGCTTTGAACCCTATGTTTAGATGGAAGGAGATAAAAGGATTAAGGTGAAGAAAACGACTGAAATATAATAAAAGGTTAGTTCTTTACTAATCTAGCTACTTACCTCTATTCTCCTCCTTAATTCTCTCAAACACACTAGAAGTCATTTTTAAGATAATAGGGCTTACTTAAAAATCAATTTAGAAGATTTTCTTCAACTTCAATGCGAAGATTTAAAGATTATCAAAACGTGTTTTTTAATAATATAAAATCACTATTAAATTGAGTCAAATGACATATTTTTTAGTGACTAAATAATGGATCATTTCAATAAAAAGTTTAAATGAATTTCAAATGTCTTTTGTTAATTTGAAAGAAAATTTTATTCGTTTGCTCTAAATATTTTATTTGACTATAAAAAAACTTTATCAGTTGAATAAATTAAAACTCATGATGACTTCCTTCTTAGTGTATAAGTTTGCTCCTTTTGGTTAGGCTTGTTCCCTGTTATTGGGTTTGTACGCATGAAAGGCCGAAACCACATTTGGAAATGCACAAGCCCATTTGGTGGGCCTTAGAACATCCTAAACCAGCAAATAGACAAACCCACATATTATTCTTTTATGCAAATATCTTACGAAGTAGAGCTTATCACCATAACTTAAGGGTCCATTTGGTTGGAGGAGTGGAAAAGTGGGAGGATGAAAAATTGTGGGAGGATGAAAAAGTGGGAGGATAGAAAATATTTGGTTTTCCCTCTTGTGTGTTTAGTTGGAGGGGTGGAAAAGTGGGAGGGTAGAAAACTCTTTTGTTTAGTTGAAGAGAAAAAAAGGAATGATAGAAAATGTAATTTATATAAATTGACTATTATACTCTTGTTACATAATATGTAAGAAATAGATTTATTTGTACTAATTAAATAATATAAAATTTACCACATCATATATATAAATTTATATTATTATTTTTATTATTATAATGTAAAAATTACAATAGTGTACATATAAATTTAATTGGGCAAAAATTTTTGTAACCAGCAAAAACGTGGTTAGAAAATTTACACTACATTCAGCCCACAAAAACGTTGCTGTGCTGATTAAACAAGGCGAAAAAAAAAAAAAAAAAAAAAAAAAAAAAAAAAAAAAAAAAAAAAAAGGAGAGAAGAGATCCTAGACGTTGCTGTGCTGTGAGAAGGTAAAGTGATAAGGATGAGAAGAGGCAAAAGTCATCAGGTCATAAATAAAGTGAGGGGTAGGTGAGAGGGTATTTGTGTAAAATGCATTTCACAACACTTTTCCCTCCCCATTTTTCTCCCAATTTGGGAGGATAAAAAAAGTGGGTCCGGAAGGAAAAACTTTCTCTCCTGTTTTCTGTCTCTCCTATTTTCTTTTCTCAACCAAACAGTAGAAAATAACATTTTTCACCCTATTTTCCTCTCCCTATTTTCCATCATTCCTGTTTTCACCCCAACCAAACACAACCTTAGCTACCATCTTTTTTCTTTTCACTACTGTTGAGAAGTGAGGACAGTATGGCTATCTTCTGGGTCCTGAGAATTGTGGCCCAACTAAAGCAGGGACCATTAAGAGAGGAGGTTCTTCATACTATCATGGGCGGCCTTGGTTTGGACTTGGGCTTGGCTCACTCATGACCAGGCCCAATAAAATCTAAGTTTTTATTCTCTAGTGTTTAGGAATTCCTTTCATTATTATTATTATTGAGAAACTTTTTTCTTCAACTTATGACGTCCGCTTCAGATGATAACTCTTTATAATCAAACTAAGACACCAATCGGTTTTTTGTTATAAGAATTCCTGATAAACCTTTTTCTTTTTTGCTGGAACGTAAACTAAGTCTTGATAAACCTTTTGGGTTTTGACATTGTATTGGACATAAATCAAATTTTGCCTTCATATAGCTGAAGGTAAAGTTGCGATGTATTGTTCATATCACATTGGCTACAAGTTAATGGCTTATTAGGGCTTGCAGCTTTGTTTTAAAGGCTAGCAAGTAGCAAACTCCAAAATATTTACAGTATTTACCGACATTGAACTCTGAACTCTCAGACTTTCCATACATAACAATCCACAATCTTATTTATTGGGGTTGGTACTTGGGTAGTTGGGTTGATTTAAAAATGTTTTGGATTGGATTGGACATTTTGCATTATGAAAATGAGAGGTGTTACATCTATAATATTTTTATAATATTTTTATAATAAATCATAGATGTAAAATTGTTATTGGTTTTGATTTAAATTCAAAACTTAAATTACTTTTTTATCTATCTGTAACAATCAATAACAACCTACTATTTAAGATTTGTTGTAAAAATATTGTGGACAATATTTCTCTTATGAAAACGTGGAATTGGTTTGAAAACTTGAAATCATACCTAACTCAATCTGTCCATACCCCACATAAGATATATAGACATCCTGTATGTACTATGTACTTCAAATTAATTAAGGGATTTTTTTTTTTTTTTTTTTAAAGTTACTCACTAACAAGAAAAAGAAAAAGGAGGAAGGATCTCTAACAATTAGTAAATTACTTAAATAGGTTTTTTTTTTAATAAAAAAATTATAAAAATGATAATAAATATATTCAATTCAACTTTAAGTTTTAATCTCAACAAATTGGGATCTACATTTTTCTTTTTCTTATTCTTCTTTATTTTATTTTTTATTCTATCATAATATATACTGTAATATCTTAACCTCCATAACCTTTTACTTGTTTGTATCTCTATTAACTACTCTTTCTTTTCTATATTTTTAGCTGTCTCATTACATGTCCTACTATTTCAATTCTACTGTGGTATCAATTCAAAACCTTAGAAACAAACATCAATTCATTTTTTGTTTAATGAATAAAATAACACCATCAAAAAACATCTCTAACCTCTTTTAATTTTCACCACTTAAGTAGTGAAAAATATTGTGTGAGGTTTATATATGATGTCTCAACAATCAACATTTCATCGTACTATTTCACTCATTGCCTATAAGACAAGCAAAATATCCATAAACTCATAATGTGATTGATGGAAGTTGGAACCTTCAGGTTTACGTCATGGCCGTTCTCAATGATATTTGCTATAATGTCATTTGACATGGCCAAAAGCGAATTGGTGAATGGTGAATCGGGTCATAGGAGATGATGAACCAGTCCACAAGGACCACAACAACAATACCAACACCAACGTACAAAACCTACTAGTATCAGTGATCATCTTATAATTCTTATCAGTTGTCCCTACAAATCGAGTGCCAGTTGGCAAAGGGACTCCAAATATTTTGTCCGCTACAGAAGTGACAAAATGTCAGGTTGAAAGCAAGATTTAAACTCTGTGTTACTTAGCAATTAGATGTTTTTTTTTCACCTCAAATTCGTTTATAGGTATTTACAACTCACAGTGATACAGGAAGTGAATTCACAGTCTTACCATTCACCTCTATTATTGAACAATGAGTTGCTTCTTGGTAAAAACAACCGTTGACAGAACAAAGAAAGCATATCAAGTTTTACAAAATTGAATTGAACTGGACATGTAAGTCAAAGATTTGGACTCAAATCTACCCAATGAAAGTCGCATTCTTATGTATTGCTGGACTGATCTGGGCTACACAGCCCAGTAATGAAAAATTATATTGCTTGGACTTGGTAGATGGTAGTTGGTATGATTTAGCGAAGTGGGGAAAAGAAAAAAATGTAATATATGGGATATATAGCCAATGGAGAAGGTCTTTTCCACATTCATATTAGATTGCTACCCCTTGTCTTATCCTATAACCCCATTGGCCATTGTATACACAGTATTTGGTTAGGTTTATATTAGTTTAGGTGCACTGGTACAGTTTTCAAAATTTAACATTTTGATAAGAACCTAAGGAATCACTTTTTTTTTTTATAATGTATAACTGTAGGTTGATTCAATTTCAACTAATCAGTAAAAAGCTATCTCCCGGGATGCTTCTTAATTAGGGCATACTGGGACAGCTAGCCTCTAGTGGAATACACCTTGAGCTTGCATATATGGGAACCAGCTCAGCTGATGAAGCGAGTCAAAGGGAAAAGAAATTGACATATCTGTATGCATGAATGGGATTGGGGTCGTTTCTGGTGACAAATAATCAAATATGAAAGCTTTATTTCCAGCCAATGTCTGAGCTGGCCCTCTCTTTCTTTCTCTTTTCTAGTAGCTTCTTTGATCTTTCAAGCAACTCGAATCCAATAGATTTTTATAACATGGACACACATGCGGTCAATGCCAAAACCAACTCGTTTTGTCAAAGGTAGTCACTAACTGGGGATCGTTTTTACTTATTTGTAGCAATTATTACATGCAACTGGCATCCGTGGACCATGCATGGCCACCCAATTTAGCAAACTTGGGGTCTGTGGGTCATGACAGTTAGGTTTATCCGAGTTCAATTCAATAAATGAATTAGTCTTAATTTTCAATTAGGTTTTGATAGCCCATGACTAAGTTTGTAATACTGTATAAAACCATCATTTGAAAGAAGATTCTATTTACTACGGTAGAATGTAATTTGGTGATAAGAGTTCTCGTGTCACTTTACATAATATTTGACAGGAGTTGAGTGATTTGAGTAGTAGTGCTTTAACAAATGTGTTGTGATTATGATAATAGACTCATTAAAATTCCAGTAGTACACGTAATATTACACATTACCATCACATGCCATGGGATGATTAGACGATGACTGATATCAAAGGTTCTTTTTTTGGAGACCCTAAAACTTTGGGGGCTTGGAATTTGGGCTAAGTGTTGTTTACTTTTGAGTTTTGAGTACACGTGATGAAGGGTTCTCAAAAAGGAAAAATAATGGTCTCATGAAGAGTTGGCATACATGTTGTAAAACTATATATGGTCTCAATATATGAGTTAATTACTCTGTCTGGATATATCTAGATCTTTGTAAATCGTGCCCTACGATGATTCTATGTAAATTATGAATAAGCTACATAGTTCTCACACAAGTTCTAAGCAAGTTCCTAGCCTTGCTTATGGGCAAGACATAGTTGACTGATTGATTTTTCTAACTTTTTATTTTTGGGTCGGAAGACGTAAGCTAATTGAGTTGAGCATGCTGTTTTTTTACTTAAGAGAATGTTCATATAGTAAGCATGCATGTACACGAGGTTGCAGCTTTTATCAAAAGTCAATATGAGCAAAGGGAAAAGAATGGTATATTAAAAATGAGTTGACCTATGGAAAGGAATGGTAGTATCTGGCCCTTGCTCTTCCTGGCTACTAATTGAGTTTGTGGATGGAATAATATATTGAGTAAAATTAATGCATCCACCAAGAGCAATTAGGTTTTGGTCTTCTAGGCTAGCAATTGAGTCTTTTTTTTTTGTTGGTAGGGGGGGCCAAAGGTTAATAAGAGATTCTAGTTCATAGTGCCACTAACAAACTAGGAATCGAGTTTATTGATACTAAATAGAGTAAAACACTAAAATGCATCTAATTCATTGTGGTTTAATAAAGTTTTGTGGAAACATTTTGAATTTTGAATTAGTTTTAATCACACCCTAAAATGCCATTAGTATCTAATTATTCTAATTTATTATTTCCACCCACTTGGATTGTGATAGTGAGAGTGATTGGTTACTTTTGTTTCTAGGAAACAAATTAACTAAAAATAGTTGAAAGTAATTTATTAGAATAATTGAATAACTGAAAATACGTGTGATTGGAAAGAGTATATATATATATATATATCATGTTGTAGGTTAATATAAAGTTGTATAAAAAATTCAAAACGACGAGAAAGTATTCTATGTTCTTAACGGACTATGTTAGCACTGTGGAGTGATCCACCCACCCAACAAATAAATGACATGTGCCATCATAAGTTGAATAAGATCCTAGTTAGACATTCAAAAAACCAACCCCGGATTTTTTTCTTTATTTTTTATACATATGAATAATAAAATATTATATTTTAGTTTCTTTGTAATTAAATAAGTGATAGACAGAAGAGATATATCAAATGTTAAAGTATTTTTCAATTAATTAAGAGTAGATGTGTTTTTTTTTTCCTTAAGTGCTTATAACAAGTGAAGAGATGGAATTCGAAAACCAAGCCATCCTTTATGAAACCGTGTCGTAGGATACTTTTTTCTTAGACAGAAAACAAACCATGCATTCAATGAGAACTATGATTTGCTTTTCCTAAAAGAAAAAAGAAAAACTCCAAAACCAAAAAATCAAGAGAGCAAGATAACAAATGAATTTCATGTACTATAGTATATACTAAAAATTGACCAATCACACTTGAGAGGAGATTTGATTGCAATAATGACATCTCATAAACTATTCTAGAAATGGACCGATCACACTCAAGAGAAAATTCGATTGCAGGAATAACATTACGAGAGAATTAAGAATTACCAGCTAAATTCTAAAAGAAAATCAATATTTTTCACACTTGGGGGCATTTTACACTTATTTTTGTCTCTACATTTTCTATAGTATATTCTCAATAAAATAAGTAATCAATAAAACATATCCACACACGCTTATAAGTTTCGTAATTTTCATCTTTAATTTTATGTGCAAAACTTAAATTCAAACACAAATAATACCAGGGCATCATTTAGATGAGTTGGAAGTTGGAACTATTTAGTACGTAAGTGTTTATAAATAGGAAATGCTAATGGATGCCCTTAGGCAATGGTTAATAATCTATTTAAAGAAAATTTTTATGAAAAAAAAAAAAAAAAAAACAATTAATGTTTTGACTGCTTTTTTCATTTCCTATAAAAGTGGTGTTAAAACTTTCCTAAAATAAATTGTTAACCATTGCCCTAAGTGCATCTATTAGCATGACCTTTTATAATAATCTAAAAAAACAAAAATAATATTATTTATTAAAGATAATTAAAGTAGGAAATAATCTACTCTTCCCCACTTTTTTTTATACCCCTAAAACTGGTCACGTGAGTGGCACATTTTAGTCGGCAGAAGACGGGGCCGACCATCCCCTGTTTCATATAAAGTAATGTAAGTGCCACTGCAGCACTGCTAGCCCTGCTTTTCGTACTCGGTAAATTCCAGAACCCACACTATTCTTAAATCTAAAGCTATCGATTACCAACAGACAAAACAAACTGCTGTGCCTGAGGAACTTTTTTTTTTTTGGGTGGGAAGCTACTTTACATTGAACCCATCTAGATTGTGTCATGTGTTTATTGTTGAACAAGTTTCAAGTCCAGTGCAACTGAACACGATCCACCAAATCTGTCCATCCCAATTTCCAACTCTCTTTATAGTGCTCATTTTAACCATGTGAGAAATCAATGATAAATGTTTTTTTTTTTTTTTTTTTGAGAGAGTTTTAACTTATGGCGTCTGCTCCTGATGATAGCTCTTTATCATCAGACCAAGATACTAATCAGTTTTTGATATAGGCGGGAATTAAACCCCAGATTTCTTATACAACCATCAGAGACTTTACCAGTTAAGCCAACTGAAACTCACTCAAAAATAAATGTTAAATGACTTTTTTCCCTTTACTTTTCGGATCACTTTTATTAATATCAATCACAAGACAACAACAAAGACAAACCTTAATTTCAAACTTGGAGTCGATTATGAATTTTCAATAGATTAGGTAGTGTCGGCTACATATATTATTTCCCTTCATTATATTTTATCTGGGTCTTTCTTTACTTTTTTTTTTCTTTCTCTTAAATTGAAGTAACTCACTCTTTTTATCAGTGCATTAATCGTTTTCTTCTGAAAATGATTTCATTCATAATAGAGTCACTAATTGAACTTCAACTTACTGCAACCCTCCTCTTTTTCTCGAGTTTAGGATCGGCTGTGAACAAATATATATGACACTAAACACCAATACATGAAGCTTAATACCTATCACAATATATAACTATATTATTATTGTTATTACTTTTTATAAATATAATAGAATTTCAATTTATAGTGTTTTCTTTATAATAATTTTTTAAATCATTAAATTAATATATCAATTAATTTTTAATATAGATGAAATTTAAAACTCAAATCTCTTATTCGACGGTAAAAATAAAATATTCACTAATGAAACTAAACGAAACCCACCACAATATGTAACTTCATTGACTAAAAAAAATATATATATAAAAATTTCGTATACTAAACTCTTTGAAATCGAATTGTCCAAAGCCATCGCTATCGATTATATTGCTAGAGATCATCAAAAGATTGCGTAGCTTTATGAATTATGATCATGGCAGATGGCATATACATGTGTTGTCAGCCAGATTGAAGAAGCTTTTACAGTTGGGGCTTCTTTTATAATGGAACCCACTCAACATTGGAATAGTGGTCACTGCTAAAAGATGTCTTTGTGCTGCGCAAAGCGCTATAATGAAGCTCATCTCTCTTTATATCTGTTTTAGTTTTACTAAAGAGAATGCTTTGGAAACCGTTGAAGCAAAGGAAATGTTTGCTACTATGCAAGCTTGATACGTGAAAAAATTATGATGGATCATCGGGTTTATTCTTAGAGTATACACAAAAAAATAGAAAAAATAATTAAATATATGATTGAAGTATATTTTTAAATTTTTTATATATAGAAATGATTAATATACATAATCTTTTAATAATATGACAAAATAGATTAAAGTCTCTTAATAATTAATATACGCAATCCATTAGTTTGGATCGAGTGTAAGCTTTTACGTTTAAAGATTTCATCCTCTTTTTTTTTTTTTTTAAATTACTTTGCTAAAAAAAACAAAATTAAAATAGATCTCATATATATTATTAAAAATTTTAGCTCAACTGACCTCTTTTATTTTTTTTAATGGATTTCAGTTAGTTCAACTGGTAAAGTTTTTGATAGTTGAATAGGAAATCTGAGGTTCAATTTCTACCTACACCAAAAACCGATTGATGTCTTGATTTGATGATAAAAAACTATCATCAGGAGCAGACGTCATAGGTTGAAACTCTCTAAAAAAAAACCGTCTTTTAATATTTTTAACAAAGTAGATCTATATCCTCTAAATATCAAATTCCTCCTCCTATTATAACAAATGAATTAACAAAAGTAGTAGATGATTTTGTTACTTTTTTTTTTTTTTAGAAACAAACACACAAAAGGAAGAGGAAAAGATGTTTTAATATAAAAACACATACCCTTTTACTCAAAAGTCATTGTAACTTTTACCGGAGAAAAAAAGTTTATAAGTGTATAAATTATTCTAGAAGCGTTTTTCTTGTTGCCTAAAAATTATCTTATAAATAGAATACTCCTATAATACGAGTTCAGACTTTAGACTGATCCTTATGCCTTTCATCGTTATCCTCTCCTACTTCAAATTTTTTTACGAAAAACGCAAAACATACGGAAACTTCACGTAACCTTCAGAAGCAGGGAAAGACAAATTTAAGCTTCACGTAACGGCCTTGGTAATTACTAATTAATAAGCCCCGTAAAACTAGTATAAGGCATTATTGTGTGGAGTAATTAAGTAGGTCCAGTCAATGAGTGACACGTCAGCACACCCAAAAAAAAAAAAGTCCACTGCATTTACTGGACTGGAAGGAAAGGAAGTACTTTAAAGCTAGAAGTCTCCTCCACCAGCCGTGCCCTCATTAAAACGTAGAGGGACACATACTTGATACTTATCCTAACAACTTGTTTGGATGTCAATAAGTGATTGGAGCGTTTTAAGTGCCGTATAAATGTTGTAATTCAATTATCAATTTATAGTCAAGCAAGTTATGACAAAATGCTCCTCTCTCTTCGTGTGTGTGTTAAAAATGTTTAGTATTCTCAAAAAAAAAAAAAAAAAAAAAAGTTATGACAAAATGCGTGGTCTTATAAGAGTTCGCACGTAAACTATAAAACTTATAAGTACTTGTTCAGTTGGTACGTACTTACATCTTCAAATCTCCTACCCATTATTTTCTTAGAGTGTACAAGTTTGTTGGGTATATCTATTTTTCTAGATTATATATATAATCTTATTCTTATTTTCCAGGTTTTTTAAAGTGAAGTTGTTTGAAAATAATCATACCTAAAAAAAAATGAAGTTTAAAAAAGTTACTTTGAAAAAAATACAGATTAAAATTGTTTTGTCAAATATAAAACATTAAGTTAAGGTACATTTTTAATACTTCATTAAATGATGTTTTTATACAATTTTCAAAAAATTAAAGTTAACATGCACCCAAATACTAAGAAAATCACATTCAATAACCACTATAAATTTGTGTGGGTAAATGATTAACAAGCATTTTTTTTTAATGTAAAAAATTAACAGATGCCCTAAAGACATTAGTTTAAAAAATATTGTTAGAAACCTTTTATTAAAATAAAAAATAAAATAAAAAACTGATTTTTTTAATAATTTTTTATATTTTTCATATAAATTGTATCAAATTTTTTTTAAATACTCAATAAACAAAAATTATCTAATAACACCAATCAACAAAAACCTTAAAATATTATACATTACATTACAACTCAATTGAATAATTTATTACTCCTGTCCCTTGGGCACTCCTTACCAATACCCACCTCCAAAACCAAATCCACCTCGTAGATTTCTTTATGAAAGCCAAATTGACAAACTGTAATTTGCAAGTTAATAACTTTGTTTATTTAATTTTCATGTTAAAGACCTTGTAGCTGAATTGGTATGTTTCTATATACAAAGTGCTTGAGAGTTTAAGGAGGAAAGGGTTCGAGCTGCGAGGTTAGCAGCATGTTATAATTATCTCTAAAAAAAAGAAAAAAATTCATGATACACTTTCCAAACATTTCACCTACCCCTAGCTTCTTTTTTTTTTTTTTTTTTTTTTCACTATAAATACTCCACTCCCCTACTCCATGTCTCCACCAACTCACACACACACATACCCTTTGCCTTTGAGGCCAAACTAAGTACATTACATTTGTTTCCACACATCTTTTCTCTACATTTTCTGAGACACAGTCGAGAAAAAAAAAATGAAGCTCGCCTTTGCAACTTTCCTGCTTGTTTGTCTTGTCCTCAGCTCAGCTTTCTTTGAGGCCGCAATGGCTGGTTCAAGTAAGATATCATATACTTCTAGAAACTTAAACAATCTCTTTCTTTTTTTGAAAACTTCTGTCTTATAAAAGTTAAAATCTTGCCGGATTTACTTTGATATTTTGTGGTGGAATGGTTTAATTATCACGGTACATTGAGATTCAGTCCTGTATCGCTTCAATTTATCCCAAAAAAAAAAAATGCTAATCAGTTTGTGTTTTAAACAAAATATAGGCTTCTGTGACTCAAAGTGCCAGGTGAGGTGCTCAAAGGCGGGAGTACAGGACCGGTGCTTGAAGTACTGCGGTATTTGCTGTGAGAAGTGTCAGTGTGTGCCATCTGGGACTTATGGGAACAAGGACGAGTGCCCTTGCTACAGGGACCTCAAGAACTCCAAGGGCAAGAGCAAGTGCCCTTGATCATTTCTTGGTTGGGATTCTGAGTAAAGGACCCTTATATTCATAGAGTTTTATTTATTCAAAAAAAAAAAGGATATATATTAATAGATTAGGCCATATAGAAGATGGAATATCAAAGGAATAAATGGGGGTCCTTCATTTGTTTGGTTGTTAATGTGATAGTGTCTATCATTAAAATATGTTTATGTGTGTATTGGATTCTGTCTATTGTAGTTTCTCATTTGCAATATATATAATAATAAATTATTTAATTGTGTTTTACCAAAAATTGGATTCTGTCTATTGTAGTTTCTCATTTGCAATATATATAATAATATTTAATTTTGTTTTTACCAAAAAATATTAATTGCGGAGAAGTTGATGATATCTTACTTAATTGTGTTTATGAAAGCATTTATGATCTGTAACTATCCCTTGACTGGAGATCAGTTCAGCTACGATATCTTATAATGAGCAATGAAAGTTACACTTTTAAAGGAAAGTGGATACCGAATTACCTTAAGATTAATTAATAATTCATTTAAATAAAATTCTCAAAAGTTAAAAAAGAATTAACGTTGACAACTTTTTCATTTTCTATGTTGACTGCCAAAACTTTCGTAAAATAGACATAACCAACGCCTCTAAAGCCGCACTGCTAAGATAATCCTTTATTAATTATTACACATTCATTGTATATACATTATCATATAACGGAAATCTGCTTTTAAAATATAATTTCAAAAAAAATGCTATGCAAAATGTGAAATAATGAGTATATGCTATCAGAGAGTGTAGGGTAACGACTGGTGCACCACCCAAAGCACACACTTACCACAAAGCTCCACCGCACATGTGATCAGAGAAATGCGCCAAGAATCGATTCGAATTACAGGCTTGTTTTACCTATTCTTAAAATAAACAAAGGTATTGGGGTTTCAAAAAAGACAATCGAAATAATTAATAATTCTCGTTTTATTTAGGCCCGAGGAGGAATCCTTTTACGCTGCTCAATGCCTAATCCTTTCCTTTTCTTTTGTTTTTCTCTCTCCTCTTTCAAAGATCGATCCTCCAAATCTGGCGATAAATCTATATTATATAATCATATTCTAAAGATCCTATCCTTACACTCACATTCATCTGCGCCTCGATACTCTCTATCCCATCAGATCTTTTCTTTCTACCCCCGTGAGAGGTGGGTCATAGTCTCTGAAGATCGCTCGTATGCCTTCCACATAAACGCGCGCCGGAAGTGCTACAGTATTTACGTTGCAGTTAGCCTTTCTTCAGATATTTATCTTTTCCTTCCCAGTTCACCGAGCTTGTTTCTCGTCATCGGGGATTCCAGGAGTGACATTTAAACACCCATTCTTCCTCGAACCGAAAACTTTATATCCGGTGACTATACCCTCCTACGTAATCGCCTCCTATGTGCGACTCCAGCAGAATGCTTGATGGTCGCCACATCGCTTCTACCTACGACCTCCCCACTGTGTTCCCCACGGCCCAAGACGCGCGACTCTGGTTATTTGTCCCTCATTATTAGCTCCTCAAAACTTCACTTTCCTTCCCATCCGAGGAGAAAAAGTGAGGTTTTGACTTTCAAGAGATAAAGACGGAATATTTAATTCGCACGCAAGTGGGATGCGCCCTTTATTTGCGTTTTCGTGATAATCTCCCGACGCTCGCAATCCCCCGCGCTTATTAATTACTTAGGAGGCGTCTTGTCTCCCTACATCCAACGGCTGATGCGCAGATCCAACGACCGGGTATTTCTTAAATTTTATGAGCGGGATAATTTCCTCCTCTGCTAATATAAGCCTTGAGAAATCATTTACTTTCTTCTCCAAAGAAACTTCAAGCGCCTGCAGAACTCTAACGCCCCCGTTTTCTAAAATACACCAATCCCCAAATCTCCCTGCTCTTTTCTCGTAAGAGGTCCTCAAGGTCTTCCTAAGAAGCTCTCGCATACTAGCATTTGTAATCCCGTAAGTTTATTTAGTTTCTTTTGTATTAGATTTTGCCTCGCCTGGCCTGCCTCCCTCGGCTACCTTATTTGCTTCTTACTCTCTAAAAATCAGCCCATTCGCTCTTTTATGTTGTGAAATATGGGTAGATTTGAGCGCCTAGTAGATTCCCAAATTAAAAGAGAGAGGCTCTATGTAAATACCTTATATACTCAGAGGTTGGCTCACAGATGTTCTAAGAGGTCGTTATACCTGCAGAGGTCGCGAGAGGTGGTCATTCCTATAATAGCCTTCATATGGGAATGACCTTCCAATGGGTAGGACAACCGAGAGTACCTTATAAATCATAGGTTGTGCCCCCTCACCAATGCGCACCCAATATGTTTAGGATTCTGGGTGTACGATGCTCGGGAACAAGATCTTCATTCGGGCCTCACCTCGCATGATGTGGTTCACCCACGAGTACCACTCACAAGTCGACCCGAGGCTTTTATCTCAAGTCCGTGTCATCCGCTATGAGGCTCATTTCGCGGTCTCCCAAGTCCAATAAAGGATGAAAGATGACTACCTCATCGCCCTGTGGGCATGGCACGATGGCTCTAATTCGCCCAACTCCTGGGAGAGACAGTGGGGCACCCTAGAGTTAGATCCCTTAACATAGGGTTTAGTCTTTATCCTCCATCCATGTTTCCCCATTGCAATCTCTTTTTGATAATAGGATTTCATTGTTCAATCGCACTCCGACCTTTGGTTGGCTTTGCGATAGGACACTCAAGGTTCTACCGAGTCATACAAACGTGGTTGCTCTCAACTATCTTCTCAGTCGGAGATTTTGTGAGCGATCGACAACTACGAGTCAGCTCCACCTCATCCTAGATTTCGAACCCATCTCAAGATTTTTCCAGAGGTTGGAGAAACGCTATCGAGCCGGTGATCGGCCGATCAATCGTATTGACGTGTCAAAAACCACTCGGCTCCGAGACGGCCTTCCTCCTCGTCGCTCTACCCGTCTCTCGATTCCCTCCCCACTTGTGAAGCTCCACTCACAACAGTCCCTGAGTTGAAGTAGCCGAAAAGAAGAAATTGCTTCTTCGCGGGCATCCTGCACTAAGAGATAGACAAGTCTCCACTTGAAGGGAGGCAGGGTAGACCAGAGGGAGCGGCAGCCTGACTGAGGACGACGCACAAAGCTCGTAGCCATCCAGCTGCATTAATCATTTCCCCCCAGTAGATTCAAGTTCAGATGAACACGGAGAAATGAGTCCTAAGGAAAGGTCATCGTTAAAGGGTTTGGTGGCCAACAGGCAAGCAGTGGAGTCGGGGCGGCCCATCCCAGCCTCTGCCTTACCACCTACCCCTCCGCCCCTTCTTCCGCTGATCTAGCACTTCGTGCCATTCCTGACTTGAAAAGAAGAGGCCACAGAGATCGAAGAAGGCGAGGTGATTCTCTCCGAGGGGCTCCAAACAATGGAAGATTAAAGACCAAGGATAATAGGGGCAAGTTTTGTCAGAGAAGTGTGGAGGAGGCCGAGGTGCGTAGACAATGGCCCTGGGCCCTCGATTGAATACCTGATGGGGCCTAAATTCCATGGGATGCCATTAATCCGGGAGGCCCAAAGAGGTCACTCACGCATTTGGCCCAAGCTTTAGAGCAACCCTTGCTCCCATTTAGATATGGAGGCCTCTCCTGGGCTACACCATCTCTTCATGTCCTTAAGAAGGATCTGCCTGGTAAGCTAGATTTATGTAATGATTTAAACTCTTACAAGGTTATGTTATCTTATCATATCACACCTCGCTTACATATATGTCCTCCTCGCCATCACATGTCACTCAACAAGCTCCATGGTCAAGAGCTGGGTTCGGAATGCTCGTAACGATGCGAGGCCGAGTCCCACTGCCGTGAAGTTGAGAAGAACTTAGGAGCCCGAAAAGAGGCAGTTGCAGCTGGCCAAGAAGCCGAAGCTTGCGTAGCGAGAATGCGCAAGCTAAGGCCGGGCTGAAAACGCCGAGGCCCAAGGGCCGAGGACCGAGAAAACAACTCTATACGACTCAAATTTCGAATCTCGCCATCGAGAGTAGCAAAGGCAGCCCGAAAGCTGAACTACAAAGGCTAAGGAGGCAAAGACAAAAGAGACAGAAGCCGTTAAGTCCGCCGAGGAAGCGGCCTACGACCCGGGTAAGGGAAACTGAGGAGAGGTTGGTCGAGGAGGTGGACGACGAAAGGTGGAATACCACGAGACATGGATGGAGTACTTAATCGCGGTGGGTCCCTCAGATTCAGAGCTAAAGATATCCGAGAACGTGTTTTCCCCTCGAACTCCATCGGGACTTCTCCACCGCCCCTCCGGGCGGTACTAGTCTTCCTCCTCCTCCGCAGCGATAGCTACCGCCAGCTGCCCCTACTCCAGCCGCTTCGAGGCCTCCGGAGTCATTAAAGACAAATCATGAGGATTCCCTACCATCAAGGACGTGGTTTCTGCCAAGGCAACCGAGAAGAAGTCTAATGTCGAGGGTGTCAAGGCCAAAGCTAACAAGGTCCTGAGAAGGATTCACTTTGAAAGAATAGTCAGAAATTTCTTTTCTTTCTCTCTTTTTTGTTTAAGTGTAGCCACCCCTTTTGTCAAGGCGCTTCAGATACACTTACGATGTATTTATTCTTCGTTAAATAAAGAATAGACTTGTCTTTCTTACCTTTTGCATTTATATTTTTGTCACTTGCTTTGTTAAGGTTTGAGATAACTTTTATTCACAATAACAGCGTTTTTGTTAATGAATACATTATAACTTATATTCATACACTAAGGCTTTTGTTAACACACTCATATAACTTAAATTCCAATGAATGCATTATATGAAGAAGACACTAGGAAATTAATTACAGTATGGTCGAGGGTTTTGCAATAACTAAGTTTTATTGATCATGCAAATGGAATGTCATTGCCTAATAACCCATAAGTGTGTTGACTTTCGGTTTAAAACACTTTTATAATAAAACATAAGTGTAATAATTTCTTAAAGTATCTGTCCGAGGACATCGTGCATGACTATAATCGTTTAAACACTTTTTATAATAAACATAAGTGTAGTAATTTCCTGTAAAAGCATCTGGGTCCGAGGGACATCGTGCATGACTAAGGTCTCGTTGAACACTTTTATAATAAACATAAGTGTAGTAATTAAAGCATCCGGTCCGAGGACATCTAGCATGACTAAGGTTCCGTTTGAACACTTTTATAATAAACATAAGTGTAGTAATTTCTCCAAAGCATCTGGTCCGATGGTCATCAATCATGGCTAAGGTTCTAAACACTTTATAAAAGCATAAGTGTAGTACTTCCCAAAGTTATCCGTCCGAGGACATCAAAAGTATTTCGCCATGCCTGCTAAACACTTTATAATAAACATAAGTGCACAATTTCCCAAAGATCCTGGCCCGGGAGTGACATCGCCATGGCTAAGGCTCTGCTTGAAACACTTCTTATAAAAAGCATAAGTGTAGTAATTCTCCCCAAAGCATCCGGGTCCGAGGACACGCATGGCTAAGGTTCTCGTTTAAACACTTTTATAATAAACATAAGTGTAATACTTCCCAAAGCATCTCGGTCCGAGGGACATCAGCATGACTAAGGTCTCCTATTTAAACACTTTTATAATAAACATAAGTTATTTCACACACAACACACTAATTTAATGACAAAGAAAAATTTTATTAGTAATAATACTCTTTCAAAGTTAAGTTTACATTCCAAGGACGAGGTATTACATGTTCGCCTAAATCTTCTAAGAAATAAGCCCTATTCCTGCCTTGAGGTGATGCGATATGGTCCTCCCAATTGGGCCCAAGCTTTCCCATGCCGGGTTTTTTGCAAAGGTCTTTAATCCTTTCTCAAAACCAAGTCACCAAAAAGAAGTGGCCTTATTTTACTTCTTTAGCATTGTATCCTTGCTAAGTTTGTGTTGGTAATACGCCACTGAACCAAGGCACTCTCCCTCCTCTCTTCGGCCGAGAGATCTAAACTTTTTTCCAAAGATTATCATTATTATTCGAACTCGAACGAACCGAACGAACCGTTTCTTAGCGTTAAACCCGCCCAAAGGAATGACAAATACACCATAAGTCATCGAAAATGGGGTTTCTCCCGTTGATCGACGAGGCGTGGTTCGATAGGCCCACAGACATGCGGCATTTCTTCCACCCATCTTCCTTTCGCATCATCTAACCTCTTCTTCAGTCCGTTTACTGCACTTTATTAACGTCTCTATTGTCCGTTCCTGGGGTAAGCCGGTGGAATATCTATTCGTTATTCCTAATCCGCGCATCCCCCGAAGGCCTTACTGCCGAATCAAGACCATTGTCCGAGATAGTAATGAGTGGACCCCGAACTGTAACGATGTTCCGCTCAAATAAATCCTTCTTAGCGCCCACATCCTCGATAAGCTTGATAAAGGTTCTGGCCACCCTTTTGTAAAGTAGTCAAGGCTCGACTCAAGAAATACCTCTCTTGCTTCGCCAGCTTTGGGAAAGGCCCGACAATATCCAGCCCCATTGAGCAAATGGGCCGTGACCTGGTTATCGGATTAAGGGTCCCCGGGTTATGTATGTTAGTGCGAATCGCTGGCACTCGGGTCACACTTCTTTACGTGCATCAGAGCTTTTCTGCATGTTTGGCCACAAGTAGCCTTGTGTGACAAACTCTAAGATAGATCGTCTCCTGGGCAGGGTTCTAATAAATCCCTCGTGCTCTCTTCTAGACTCGCTTCAGATGGATACATAATAGATATGGTCCCGCAAAAGCGTCAGATAACTTTTGGTCTCTGACAACCGTAAACGAGGTGCCTTTCTTCGTATTTTTCTCGCTCTCCAATGGTTTTCCACAGGAGGTCCTCCATTAAAAATGATATGATTGGATCCATCCAAATTAGGTTCCACTGACATGACAAACCCGGGTTAATTTTCCCCCCGCATCCGTGGCTTGTACAAGTCTCTCTACAAGGATAATTCGAGGTAGGTTCACACAGAGGCTATGGAGGAAGCTAGAGAATCTGCAGCGAATTGTCGCTTCTGGGATGTGCAAAGAATTGAATGACTCAAATTTTAATCAGAATCGTGTAACTTGACTTAAATACTCGCATTCTTTCATCCCTTGCCTCCAGCCACGCATCACTGACCAACGACTAACTTGAGTCCGAAAACATTTTTACTTCTTTTTCCCAAACTTTTGAACCATATTCATTCCTTCCAACAAAGCTTCGTACTGCCCTCATTATTATGGCGAAGAAATCCAACCTCAACATTTCTATTGTTAGTTGCTCAGAGAGATTAGAACTAATCCCAATCCGTAACCTTCTTGGTTCGGCCACACTGGCCAATATGACTTTCCAAGATAGGGATTCCCCGGAGGATCACGCCAAATCGATTTTTTCATATCCATGTGTCGGCGACGCTGGAACATTTTCTAACGAGGCCTCAAATAATTCAGCCACCGCCAGTCTCTAGGATCCGCCTTGACAAGGCGAAGTATGTACTTGATGTCAAAGCCCCCAGAATGGTAAATTCCATTTACTATCCTCGTCGTATAGCCTGGCACTTCGGGAAATGCACCAATTGGGAGTTGAGTTAAGACGACAGACAGAGTGTGCCTGCAATAGTGGGGAGTTTCCGGTACATGGACTACTAGATGGCCTTCTCCAATGGTAAGTAGCACCTCTGGCCATGCAACGATTTATTAACGTAATAAACCTGGCCGTTGCACACCATTGTCAACCTCCGAATCAACACCACCACAAAGATGGGGAGCAACCGCTATGTAGGCGAACAAGACCTCATCCTCCCCGAGGACTGGACATGATCTGAGGCCGAGAAAGATATTCCTTAAGTCAGTCGAAAGCTTTTAGAGCACTCCTGACCACTAAATCCCTTCCACTTTCATCAAGAGGAAGAAAGGCCGGCACTGTCTCGCTGAACGAGAGATGAAACGATTCAAAGCGGCAATCATTCCAAAGTAAGCTTCGAACCTCTTTGGGATTACGAGAGGGTGTGTTGTTAACGCCCTTAATTTGACGGATTGACTTCGATTCCTCTCATGTGTTACCATGTACCAGAATTTGCCCGATCTCACACCAACGTGTACTTGACGATGAGCGCAGCCTTGTGCTTCCTCAAGATTTCAAGATGCTTCCGAGGTCATCAACATGCTTGACACCACCTGCTTTTGACCACCATATCGTTTCATGTAGACCTCAATGCTCTTCCCTAATTTGAGGCTCGAATACTCGGGCCATCATCCTTGATAGGTTGACCCCGCTTTTAGGACCGAAAGGCATTACTCTTGTAATGGTAGTTTCCGATGGGGGTGACAAATGTGGTCCTCTCCTCGGGTACATTTAACCTCCCTGGAAGTTCTCCCCGATAGGCGACTCGAGAGATTTTAATCAAGTTATGAACTTGCCTCCGCGGCCATCACGATTCACCTTCAAGTTGATGATATGGCCGCTACTGTGCATTGTCTAGCCATGAACCGGTTTCCAACGATCTTTGACTCCGACCTCAGGTATTTACCTGGAGTAAAGTGGAGGAGACAGCCCTTCAAAGGTGTGAAGCCAAGGTCTAGCCACTATAGCGTATGGAGAATAAACATCCACCACGATAAAGTCGACCTCTACTACCTCAAGACCGGTTTGCACAGTAGCCTCGACCGACCCTTTCATAACGGTTCTTCCCGAAGCTAACCAGGGGGAGTCATAGGCGCTAGGTCCCTGACTTTAACCCCAAACCTCTAAAACAGTCAGATACATTACCCACGGCACTCCCTGGTCCACCAACACCCTCTTCACGTCATATCCACCTATCCTAAGCCGTAATCACTGCCTGCATCATCGTTGATAGTTCGACCTTGTCTTCGTCTCGAAAACCCGTAACTGGTTGTGTTTCCATCTTGATTCTTTTGTCTGTTTTCATCAGCCTCAGGAACGACCGAGCCACGTATTATCACTGCACGGATGTGACCCCGTTTTTCCGCGCTGAAAATGACGCTTTTATCGCTCCTGTGGGTGGGCCCGAGGACGCCTCTTCCGGGACCGAACCTGGGCCTCGTCCCGCTGACTACTGAATGCAACAGTCCTTCATCTTCCTTCTCGGACCAAAATTATCTAAGTGGGTCCCATAAGTTCCTCACCCCCTGGTTGTATGTCCTGATCTTAAGTGAGGATATTGACAATAAAGGCTTTGCTGCGCCTCATCGATTTCCCGCCATTTTGTTCGACCATTTAAAGAATGGCTCGTTTCACTTTTTTTCCAAGACCTTTTACTAACCGGGTTTCTGGAATACCGCATTGACAGCCTTGGACGTTGAGGAATCTCGACCGCCCGACTGTTCTCCGTGGCCGACATACAATCGGTCCGACTCAAATCCTTCGCTCCCGAGGGTTAATCTTTGTTTACCCTTCCTTGGCCGGTCCTCTTCAACCCTTTAGGCTTGCTTTTATTCGATCCATAAGTTGCCGCACGCTCAGACCGGTTTACCAAAGGGAGACTTCCTAATTCATGCTCGGTAGGCAAGCCGCTCTTAAAGTACCGATGGCCACGTCCTCAAAATCACCATCTATTTCACGTCTCCCAATATCTCGGCCCGAGTATCGTCAGGTTTCCTCCGCATGGACAGACAATAAAGAATCCAAAGGGCGAGGCACCCTACCGCATGTGATAAAACGAGAACCAAAGCCTCGCGTAAGCTCCTTAAAGGAACTTATGGAGTTAGGTTTCAAACTCCATCGAATTCACCTATGGCCACGTGGCCCCAACCGGAAGGGAAAGACTTTACACATCAAAGGCCTCGTCCCTAGAATAGACGGCCATCTTCCGGTTAAATTGGCTTACATGCTCTACCGGATCCGTTCTACTGCACAAGTGGTTGGATTCTGTCTATTGTAGTTTCTCATTTGCAATATATATAATAATATTTAATTTTGTTTTACCAAAAAATATTAATTGCGGAGAAGTTGATGATATCTTACTTAATTGTGTTTATGAAAGCATTTATGATCTGTAACTATCCCTTGACTGGAGATCAGTTCAGCCATGCATATCTTATAATGAGCAATGAAAGTTACACACTTTTTAAAGGAAAGTGGATACCGAATGGTCTTAAGGCATTAATTAATAATTCATTTAAATAAAATTTTTGTGTAAAAAGAAAAAAAAAAGTAATTAATGTTTTGACAACTTTTTTCATTTTTTATAAAAGTGATGTCAAAACTTTCGTAAAATAGATTATTAACCAATGCCCTAAGCGCACTCGTTAGTATAATCCTTTATTAATTATTACACATTCATTGTATATACATTATCATATAACGGAAATCGTGTTTTAAAAATATAATTTCAAAAAAAAATGCGTGCAAAATGTGAAATAATGAGTATATGCCAATAGAGAGTGTAGGGTAACGAATTGGTGCACCCCAGTCCAAAGCACGCAAGACTCGGGCCCAATAAGTCCACTGCAATATGTATTTGTAGAGAGTGGGCTTAAGAATCAGATTTGAATGGTGAGGGCTTCGTTTTACCTATTCTTAAAAATAAACTAAAAAGCATATTAGAAGGCCCAAAGCACACCGAAATAACTTGGAATAATTCTGTTTTATTTAGGTCCGAGGAGGAATCCTTTTATGTTGTTCACGTTCTAACTCTTCCTTTTCTTTTTGTTTTTCTCTCTCTCCTCTTTCAAAAGACCGATCCCTCTCCAATGGAGGAGGAATGACATTATATAATCATATTCTAAGCATCCTATCCTTACACTTGTCATTCATCTAAGGTGCCCCTTGATACTTATCCCATCAGATCTTTTCTTTGGCCTCCCTGTGAGAGGTCATAGTCTTGGTAGCACTGTTCAGAGGTCTTCTCCACATAAATGCAGCCAGAAAAGTAGTTGCAGGGTATTTAATGTGGTGGTAGCAGCTTTTATTCAGATATTTTCGGGGATCTTTTCCTTCCCAGTAAGCTCACCGAGTTTGTTTCTGTCATTGGGGATTCCAGGAGGATTACTTCAGCCACTGGGATTCTTCCTTGAACCGAAAACTTTATATCCGAGGACTATACCCTCCTCGGACAGAATCGCCGGTCCTATGTGCGAATCTTTTGAAAGTAGAATGCTTTGATGGCTGCCACATTGCTCGGCCCATGAGACCTCCTCGGACCAAGCCCACGGCCCAAGATGCGTGACTCTTGGTTATTTGTCCCCACAGAGAGTATGTACGAAACGTGAAATAGTAAAGTTATGTTTGGTAACAGTTTTTGTTTTCTATTTTTAAAAACTTGTTTTTAGGAATATAAAGAAAAAACAATTTTTTTTATATTTTTGAAATCAAAAACTTGTTTGGTTAGTTGAAATTAAAAAAATAGTTTTTGAAGAAAAAATAGAAAATACTAAAATATGTTGTTACTAAGATTTGAACTTTAATACTAATTCATTAAATGAGGCAAATTCATTAAATTAAATACGTATTTTCATTGACTGTTGAAAATTAGAAACTGAAGATAACATTTTGCATGTTTTCAATTTCCTCCACAAATTGAGTTTGAGAACAGTTTTTGTTTTCTGTCCATTTTGGGTTGCCAAACAAGTTTTTTTGTTTAAAAATAGAAAATTGTTTTTAAAAACATAAAATAAGGGGAAAAACAGTTACCAAACATACTCAAAGATTTTTTTGTCCAATAATACATTTATGAAACCAAGGGATCGTTTTTACTTATTTGTAGCAATTATTACATGCAAGCATCCATGGTCCATGCATGGCCACCCAATTTAGCAAACTTGGGGTCGGTGGGTCATGACAGTTGGGTTATCCGAGCTCAGATCAACAAATGAATTAGTCTTAATTTGCAATTAGGTTTTGTATAGCTCACTACTAAGTTTGTAATACTGTATAAAACCATCATTTGAAAGAAGATTCTATTTACCATGGTGGGGTGTGACTTGGTGGTAAAAGTTCTCGTATCGCTTTACATGATATTTGGCAAGAGTTAAATAATTTAAGTAGTAGTACTTTAACAAATGTGTTGTGCTCATGATAATAAACTCTTCAAAATCCAGTAATACACATAATATTACACATTACTATCACGTGATATGGGATCGATGATTAGGATATCAAAGGTTCTTTTTTGGGTACCCTAAAACTTGGGAGTTTGGAATTTGGGCTCAAGTGTTGTTTACTTTAATTTGAGTACAGGTGATGAAGGGTTCTCAAAAAGGAAAAATAATGGTCTGATGAAGAGTTGGCATACATGTTTTTTATTTTTGCTGAATAAGTTGGTATACACGTTGTAAAACTATATATGGTCTCAATATATAAGAGTTAATTACTCTGTCTGGATATACTTAGATCTTTGTAAATCGTGCCCTACAATGGTTCTAAGTAAATTATGAATAAGCTTCATAGTTCTCACACAAGTTCTGAGCAAGTTCCTAGCCTTGCTTATGGGCAAGTCAAAGTTGACTGATTGATTTTTCTAACTATTTTATTTTTTGGTCGGAAGACGTAAGCTAATTGAGTTGAGCATGCTGTTTTATTACTTAAGAGAATGTTCATATAGTAAGCATGCATGTACACGAGGTTGCATCTTTTCTTAAAAGTCAACATGAGCAAAGGGAAAAAGAATGCATCTAATTGAGTTTATGCCTTTCATCGTTATCCTCTCCTACTTCAATTTTTTTTACGAAAAACGTAAAACATATGGAAACTTCACGTAACCTTCAAAAGCAGGAAAAGACAAATTTAGCTTCACGTAACGGCCTTGGTAATTAATAAAAGTCCCGTAAAACTAGTATAAAGCATTGTATGGAGTAATTAAGTAGGTCCAGTCAACCTGCATTTACTGGTCTCGAAGGAAAGGAAGTACTTTAATGGTTTGTGTGGATTGAGAGGGAGGGAGGGAAAGTAGAGTAGAGTAGATTTAGTATAAGATTAGCTTATTTTTAGCCAATTTTACTCTACTCTCCTTCACTCTCCCTCCTTCCCCCCTCCATCCAAACATACCATAAAGCTAGAAGTCTCCTCCACCAACCGTGCCTCATCAAAACATAGAGGAACTCATACTTGATGCATATCCTGACAACTTGCTTGGATGTCAATAAGTGATTGGAGAGTTTCAAGTGCTAAATTATTGTATAAATGTTGTAATTCAATTATTAATTTGACAATCAAGCAAGTTACGACAAAATGCACACGTAAACCATAAACGTACTTACATCTCCAAATCTTCTATCTATTATTTTCTTAGAGGGTACATGTTTGTTGGGTTTATCTATTTTTCTAGATTCTTATTTTCTAATTTTTTTTAAAAGTGAAGTTGTTTGAAAATAATCATACCTAAAAAAAATGAAGTTTAAAATAGTTACTTTGAAAAAAATACAGATTAAAATTGTTTTGTCAAATATGAAACATTAAGTTAAGGTACATTTTTAATACTTCATTAAATGATGTTTTTATAAAATTTTCAAAAAATTAAAGTTAACATGCACACAAATACTAAGAAAATCACATTCGATATCAACTATAAATTTGTGTGGGTAAATGATTAACAAGCATTTTTTTTTTTTTTCAAAATGGGAAAAATTAACAAATATTCTAAGGACATTAAATTAAAAAATATTGTTAAAAACTTTTTATAGGAAAAGAAAAAAAAACAACTTATTTTTTAATAATTTTTTATATTTTTCATAAAAGTTGTATAAAATTTTCTAAAATGCTTAATTAACAAAAATTATCTAAGAACACCAACTGACAAAAACCTTAAAATATTATACATTACATTACAACTCAATTGAATAATTTATTACTTCTGTCCCTCGGGCACTCCTTACCAAGACCCACCTCCAAAACCAAATCCACCTCGTAGCTTTCTTTATGAAAGCCAAATTGACAGACTGTAATTTGCAAGTTGATATCTTGTTTATTTAATTTTCATCATAGTATACACTTTCCAAACATTTCACCTAACCCCCTTAAGCATTTTTTTCACCATAAATACTCCACTCCCCTACTCCATGTCTCGGTGTCTCCACCACCTCACACACACACACACCCTTTGCCTTTGGGGCCAAACTAAATACATTACATTTCTTTCCACACATCTTTTCTCTACATTTTCTGAGACACAGTCAAGAAAAGAAAAAAATGAAGCTTGCCTTTGCAACTTTCCTGCTTGTTTGTCTTGTCCTCAGCTCATCTTTCTTTGAGGCCACAATGGCTGGTTCAAGTAAGATATCATCTACTTCTACAAACTTAAACAATCTCTTTCTTTTTTTGAAAACTTCCGTGTTAAAAAGTTAAAATCTTGCTGGATTTACTTTGATATTTTGGGGTGGAATGGTTTAATTGTTATGGTACATTTGAGATTCAGTCCTGTATCGCTTTGATTTATAAAAAAAAAAATGCTAATCAGTTTGTGTTTTAAACAAAATATAGGCTTCTGTGACTCAAAGTGCCAGGTGAGGTGCTCAAAGGCGGGAGTACAGGACCGGTGCTTGAAGTACTGCGGTGTTTGCTGTGAGAAGTGTCAGTGTGTGCCATCTGGGACTTCTGGGAACAAGGACGAGTGCCCTTGCTACAGGGACCTCAAGAACTCCAAGGGCAAGAGCAAGTGCCCTTGATCATTTCTTGGTTGGGATTCTGAGTCAAGGACCCTTATAAATATTAACGAAAGTTAATATTCATAGAGTTTTATTTATTCAAAAAAAAAAAAAAAAAAGGATATATTATAGAGTTCATTAATAGATTAGGCTATCGAAGATGGAATATCAAAGGAATAAATGGGGGTCCTTCATTTGTTTGGTTGTTATTGTGATAGTGTCTGTCATTAAAATTTGTTTATGTGTGTATTGGATTCTGTCTATTGTAGTTTCCCATTTGCAATATATATTATAATAAATTACTTAATTGTGTTTTACCAAAAAATATTAAGTGTGGAGAAGATGATGATATCTTACTTAATTGTGTTTATGAAAGCATTTACTATCTGTAACTATCCCTTGATTGGAGATCAGTTCAGCCATGCATATCTTATAATGGGCTATGAAAGTTACATACTATTGATTAGTTATTATACATTCACAGTATATACATTATCATATGACTCAAATTGTGTTTTAAAAATATAATTTCAAAAATGAGTGTGTACAAAATGTGAAAAAATGAATATATGTGAATAAAAAGTGTGTACGAAACTCGTGTATAAGAAGATTTTTTGTCCAATAAACCAAGGGAACAATTTGGAAGAAAGGGAAAGTGTAAGTCAAAATTACAAAGTGAAAGAAATCCCCATGATATGCGATAGAGATAAATTTCACCTTTAGTCTTTAGATACGCAGTACATTAGACCAACTTTTAAATAATTAGGGTGGGTTTAGATACCGCTTATTTTATTGAAAATAATAAAAAAATAATTTCCAATTACTGTTCACAAATAAAAATACTGTTCATTTGCCTTAATGCACTATTCATGAAACATGAACAGTGCAGGAGACGCTGGTCAAAAAAAAAAAAGGCAAAATGTTGAAATGCAAAACGCAATCCAAACGCTACCTAAATCAACGAACTCAATTTTTGTTTTCAATATTTTTTATCACAATTAATTAAACTATCTCAACAATTAACTAAAAAAAATTGTAAATTGTTTATAAAACTAGAATATGAACATCAAGAATATTTGAAAGCTAACAACTAAAATCACTGCCACACGGTAAAGAAAGCATTGCTATAGGAAAAAGAAAAATCATGGTTGTCATTTTTTTTTTTTTAAAATTTGAATCCATCATGGTTGTCATTTGACAAGGTAGTAGCAGCCAGCTGTCATGTTTGTACGTTTTCAAATTATAATTTTTTTTTTTTCCTTCTAATAAACTCCAATTTATAGTTCATTGTCTTGCTTGTACGTAACTAATTCATAGTTCGTTTAAAAGTTTGGGCTACACAAGTTCATGATTAGATTGACCCCTTTAACGCGTCTTTTTAATTTTACAAAAAATATTTGTTACACACTAAACTATTGTATACTCTCTTTAAAATCTTTTTTTGAAAGCATATACTCTCTTTAAAATCGAAGAAGCATGTTGTAAAATAATATTTAACAGTAGCTCTTTGTTTTTATTTTTGTAGTTTTTTATCTTTTTTTTGCAGCTTTATAAGTTATGAGGCTAGCTTCATAAAAAAAAAAAATATATATATTAAATATATACTGTGTGGTCAGTTTAATGTTTTTTTTTTAATCCAATTTTTTTATTAAATAAGAATTTATATTAGTCTTGTTAACATTTATAATAAACATTACTTTTATTTTTATTGTTTGTATAACTTTTTTAAAAAAAAAAAACTCTAAAATAGCTTGGCTTACATGCGGGGCATGTTCACGTGCACTGTACGATGTGACAGGCACTTTGTTTGTAAGTGATTCCCTATTCTTCACTTTATGATGACCAACTCACACATGCCCGTGACACTCCTAAAATTCAACAACGCCTTGACTTAAATTGACACTCTCAGGTCTCACCAGGATTTCTCTCTGTCTTTTGTTGTTTTTCGTTTTCTAGATCACAATTTGAGTGTTTCATATTTTTTTCGCTGAAGGCCTTTGGTTTAAACAACCAAATAACCACGGCAAACGTATGACATAAAAGATATATCTACAATGTAACCTTGTTTTGTCCTAAGTAAATTTTCAAAGGTTTACCCACCTACAGCAACATATGCCAAGTAAAAAAGAAAAATAATTTGATTAGTTTGGGCATATATATATAGTTTAATAAAAATTTAAAAATATATATATGAATAATTTTATTGAAGCAGCAAAACAATTGTCTGGGGCTTATAACTTTTTTTTAGGTGGTTGCTGATTTTTCATTCATTACTCTAGTATTCTGCTCCATTTTCAAAGATATTCTCCATTTCACTTTATTGCTGAAATGTGAGAAAAGATTTATTTATATTTTACAATTTTTCTTCTTTTCGGCTTAGTGGCAATTGGGCCCTTCACATGTCTCTGAAAAATTGTAAGGGCCTGGGGAGACAGAATTCCTGATTGTTCTGCCAAAATGCACGAGAGAATTCTAATTTCTAAGGGTGGATCATCTTCAAATCAATTCAAAACAAAAATTGTCCTGAAATCATTACAGTTTGATTCAAAATTGTGTACAATGTACAAAAAATATCGGCTGTGTCTGCTTGCTTTAGAGACAAAAATGTTTAAGGCAATCAACTTTACCTGCAAATTGATCCTATCAAACTTTACCTGCAAATTGATCTTATCACGTTGAAAAGAAAAACCTGATTTCATGGCTGAGAATGGACACGTTTAATTGTCCTAAGAAATGCAAACTCTCCTTCGTATCAGATAAGATGTACTCAGTAGTCAGTACATTTCTAATTCACTACGAAAAACTAGAAGCTATCCTTAGTAGGCAACCACAAGTAACATTAGAGATACAGAGAATTGGATTGCTGTACCCAAGTGATCAGTTTTGAGTAGTACATTGGGGCCACCAAGATTATTTTGCATAATGACTATATCTTGTAATTGTTTTATTCGATCAAAATGTAACTTTCTAGTTTCTACATACATTAATGTCAAAAACTATGATCTTTTCCTCAGCAACTACTTTTTCTACCCGCTTTTTCATTTTCTTTTTCATTATACAACAATGGAGGGATCAATGATTCCATCACCTCGAAATCAATAGCTTGATTAGTCAAATTTGAAGCTATCCAGAACAATAATGACTCACTAAATTAAGAAGACTATATACACTATAAACCATCAAGCCCCGTTGAAGTTTGAAGTGGCTGAAGCTCTTGCTCTGGAACAGCGGCATTAACAGGCTCATATGAACTAGATTCTGTGTGTCTAGATCTCCAAATTAACAATGCCCCAAAAATTGAAAGTCCAAGAACCAGGGTAACTAATGCTCCAACAGCCACTGCCCAATAGTTTTGTTTCCACCAAGTTCTGCAAATTTCCACAGGATTCCAATTGTGAAATATGAAAAAGAAAAGGAAGCAGTAAAAACATTGTTTAAAGCTAAACTGGTTCAAAAATCTGGGACTAGAAAATCTAGTATTCCTGAAAGAATGCCAATATAGTTACAGTTATTGATAGATTAATAGATAAAGATTAGAAGATAAATCAACTTATTAATGTAAACTTCGAAAATATAAAGACTAGTAATATACATCAACAAACTAGTCTTTAAGCTAGATCAGGGTGCTTGGCCCAAGGGACTTCTTCAAGACTTAAGTATATGACATTTACATATATGGATATTGATATATAGAAAAACCATTACTGATGCTATATAAAGCTCCTCCCTTCTCCTCTCTTCTTTTTACAGACCCAAAGAATTCTTCTTTTTGTCAAATAAATTATTAAAAACTGCATTACAAGTTTACAATTTGACATGATCAACTTGTTCATAATGCAAAACTTCACATAGCATTAACAATATTAACGGAAAAAAAAAAGCCCATATGTATTACTTTTTCAGCACAACATTCCTAGGAGGTCATGGAGGAGGAGTGAGAGTGTGAGAAAGTCATAAGGTCTAAATTGCACTTAAAGCAGCTTTAAATTACCTAAAAATTTTCCCGGATTTCAACTAGACAGTATAAAGCTGCAAATCTCTTTCCCCTACATAAGGATAAAGCTGCGAAACAAGGAGGGGATCCGAACCTGTCCCCTACAGCTTGTGTATCCTAGATTCCTAGGCTTGAATTCTGGAAATGGCTACTATTGCATATGCTGCCATTAGATGTAAGAACTTAGGAATTTGGATTTAACTACTTATTTTAGTTTGCTTGAATGAGATTTGGAAATTACAAATTTCTTGATGTTAGCAATTACGAGATAGGGAAGAGTGAAGAGACTTATTAATAGATGTACACTGAAAAAAAAATGCTAATTTAAGTTTATTTGACTAATGATTTTCCCAGAGCAAATGCATCTCTCTTTTTAAGACATCGCTATATTCTAGATAAAAATTCTAAACCGTCCATGTATTATTAACATTTCATTCAAGCATTTTATAATAGTGACTACAGTCTAATCCATCTTATCCAACACAAAAGAATTTGCTTCTAAAAGGGCTTTGGTAAAGGAGTCTGAACTCCACATGTTAATAATGACACAGATAGTCCTGCTTTACTGCATGAATCTGGATCCAGAGGTAAGGATCGGCAGGAAATGGAAGTGGAAACACCATGTACATAAGTGAAAAGAAGATAACTAGAGAAAAAGCAAATAACATACGGTTTCACTGGGGGCTTGACATTAAATTCAACAAGCTGATAACTTCCAAATTTCTTAGGAAGTCGCATTTGATGTCCCCTTAAGCGCTGAATTATACTCTGCACAAAAATAAATAAGCATTAGGTAAACCACTATAGTGAATTGAGGGAATGGCTACAGTTGTATATAAGACAACTTCAGCATCTAGCATTACCATAGCTGTCGTATTAGATATGTAATCGGCCGATTCATCTGGGAAGATAGCCCATTTGAAAAGGGAAACATTTGATTTGTAGTTGAAGCTCAATAAATGAACCTGAAATCAAGCAGTGAGCATTACAAATAGATCAAGTTAAATTGACCTAAAATCTTCTGCCAAAGCAAGGAAACATTCAGAGATAGTGGCACACTGCAATGATGGCTTTAGAAGCGCAAAGTGAAACCAAGGTAGCAATAAAATCGGTTAGATTAGGTGGACCACCTATTTTAATGACTATACCCACAGCTCTGATCCAATTATTTTTAAATAAAAGGTTAAAACCACAGCAGATCAGGAAATGCAGACTGCCTGGCTTGTATATTCCTAGTACATTCTATTAATTTTCAGTATACATAGCATTTTAAAAAATTCAGTTTTTTTCAATGGAAGATATAAATATATCTTTAATCATGGCACAGATAGAAACGGATACTTGAGGCTCAGTTGAGCTAAGTATCACTAAACGTTAAAAGAAGGCACCTGGAACAACTACTTGGAATTTTGATATTTAATCCAATATTTACACCAATTCATGGTCAAGGGGAAAGGGCAACCAAACTAACCCATCAAAAGTCCATTATCTCCAAACAGAGACAAACAAATGAATAAATGGGGTTGATAGATTGAATGAAGCATTGAAACTAAGAAATTCTAAAGCTAAAAGATTCAAAAGAAGTACTTTAAATAGTAAGCTATTCTTTAGCAGGGCACCTCTAACAACGCAACCATGCCCGAGGAAAAAATAGCTCAACTATACCTGTGAAGCTTTAACATCTAGCTCCTGGGCAATAAACTCGGTAAGCTCTGTGAAATTGGGTTTCGTATAGGAGTTGTTGATGCTAAGACTCATATCAAATGTTATCAGTCCAATTTGAAATTCACCTACATACAATACACGGTAAACATAACAATGGTGACAGCAGTCTAGACAGCAATGTAAAAGAAAATTATGAGAGTATAGTAAGCGCAAGAGTTCCAAAAATGCGTACAACCAACCAAAAAGAGGCTTTTATTCATAATAACAGAAAAAAAACTAGTGTGTGTGTGTATATTCAGGAGAATCTTCACTTCAATCTTTAGTTACATACATGTCAATCTAATTCTATATTGCAAGAAATAGAAGCTCAACATATTGAAACTCATAACAAATAGTTATATGTCAAGAAAGAACCTAAGAAATTATTGAGGCTGCATGTTTCAATTTGGGGAAAAAAAAACAGCACAAAAGGTATGTACATGCTTAAAACTTGCTCTACCTGGAAAAACAGCACGAAGCAATCCATCAGGGGCTGGGGCTGGGGCATGAGGCAATCCACCAGAAGCTACAGTAGGAGGAATGCTTACATTTGTACTCTGGCTTTTTGGTGGCAAAGGAGATGGGGTTGAAGGATCAATATAATGCAAACTCTTCCATAATTCAGAACAATTGGTTTTCCAGAAGCCAATCTTATCGTTCTCACGATCATAAGTCACAAGGGTGTTACGAACAACAATCCCTGCAACAAATCAACAAAAATTAACTGAGATACCCATTGTGTGCTCATGCACATGCATGGCATATGTTCAGGGAAAGAGAAGGAAATTATTGCTCAACTTCATATTGGAGTCCACAAGGCAGGTTGAGCATAATGCATCTTTTGGTTTTAACAAATGCAAGAACTAATTACATAGTAAGCACAACAGAGATTTGCATTCCAAAAAAAATGTACCTCCTAAAAGAGTCGTTGCATCATCTCCATTTGGAAAAATTCCCAAGCAATATGCACCACTAACCTTTGTATGCTAAAATACACACCATGAAAGAAAAGAAGAAAACAAATGAAATAACACATTAAATAAACATCATTATGTGCTTAACAACATTTGAAACCATAATTTTTACTCCAAAAAAAAACCTATAATTGGGTAAACAACATTCACTGTTTTTCCCACAGAAAAAACTCAGGAAGATTAACATCAACTTACCCGAAACAAGTAGTTCTCTGGAGACAGTGACAACTTTTTTCCATTGTTGAATACCATATCAACCTGAGGAAAAACTTCCAATAGTTTGGAAACTTCCCTAAGCATAATGCAAGTAAAGATATTAAGATGTAATCTCAAGACAACCAATCAAGTAAGAGGTGCTTAAACTCAGTTTACGTCTATCTAGTCTAGGCAGTACCTTCCAGCACCAGAAAAACAAATATCATTAAAATTTGGATCTGGACCATGGATTTGTTTGAGGGAACGAATTTCCTTTATCACCTGCATATCACATACAACACCCATCAACTGAGGCGTTCAACAAAAAGGTACGCAAAAAGTACGGATAATCTAAAATTGAAAACTAATTAGCAACACACAGGAATACTTGGACAAACTGATGTCAGTCATTGACACTGACACAGGAGTTTATAGTTAGAGGGCAGTACAGTACAGCATCCAACCGTTAAAAGGTGTCTTCTATAGATGCAAGGACAGTAGAGGACATCACAGCCGCAAGAGTTAAGGGCAACACTTGAGGCAGTGATTTCAATTTTCTAGATCAGTGACACAGATTAAAAAAGGATCAAGGGAAGTTTTTTTTTTTTTGATGAGTAACAAATATTCCGCTGCCAAGACCAAAGGAAGTAATTTTAAAGGCCTAAAAGAAACCAGGATCCAGGATATATGATCCAAAGTTGATGCGAGGCCCACACGGGATTATAAGTGTACCCATTTGCTGAAATGATACTCATGAACTTTCAAAACTTAAAAATATTAACGGGTGCCACGATAGAACGACTTCCTACCCCTCCCTTTCCTAGGAATGATTGATTCAAAAATACTTAAATGGTCACCTGTGAGTATGATTGCAAGTTGCCTAATGCTAGCCACAGTGACATTAAAATTGCAAAACTAGGATATACGATCCCAACATTCAGGATATAAGTCACAAAATTTGACAAGTTGTATTGTCAAAGAAGCCAAAATGTTTAACAACCCAGTTGCAGTTCACACTTCACTAAAACTGAAGTCAAATGAGAGCAAAATTCAACAGTCACTTCATAACAAAGAAACTTTTATTTTCATTCAAAGCAAAGAAGCTTGACATATGCTCTACCATTGAATTTAGTATGAACTAAATTTAAAGAAGGATCTATATTTCAACTAAATTCGATTAAGGCACTTAATCCAACTACAGTGGGGCCATCCATAAAAATATTTCTTTGATTGGTAAGTTACACATATACCCAATGGGTTTAGGACTTACAAGCTCATTCTCCCCCCATTCTTATAGAGAGAGGAAGTTCCATTTGAACTAGAGCTCATTGACTAAAGTATAAAATTTGGGGGAAAACAACCTGCTTCCATTCTCTATAAAATGTATCAGAATTCTTATAATTTGAATTTGTGCAACCTGTATCTAGACTTTGTTCCATACACATATATAGTCTTGTTCTACATTGTTTTTTGGTAAGCAGTCTCATTCTACATTGTAAAAGGGACTAATTTTTGCTTGTTTGGCCTTCAAACAAACTTGTTAGTTTTTCCAAGTCACCTATTAATGAGAAACTCACCAGACACGCGTCACCCCCCCCCCCCCCCCCTTCTTCTTAGTCAGGCAAATGACACAAAATTAAATACACTATAAAGAGAGGATGAAACTCAAAGCTAGAGAGTCTTACAGCACTCTTAAATGCAAGAAAAGCTTCTTTTGGAAGGTAGGCATATGTAGTTCCACTATCCAAGACTGTTCCATGCCTTCCATCAAAGACGCTTGGCTTTAACTTCAATTGCTTCCCAGCAACAAGTATTTCCTTCAAAGCGATATTGTAATATGGACTGTTGACATCCCAAGACTAAAGCATATGTGTGAGATGCACAAAATGCATTCTTTAAAAAACCCTACAAATTTGATAGTTTAAAAGTACTTTACCTGCGATAAGGGTCTGAATGGGTAAATACCATATCAGGAGGAGAAGAAATGCCGCCAAGAATCATAGCACCCCCACCTACATCCATCCCACCATAACATAACGAAAATGAGTCACTAATAACACCCTTATCCACTAGTTGATCCATCACACTAAGCCGACCCCGTCCTAAACCCATGATGCCATCAGCACGCTGGGTGTAAAGATCACCGGTTTCCACGTTTTCACAACCAAAAACGGCACGCTGAGGCACAAGTTGACTTTCATTGCCGAAGGAAAGGACGTCATCACCGAGCACCCCACTGCTAGAACTCATCTCAGCATACCGTCTCTCGTAAGTGCATTGAGCATTATTACTGTCACAATTACAACTAACGCTGCACTTCATTGGTTGATATGTACTAGACAGCTCTGGCTGGAACCTGGGATCCTGAACAACAACATAATATTAGCTTCCAATAAATCACCTGCTAATTTTTTTTCAAAAGAAAGTTATCAATCAATCAATCATCCACCAAAATTCAGAAAAACATACCTTCCATTTTCACAGCTTATAGTTTTCAAGGTCCACAAAAAAATAAAGAAACAAACAACAACAACAACAATCAAGCCCTACTCCCAAATTTTTTGGCGTCGGCTATGGATCCTCAACATATTATTAGCTAGGGTCGACCACATGTATTCTTTTCCATCATTCTGTTCAATCCAAACTCCAAAGTAAACTCTTTGTTATTCTCGTAATTGATATGGCCTTTTTTTACTACTTTTACTGAGGAAATAAAAATAACTGAAACCTGAAATTGCAGGTTCTTTTTCTTTCTCTTCCATTCTTATCAAAACAACAACTGTAATATTAAACTTTAAATCAATTTATCATTCATCAATCAATTATAGTATGATAATTAAGAGTTAAAGAAACCAAACTTCCTAATCCTCTCCTCCATAGAGATCATCAATACACTGTTCATATATTTCTAAAAAAAAAAAAAAAACTATAAACAAAGCATAAATTGCAAGCTCACCATAATAGAAAATTTATATTCCTACAATTAAAAAAAAAAATTAATAAAAGCACACAAATCGAAAGCTAAACCTGATGTTTCCCACAGTGTCCACAGTTCGAGCACGGAACATAGGTCACAGTGCTTCCAGTATCCACAATCAGCGCGAATTCCTGTGGTGGCGTTCCAATCCATAGCCTTGTCGTATAGTAACTATCACAAATCCAAACCAAAAAATAAATCAAAATCAAAATCAATAATAAGAGAAATGAAAAAAATAATAAGTAAAATTGAGAATTGAACCCGTTGGCAAGGAGATCGTCGTAGAGTCGCATGCGAGCGTTTGGCGGAGGCGGCGAGTTGCGGAGCTGGCGGCGATTGTGATCGGCGACGATGCGATCGGAGGTGGAGGAGGAGGTAGTTTTAGAGGAAGAGAGGTAGAGAGGGAGGATCATCGGACGGCGTGGATTGGTTGAGCCTTGGAGGAGATCAACGGCTGAGGATGAAGAAGAAGAAGATAAACAGTAGAGGAAAATCAAAAGCGCGTAGGCTAGGTGAGCCAAGCTCAACCTCAAGCTCAAATTCAAAGCCATCGCGCTTCGTCTTCGCTATTGCTATTGCTAGCTATAGAAGATTATCGCTTTGGAGAGCGATCTTCGTGTTTCAATTTCGAAAGGAAAATTTTTCACTGTGCGATTCAGAGAGAGAGAGAGAGAATGGAATTTATAAGATTTTTTTTTTATTTTTTCTTTGTTCTTCGTCGTTTCTTGACTTCTAATCTGACAATTATCTGAGAGACTTCTGTTTTAATCGCAAGTAGTCAGGCATTCTATGTGGCCAATCACATTGTGCCACGTTGGTGGTAATTACTACTGATTAGAATTTGTTTTTTCCCTCTTTTTTTAAATATGTTTATTTTATCTTTTTGAAGTCAACGGATAAGTTCGGTGAGAGATAATTGTGATTTGGAAATTTAAATTGAGTTTATGAGTAGTAATCATATTTTTATATTTTAATTTGATTGCTATCTCTCCTTTATCCTAGATTGGGTGGTTGATTAGATTTAGATGGCTTGGTTTGAAAAAAAAAAGGGGGATTATATATTTTTTATTTATTTAGTAAACATGTTAAGCTCCAATCTAAGTTAGGTTTTACAATCTTCTAAAAAATAAGTTTATGTTTTGCTATGGATAAACTACAAACTATACTCTTAAATTTTGGGATATTTGGATTTTAAATCTTAAAGTTTTAGAATTTGAGTTTTATCTCCTAAAGTTATACTCTTTTAGTTCATCTAATAAAATAATATTACATCATTTTCCTTGTGCCACAAGGTATTATTTTATTGAATAAACAAAACATATGCGACAAGTTTATGTGGAACTTAACGAAAAATTTAGATGAATGAGGCTACTACCTGTTGATGCAAACAAAATATAACTTTAGGGGCTAAAATCAAAATCCTAAAATTTAAGAGTGTAAAATTTAAAGACTCCTAAACATTAAAGGTGTAGTTTGCACTTTAGCCTTTAAATATTAAACATATGAAGATCTATATATATATATATATATATATATATATATATATGAGATTGAATTGGTTAAGTTTGTATGTATAATGTAAGTTTATAAGATATCGATTTTATTATTTTTAATTTATTGATAGTACAAATAGTCTATTTTTAGTAAAAAATTTAAACTTTAAATTTAAGGTTGGGAATTGATTTTTTATAAGTTGTTAAACGAAAATCATTCTATCTATTATCTCAAGTTACATAGTTTCAACTATAATTTAATGTTTACCAAAATATATATATATATAATTTGATAATGAATTATTAGTATAAATATGTTAAGGGTAAACAATTTTAGTTGTGGTGTTTACAATATATGAGAGAGAATAAATTAATCAATAACTTGTGAATATGAGAGAGAATAAATTAATTAATAACTTGTGAATAAATTTGAACTTATTTGACCAAAAACTAAACTAAGTTTGACTATGTAATGTATTTGATGATGAGTTTGAACTTAAGTTCAACTTGTATTCAAAATTCTTTCTCAAAAAAAAAAAACTTGTATTCAAAATAAATTTTAATAAATCAATCTTTAATTTTTAATGCTTAACTCGGTTTAGTTCATTTAAAGTCCATGCTGTTGTCTCCTAGAGTTTTTAATTCTTTTTTGTTTTTTCACTTTGGTAATAATATGCCTTAATCAGATATCTAAAAAAATGAAACTAATTTTGTAATTTATCATATGTTTTAACCAGGAAATTTTTTTATTTTTTTCAGAAAGAATAAGAGAGTAATATTAAATGCGGGAGGGGGGGGGGGGGGAGAGAGAGAGAGAGAGAGAGAGAGATAAAAGGGAGAGGAAAGAATAAGAGAGTAATATTAAATAAATACGACATATTTTGGTCTCTCTTCTTCACTTTTCTCCCTTCATTCCAAATATACTAATTTGATAGACTAATTATTTTAAAATTATTTCCAAAGGTACGCTCTGTTTGTTTCAATATTAATGTTTTCTAGAAAATGGTTCATTTTCCAAAGAGCATTTTCTAGAAAACTGTCTCATTTTCCAGTGTTTGGTAACGACCTTAAAAATAAGCTTGACAATGTAATTTGGTATTTAGTATGCAATTTTTTAAAAATATTTCTTGTATAATTTAAAACATGTGTATTATGTAAACCAACTAATGTAATCATTATAAATAAAAAACCAAGAATGAATTTGGTTTTCATACTAAAATGTTGACAATAGATACTGTGGGGACTAAATCTGCCGCAAGCTTATTGTCCGCTTTGGGGAGCCAAGCCCACACGGTTTTGTTCTCAAGTAACATGAGAGGTACGGATCTTTACCCTACGGTAAAGATTGTCCCATGTAAAAGCAATTTAGAGCAATATAAGTACTATGTTTAAAATTTTCATCTTTTACTTCATTCTTTCTTTCTTCTTTTTATTTTTTTTATTTTTTTTATTTTTTTGCACTTTATGTACGAAAAAGAAGTAACTTCTGCTTGGAATCCATCAAACCAAAAATTTCTTAGAGAAAAAAAGAAAATCAACCTTGAAATTCAAAGCAAAGAATTGGGATTTTGGTAGAGAAAAATGAAATAATTATCGCTGCAAATTTGTTCTCCTTTGCAAGTCGGAGCTATTGACCGATCAGTGAAGGAAAAAAAAATCTAATCAGAAAATTGTGTTATAGAGGGGAAGAGAAACATGGAGAAAATAGAGAAGAGAGACAGTTAGAGAGAGAGATCTATGAGAAGAGGAGAGACTAGAGTTAGTGACAGTGAGGGTGTGAAGAGAGAAAAAGTAAAGGGAAGAGAGAAAAAGTGAGAAAGCTTACCATGAGAGAAAGAAGGCACGAAAAAATTATGTTTCCCACCGCTACAAATGAAGATAATATTTATAGGAAATGCAACGTGTGAGAGAGAGATTGTTTTCCAAAAAAAATTTTTGGAAAACAACCTATAGAAAATAAGCCTTATTTTTATTTGGGTTTTCCGTTGACCAAAGATAGTTTTTCATTGACCAGTTTTTTTTTATGCTACCAAACACTGGAAAATGTGGAAAACTATCTGTGGGAGGAACGAATCTTTTCCCAATCAAGTATTATCCGCTTTGGGATGGGTAGGGTCGACCCTTGCTCCCACCCGCACGGATTTGCTCAATCCCACATCGGGGAGAGACGCCTCCCACCATTGCCTTATAAGCACTTGGCCTAAGGAAGGGTGTACCATAGTGTGGTACACCCTTCCTTAGGCCAAGTGCTTATAAGGCAATGGTGGGAGGCGTCTCTCCTCGATGTGGGATTGAGCAAATCCGTGCGGGTGGGAGCAAGGGTCGACCCTGCTCATCCCAAAGCGGATAATACCTGATTGGGGAAAGATTCGTTCCTCCCACACTATCTTTACAAAAGGTTTTCCAGCGAAACAAACAGAGCAGTATTATTTGAAAATTAGAGTAAGTTTTTAGTAAATGTTCTATTAGTCTTTTTATGGTAAGTTACTTGTCCTTGGGAGTATTTGGCACATCACAACCAAGAACAATATGGCTGATTTTGATTGTTTTTTGTTTTATAACTTTTTAGTTAGAACAACTAGTTCAAAAAAGGGACCAAATATATTCCCTTAAAAAACCAAATTTAACTTTGTCGAATTGTTCCAATTCTATAGTTTGTCGAATATCCTTCTCTTTTTACTAGAAAAAGCGTCAAATCTATGAATTTGCCATATATGATAGAAATCTTTATGGCTGTTACGTTTAGGTGAAGTTCATTTTCTCTACCTTTATGGTTGAGTTATTCATATTCATAGCACTTAGGGAATCATCAATATTTTTTTTCTTTTTTCTTTTTTTGAACTTGTTCTTCACCATATGACATGCGACATTGAAATTTGCGGACCAGAAGCAACATTCAAAACTAGACTAGCAGCCATTAAAAGAAAATGTGCTGCAAAGATAGGTGACCTTCCTTGGTCGGCCATTTCCAACTTTTAAAGACCATAAAACGACCCAGATAGGACGTTGAAAATGATAAATGCATTTATATGATGTAACTCTTCATGAAGTTTTGGATAAGGGCATAATAGTTTATGATTAATTTTGATAACAACAATAAAGTCTAGGATACAGACCTTTTCACAATTTTTTCCATAATCGTTAAAGTGTTCTATATTGTGATTAGTTAGTGATATAAAAAGTGGTGTCATTGTCATTAATAGAGCCATATGAAAGTAATGTTACTTCAATTATAACTTGTCAAAAAAACAGTTATGAAAAAGTTTGTTTTAGAGTTGTGTTCGTAGCATTATTTTTTCAAAAAAGATTAGATTTTGAACTGTTAATCATTAGCCCCAGCATGCCTTTTGCCAAGGATAAGATATGTCTCCTACTATCATAATTCTCAAAGCACTATCACATAATGTCACTAGCATTGTTTCATCATTGTTGCATGCATAATCCATAATCCACAATGTTACTAGCACAAGTGCTAGAGAAAGATAATTAAACAAGGGCTGAGTCGAAGACAATGTTAATGCAATAGAAAGTGATTGCCCTGACCTTACAAGATCCTCTCCATATTCAGACATGTAACACAAGGAACAATCTAATATATTTCAAGCACGTATCAAACGCTGAGTTTACAGTGTAACAACATTTGGAAGAGAGTGTAACAACATTGGGAAGACCTTGGAATATACAGCCTAAGAACATATGCTGTATTATATTCCTTTCCCCCTTGTGAGGGTTGTATGCAACTTTTTGAGATAGCTCCTTTGCAACTTCTCGTTTCAGCACACACCTTCCATCCCTTAAGACTACATATTACAAACAACCAAAACCCAAAATGCTGATACATCTGGATACTTATGATACCAATCTACCCTAATCCCTAAAATGTAACTAAATGGCACAGCACAAAAAAGAGCTAGACACTCCAGAAGTGAAACATATTTTTAACAACGAGTCCTAAAATTTATATTCAGCTCCTTCTGACAAAAAGTAAGCACCTTTCGGCCGTAAAGATTGCTGGTCATCATTGGAGAGTGTGATTGAACTAGTTCTAGCAAGGCATTGCGGATGTATCCCTGCATTGCAACAAACAAGAAACATGTCGACTCCAAGTAATCAGGACAGGTTAAAATTATCCATACATTACAACTCATAAATGACTTTAAACTGAAAGCGTACTAAGACTCCATTTTTAATTTTATAGAGAGTAAAAGAATTAACATTGAGCTTAATTTATGCCAATGAGCTCTAGCTCAATAGTACCACCACCCCTGAACAGGCTGAAGGAACAATTTTTCTTAGTAGAATAGAATGACGGAAAGGAAATAAATACCATGATTAGTCTATTGAGAATCGATAGCCTCTGCTTAGTCTACTATTAGTCCAGTATACATTTAGTTATTCTAAACTATTAAAGACTTATAGTGAAACAGGATACCAATTATGCATCTGTAATGGTGTGATGATAGTTATACTACAAATCTGACCAAACAAATTTTACAAAATGACGTGTCACCAATTACAAAAAGTAATTCAAACGTTCATTTTTTATGTTGTTGAAGTGGCATCAATCACATTCATTGTCAAGTCAATTTGTGAACCATTCGTAATAAAATTGGTAATACTTTTAGCATTTTCCTTTGTAATGACCTCCTCATATTCTCATGGTGATGATATGGGTACAAACTTGAAGGCATAGAATTGGCAACCCATCAACCAGTCAAGTTTTCAAGCCATTTGAATGAGGGCAGTCCAAAATTTCCAAAGGCAGGCCAACTTACTCGATCAATTTTTTTTTTTTAAAGGTTTGTTAGAAAATAATTTTAGCTATTTGGACAACTGGGACTGAGAGACAAGCCCATTCCATTTTACTTGGGCAGCTCAATAATCACTCAGGTTTCAAAAACTGTGCATAAAATCCAAAACTCAAGCTTATCTAACACAAGTGATATTATAATAAAGAGGAAGAGTTAAGATGAACTAACCTTAGACACCAATAAAGCTTTCTGGATGACAAAGTTTCCATAAGGATCAATTAGAAGCATTGAACATTTTGGATCTGTCAGCAACTCGATAATTATACTTGCAGAATGTTCTTCTACTGTTTCTACCAAGCACTTCTCCACAACATTGCTACCAAACTTATTGCTAGAGAAGATAAAGTAGCTCCCTTTAAACTGTCTCAGGAGATCTTCTGTGATTTGTGGTATCCTCAATTCAAGCAAATATTGCACCACATAGTTGCTATAGAATCACAAATAGCAATCAAGAAGTATTATACTTAGGACAGGTTATGATTATGCTGGTAAGCAAAGCATAAATGAAGTACTATTTTAGAACATACCCATATTGATCTTCTGCTAAGAGTAATGCATTTGCTATTATCCCAGCCATCAGACGTTCTTTGAGTGCACCCTCATAGTGCTTGAGACATTTCTGCAGCACGCAACACCCACTTCTATCTGTTGCAATTTTGAGACAATTGTTTGCCACCTCATTTAAAAGATGCTGCAATGACAAGCAAGTGTCAGAACTTTCATGAAGCCAAAATCCAAAGTTGTAGTGGCATGCTAAGAAACAAAGGTGCAATGGAAACAAGAATAATGGCTTTATGATTAAATTATTTCCTAACAGAACTTTTGGTATAGTTCATAATTTAGCATGGTATTAGAGTAGATGATCTTGAGTTCGAACCCCGTCTCCGATCTACCTCCCATTTAAAAAGTGTTGGATCTTGCTTATTAAGAGAGAGTTTGTAACCACACATGAGGAGTGCTCGAAAAACAATTAATGATTAAATTCACTGTTTCCTAACAACTTAACCTTTTTGGGACAATTGACTATCAAAAAAAAAAAAAAAATGGAGACAATTTGGTAATCTACCACACGAGAAGGTTGGTGCCTTCAGACTAAAAATTCCATGATTTTGCAAAAACAAAGGAAACTGACTCCTTAATGTATGTGCTTAGGATATATGTACATATATATCTAGGAAAGATCTAGTAGTAATACTCACTTTTTAACAAACACTATTGGAAATAGTATGCATGTATGATAGTGTCTTGTAATTAAAGAGATGTTGGTGGATAAAGATGAAAATGATTGACATACATTTGATTGAAGTGTTAGTAAGTGCATAGAACACAAGTATATGTCTTCACATGCATCCATTCATGAATAAATACATAAATACATAAATGTGTGTAATCATTCTTTTATTCTTCATGTGAAACGAGTTTATTGGATTACCAAGTGGGGAAGACTAAATCCAACCATCCAACTTACACTATGCAATTAAATCAATGAAAGCATTCAAGAAAAGTAATCCTGATGACCCAAGTCCCAACACCTTATCCAATACCACAATATGAGTTCATCCTAGTTCCGTTTATGATAATCAAAGACGTACTAGACAACAGGAACTGTCCAATGTGCTGGTTAACTACAGATGCATAAGATATTGTGTGATGTTGTCAACTCTCAAATTCATAATCACGAAAGCTTGAACTCAGAACAGGATCAACTTTAATACCTCTCCAAATAGTCCTCTATTTGACTGGTCAAATTTTTTGACTAATATACAGTATAAGTTAACTTCAATCTTCACAGAAAAAAATCATTAGGTAATCTCTTTACAAAGGACATAATGCTCCCCTAACAGCCTTGACATAACCCATTTGTCAAAATGAGTGTTTTGGAATCTACAGAAATTGGCCAAATAAGAAAAGAGAAATAGGTGTTCCAAAAATCAGAAACTTGACTGTTACTTGGAAATTGGCCTCAGGCCGTCAGGTACAATTAATAAAATATTTTGGATGTGTTGTTAATTCTCATATTCCATCACAGGATAGAGAAAAGTTTGATAAAAAGGGAGAAAAGAACATCTTTGTTGGCTACAACAATGAATCAAAAGGCTACCGCCTGTTCAACCCCAAGACAAACAAACTAGTGAATTCACATGTCAACAAAAGCCAAAAAGACTGACAAAACACAGTTTCTGGTTTTTTTTTTTTTTTTTTTTAGGAAAAAAATGCAAATCCAAGTACACAGGAAATATACAAGAGAAACAAAGTTCAAAATTACAAATTTTAACATACAGTTACTGATATTTCATATAAGCAAGGCAACTGATTGCACTATAAAGCGCAACAAAAGAGTGCATCCTCTTCCTGTTACAATAAACTTACTCATATGTATCAAATATAATCTTATTGCCAAAAGAAATATCAAATAAGAAGATATATAATGGCCCTTACAAATATAACACACCTATTCTCCAATGGAGAGGGTGCAAGCTAACATGGACAAGGACCATAAATGATCATATATCCTAGTGATGATATGAGAACCCAATAATTTAAGTGGCTGCAAAGTTGCTAACAAAAAGGATTATTTGCTTTCCACCAGTTTCAAAGCTACAAACTGAGGAACTGTTAAGTGACTAAGTGCTGCCAGGACAACAAAAATTTGCACATTTGAAGAACATAATAAAAGTCTGATTATTATAATTGAGTAGTACAGACATAAATTACATATCAACAACAATCATTTTTCGATAAGTCATATCAACAACAATCATTATAATTCCTTGCCAGGACTCATGTTATTTAATCTTATTTTAAATAAAAGCTAAGATTATTCACTCCAAAGTTTCAACTTACAGATAGTTATAAACTCAATTTTACTACCACTACAGATTTCTTAATATGATATACTTATTGTCAAAATGAATATTAGGAATAGGTTCAACCATCAGACTTGAACACTTGCTTTGAAGGACTATGCAAAATGGTAACAAAGGCAACAAAAACAACCAAGCAATCACATAGTAGGAAGATAAAGTAGTTCCAACTGAATGAAACAGATGCTGAAATTGACATGATTATAATCATTCCCAATAACCTCAAATTGCAGCATAATAAAAATATTGGCAAACAAAACTGATCATTACCATGTTATCTTCATCAGAAAAATGCATCAAGCAATGTTGGATGACATGCTGACCATTCAAGTCCTTACTCAATGCAAGAGTACCAGGGCTTAGAGCATACATAAACATAGAGATTTGCTGCTGGGTGGTAAAATGCTTCAGTAATTTCTGTATAGAACGAGATCTGCAACAACAACAACAACAATCAAACATCTGCAACAACAATTACAACAATCAAATTTTAGGGACGGCTATAAATATATATATATATATATATATATATCAATCAGAAACAAACAAAAGAGTCCCTGGATTTGAATCTATGAAAGAACAAGTAATAGCCACCCTTCACCTTATCAAAAATTTTAAAAAAAGTAAACCAAACATACCCAAGATTGTTAAGGCACATATGAACAAGAAAATTTGTTTCAATCACTTTTTGAAGAATCTGAGTCCTCTGATGTTCACTACAAATCTCCACAAGTTTTTGAGCCACATAATTACCAAATGGGTGCAGCATCAATTTACCAACATGTTCTATCAACTCCATAAAAATCCAATTTTTTTCCTCATCCGTACAGCCATCCATTTTACACTGCAAATACCGGCTCCATTGTTGATTTTGCGCCATGTACAACATCATCCCACGCAAATCTTTCAACGACCAACAATTCATAGAATCCTTTAACCAATTGGGAAATCTCGATTTCTTGCTCCCCAAGCCATCCACCAAACCACAGGAATTCATAGATATGTCGGAAACCAAACCGTTCCCATTCCAAGAAAGCCTATTTGGGTACTCCCTTTGCCTCAATTGGTTTCTCTCAGGCACAAAAATTTCCAAGAAATTGGTATTAGCCACACCCAAATGCCCAAACTCACCAACTCTTTGATTTTCCCTCTCTGGTTGAAAAGAACACGGCAAAAAGTGGTCCACCCCGCCAACCCCATTAGCCAAATCATAACCAGAACCCATATACAAAGCCTGATTATTGCTATTGCTACTGCTACTTCTCCTTCTGTTGTTGTAGGAAGAAGAAGAGACGCTGAGTCTAGAAAACTCAGACAACATCAGGGTTTGGTCAAAACAATAACTTGTTTGTGGAGGCTCAAGCTGTTCATACAAAGGACTCAAAGAACTTGGACTCCCAAGAGACACCGATCTGCTTGAAACCCCATCTCTCAAATCCTTCTCCATTACTGAAAAACAGCAAAAAAGATCAAAACTTTGAAGGGTTTTTGTGGGTTTTTCAAAGAGGGACACGCTTTTAAAGGAGAAGAATACCGAAAAAAAGCCGAAAACTTTGAAGGGTTTTTAGTGGGTTTTGAATTTTGATATTTAAGGACTCTTTCAAGATAGGATTTGAGGCTGAGGAGTAGTGTTTGATAGCACTAAAAACTCTGCATGCAATTTATAGAAAAAGATTCTCGTGCGAGAGGCAAGAGCGTGAGCGTGAGCGTGTGTGTGTGAGAAGTTTACTATAGTAGTGCTTGTCGTTGTCAAATTCCTTGTGGGTGTATGACTCTAGGGACCAGCTTTTGCTTTTTTCTACGTAGGGCCAAATTTGTCAAATGGACCTGAATATGAAGAATAAGATATGTTTCTATATGGAATGGCCGAATGAGATATACATTTATGGAGTCTGATACGATTGAATATGTATTGAACATACTAAAATTGTTCAAATCTTGGCTTTGAGTCCTTTGACTATCATAATTTCTCATTAAATGGGTATAATTCTTTTCTTAATAAGCACGTTTGTCTAGTCATGAAAAATTCATGGAAACGAATAGGTTAGAGACTTAGATCAATGGTTTTGAAGCTAACTCAATTTCTTGGAATTTTCTTAGATAGTTATGGAATATTACTTTCTTTTTATTATATAATTTCATATCATATTAGTTTTTTTTTTTTTTTTATGTTATATCATATTAGTCAAGTATACACTTTACATGAAACTTCTAAGAAAGTATTGGATAACGTGTAGATAACTATCTTTGTCATATCATATAATGTAAATTATTCTTAAGGAATAATTTTAATAATATAATATAAACACTTTTTACTTTAATCCATCTTTTCTTAACATCTCTTCAAATTTTATATTGGATTTATTATAGTCTAATATAGTTTAAGAGCTGTTTATCCAAAAAAAGAAAGAAAGCTTAAGAGCTTTATATCTCAAGTTCTCAACTAATAATACCTTTTGATGATTATTATGGAGATACTCATAGTGTAACTAAATTCCCCATTCCCCAAAAATTGAGTTATAAAAAAATATGTTAGTCAAATGTATTAAAAAATACTGTTAAATAGGAATATTCATAGCTCAATCCAGAAAAGAGAAAAGTCACCATTCCCTTGTAGTTTGTCCAAATGCATTGCTTATAGTCTTATATCAATTAGCTTTGATTTGTTTCTATTAAACCCCAAAGCTAATCCCATTTCAAACACTGTGAAAGCACTTGGGTCTAGTGCCACCATTGCCTTCCAGTTATTGTCATTATCTCAATTACTTTCAACTATTGCTCTCCAATCCCAATTGTAATCCACACCAAGATTAATGAAACTCTAACTAACCATATCCTTTCATCTTTTCCTGCAATTACCAAAGGCAAATGAGTTGTCTTCATGTCAAACAAAGTGCATAATGTTTGTCCCTCTTTGGTGTTTAATACTATCTATTAGAGAAATGACACATGGATGCTCTCCAAGTAAGGCCTTGATTGGATGATCAAACGTGTAAATTCAATAAAATCAGCAAAATGTTTATTAAAGAAAATCAAAAGATATGTTGCAAAATTTCACTAAATTGAAAAATCAAAAGTGATCTTCATTGTTGGATTGCATTGCTCTCTAACTATTTGTTTGTATTTCTTGTTCTTTTATTCATTAGAAAATGGTTTGCTTGTAGTGAATGCTTATTACTTCAATTATAACCAACAATTTAGATCACTTTTCTCATAAGATAACCATAAAGACAAAATTTGACAAGTTTTTTTTTTCTTCTTCTAGGTATTGGTAAGACTTGAAGAATAAAGCTATGTCGCTATCTTTGGAGGACTTTGACTTAGAGCTGTTTCACAGTATTATCTTTGGTCTTTGACATGACTACAAATTGGTCTTTGGAGTTGACTTCTAATTTTGAATGATTAACTCCTTGCACGTTAAGTTCGTAAACTCATCCAACCTTTTGCTAGTATTTAAAATAACAAAACAAAAACAAAAACTAATTAAGATTGGTCCAATCTGCATTTGAGTTGGTGAGTATTACACTTTTTTTTTTCACATAAAATGTGGGTCTTACTAATAGGCATGCTTAAAACAATTGTTAATAAATCATTTAAAGAAAGTTTTAACACTACTTTTATGATAAATATAAAAAATTGTCAAAAAAAATTATTTTTCTTTTTCTTTTTCCATAAATTTTTAAAAAAAAATATTTCATAAACTAATATCTTTACTTATCCATTAACATTTCTCATAAATTATTTCAAAAAATAAAAATCTATAATAGGGTCACATAGAACTTCTGCTTCGCCAGACTACTCTGTGGCACCAAATCATCAAAGTGGTGCTGCAAGCCTATGTGCAAAGGCGGCATCAAGGTGTTAGCTTACACTACTAGCTGGCAAGTGGTCCATTCCTGGGCATTCTTTTTGTTAAGTTGACTTGTCTACTGCACAAGAAACTACAGTTACTACTACTTTTCCCACCACCAATTCACCAAAGTCCAAAACTCCTCGGGATATTTATTTCCAAGCATCCACACGGATTAAGGGCATGTTTGGTAGTCCATTTTAAACATATTTTTGAGTATTTTAAACAATATTACACTTTTTCACACACTTTTTCACTCACATGTATATCAAAAACACTCAAACAACATTACTCAAACTCCTCTACCAAACACCCCCTAAGAATCCGCAATTTGATGACCCAATTAATGCTTCAACTTTGACTAGTTTGTAGTTCAGTTACTTTTGTAGCTCCGGATGGGCATAATATTTACAGGCCTATAACTTATTCCACACTTTACTATAACTAACTTATGCGGTAAAATAGTTATATGTCATTTTCACATGAACCTACTACTTTTTCTTTATCATTTTCACATTAATCTATCTTTTCTTTTTTTAATCTTTGCAATTGGCAGCCATGAGAGTAATGGCAAAGTGTGTGGAATAAGTTATGGTCCTAAAATTATAAATAATGCTAGGAACATACCTCTTCCCACACCCATATCTACACCTAGTTCTAGTGTCAACTTTTGATTGAATTTCAGCACTTTCAAAGGGGTCCACCACATGTACTTGAAGATGCTTAAATCCAATCAATAGTTAACACACGAACAAGGCATGTATTTGGGTGTGGGAAGAGATGTATTTCTAGCATTACTCTAAAATTATTGTTGAAGAAGTGATACAAGGATTGCTTTATCAAAAAAAAAAAAAACTCCTCATATTTTTTTAAATATCCGCAAACCCCCTAATATCAAGATATATACATACTTTCACTGTATGTGAAGTCTGTGGACCGATAACCATGTAAGATTCACTGTGAAAAGGAAAAATACATATATTTGATGTTTTAAGATATCTTCTCCCTAAGTTACTCATTAATAACTCAAGAAGTGGGACTTATCATTCATGTGTCTATCATAGATTCCAAGAAATGTACAACAAAAGAAGATAGAAGAATAATTAAAAGTAAGGGGGAGAGAGACAGAGAGGGCATCCAAACAATTTTGCAAAATTCCTTCCATTCTTTTGTATTGATCCCTTAAGTATCAGTTGTTGCTGGTTTGACTATGGTACATGTTAACCTGTTACATTAAAAGAATAAGCAGTTTATTCTATTTTACTGGTACAATTCGTGGGGAATACTGAATCTTATACCACAAAACCAAAAACTAAAAAAGTAATTCATCCTGCAGTTTGTAACAGTGCTATGTCCATCCTCTGAAATGAAGAAAATAACCCGGTGTGATCAATTGATGGAATGTAACTCTGTGCAGCTCCATTATGCAAAAAAGTGCATTACATGAATATGCTTTCAATTGTTTGTATCTTTGTACTCACATTCAAGATGCACAAAACTTAGAGATGGTTATGTAGAAGAATGTTTAACTTCTGAAGAGCAGATCAATGACCCTCTTGTGCTAAAACGCCAGCTCCATTGAGCAACAGCATAATTCAGATTTTCTATAGTTTCTGTCATACGCATATTTGTTGACTCAGTTCCCAGTGGAAGTAAACCTCTTGGAAATTAAGGTAATCAAATCCGAAGGGAAGGTACCGCTGTGTAAAATAAGATATACAATAAATGCTATATATGCAACTGTGCCAGTCGCGACCGCCAAACCAAACAGTAGTCCAGTAACTTCAGATACAAAAAAATCAATCAACAGATACCCATTGATCATCATTACCAATGCCGCCACACTCCAAGCCACCCTCTGCAACATTAATTGACAAAATATTAGAAAATAAAGTTAGGTAGGGAATTGTTATCATTTGGAAGTCAATTAACTGAATGATAGACAAAGCCCACAACTCCAATAGTTTAAAAGAAAAACTTCAAGACACCCATAACTCAAGTTTACTAGCATGTAATCCATGCAACATGATGAGAGACTAGATGGGGAAAAGGTAAAAAAAATAAGTCAAGCATCTTTATCTACTTGATGAGTGAAATGAATCATATAATTTTAACTGAACAAACAACATGAACAGGGTAAATATTTCAAGATGCTTTTATTGGAAACTAAATGACTAGTCAAGCATGGAGATAAAGGTTTTATTAATCACTGGATATCTTGAATGTTTCAGTTTATCCAGCTAAAGCTAATCTAAATCATTAAAGAGACAAAATTGCAGCCTCTGCTTATTGTTAGCTCCCTTCCTTTGACTGCCTTTATTGCAACCTTTTATTTTTCCATTGTTTCCTCACAGGCATATAAATGATCAGCCTATAGACGAAGAACCTATCTGGAAACTCCAAATCTCAACAGACTCAGTTGTTTCCCTAATGGTTTATGATTAAAATATATATTCCAAAAGCCAATATTGAGAGGAATACAGTTAGACATTAGCATTACCACAAGAACAACAAAATCTACTATGCAGGAAAAATAGCTTCTGTAAATCCTAGAGTATGAGGGCTTGAACTACATAACTCTAAACAGTTTCTTGCTAAATATTAAAATATTTCAGCAGCTACTTACCATCTGGACCAACACATCTTACAACAAAAACTCAAAAATTAAAAAATCCATGTGTTTCTAATTGGAACCATATTGCACCATATCATGTGAATAAAACGGCAGATATTCCTAATATACATGACATGAATATTACACACATGTACTTCATAGATAAAGGACCAAAGTCAACACCACAATATACAAAATCAATGATATTATCTTGCTGTGATCTATAAATTACTGAGTTTTGTTTTTAGCCAACCACCACACCAACTCTCTAAGAAACACATGGTTGACTTAAAGAAAATTCAGGGGAGGAAAAGAAAAGGAATCTAGCACCAGAAACAAAACAACATAAGGCCACCTAACCCAAGCAAAAATATTGAACATACTCAAACACACATACAGCTATCTATAAATCTGGGTAGTATTAAAGCACAAGCTTAAAGAAAACAGAAGTAAAAGTATATACTTCATATTACTGCCTCTCCAAATCTCTCTAACACAGTCCTGATAATGATCGCTAAATCTTTTCTTCCTTTTTCTTTTTTTCTTTTTTTTTGTGTGGGGGCGTGGGGGGCAGTCACTAAAGGAAAAGCATAGGCAAATGAGTTGCTGATGTATATATCTGTGGCCAATAGAGATGTGAGTAGACAATGAAAGGGCCAAGTTTAAGATAAAAACCTAAATGACATTGAGAATCTAAATACAAATTAATTTGATGAATATATACATTATATGTTTTTTTTTTTTTTGGGAAACCAGATCATTATGTGAAGCAAGTCCAAGAATGATCAAGCACATAGCCAAAAACCAATAACAATTGATGGCTGATAATTTTGACATGAGAAGTAATTTCATCAGGCTTCTCCCTTTGTTAATATTTTTTCCATACATGAAAGTTGACCCACATAACCACAAGGCAACAAGGTTGCATGCAAGTAATAGACTAAAAGAAGCCTGTTCTATATGCCCATCCTAAAACCCTTGACCTAGGATTCATTGTTCATAACCACAAGTCTACAAGTTTACAGGCTAGACAAACAACAGATGGCTGTCAACACAAAATGAAAAATATTATGCCCAAAATGACAGAGTAGTAAAGTTCACAACTTACCTCAAGAACAGGCCCAATTTTGAAGACCCCCATGACCTGCTCCTTGGCCACCAAAGTAAGAAGGGGAATAAGCGCAAAAGGAATCTGTATTGACTGAAGCACATTAAGCCATTCATTCAGAATATCCAATGAAGCTTCAGATGTTTTAAATACAAGAGCTACGGCTATAGTTGGCACAATTGCAAAACTCCGTGTAATCACTGCCCTCAGCCATTTCTTGAGACGAAGGTTGAGAAAGCCTCCCATGATAAACTGTCCAGCATAAGTGCCAGTTATCGTGCTACTCTGTCCAGCCGCCAATAAACCAATACCCCAGATATAAAGAATCGGGAAGACTCCTCCTCCATACTTATCTTCAAGATATTGCCCTGCATTTATTAGTCCTATACTATCGGCTTGTTTACTGCCATAAAATCCCTTAGCAAAAACCGTTGTCACAAACAAATTGATGATGAAGGAGATTGAAAGTGCAACCGAAGACTCAATTGAGTAGTAGTTGAGTGCTTCTTGAACCCGGCCTTTCTTGTTCGGATCAATCTTCCTTGACTGTACCAATGCAGAGTGTAAGAATACATTGTGAGGCATTATGACACAACCCACAACTCCCACAGCCTGCCTAATTGTTTTTGAGCTGAGTCTTGGCACCAAAATACCTACAAGGAGGATCAAGTTCAGTTACACCTATGGTTCCAACCAATGACGAAACTTATAAAACAAACAGCAGATATCCAATTAAATAAACTTTTTTACCCATAAGAAGATCTTTTCCACTAGGCTTTGTTTCTCCAAACATCCAGGCAAATGACACACCCATAGTTGCAATGAGAACTGCAAAAAGAGCTTCCAACTTCCTCACTCCATAGTTCTCAAGAAACAAAAAAATGAAGCTGTCCATGTGAGAAAGCAGGGAAAAAAAATGATCCCCAGTTAATAAGCAATCAATTAAAAAAGGGACGGGAGTCCATTTCATCTTCTAACACTAATTAGTCAGAAATTTTGGAGGGAAAATAGGTACATGATAATAAGGAAAATTCAAAATCTACCACCTAGTTTTTCTACAGAAAGCTTGTAAATTGATGTAACAATGAATTTGATTAGCAACACTTTTAACTACATAGTCAATAAATGCATGAAATTACGTTTTCAAATTGGTGATACATTAATCTACAGTACTCCTAGATTCATTAGATAATAAAGAACTCAAACTTACTTCACACTAATGTCTTGACACATGAAAAAACAAGTTGAACTAATTATCAATTAAAACACAAGATTCCAACTCGCCTAGGCCTTTAATGCATCTTGAGTCTTGACACTAGGCATCTAAATAGAGACATACTTTAGCAAAGGTGTTATTCCAAACTCCCAATATCACACAGCAAAAGCATCCTAGCTGAGACCTTTTAGTACAACCTAAGTGGCACACTTTAGCTCAAGTTATTTGTGCCTGCCACTGCCTGACTAAAAAGCAAGGTGCAAAATATGTGCCAAAGCAACCAGTGCATTGCATTGGGCATCACAATTATCCATTTTTGGTCATTTGTCACTGCCCCGACAAGTTCAATGCATTGAAAAATTGGACTAGGCCTTACCCAACTACACCCCATTTACATTCCGAGAAACTTCATATCTATTTCATTTTTTTTCTTAAAAAAATTAATTAATTAAACGTGGCAAACCCATATTCAGTATACCAATAACAACAACAACAGGAATTAAACCCAAAAAACAAAAACAAAAAAAAGAGAGAAAAAATCGTAAATACCAATCAGAGGCAGTTATAAGGACACCAGCCCAAATGGGCAAATACCCATTGCTTAAAATCTGAATAGCAATAGCACTCCCAATAACTTCTTGAATATCAGCTCCAATCAATGCCAGCTCAGCCATGACCCACAACACATACCCGGCCCAACCCGGATACTCTTCCCTACAAAGCTCTGCCAGGTGTCGACCCGTGGCAACTCCAACTCGGGCCGACAAGAGCTGGATCATGAGGCCCATAATCGTGGCCCACAAAAGCAACCAAAGCAACGAGTACCCAGCTATAGCCCCAGCTTGCAAATCTCCCTCCAGATTTCCCGGATCCAAAAAAGCTATGCTCATCAAAAACCCAGGCCCAGTAAACATCCACAGCTTCTTCCATGAGAATGGCGGTGGCACCGCTAAATCATCGCCGTCCGATTCTTCCGCCTCGGCGATCAGGATTTTCTCTTCGTATTCATCGGATTCATGAGACTCCGATAACAGCCGGTTTGTCTCTTCGTCGTTTTTAGAGTCTTCCTTGTCGTCTCGCATTTCGACGTTCATGTTTTGTCGTTATCGGAAGATTTTGTGTGTGTTTTTATTTATGTACAGAGGTTTTTGTTTGGGGGGAGCTAAGGCAAGGTACGAAGCTGTTTTTTTTGTTTTTGAGAGGAAAGCTGTTTTGTTTGTTGATTTGAGGATGATGAGTCGTCGGATTCGGTGAGGTTTATGTTTTTTCTGGCCACTGAGAGGGTGACACGTCAGATTTGGGTGCGTGTCTTTACCGTCATTTTCACGGTATAGAAATAGAGCACCCTTTTCTTTTTTCTTTTTTGATAATAGAAATGGAACACTTCTATTTGCGGGAATTGGGCGATCTGAGATGGATTTGGTGAAAGTGGTATTCAACAGTTGACTTAGCAAAGACAAATTAACAGTTGGAATTAGTGGGTCATTGGTTTGGTTTTTTCATTTTGATATTTGGGTCGGGTTTAGATTTAGTGTCTAATATAACTGAATTGTTGAGATGATAATATGTGTCTATTTTTAAACACATGTCATCATTTAATTGGGTATAGTGCACTATATGTACTAGACCTAAATCATTATTTTACTATTTCAGTCTCTTACGTTTGTTTATCTTTTCATATTTGTAATGTCGTTGATTTCCATTAGTAATGTTTGCCCCTTCATTTTTTACTATTTCTTGAAATATTAGTTCTAGAAGGTTACAGAATGTAATAATTTCATATATATATATATATATATATATATAGTAAACAATCTTGTAAACGTTTACAAACTGATTTGTCACCAATTATAAAAAGACAATTCAAATATTTGGTTATGATTTTTTTTTTTTTTTAACTCAATTACAATGTGATTGAAATTTATTACTATATCATTTTATAAGTTTTATGTAGTAAAACTTGTAATATTTTTAGCATTTTTATATATATAATCACTAGTTTATATATATCAAATGGTAACTTTATGTTAATTCCTCAATAATATAATGAATAAAGTTTGTACTTACATTTTTGTTCCATATTTAAAAGTTTACGCATTGAATTTTAAATAAAATTTGTAATATTTTTAACATCACTAATACTGATTTGTTGAATTCTCGTAAATTAAACTAACTTGAAGTTCACGAGACAAGAATTTTCGTTATTGGTCTATATATATCTTTTTTAACTTACGGATTATATTTGTTAAAAGGTGAGGCAATAAATGGTTTTAAGAAAATAAATTGTCTTATTAAAAAACTTTATTGTTTATTTGTTAAAATGAGAGATAAAGCATGACTTCTTCTTTTTTTTTTGAAGGCAGATAAAGCATGACTTTAAATTGGGAGCGATAAAGGCCTAAAGGGAATGATGTGGGATTTCCACTAGATAAAAAGGGTTTATTATTATAACACCATTTCCGCAGGAAAATAGTTAAATTTGAAAGAATTACAAACCTACTTCACAAATGAGTTTATCTAATATAGAGAGAGAGAGAGAGAGAGAGAGAAAATTGCAAGTTGCAACAATATTTCAACTTCAATTAAAATGATTGTGTTGCCCAGTGTGACAGTGTCCACTATCTAGTATCTACTAATTCAATATATTAAAATTATAAAAAATAAAAAATTGCACAGTAATGAGAATAAGATCCACTAAAAAAGTAAAAATGCCAAACAAACTAATTTGGAATGGCTTTTCGGCTTTGTATATTGTCCATAAGAGAGCCCATGAGCACTTTATTTAGTACTTTATTTAGTTTTTTTTTTAAATAATGATGGGTGGCAATATGTGACACTTGCTAGCACAAACACACTATTTTATTTAAGGAAAAAAAAAACCTAGTAATGAAACAACCGCAAATTTTTGCATATGCCAAAAGGCAAAATGTACCAACATGGGCACATGGCTTTCAAATGAAAATTCGTTCCTATAGCCTTTGTTTTTTTAAGTGCCATATGGCATTACATATTGATTTACAGTACAAACTTTCCTTATCTCGAACCATTGCCATTGGATTAAAAGGGAATTTGATGGAATACTACCATTATTATATTCTTTCTCGATTCTCTTTATGCACTTAGCCTTTTAGAATTTGTCATTTCCAAATTTCAATTGAGTTTTAATACTCTGTAAATTGAAATTATATCAATTATTTTACTAATAAAGTTAAACGGTTTGGTTAACAAGTATCCTAAGAGCATTTGTTAATAAATCAAGTTATGAAAGTTTTGATATTACTTTTATAGGAAATAAACAAAAAATTTGTCAAAAAAATTAATTACTTTTTTGTTTTTCATAAAAATTTTCTATAAAAATTTCATAAATTAATGTTCTTAGAATATACGTTAACTTTTTACAAAATTAAAATGTTACCCGGTGGATATGTTAACCCCTTATTTTCACGACAATTTTTGTGATAAGCTCAAAACAAACCGGCCCAACAATACTATAGCATAATGTGCCTCAAGGCCTAAACAAAGAAAGTTGAACACCATGCCCTTTAAGATTGCTAGCCGAATGGACCCAACCCATACTGCAAAGTCCGTTTGGAAAATTGGGGGTGTGGTTTGGACTTTGGAGGACGAGGGGATTTTTCTTCATCTATTTTTTGGGGATCAATGGTCGTATCATAAGTGCAAGTGAACTTGGGAGTGCTTGCAAAACCCATGAGCCCATGGATAGTGCCTTGTGCACCCTTTCACCAAAAGCTCAATATGTCTCAAATGTTTGTTCTTTCACCATTAATATCAACTATCATTGTCTTACAAATTCAGTAGCTTTGAAAATGTGTTAATTCTTCCACAACAACAAACCAAACAGGATTAAGTTAACCAAATTACCGTGGCCATTATGAAAACAAAGTATATTGTTTCCGCCAAATCCCATTGCTCAAAGCTTAAAATCCATTTATTAAAGCTAGCCCCCACTTCTAGTTAAAGGATTCTTCAAAAATTAAAAAATAAATAAAAAATTGAAGCATTAATAAGTTTATCTCCTACCCTTCAAACAATAGTTAATCTCTCACAATAAAGAATTTGCATGTCACATTTCATAGACGTTAGAATGAGTTTTCACTTTTCACTATGTCCGATAGCAGGAAAGAATATTAATCCGAAACCTCTCATTATATTGATTAATAAATTCAAGCTTGTTTAGCAAGAAAGTGAACAAAATTTTGAACATATAATGAATTCGAATTTCACTTGTGTTTGAAATTAAATTAACTAACATTGAATAATTGACTTGTTACAATAATAAATCTGAAACTAACTTTTAATAAAAATATTTATTTAATATCACCAAAATTTAAAACTTAATATTTTTATTTTATTTTATAAACGAACAAAATTAAAACTTAATATATTAGAAAATATATCAGAACAATAAACAACCCATAATTTTAAATTTCAACTAATGTCATTGTAAAAAAAAAAAAATTCTAAAACCAAAAAAATTGACAATATATATATATACACACACTTTTTTTTTTTTTGGATCATCTGGATACAATAGAAGGAAAAGCTGAGGAATTACAAAATTTTCAGGACACTGCCTGGCAATACTCGCCCCATTAAGGTCAGCCTCCACAAACACACCTAGATCCCCAGGCGGATCATCATAAAAAATAAGATTTAGATTCTGGTTGGCACCCATTCTAGCAAGTTTGTCCGCACACCTATTGGCCTCGCGATAACAGTGTTTGATTCTAACATGAGGAATTTGGGAAACTAGGTACCTGCAGTCCTCTATCAGAGGGGAAATGGCATTGTTTGAATACAGAGGGTTAGCTAACATGTCCACTACTGCATTAGCATCCAACTCCACTTCAACCATAGCCAAATTGCGATCAATACACAGCATCAATCCGTCACGAATGGCCCAAAGTTCAGCCAATAAGCTCGTCGCTATGCCAATCTTCCTAGAAAAACCAACCACCCATCTCCCAGACCAGTCACGAATAACACCACCTCCACCCGCACTTCCTGGGTTCCCCAAAGACGACCCATCAGTATTCAATTTCATCCACCCAATCTCAGGTCTATCTCATTTTACCAAATTTAACATCCAAGTCCGAACAGCATTGGATGAGCCAGCACAAAAGAAAAATTCCAAAGCATGATTGGTGATGGATTTTGCTAACCTGGGATTCAGAGATCGCCCCTGGCAGCAAGGCATTCATTGACTCCAATGCTATTGTGTGTGCATTTCCACAGGAAAAACTGAATCTTTGGGAGAACATGAAGTTTCCAAATCCAACCTCCATTAAATTCTGGTAGCCGATCCACACCAGTTGCCATATTATAGGCACTTCTCATGGTAAAATCACCCCTCGGCGAGTCCCTTTACATTAATCTATCTTTGCTACTAGCAGCGAACGCAAAACGAATGGCTTGAAACTCCATTTTTATGTCTTGGGGTATGTCAAATGGGACAATATCCCAATTCCATCCCCCAATGGACAATATGCACACACATATATAAAGTGATTTGATAACTTATAATCTACAAAACTTTTGAGGATAAATTGGCTGAAAATAGCTCTTTCTTTCTCTCCTCAAAGTCCAGTCCAACCCTGACAGAGACAAAAACCATGGGTATGGGCGGGACGACCTTACAGACCCTCAAGCTCGCTTCAATCCCTTCATTCTCTTCTTCGCGCTTCGTTTTCAAACCACTTCCCAAAGCCCTAACCTTCTTAGCTCCTTCCCGCCATGGCCGTACACAGAGACCTCCATTTCCACTCCTCGCCAGAGCTCTCTCAGCTGCACCTGCAGTCCAAACCGCTCCAGATGAAACCGGTGATTCACATTTTGCGCTATTCTTTGAGTTCCAACTTTTTTTTTTTTAATTTAATTTTTGGTTTTTGATTTTGGTGATGAATGATGAAGATGTGAAGCCACAGTGGAAAGCAGCGATAGACTTCAAGTGGATAAGGGAGAACAAAGAAGCAGTAGCTTTACATGGTTATTATAAAGTTACAAATATAAAAATAAAAATAAAAAAGTTGGAACGTAGTCTTGGAGGAAATATACAAAGTGAACTAAGATTTTTTTTTTTTTGATAAGTTTGTTTTGAAGGCTGGGATTAGTAGAATAATGTCCTATTTTATTTTGATGAGCATATTAGACCCTTTCAATTTGAATTGGATGATAATAAAAAAATAAAAAAGGTGCCATTTATGAATTGTAACCTGCCCATAACTAAGCTTAGAGCATCCTTATCAAGACTTCTAAAAAATTTAGCATTTATCCTCTCAAAACCTATATTTATAACATATAACACACCACTTTACAATACAACCTATATCAAAACTTTTATTTTTTTTACCATTTCATTTAAATAATATAAACTATTCATTAAAATAATAATAAAACAACTACACAAAACTATAGCAACCAGCCAACTAGGAATGGCAACGGGTCGGGTTCGGGCCGGGTTTTTCCATACCCGGACCCGACCCGCGAGGCAAGGACCGTGACCCAGACCCGGCCCGTTTAGGGTACCGGGTTTTTTCCCGGGGCCCAGACCCGCCCTAGCCGGGCCCCACGGGCCCCGCGGGCCCCGTTTAGGGATTGGGCCCAATTCGTGGCCCAACCCCAAAAAAAAAAAATTAAGCCCAAATTTATTTTTGCCTACATTAAGTCTACATATTCTAATTCAAGCCTAGATAACGTGGCCCAAATGCCAAATCATAGGCTACTAATCATAAATCAATAAATATAAATCAATAAACCATAACTAATATCATAATCATAATTCAATAAATCATAACTAAGATTTTAAATCAATAAATTACCTATCTAAGATAACCATTTAATCATTAATCAACAAAATCATAACTAAAATCACTAGCTAAACATAAAAATAAAATAAATCCAACAAGTCCAAGAAATAAGTATCAAAAGTCTAACGAGTCCAAGAAATTAAAAAGCTACAAAATAAATCCCACAAGTTTAGAATAATTACAAACCAACAAATTAATCCAACAAGTCTAAGAAATTAAAAAGGCTACTAAATTAATACAAAATATTTAATCTTCATCAATTGTGATACAACTCCCATCAATTGTGAATTGTGGCACAACTCCCATCATCTTCATTTGGATAGTTGAAGCACCTACAACAACAATAAATTAAAAAATGGAATAAACTCCATCAAATTGTAACTAGCAAATATAAAAACACAATTTTAATTTTATAAATAGAAAATTAGACAATTGCTAACAGAGACCAAACTAAATTCTACTAGTGCCCAACTACAAACACAGCCAAATCTAAAGAGAGACCAAACTAAACATAAAATTCGATTTTTATTTTTTGTTTCGTAATTCCTCATTTTTTTTGTCAAATCGATTTCTATCCTGTAAATTGTAATACTGGCCCAAGAATATTGTTAGAAACTTGTATAAGACAAAATCCAAATCACAAAAAAAAAGAAAAAAAAAAGAGAGGAAGATATAGATTCACACCTCTGAAACCGAAAGTCCAAGATCCTCAGTGATTGTGGTTTGAGTAGGTGATGAATACCCAGACTGCAAGAAGAAGAAGATTGCGGTTTGAATAGCAAAAAGCTTAATTTTTCATACAACATTACAAATCACAATAGATCCACACAATATAGATTCTGCAAAATGAAAAAAAGAAAATGCAAACCTCATAACATGGACAATTCGAACTACGCAATTCAAACAAACCAATAAAAACAGAGCATGAAGCAGTGCACACTCTGTTTCAACTTATTTATTTTGGAAGCTCCAAGTTATGTAAAAAAGAGAGATTTTATATATATCACTTGTTTCTAATTTTATAGATCTTTGTGTTTATGAGCCCAAAATGGAAGATTTGATTGTGAATGCCCAAAACATTTTCCCAAACCAGCCAGCAGAAAGAGAAAGGGGATCCACACTATTACTCATAAACCTCAATATAGATTTTGCAAAATGAAAAAAGAAAAACAGTGTTAGTTAAAAACCAACCTCTCATGCGCCTGTCATGTGCGATGAAGCCCTCAGATCTGGTGGCGACGGGGTGGTGGTTTGTGAATCTGGGTCATAGTGGGTCTGGGGCGTGGTGGGTCGTGGTGCACTAGATCGGCGCGGTGGGTTTGCTGTTGTGGAGGTTTGCCATGGTGGATTTGATGTTGTGGGTTGAATTTGGGTTGGAGGGTTGCCGTGGTGGGTTGAGCAGTAGATCGGCGGCGGGTGTGTCTTCACTGTGGGTTTGTTGTTGCTGCCATGGATCGGACTGAGGGAGGGAGGCTGTTGAAGAGTGAAGAGTGAAGAGTGAAGAAATGAGGGATTAGTTAGGGTTAGATTATAGGTATATATATATATATTAGGGTATTTTTGTAATTTTGGGTACCGGGTTTTTATACGGGTTTTTATACAGGTCAGGTCTCGGGTCGGGTCTGGGTTTTTTTTTATAAAACCCGGACCCGTTTCGGGTTTTTTTTTAAAAATCCATACCCGACCCTATTTCTAATCGGACCGGGTAAAACTCGACTCATTAGGGTCGGGTACCCGCGGGTCGGGCAAAAATTGCCATCCATACAGCCAACCCCCTCCTCCACCACCCCTACCACCGCTCCACTTGCCATTACCACCATTGTAGCAACCACAACCCACCACAGCCACCACCACCACAAGTCACAACACCACTGTGACAAGTCACAACACCACCGTTGTAGCAACCAAAACCCATCACACACACAAACCCAGGATCGGTGACCCACGACCCACGCCCCACGCCGAACCAAAACCACTACCACAAACCACAGCAGAAAACCCACCAAAAAACCTCCATCGCCGCCACCACAAAACTCACCACCCACCCACCTTAATCTCAACCCCAACCAAAACCCACCACCACCCACCCTCCTTGTTCTCAACCCCAGTAAAAACCCACCACCCCGAGCTCAGCCCCAGCCAAAACCCACCACCCCGATCTCAACCCCATCAAAACCGTCGCCGAGCACCACCGATACCCACCAAATCAGACCCACGAAACCCACCAAATCATGACCACAATCGCCGACCACAAACCATTGAAGCTTAACGAAGATTAGATGCTTATCAGAACGGAGGCAGCGTGATGAAAAGAGAAGGGAGATGATGCATGAGTTGTGAGGGAGAACCAGAGAACGAGAGGGAGAGTCTGAGAGTTTGAGGGAGAGTATGAGAGTCTGAAGAGAGAGAGAATTAAAATCAATAAAATATTATACAATACTGCTACAGTGCGCTCTCAAAAATGAGAGTGCACTGTAGCAAGATTGTAAATTTTATAGCATATAAGAGTTTTGATAGAGTTGGTTTTTGGAGGTTCACATGCTAAAAAATAGCATTTATAGCATTTAAGATGCTTAATGAGGATGCTCTTAAGGGTCTTAAATGTGCTAGACATTGCTTATTTGCCTTTATTTTATTTTATTTTCCTTTATTTTAAGTTTTTTTAATAGACACCATAGAAATCAAACATATACCAACTTCTTTTACTAGTTAATCATTCACATCAGGTCAAATTATCAATTAATTTTTTGTACAAAAAAGATTAAAAGTAAAACACTATAATTTTTTATGTAGACAAGATTAAACTCTAGATTTTTTTATGTAAGAGAAAAAAGACTTTATTGGTTATACTAATTAAAATCCACTTTTAAAATTTTTATTGATTTATTTGATACTTTGGGCTTGTTTAGCTATCCAGACCAGAGGCTAGAGCCCATTACACATAATAGTTACTGTTGGAATTGGGAAACGATGGGCTGGGCCTAAAGGCCCAACAAGGGATGAAAAACCCTAAACCCCAATTAGGCTTCCTTTGCATAAATCTAAGGGTCCGTTTGGATACAACTTATTTTTGCTGAAACTGAAAACTGAAAACTGAAAACACTGTAGCAAAATAATTTTTTAATGTGTAAAAAGTTACTGTTTACTCTATTTTTTACTGTTCATAAGCCTAAAATCACTGTTCATGGACAGTGAACAGTACCAGAAGCGCGTCCAAGGAAAAAAAAAAAAACTGAAAACGTGAAAACGCAGACTCAGACGTGGATCCAAACTGCCTCTAAGTAACGTGATAAACATAGATACTATCTCACTCTGTCTAGCTTTGCAAAGATTAAGAATCCCAGTTCACTGACAAGATTTTGAGGTTGTCAAGGTCTGTGCAAAAAAACCCAGGTACTATAAACACAAACTCAAAGTTCTGGTACCCTTAATCCCATGCTTTTATATATTTTATTGATTCACTTATGTTATGCTGTGTGTGTCTGTGTTTTGGTGCCACATAGACAGTTAAGCTAGCCATTCATGTTTAATATTCCATCTGGGTAATTTTATATTTTCATATTCTTTCAATTTTATACTAATATTTGAAGTTCAATACATGGATTATATATATATATATATATATATATATTTCAATGTATGTATGAATGTATATACATTGGTCTGTTTCATATGTATTGCCTTCCAGTTATTGTCATTATCTCAATTACCTTCAACTATTGCTCTCCAATCCCAATTGTAATCCACACCAAGATCAATGAAACTCTAACTAACCATATCCTTTCATCTTTTCCTGCAATTACCAAAGGCAAATGAGTTGTCTTCATGTCAAACAAGGTGCATAATATTTGTCCCTCTTTGGTGTTTAATACTATCTATTAGAGAAATGACACATGAATGCTCTCCAAGTAAGGCCTTGATTGGATGATCAAACGTGTAAATTCAATAAAATCAGCAAAATGTTTATTAAAAAAAAAATCAAAAGATATGTTGCAAAATTTCACTAAATTGAAAAATCAAAAGTGATCTTCATTGTTGGATTGCATTGCTCTCTAACTATTTGTTTGTATTTCTTGTTCTTTTATTCATTAGAAAATGATTTGCTTGTAGTGAATGCTTATTACTTCAATTATAGGAGTAACCATCAATTTAGATCACTTTTCTCATAAGATAACCATAAAGACAAAATTTGACTTAGTTTTTTTTTTCTTCTAGGTATTGGTAAGAGACTTGAAGAATAACGCAATGTCGCTATCTTTGGAGGACTTTGACTTAGAGCTGTCTCACAATATTATCTTTGGTCTTTGACATGACTACAAATTGGTCTTTGGAGTTGACTTCTAATTTTGAATGATTAACTCCTTGCACGTTAAGTTTGTAAACTCATCCAACCTTTTGCTAGTATTTAAAATAACAAAACAAAAACTAATTAAGGTTGGTCCAATCTGCATTTGAGTTGGTGAGTATTACACTTTTTTTTTTCACATAAAATATGGGTCTTGCTACTAGGCATGCTTAGAACAATTGTTAATAAATCATTTTAAGAAAGTTTTAACACTATTTTTCTGATAAATATAAAAAATTATCAAAAAAATTTAATTATCTTTTTGTTAAGTTGACTCGTCTACTGCACAAGAAGCTACAGTAACTACTACTTTTCCCACAACCAATTCACCAAAGTCCAAAACTCCTCTGGATATTTATTTCCAAGCATCCACACGGATTAAGAATCCGCAATTTGATGACCCAATTAATGCTTCAACTTTGACAAGTTTGTAGTTCTATTACTTTTGTAGCTCTGGATGGCCATAATAATTACAGGACTACAACTTATTCCACACTTTACTATTTGTAACTAACTTACACAACAGAATGGTTATATGTCACTTTCACATAAACCTACTATTATTCTATTATTTTTACATTAATCTATCATTTTTTTATGGCAAAAGTGTGTGGAATAAGTTACGGTCCTAAAATTATGAATAATGCTAGGAACACACCTCTTCCCACTCTTCCCACACCCATATCTACACCATGTTCGTGTGTCAACTTTTGATTGAATTTCAGCACTTTTAAAGAGTTCCACCACATATACTTAAAGATGCTGAAATCCAATCAATAGTTGACACACGAATAAAGTGTGTATTTGGGTGTGAAAAGAGATGTATTCCTATCATTACTCTAAAATTATTGTTGAAGAAGTGGTACAAGGATTGCTTTATCAAAAAAAACTCCTCATACTTTTTAAATATCCGCAAACCCCCTAATATCAAGATATATACATACTTTCACTATATGTGAAGTCTGTGAACCGATAACCATGTAAGATTCACTGTGAAAAGGAAAAATACATATATTTGATGTTTTAAGATATCTTCTCCCTAAGTTACTCATTAGTAACTCAAGAAGTGGGACTTTTCATTCATGCGTCTATCATTGATTCCAAGAAATGAACAACAAAAGAAGATAGAAGAATAATTAAAAGTAAGGGGGAGAGAGACAGAGAGGGCATCCAAACAATTTTGCAAAATTCCTTCCATTCTTTTGTATTAATCCCTTAAGTATCAGTTGTTGCTGGTTTGACTATGGTACATGTTAACCTGTTACATTAAAAGAACAAGCAGTTTATTCTATTTTACTGGTACAATTCGTGGGGCATACTGAATCTTATACCACAAAACCAAAAACTAAAAAAGTAATTCATCCTGCAGTTTGTAACAATGCTATGTCCATCCTCTGAAATGAAGAAAATAACCCGGTGTGATCAATTGATGGAATGTAACTCTGGGCAGCTCCATTATGCAAAAAGGTGCATTACATGAATATGCTTTCAATTGTTTGTATCTTTGTACTCACATTCAAGATGCACAAAACTTAGAGATGGTTATGTAGAAGAATGTTTCACTTCTGAAGAGCAGATCAATGACCCTCTTGTGCTAACGCCAGCTCCATTGAGCAACAGCATAATTCAGATTTTCTATAGTTTCTGTCATACGCGTATTTGTTGACTCAGTTCCCAGTGGAAGTAAACCTCTTGGAAATTAAGGCAATCAAATCCGAAGGGAAGGTACCGCTGTGTAAAATAAGATATACAATAAATGCTATATATGCAACTGTGCCAGTCGCGACCGCCAAACCAAACAGTAGTCCAGTAACTTCAGATACAAAAAAATCAATCAACAGATACCCATTGATCATCATTACCAATGCCGCCACACTCCAAGCCACCCTCTGCAACATTAAATGACAAAATATTAGAAAATAAAGTTAGGTAGGGAATTGTTATCATTTGGAAGTCAATTAACTGAATGATAGACAAAGCCCACAACTCCAATAGTTTAAAAGAAAAACTTCAAGACACCCATAACTCAAGTTTACTAGCATGTAATCCATGCAACATGATGAAAGACTAGATGGGGAAAAGGTAAATAAAAATAAGTCAAGCATCTTTATCTACTTGATGAGTGAATTGAATCATATAATTTTAACTGAACAAACAACACGAACAGGGTAAATATTTGAAGATGCTTTTATTGGAAACTAAATGACTAGTCAAGCATGGAGAGAGAGGTTTTATTAATCACTGGATATCTTGAATGTTTCAGTTTATCCAGCTAAAGCTAATCTAAATCATTAGAGAGACAAAATTGCAGCCTCTGCTTATTGTTAGCTCCCTTCCTTTGACTGCCTTTATTGCAACCTTTTATTTTTCCATTGTTTCTTCACAGGCATATAAATGATCAGCCTATAGACGAAGAACCTATCTGGAAACTACAAATCTCAACAGAGTCAGTTGTTTCCCTAATGGTTTATGATTAAAATATAAATTCCAAAAGCCAATATGGAGAGGAATACAGTTAGACATTAGCATTACCACAAGAACAACAAAATCTACTATGCAGGAAAAATAGCTTCTGTAAATCCTAGAGTATGAGGGCTTGAACTACATAACTCTAAACAGTTTCTTGCTAAATATTAAAATATTTCAGCAGCTACATACCATCGGGACCAACACATCTTACAACAAAAACTCAAAAATTAATTGATATTTACTTTCTCCTAATAAAATCCATGTGTTTCTAATTGGAACCATATTGCACTATATCATGTGAATAAAACGGCAGATATTCCTAATATACATGACATGAATATTACACACATGTACTTCATAGATAAAGGACCAAAGTCAACACCACAATATGCAAAATCAATGATATTATCTTGCTGTGATCTATAAATTACTGAGTTTTGTTTTTAGCCAACCACCACACCAACTCACTAAGAAACACATGGTTGACTTAAAGAAAATTCAGGGGAGGAAAAGAAAAGGAATCTAGCACCAGAAACAAAACAACATAAAAGGCCACCTAACCCAAGCAAAAATATTGAACATACTCAAACACACATACAGTTATCTATAAATCTGGGTAGTATTAAAGCACAAGCTTAAAGAAAACAGAAGTAAAAGTATATACTTCATATTACTACCTCTCCAAATCTCTCTAACACAGTCCTGATAATGATCGCTAAATCTTTTCTTCCTTTTTTTATTTTTTTATTTTTTGTGGGGGCGCGGGGGGCAGTCACTAAAGGAAAAGCATAGGCAAATGAGTTGCTGATGTATATATCTGTGGCCAATAGAGATGTGAGTAGACAATGAAAGGGCCAAGTTTAAGATAACCTAAATGACATCGAGAATCTAAATACAAATTAATTTGATGAATATATACATTATATGTTTTTTTTTTTTGGGAAACCAGATCATTATGTGAAGCAAGTCCAAGAATGATCAAGCACATAGCCAAAAACCAATAACAATTGATGGCTGATAATTTTGACATGAGAAGTAATTTCATCATGCTTCTCCCTTTGTTAATATTTTTTTCCATACATGAAAGTTGACCCACATAACCACAAGGCGACAAGGTTGCATGCAATTAATGGACTAAAAGAAGCCTGTTCTATATGCCCATCCTAAAACCCTTGACCTAGGATTCATTGTTCATAACCACAAGTCTACAAGTTTACAGGCTAGACAAACAACAGATGGCTGTCAACACAAAATGAAAAATATTATGCCCAAAATGACAGAGTAGTAAAGTTCACAACTTACCTCAAGAACAGGCCCAATTTTGAAGACCCCCATGACCTGCTCCTTGGCCACCAAAGTAAGAAGGGGAATAAGCGCAAACGGAATCTGTATTGACTGAAGCACATTAAGCCATTCATTCAGAATATCCAATGAAGCTTCAGATGTTTTAAATACAAGAGCTACGGCTATAGTTGGCACAATTGCAAAACTCCGTGTAATCACTGCCCTCAGCCATTTCTTGAGACGAAGGTTGAGAAAGCCTCCCATGATAAACTGTCCAGCATAAGTGCCAGTTATCGTGCTACTCTGTCCAGCCGCCAATAAACCAATACCCCAGATATAAAGAATCGGGAAGACTCCTCCTCCATACTTATCTTCAAGATATTGCCCTGAATTTATTAGTCCTACACTATTGGCTTGTTCACTGCCATAAAATCCCTTAGCAAAAACCGTTGTCACAAACAAATTGATGATGAAGGAGATTGAAAGTGCAACCGAAGACTCAATTGAGTAGTAGTTGAGTGCTTCTTGAACCCGGCCTTTCTTGTTCGGATCAATCTTCCTTGACTGTACCAATGCAGAGTGTAAGAATACATTGTGAGGCGTTATGACACAACCCACAACTCCCACAGCCTGCCTAATTATTTTTGAGCTGAGTCTTGGCACCAAAATACCTACAAGAAGGATCAAGTTCAGTTACACCTATGGTTCTAACCAATGACGAAACTTATAAAACAAACAGCAGATATCCAAATAAATAAACTTTTTTACCCATAAGAAGATCTTTTCCACTAGGCTTTATTTCTCCAAACATCCAGGCAAATGACACACCCATAGTTGCAATGAGAACTGCAAAAAGAGCTTCCAACTTCCTCACTCCATAGTTCTCAAGAAACAAAAAAATGAAGCTGTCCATGTGAGAAAGCAGGGAAAAAAAATGATCCCCAGTTAATAAGCAATCAATTAAAAAAGGGACGGGAGTCCATTTCATCTTCAAACACTAAATAGTAAGAAATTTTGGAGGGAAAATAGGTACATGATAATAAGAAAAATTCAAAATCTACCACCTAGTTTTTCTACAAAAAGCTTGTAAATTGACGTAACAATGAATTTGATTAGCAACACTTTAACAACACTAGTCAGGGCAGCACGTGCAAGGCATGTGCTAGCCATAGAAAAAAAAAGTAGTGATTATGATCAATTTTAGATTTTATTTGTATCACAAAATAAATATATAAATCATTTGATTTTTAAAATATATAGAGATTTACATTAATCAAAAGAGACATTAATTTTAAGAATTTTAATAATTATGTCATAAAAAGTTAATCTCATTCGTATAAGACCGTGATAGATCCCAGTCCAATATTTTTATTATTTTATTTTGACCTATAACTTACACCTTAATAGTTGATAATATGTTGTAATAACAACAAAATGTCACGACATTTTTAGTTTTGCTAGATCTCAGTGTAATATTTTATTATTTTATTTTATTTTATTTTATTTGACCCATAAGGAATTGACACATGCGTTACAACATTTTCATAATATCTTTATGCATACATTGTACTTAATTATAATGTAAATTTATATTGTAGACACATAAAAAATTGGCAAATTTTGTACACATTTACAAAATTTGTACAATATTTACCATTTTTTGTGCAAATGTGTATAATATTAACCACTTTTGTGTATTTACAATGTAAACTTGCATTGCAAGTACAAAGTAAACATATAAAGATCTTAAAAAAACAAAAAACAAAAAACAAAAACAAAGCTCAAACCTGGCATACTTGAAGGGAAAAAAGAAAAAGAAAAAGTGCACCACACTAATTGAATAAACCTAAAAACACTATTCATGAGCTTTTGGCTCTTCTTATATAGTTAATAGATATGCTAGCTTACTTACATAAATATTTGAAAGGAAAAAAAAAAACACAAACCGATAACTGGAAAAAAAAAAAAAAAAAAAAACTTTAGGCATTGTAGAAATTAATGTTAAAATGTTGTGGACTTAGCATTTTTTTTATTTGATCTATAAGAAACTGAGATCTCAACAATTGTGAAAATATTGTGATAACAATAAGTGTTGTAACATTTTCTCAAAACATTTATTTTTAGTTGTGGTTGGTCACAGTCTCATATTTTATTATTTTATTTCGACTTGTAAGAAATTGACATGTCAATAATTGTGAAAATATTGTGAAATTTGTTGTGTCAGTATAACAATATATATACCAGCTTACATAAATATTTAAAAGAAAAAAAAAACACAAACCGATTACTGAAGAAAAAAAAAACCAAAAAAAAAACTTTAGACACTTTAGCTACCGTGCCAATTGAATAAACCAAAAGCACTGCACAATAAGTGTTGTAACATTTTCTCAAAATATTTATTTTCGGTTGTGATTGGTCACAGTCTCATATTTTATTATTTTATTTCGACTTGTAAGAAATTGACACGTCAATAATTGTGAAAATATTGTGAAATTTGTTATGTCAGTATAACAATATATATACTAGCTTACATAAATATTTATAAATAAATAAAAACACACACACAAACCGACTACTGAACAAAAAAAAAAATGTAGCTACTGTAGTTACTGTTCAAAAATTGGAAAAAAAAAAAAAGTGGCTCACGAAACCAAAGCATTGTAGCTACAATGCTTTAGTACATTCATGCACGTTAATAATTGTGAAAATATTGTGAAATTTGTTACATCAGTATAACAAAATATATACCAGCTTACATAAATATTTAAAAGGTAAAAAAAAACACAAACCGATTACTGAAAAAAAAAAAAAAAAAAAAAAAAGTGGCTCACGAAACCACAAAACATTTATTTTCAGTTGTGCTTGGTCACAATTTCATATTTTATTATTTTATTTTGACTTATAAAAAATTGACACGTCAATAATTGTGAAAATATTGTGAAATTTATTGTGTCAGTATAACAATATATAAAAAAGAAAAAAAATATTACAAACGGAAGACTGAAAAAAAAAAAAAAAAATCTAGCTACAGTGCCGCTTGGTACTGCAGCTACTGTTCAAAACTTAAAAAAAAAAAAAAAAAAAAAAGTGCCTCACCAAAATGGCACTATTGATGAACAGTGAAAAATGCGGTATGAACAGTGTGAAAACACTAGGGGCATTGGCGCTTTGAGATATAAGATAGTCAATAAATGCATGAAATTTCGTTTTTTAAATTGGTGATACATTAATCTACAGTACTCCTAGCATCACTAGATAATAAAGAACTCAAACTTACTTCACACTAATGTCTTGACACATGAAAAAACAAGTTGAACTAATTATCAATTAAGACACAAAGATTCCAACTTGTCTACGAGAGAGTATACTTGTGGGGTCCACAACTATACGATAGGATATATGTTTCTGAAACACAATGGATTTTCTCCTGACCTAGGCCTTGAATGCATCTTGAGTCTTGACACTAGGTATCTAAATAAAGACATACTTTAGCAGAGGTGTTATTCCAAACTCCCAATAACACACAGCAAAAGCATCCTAGCTGAGACCTTTCAGTACAACCTAAGTGGCACACTTTAGCTCAAGTTATTTGTGCCTGCCGCTGCCTGACTAAAAAGCAAGGTGCAAAATATGGGCCAAAGCAACCAGTGCATTGGGCATCACAATTATCCATTTTTGGTCCTGTGTCACTGTCCCGACAAGTCCAATGCATTGAAATACAGGATTAGGCCTTACCCAACTACACCACATTTACATTTCAAGAAACTTCATAGCTATTTCATTTTTTTTTTCTTAAAAAAATTAATTAATTAAACGTGGCAAACCCGTATTCAGTATACCAATAACAACAACAACAACAGGAATTAAACCCAAAAAACAAAAACAAAAACAAAAAAAGAGAGAAAAAATAGTAAATACCAATCAGAGGCCGTAATTAGGACACCAGCCCAAATGGGCAAATACCCATTGCTTAAAATCTGAATAGCAATAGCACTCCCAATAACTTCTTGAATATCAGCTCCAATCAATGCCAGCTCAGCCATGACCCACAAAACATACCCGGCCCAACCCGGATACTCTTCCCTACAAAGCTCTGCCAGGTGTCGACCCGTGGCAACTCCAACTCGGGCCGACAAGAGCTGGATCATGAGGCCCATAATCGTGGCCCACAAAAGCAACCAAAGCAACGAGTACCCAGCAATAGCCCCAGCTTGCAAATCTCCCTCCAGATTTCCCGGATCCAAAAAAGCTATGCTCATCAAAAACCCAGGCCCAGTAAACATCCACAGCTTCTTCCATGAGAATGGCGGTGGCACCGCTAAATCCTCGCCGTCCGATTCTTCCGCCTCGGCGATCAGGATTTTCTCTTCGTATTCATCGGATTCATGAGACTCCGATAACAGCCGGTTTGTCTCTTCGTCGTTTTTAGAGTCTTCCTTGTCGTCTCGCATTTCGACGTTCATGTTTTGTCGTTATCGGAAGATTTTGTGTGTGTTTTTATTTATGTACAGAGGTTTTTGTTTGGGGGGAGCTAAGGCAAGGTACGAAGCTGTTTTTTTTGTTTTTGAGAGGAAAGCTGTTTTGTTTGTTGATTTGAGGATGATGAGTCGTCGGATTCGGTGGGGTTTATGTTTTTTTCTGGCCACTGAGAGGGTGACACGTCAGATTTGGGTGCGTGGCTTTACCGTCATTTTAACGGTATAGAAATGGGAGTCTTTTGGGTTAATATTGCAAAATCTGATCTTTATTTGCGTTATAGAAACTGTTAAAAGTTATTTAGGATTGTGAGGAAAGAGAGTGAATTTCGGTATCACCATTGCTGAAATTCAACAAAAAGTATGAGAGAGAAGAAGAAAAAGGGGGGAGAGAGAAAATGTTGAATTTCGGTAATGTGAATACCGAAATTTCTCTGTTCAATTCTGCTGCCGGGTATGAAATGTGTGTGGAGTGCGCAAAGTGAAAAGAAAAAAAAAAAAAAATTTGACAATTGTGGCAATGTCATTGCCGAAAATGGGAGGAAAAAATAAATAAATAAATAATGGTTCCCGAAATCTGGGGAGGAATTAAAAAAAAATGCTACGTTCACAATATTTTTACAACATTTTCACAACAAATCATAGGTGATTAGTTATTATTAGTTCAAATTTGAATTTAACACTGAGATTACTTTTTTAATCCAACAATAACAACCTGCCACTTAAAATTTGTTGTAAAAATGGTATGCACATATAATTTCTTAAAAAAAAAAAAAAAAAAAAGTGGGATGGATTTGTGGCAATGGGATTACCGAAATAGGAGGGAATTTTTTTTTTTCCCACCTATTTCGGCAATGCCATTGCCACAAATCCATTCCACTTTTTTTTTTTTTTTTTTTTTAAGAAATGATATGTGCATACCATTTTTACAACAAATTTTAAGTAGCAGGTTGTTATTATTTGATTAAAAAAGTAATCTCGGTGTTAAATTCAAATTTAAACTAATAATAACTAATCACCTATGATTTGTTGTGAAAATGTTGTAAAAATATTGTGGACGTAGCATTTTTTTTTTTTAATTCCTCCTCAGATTTCGGCAACCATTATTAATTTTTTTTTTTTCCTCCCATTTTCGGCAATGGCATTGCCACAATTGTCAAAATTTTTTTTTTCTTTTCACTTTGCGCACTCCACGCACACTTCATACTCGGACAGTAGGAATTGGGCAGAGGAATTTCGGTATTCACATTACCGAAATTCAACATTTTCTCTCTCCCCCCTTTTTCTTCTTCTCTCTCATACTTTTTGTTGAATTTCGGCAATGGTGATACCGAAATTCACTCTCTTTTTTCACATTCCTAAATAACTTTCAACAGTTCCTATAACGCAAATAAAGTTCAGATTTTGCAATATTAACCCAAAAGACTCATAGAAATGGAGCACTTTTTTTTTTTTTTTTTGATAATAGAAATGGAACACTTCTATTTGCCGGAATTGGGCGATCTGAGATGGATTTATTTCTCCAAAAAAAAAAAAAAAAAAAAAAAGAAAGAAGAAGAGATGGATTTGGTTAAAGTGGTATTCAACAGTTGACTTAGCAAAGACAAATTAACAGTTGGAATTAGTGGGTCATTGGTTTGGTTTTTTCATTTTGATATTTGGGTCCGGTTTAGATCTAGTTTCTAGCTTGACTAGATTTATTGAGATGATAACATGTGTTTATTTTTAGATATGTATTGGATCCAATGTACTAGATGCACTAGACCTAAACCAAATCTTTAATATTTTAAAATATTATTTTACTATTTCAGTCCTCGTGTTTGTTTATTTTTTCATATTTGTTATGCCGTTGGTTTCCATTAGTAATGTTTGCCCCTTCATTTATTACTATTTCTTGAAATATTAGTTCTAAAAGGTTACGGAATGTAATAATTTCATATATATATATATATATATATAGTAAACAATCTTGTAAAAGCTTACAAATTGATGTGTCAACAATTATAAAAAGACAATTCAAATATTTAGTTATGATTTTCTTTTCTTTTTTAAAATCCAGTTACGATGTGATTGAAATTTATTATTATATCATTTTATAAGTTTTATGTAGTAAAACTTGTAATATTTTTAGCATTTTCCTATATATAATCACTGGTTTATATATATCAAATGGTAACTTTATGTTAATTCCTCAATAATATAATGAATAAAGTTTGTAATTACATTTTTGTTCCATGTTTAAAAGTTTACGCATTGAATTTTAAATAAAATTTGTAATATTTTTAACATCACTAATACTGATTTGTTGAATTCTCATAAATTAAACTAACTTGAAGTTCACAAGACAAGAATTTTCGTTATTGGTCTATATATATCTTTTTTAACTTTAGGATTATATTTGTTAAAAGGTGAGGCAATAAATGGTTTTAAGAAAATAAATTGTCTTATTAAAAAACTTTATTGTTTATTTGTTAAAATGTGAGATAAAGCATGAATTTTTTTTTTTTTTTTTTTTAAGGCAGATAAAGCATGACTTTAAATTGGGAGCGATAAAGGGAATGATGTGGGATTTCCACTAGATAAAAAAGCTTTATTATTATAACACCATTTCCGCAGGAAAATAGTTAAATTTGAAAGAATTACAAACCTACTTCACAAATGAGTTTATCTAATATAGAGAAAGAGAAAAAAAAATTGCAAGTTGCAATATATTAAAATGATTGTGGTGCCCAGTGTCCACTATCTAGTATCTACTAATTCAATATATTAAAATTATAAAAAAATAAAAATAAAATTGCACAGTAATGAGAATAAGATCCACTAAAAGAGTAAAAATGCCAAACAAACTAATTTGGAATGGTTTTTTGGCTTTGTATATTGACCATAAGAGAGCCCATGAGCACTTTATTTATTTATTTTTTTTTTTAAATAATGATGGGTGGCAATATGTGACACTTGCTAGCACAAACACTCTATTTTTTTTAAAGGAAAAATAAAAAATAAACCTAGTAATAAAACAACCGCAAATTTTTGCATATGCCAAAAGGCAAAATGTCTAGTGGTTGGTTTTTGGGTCCATGAATTTGCTTGGCTGAAAACAACATGGAACGCTCGGAACGCTCTCTCTCCCTCGAAGAACAAGAGGAACTTGCCCGCAGTAATAAGAAAGTTAAAAATGTTAACCATGCTGGATTCTGTAAAGGCCAAAGCTCGGGTTCTTCATCTCCTAGCTTCATTGGGGGGTCTGGCAACCAAAATGCTTCCTTCAAAGACAAACTTATGGGTGAAATACTAGGTGCATACACGTAGGCTTTCAGTTTTGAGGAGTTCATGGATGATGATGCCGAGTCGGATGACGAAGTGGAAACGCTCAGGCAAGGTATGGTAGCTGTGAAGTTTTCGAAGGAGTTTAAACAAGAGATTTGAAAACCATGGGCGAGGGCTCTGATTGTGAAAGTGTACGGTAAAGCTGTTGGATTAAATTTCCTTCAAGCTAAACTATTGTATATGTGGAAGCCAGTAGGGCGTTTGGACGTTGTAGACTTAGAACAAGGTTTCTTTCTCACAAGGTTGTCATTGAGAGAGGATTTTGAGAATGTTCTGAAGAAAGGTCCTTAGTTTATAAGAGATCACTTCCTCTCGCTCAGACCATGGGAACCAAATTTCAAGCCTAATTCAGCCAATGTGTCTTCCATTGCAGTTTGGATAAGACTCAGTGGGTTACCAATTGAATATTACAATGCTAAGGCACTCCAACATATTGGGAAGGCTATTGGCAATGTGTTAAGGATTGATACGTTTACTGCGACTGAAACTAGAGGTAAGTTTGCAAGATTGTGTATCCAAGTTGATGTGGATAAGCCGTTTATCACTACGGTGATGATAGGAAAGCTTCAGCAATTGATTACATATGAGGGTATTCATAAATTATGTTTTGAGTGTGGCAGAATGGGCCATAGAAGAGAGATCTGTCCATACGTTGTTAGGCCGGTGTCGCCGTGTGAGGAAGTGGAGTTGGGAGGTGCAAGCGATAGAGGAGCAACTTCACACGTTGTGCATGTTGCTGACAATGCTGAGGCAAAGGTGGGGCCACACGGTAAGGAGCACGATGCCGTACGTGAGGACGTGCATAAACTATAAAGGATCGTATGGGCCATGGGTGGTAGTGGCACGCAGGAAGAACGAGACAAAAACTCAGAGAAGTGGTGGGTCCTTACCTGACCGAGGGTTGACTTATGAGTAGAGGAGCAACGGATACCAGAAAGTAAACAGGAAGGTATGGGTTGGTGTGGAGAGGGCTGCTGGTCCCAGCGAGCCGAACTGGGAGACTAAGAGAAAATTGTCTCCCTTGAGGATTTTGGATAAAGCCCAAGTGGAGCAGGCAGTCCAAAGAATAGGAAAGGAAGGTGTGAACCAAGCCCAATCCTTTTTGGCCCAAAGTCTAAAGTTAAAAGAACCAAAATTTGATAAAGGCCGAAATGGTGCAGCTCACAATTAGAGGAACACTAACTCAGTAAAGGGAATGAAGGATTTTGCGCGTGCAAGGGCTTTACATACTCCTCTAACTAGCGCCGCTGGGGAAGGCAACATGAAGGTGTTTACTATGAAGTAGAGTAAAGAGCTAAACGCACAAAACTTGAAAGGCGGTGATGTTGGCTATGGAGATGTAGGGCCGAGAGTTGCTGGAGAGTTTCAATTTGCTACCACCGCCGTGTCAGAGATGGGTCATAAACGCAAAGAGAGCAGTGGTGAAAATTCCGGTGATTGGGTTGGCCGAGAGTCGAGCAAACTCAACTTGGATTATGGGTTGGTTTAGCATAAAGCTTAAGAAGGCTTGGAAGGACATCTTCTCACTGACAGAGAAGAGTGAGAAAGAGGGTTGGCTGCCTCTATCCGAACCGGCCTGGAGAGCAGCGACATCTTGGTGGGTTTTCCTGGTGGATGTTCCGGCACCGGAGGAGGAACTCAGGAAGCTGATACAGGTCTTCAATATGCTCACTCCTCTTCAAGTGATGGAAATGGGAGTCTTGCAGCACATGGTATGGATTGGATGGAATTTGAAGGGGGAGGCGATGTTGGGGCTTCCCTTTGATGAATGTCCGAACCCAGACCATAAATTCCTCATGAATATCATCATTTGGAATTGTAAAGGCACTTCGAAGCCCTCCTTTCAGAATCGTGTTAGGGAGCTGGTTCAAAATCATAATCCGGCTATCCTGGTGGTAATGAAAACCAGAGTGGGGGGTAACAGAGCAAGGGAAATCACCGAGAGGCTTCCTTTTGATGGAGCTATCCACACTGACACAATTGGGTATGCTGGTGGATTATGGGTGCTGTGGAATTCAGACAGAGTTGATGTTTCCCATCTGTCCAGCACTGAACAAGAAATTCACTTCACGGTTAAGGTACGAATTTCTAATGTAATTTGGCTTTTCTCTGCTGTGTACGCTAGTCCTAGGAGTGCTGAAGGCACATTTTGTGGAATAATCTCATGAAAGTAGTAGACCTTCATAATATGCCTTGGGTTATAGCGGGGGACTTTAATGAACCTTTGGTAAATGATGATAAATTTGGGGGTAGAGCGGTGAGTGTGAACAGGTCTCTTTTGTTTATGGAGTGTTTAGATAAATGCAATATGATAGATATCGAATTTGCCGGGCCTCTTTACACATGGACTAATAGAAGGGAAATTCAAGCTTTGATCCAGGTGAGGATAGATAGGTTCATTGTGAATTCTAAGTGGTGCTTATTATACCCGGATACAAAAATTACCCATCTACCAAGGTATCATTCTGATCATTGCCCTGTTCTGTTAAAGATGCAACCAAGTTTAAGCGGTGGTAAGAAGAGGCCTTTTAAGTTCCAAACGTGCTGGCTGTTAAACCCTACTTTCCCTGATGTTGTTTCTCAAGCGTGGGGAGGTGCTAATAATCTTGTTGAGGCCGTTGATAGCTTCACCAGGAATGTTTTGGTTTGGAATAAAAATCAGTTCAGGAATATTTTTACAAGGAAGAAAATTCTGATGGCTAGGATCAATGGTATTCAGAGGGCTATTGCTATCAAACTTTCAAGTTTTCTTCTTAAGTTGGAAGAGGATCTCCTTAGGGATCTTGATCTTGTTCTCAATCAAGAGGAGGAGTTATGGGCTTTAAAGTCTCGGGTGAATTGGATGGTCCAAGGTGATTGCAATACAGCTTTCTACCATGTTTCGACGTTGGTTAGGAGGAAAAGGAATCAGATCATGGCAATCAAAAATGCAGTGGGGGAGTGGATTCACGAGGAAAGCGATATTAAAGAGTTTACTAGAAGTGGTTTCAATGGGATATACTCGACATCTCATGAGATTGCTTTAAAGGAAGATCCTATCATACTGCATTGTCAGGTTAGACTCTCAGATGGGGATATAAAGAGCATCGGTGGAGAGGTAACTAAAGAAAAAATTAAGGCTACCTTATGGTCCTTAAAGCCATTTAAAGCCCTAGGTTCAGATGGGCTACATGTGGGTTTTTTCCAAAAATTTTGGCCGGTAGTGGGAGGCTCAATGAATGATGAAGTTAAGCAGATTTTTAGGAGTGGGAAAATGCCTGAGCGTTTGAATAAAACTCTTATTGCCTTGATTCCTAAGATCCAAGGTCCTGAGACATTAGGTAATTACAGACCTATTAACCTATATAACACGGTGTATAAAGTGGTAACCAAGATTATTGTGGCAAGGTTGAGACCTTTCTTGGATAAGCTTATATCTCCCTTACAGATGGCTTTTGTCCCGGGTAGAAAAGATATTGACAATGTCATCATTGCTCAGGAGATAATTCATTCTCTTGGGAAAAAGAAAGGGAAGACGGGGTACATGGCTTTGAAGATAGATTTGGAGAAGGCTTATGACAAGCTTGAGTGGGGTTTTATTCGAAACATTGTTAGGATTAATCTTCCCACAAAGCTCATAGATGTCATAATGAGTTGTGTGTCGACGGTCTCCACTTCCATCTTGTTTAATGGGGAAGCCTTAGATCCGATTTTGCCTTCTAGAGGGATAAGGCAGGGTGACTCGCTTTCCCCATACCTTTTTATCATTTGCATGGACTTTCTTGGGCAGCTAATAGAAGAGAAGTGCAATATGAAGACATGGCAGCCAGTCAAAGCCTCTCAAAGTGGTCCTGCATTCTCTCACCTTCTCTTTGCGGACAATCTCATCTTCTTTGCTACAGCGGATTGGGTGAATTGTTCCGCCATTAAAGATGTTCTTGATGAGTTTTGTGAACTATCTGGGCAATCAGCGAGTGAAGCTAAGTCGAGAGTTTATTTCTCTCTAAATGTGGACAGAGACACAAAGGAATCACTATATGACATTCTTGGTTTTGCTTCCACTCCTTTTTTGGGGAAGTATCTTGGCTTTCCTCTAAAGCATCCTGGCTCTTCATCTTAGGAGTACAATTTCATCCTTGATAGAGTGAAACAAAAACTCTCGGGTTGGAAGGCTAACATGCTCTCTTTGGCGGGGCGGACTGTTCTCATACAAGTTTCCTTGGTTGCTATACCTTCGTATGTTATGCAATGTACCCATCTGCCTGGCAGAATTTTGGATGGGTTAGATAGAGTTAACCGAAATTTCCTTTAGGGATCGTCAAAGTCAACTAAGAAGATTCATTGGGTTGGATGGGATAAGGTGATAAAGTCTAAGGAGGAAGGGGGGCTTAGGCTGCAATCAGCGAAGGGCAAGAATATAGCTCTCCTATCTAAGCTTAATTAGAGGTTCCACACTGAAAAGGAGGCCCCTTAAGTTAGAGTGCTAAAGCTAAAATATTGTAATCAGAGAAGAAGAGTTGCTGCCAATGCCAATAGACTTCCTTGTTCTCACATTTGGGCTGCAATGAAAAAAGGTATGGATATTTTCAATAAGGGTAGCAGGTGGTTGGTTGGTAGGGATAGTGGGCTGAATGTGTGGCAAAATAAGTGGACAAATGGAGTTTCCCTTAGAGGGTTGATTCAGGGTCCTATCACAAGGGAGGCTAGCCTTTTAGAAGTTAAAGACTTTATGATGGACACAGGTTGGGATTGGGGGAAGATCCTCTTTGAGCTTCCCTTAGAAGTTAAAAGGTTGATTCAAGCAACCCCAGTAACGCTTTTGAGTAGAGGTGTTGATAAGTTGGCTTGGTTGGGGTCTCCTCAAGGCACCTTTGATTTAAAGAGTGCTTATAGGATTGCCATGGGGGCTGAATGTACAGAACCTTTCTCAGGGCATTGGATTTGGAAAGTGAATACTCTTCCAAGGATTAGAACTTTTCTTTGAAAATGCACCCATAATAGCATTGGAGTTAAGGTTTGCCTTGAGAGGAGGGGTGTTAGTCATGATACTACATGTCATTTATGCCAGGAAGGAACTGAAAGCATTTTGCATGCCCTTAAGGATTGCTCGCTGTTAAGAAGCCTGTGGAACCAGCTAGGGGTTTTATCCTCTAATCAAGCCTTTTGAAGGAGCAACCTTTAAGATTGGCTGATGTTAAATAGTAAATTTAAGCACAGTTTAGGTGCTACTCAACCGCCTTGGAGAGTTGTATTTCCCTTTGCTGTGTGGAATGTTTGGAAGAGTAGAAACAACTTGGTTTTCAATGGCAAGAGCAGGAACCCGAAGCTAGCGTTGGTGATTGTTAATCAAGCCTTAGAATTCTTTCACTGCCTTTCCTCTCCAAGGTTACTGACCCGAAATGTCATGATGAGGATTAGATGGGAGAAGCCGATCCAGGGCTGGTGGAAACTTAACACAAATGGCTCCTATTGTGGCAACACCGGCTTGGCAGGTTGTGGAAGGGTGGTTAGGGATGATGCAGGTAGGTGGGTTATTGGGTTTAGTAGGAGTATTGGCATGACAAACAGCTTTGCCACTGAGCTGTGGGGATTAAGGGAGAGCCTTCTTCTATGTAGCAACCTCAACATTTCTTCGCTTGAAATTGAGCTTGATGCCAAGTCTATTGTGGATGCCTTGTCTATTGTGGATGTCTTAGGAAATCCTTCATATGTTAATAACATCATATCACCTTTATTGATGATTGCAGGCTCTTGATCTATCGCATACCGCAGGTTTGTATTAAGCATTGCTTCCGTCAGGCGAACAGATGAGCGGATAGTCTTGCTAGGATGAGCTATTGTTTAGATGCTGATTTTTCTACCTTTGATAGTCCGCCTGTGGACTTAATTGATGTTGTTGAGGATGACATCAATGGGATGTTTTTTAATAGGGTCTGTATTGAGAATGTTGCTATTTCTTAGTTTTTAATGAATCATATTTTCACAAAAAAAAAAAAAAAGGCAAAATGTACCAACATGGGCACATGGCTTTCAAATGAAAATTCGTTCCTATAGCCTTTGTTTTTTTAAGTGCCATATGGCATTACATATTGATTTACAGTACAAACTTGCCGTATTTCGAACCATTGCCATTGGATTAAAAGGGAATTTGATGCCTTTTAGAATTTGTCATTTCCAAATTTCAATTGAGTTTTAATACTCTGTAAATTGCAATTACTTATCAATTATTTTACAAATAAAGTTAAACGGTTTGGTTAATAGGTGCCCTGAGAGCATTTGTTAATGAATTAATTTATGAAAATTTTGATATTACTTTTATAGAAAATAAACAAAAAATTTGTCAAAAAAATTAATTAATTTTTTTTTTTGTTTTCCATAAAAATTTTCTATAAAAATTTTATAAACTAATGTTCTTAACAAAATTAAATTGTTACCTAGTGGATATGTTAACCCCTTTTTTTCACGACAATTTCTGTGATAAGCTCAAAACAAACCGGCCCAACAATACTATAGCATAATGTGCCTCAAGGCCTAAACAAAGAAAGTTGAACACCATGCCCTTTAAGATTGCTAGCCGAATGGACCCAACCCATATGGCAAAGTCGGTTTGGAAAATTGGGGACGTGGTTTGGACTTTGGAGGACGAGGGGATTTTTCTTCATCTATTTTTTGGGATCAATGGTCATATCATAAGAGCAAGTGAGCTTGGGAGTGCTTGCAAAACCCATAAGCCCATGGATTGTGCTTTGTGCACCCCTTCATCAAAAGCTCAATGTGTCTCAAATGTTTGCTATTTCACCATTAATATCAACTCTCGTTATTTTACTGGAAAACAAACATCGTTATTAATATCAACTCTCGCTATGTCTCAAATGGTCATATCATAAGAGCAAGTGACCAAATATTTTACTGAAAAATAAACATCGTAAAATTAAAAAATATTTTTTTTAAAATATTTTACATTGAAACAAACAGAGCGTTAAAGCAAATTTATGTAAAATATTTTACAATTAAAATTTTGGTAAAACATACATTTGCTTACTCCCTCGCAACCCGATACTTATCACTCCCGCAAATACTTTCGCGCTTAAACTCTCCCTCTCATATTTCTCTCCAAAAAAACCCAGCCACCCTCTCAGATTTCTCTCCAAAAAACCCAGCCACCTCCGGTCCCCTGTCCGGCCAATCTCCGGCTCCAAGTTCCAAGGCACCACCGGCCAGCTCCAGCTTCCGCCGGCGCCGCCCATCGCCGGCAAAACCAGGTACTTTTCTGCCTTTTTAGATTAGATTTCTCCTTTTCTTTTCGTTTTGCTTCATCTCTAACCCATCTCTAGTTTTTCTTAGGTTCGATTTCTACTCCTTGTTGGAAAAACACCTCAAACTCAAAGTTTAAGGTTTTATTTTTGATGAATCATAATTTTTACACATTTGATTTCTTATCATTTTTCATATGGGTTTTTTGGTGTTGATTTGGTAGTGTGAGATTTATTTATTTTTTTGATGATTTTGACATTGGTTGTTTCACTTGTTTGATATGAGTTAGGGTTTATGATTTTCAGATTTGGGTTTTTTTTTTGGGAGTTTTATTTATGTGTGGCATTATGATATTTTGTGATGAAATTATTATATACTAGTTTATGATATATGTTTGAGATCCAAGATTCCTTGTTAGAATTTGAAGTAGCAAATCTGATATGAATTCAATGTTTGATTCCCTTTGAGGCCATGTTTGCACTTTGTTCCTTGGATTAAAGGCTGTTGTTTATATTTTATACCAACCAAAGCATTAGCTAAAATAATCCAAAATAGGTCGTATCAATCAGGTGGGTCTGAGTTAATCAACTATGGGTCTGAGTTCTCTTTCAAAACTTTTATTTCTATATTTGATTGGTTATTGTTAAGGAGTTGACTTTCATAGAGATGGGAGTATGAAGGACCTATTGCCCTTTTTGGTAGTAAAAACACATTGGCAGCCTGGGGCCCTGGTTGCTGCTGTTGCTGCTGCTCTCTCTCTCTCTCTGTGGGAAATGGTTAGGTTGTTTAAGAGATTAGATTGGATTAATTAGTGTTTTTCTGATTTGATTAACTTGACCCTGGACCTATGTATAAGGTTATATATACTTCTTTTAAATGAAAAAAAAAGCTGAATCTTTTTATCTTTAAATTCTAGTTACTGGTATTTTAACTGGAAAGAAAAATACTGGAAGGAAATTCAGTCAAGTTTTCTTTTTAGCCCCTCAAGAGAATGGCTACTTTGTCTTGAATGATGTTTTTAGGTTCATATCTGAATCTGTGGAGGTTGATACTGTGGCAAATAATCACATTGAAGAAAGTGCTCCAAAAGCTCCTTTGATGACTGATCCTAGTAAGTGTCACGTTTCCATTTGTTTGCTCTCTTTTTTTGGTCTCATTCTCTCTAGTTGCCTCTTTTTGTTTGGGCAAGGGTGTCTTATTTTTGAATTTATAAAGGATTTATTATACTTGGAATGGTGTTCAATTTGAGATGTGATACAAACTTCCCTTTTCATACCCTGCTTGTTTGTTCTAATATCTATGATTGTACATGAAACCACCCATCTTGCTCTTGCTCTGTGGTATGCTTTATTTTTAATCATATATATGCACAATTGATGCAACGTGAGCGTGTAGAAGCAGAATCTGTAACACACAATTACTACAACTCTTCCACGAAACCTAAGTTCTACAAGAACACTAGGCTAGTAGGCAAAATAAAAGAGAAAACATCTCTAACAAACTTTTATTAATCAACGCATAACAATGATCAATCTCTCTATAAAGAGTATTTATAGGAATAGAATTTCTCCTACTCCTTTTAGGAAAAGAAATAATAAACCTACTTCTACTTGAGAAAGGAAAAACAATTTAACTAGGAAAAGAAAAACAATTAAAATCCTAATTCAACAAGGAAAAAGAAAACAACATAAAATATTAAAATATTTTATTCTTCCTTAACCAATCTGCATCAACAATTAAAGAGGAATGCATGGAAACACACAAAATTGACATCTTATCTATGCTTTTGTATGATTATAACAGCTTATATGGCAAGCATATAATAGATGCATGAAGTGAACTTTTCCAGCCTTATATCAAAGAGAACATTATGACACTAACCTGATCAGACATTATGAGCTAAATGGGATTTAAGGTCTCCCATTGAGCTCTCCCAAGTTAAAGAAGCTGATGTTGACAAATATTTGATCACCCCTAGTCAAATTATCACTCTTTTTTTCTTAAATTAAAAATCCACCAAAGTACTAATCCCTCTATTTCCTTGTAGCAGGGTTTTTTGGGCACCCAAAATGTGACTTCGGTAGATGAGCATGGAGAATATCCTGACTTTGAAAGACCTTCTAGATCTGAATAGGGTCAGAGCATAAGAAGAAGTTATGGTAGCCAGAGATTCAAACCAAGGAATAGGGGAACTGAGGATGATTGGGAGATTCCGAAGGATTACTTGTGATCTTCAGGGTTTACCTGCTGGCTCCCGTGTAGACACATGTACATTCTCGTTGCTGTCTTTCCTCAGTTGTCATGCCATTCATTTTCACCCTTCCGTTTGGATAGCTTAAAGTGCTTTCACATTTATGGGTTGGAAGCTAGTGGACATTTGAGGGTCCTGAGTTTACAATGTTTTGCTGGATTCATTTGGTTAGCTAAGATAGCATTCATATAATATAATAGCAATGTGATAAACGAGACCAATTGGGTTCTTTGGCTTGTTGAATAGGTAATGATACTTTTTTTTTCTTTTTTCTTCTTTATCTGAAAGTAGTAGATATTTCTTTAAACAGGGCAACAGCACAACGAAGATACATCGCATTGAACTTGAGTAGTAGATATTTCATTTTGTTGAAAATTTGTAACTACATTATTTTTGGAATAATTTTTTTGAAAGGTTAATTAGTGATATGCTTAATATAATTGTGTGCTTGTCTCCTTGTTTTGATCAATTGCTTATTGCACAAAATTTTGTGCACTAGCTAATTACACACTTTCTCTGCACAGCTTTCTATAACAAAAGAAGTTTACAAGAAGATTTACAAGCTTCAGCTAAAGCTCAAAGAAGTGGAACTATAAGTAGATTAACCTTTTTAACCATCAGTAATATCTCAGTACAATTTATCATAGTATCCCTTAAACGATCATGATCAATGTATATTCATTATTTTGAACTTGTATAAGTAAATTCAACCTTTTTAGCCATTCACCTGTCTCTATGTATTTTTTGGAAGTTAATAAAAAAATGTTTTAAATTTTTACCTTTTTTTTTTTTTTTTTTTTTTTCATTTTACATAGTGCCAAACACTGGAAAATATTTTACACAACATTTTCATGTACACTGCCAAACACTGTAAAATGAAAATATTTTTCTGCAAATATTTTACATGTAAAATATTTTCCTTTTGCAAATATTTTACATCGAAACAAACAGAGCGTAAATTGATTTAGTTGATTGAAAATATTTTACTTTTGACCAAATATTTTACTGGAAAACAAATATCGTAAAATTGGAAAATATTTTTTTGAAAATATTTTACATTGAAACAAACTGAGCGTAAGCTTATAATAATTGAGTTGTTACAATCATAAATTTGAAACTAATTTTTAATAAAAGTATTTATTTAATATCACCAAATTTTAAAACTTAATAATATTTTTTGTAAGGACCCGGCTCGAATCCTAGGCCCAAAAGGTGGATGGATTTAGGCCCAAGGAGCCTAAAACAATAAATTTGTAGAGAGTGAGTCGAAGAACTGAGATTTAGTGAACTAGCTAACCAATAAGATAGTACTTGATGACAGGAGAATAAAAATAAACAAGCTTAAGCTTGAGAAGGACGTCCTCGGCCAAATCCGAGGAGACTGATTCTCTGCTTATTAATGCTCAAGTGAGGTTACAAATTACATTCTGGAGTGCTACAGTGTTTTTCCTTCTTTTTTCCGATCCCTGGGGGTCTCCTACATTATATAGCTCCCTTTGGACTATCTTGATCCTACATTTATTGATCATCTGAGCCTTTACTTGAGTGTCTGTCCCATCAGACATCCTCTTTGGCTTTCTGTGAGTTGCGATAGCTAAGGCAGCACTGTTCAGGGGTCTTCTCCACATAAATGCGGCCAGAAAAATAGCTGCAGTGTATTCAATGCGGTGGTAGCAGCTTTTCCTTAGATATTCTTAGGTTCCCCTCCTTCTCGCACGTTCATGATGCACGTTCTTATCACTAGAGTTTCTTAGAAGGTCACCCTGATTGCTGGAATACATATTTGAACTGTATTTATCATACCCGAGAAGAAACTCATCCTCGGACCACATTCCACTCATTTCTTACTTATGAGACTCTAAACTGAAATCACCCATAGCTGTTTATTCCTCCTCAGATCATTCATGTTCTCGGCCCCAGGCCCAAAGCCCAATATAAAATTTGGGCCCTTAACCCTACATTTTTTATATAAACAAACAAAATCTAAAACTTAATATATTAGAGAATATATAAGAAGTTCATAAAATAACTAAAATTTTAAATTTCAACTAATGAGTAATGTCATTGTAAAAAAAAATTGTTAAACCAAAAAAATTGACAATATATATACACATACATAGTGATTTTTTAACTTATAAATTATATTTTCTTCTCAAAAAAAAAAAATAATAATAATAATAATAATAATACTACAAAATTTGTGAGGATAAATTGGCTGAAAATAGCTCTTTCTTTCTCTCCTCAAACTCAAAGTCCAGTCCAACCCTGAACAGAGACAAAAACCATGGGTATGGGCGGGACGACCTTACAGACCCTGAAGCTCGCTTCAATCCCTTCGTTCTCCTCCTCGCGCTTCGTTTTCAAACCACTTCCCAAAACCCTAACCTTCTTAGCTCTTTCCCGCCATGGCCGTACACGCAGACCTCCATTTCCACTCCTCGCCAGAGCTCTCTCAGCCGCCCCGGCAGTCCAAACCGCTCCAGATGAAACCGGTGATTCACATTTTGCGCTATTCTTTGAGCTCCAACTTTTTTCTTTTTTTCTTTTTAAATTTAAATTTTTGGTTTTTGATTTTGGTGATGAATGATGAAGCTGTGAAGCCTCAGTGGAAAGCAGCGATAGACTTCAAGTGGATAAGGGAGAACAAAGAAGCAGTAGCTTTAAACATAGAGAAGAGGAACTCCAATGCTAATTTGGAAACTGTGCTTCAACTGTATGACAAAATGACCCATCTTCAAAAGGTTGTAATTTTATACTCTCTTATTTATGCTAATAACCATAATCAAACTTTGTGCATTGCTTTTCTGTTTGAATTTTGGAAAATTCAATTTCATTTTGACAATTCACTAGTTGTTAGTATGTGTGTCAATTTGTGTATGTATGTATATGTAAGTCTTTTCATTGATTAAGTTACACACGCACCCAATGGTTCTTGAGTGAAGGCTATTGTATGAAGGCTGTTAGTAGAGAAAAAAAAAACAAAAAAGCATGGGAAAGAATCTTATGATGAGAACTTTTTTGGGTAAAGTTTAGGTGTAGTTCCTTTGGCATTGTATTGTGCATTCTCCAGATAGATTCAACCATGTGTCCTTAGAAGCTGTAATTATACATAAGGGCTAATCTACCAATTTGAATCTAATTCGGGAACTTATGGTGAACCTATGGTACACATAAAGAACTGTAGTTTAAGTTTTGCCTTAAAAAAAAATTCCCTGGCTTTAGAAGATGTCAGCTTGATGTGAAATATATTTTGAAGTACAAATGGGCGGTGCTTTGAGCAATAAAATGCAAAGGTTCTTTGTTTAGATTACATCTAAAAATAAAATATGGTGTAAAAACAGAGAGCAAATTGTTTTCTTCTCAATTTTTGAGCTAATTGTCACTCACAGATAGCAGGAAGTTGAGCGGCTTCGTGGGGAAAGGAATGTGGTGGCAAACAAGATGAAAGGAAAATTGGAACCAGCTGAGCGTCAAAGACTCATAGAAGAAGGTATATGGTGGGAATATTATATTATGCATATATCATTACCCTGATTTTGAAATGTGTTTCTCATACTGCTTTTATTTATGTATTTAGGAAAGAATCTGAAGGAAGGGCTTGTCACCTTGGAAGAAGACCTTCTTAAACTTACTGATGAGCTTCAGCAGGAAGCTCAGTGTATACCAAATATGACTCATCCGGATGTTCCGATTGGAGGGGAGGAGTCTTCGGTGATAAGAAAGATGGTACCTTCTTTTTTTTTGAGTCATTCTCTGTCTGACAAGGGATGCATGTTGTAGTCCAGGTTTATACAGCTTTCTTTTCAATTTTCTATGTGCTTTTGTAGGTAGGTAGCCCGTGCGAATTCAGCTTCCCTGTCAAGGATCACCTTCAACTTGGAAAAGAACTTGATCTTTTAGATTTCGATGCTGCTGCAGAGGTACTCTTTCTGTTTAATCTAAGGTATTAAAAGCGTCCCTTAGTTTCTCCCTACAGGGTTTGTATCATAACTTTTAAGGGTTTTCTAGTAGTAGGGTAGAGGTCTACATATCTGGAAGTTGTGTTTGTTATGTAATCTAACAGGTTGATAAATCTGCAATACTTGGATATTCAGAAGATTTTACTCATAATTTAGGTTGTTGTGTCAAATCTAGAATTTTGAATTCCAAATAACTAGATTTGGTAACTTTTAACTCGAACTCAACAATTGACTGGTTTTCTTTCTAATGGTTATCCATTTTTTTCTGGTTGTGCATATAGGTCAGCGGATCAAAATTCTACTACCTGAAGAATGAAGCGGTTATGTTAGAGATGGGCCTCATTAACTGGACACTCTCGGAAGTCATGAAGAAAGGCTTCACACCTTTGACAACTCCAGAGATTGTAAGGTCCTCTGTTGTTGAAAAATGCGGTTTTCAGCCTCGTGGAGCAAATACCCAGGTTTTTGAAATTCTTGCTTTTTATTTCTCTCCTCCAGATATGAAAATGCTGCCATAGTGTGTAGGAAAGGACATTATGTTCACTGTAATTGATGTATAGATTTGCTAATAATCTTGTTAAACACGTATCAGGTTTATTCTATTGAGGGTAGTGACCAGTGCCTCATCGGCACTGCAGAGATTCCAGTGGGGGGAATTCATATGGATTCTATTGTTGCTGAGTCATTGTTACCATTGAAGTATGTGGCATTTTCCCATTGCTTCCGAACTGAAGCAGGTGCTGCAGGCACAGCAACAAGGTAAATTATTAGTGTCATCCTTTTTTCTTCTATGATTAGCTACCTTTCACCATTTCCAATACGCTTAAATAATGGTTCTACCAAATCATATAACGCTAAATCCTCAATCAAATGCAACTTTCCTGGCAATGATATGATAATTTAGTTGTTTCATAAAATTTTGAGCACATGACACTTGTACCATTTGAGATTGAAATATGATCTCATATTTTAGTTAATATTCCTTACTAATCGCATCACACTGGTTTGTTCAACGTGCTGCTTCTATTATAGATCCTTGAGTATTCAAATATGCTGGCATGAAAAGTATGATTATGTTTTTACCTTTTCTTCCATCCAATGCTAAAGAGATAGGCTTTACATGGAACGTGAACATCAAATCATGTCAATAAGAATGCCTGGTTTTTCAACTGTAGAATCGGGTGTCGTCTTGGTGTGGCAGCTACTGCCCTTCTGCATGACAAACATGCATTCTATGTCTGAATCTCTTCATGGTAGGGTTGAGAAGGCATCAGGTTTGGGTGACCATGATAATTTCTTATGAAGGCATCAGGGTTTGTTTACTGTAGAACAAAATTTAACATTGGAAAACTTTGAATGACTAAACAAAAGACGTGTTCCACAATAAGTATATATGACATAGAGATTTGGCCTGTTAGTTTACTGTCATCAAATAAACTTGTAATTTTTAGAAAGTCTCGTGTAAGTCCAAAATCATTTATTATCCTGATTTGTGCTTGAAAATATACTACCTTGGCTCCTTACTGTGTTAAGTCATGTAACCATAAATGCATGCATCTGACCATTATAGTGCTTGGGAAACACTATTGGTGGTCTTTGCTCAGGTACAAGTTGTTCATGTTATGATTGCTATTAGTCTTGTTTGTCTAGTTTAAACCTGTGGCACTAAATAAACTTCATGCATATTATGATAAAACGGGTGGAAATACTGCGCAGGGGTCTTTATCGAGTCCACCAATTCAGCAAGGTGGAGATGTTTGTCTTATGCCAACCAGAAGAAAGCGAATTCTACCATGAGGAGCTCATTAAAATTGAAGAAGACCTCTTCTCATCACTTGGATTGCATTATAAGTGAGGACTTTCCTCAGCCTTTTATTGAGTTGTGTGCTGGTTGTTGTTCTAGTAATGTTAATCTTGAGTTTCTTGGCAGAACCTTGGATATGGCTTCAGGGGATTTAGGTGCACCAGCGTATCGTAAATTTGATGTGGAGGCATGGATGCCTGGTTTAGAACGATTTGGCGAGGTATTTCTATGGGATTTACTCCCTCTCTCTCTCTCTCTCTCAAATGGGCTACTCTTGGTTATACATGGGCACAAATTTCGCTTTCAAAATGTCGTTGCTTCTTGAGATATGCAAGAATATAAAGTTGTCTCTTCAAACAAGGGTACCATTATATTAGCCATTCATGAAATATTAAACCCTATTTGTAAATATTTTGAACAGATATCAAGTGCATCAAATTGTACAGACTATCAAAGTCGTCGACTGGGGATCCGATATCGTCCATCAGAACCATCATCAACTAATTCTAAAAAGGGTAAAGGAAGCCTTCCTCCACCAAAGTTTGTTCACACACTAAATGCGACTGCCTGTGCAATACCACGGATGATTGTTTGCTTGCTTGAGAATTACCAGCAAGAAGACGGCTCTGTTATTATTCCCGAGCCATTGAGGCCCTTCATGGGTGGGCTTCAGATTATAGCTCCTAAATCCAGATAGGCTGAGGGAACAGTTATTTTATTTATTATGATGTATTATAGTTGCGGCATCTCGCTTTACCGATAAATTTTATGAGTTAAAAAAATGTAGGCAGTAAAAAAGGGGGAAAAAGAAAATGGTAAAGAAATGCTTCTTATCTGAGCTTGGCAACTTGGAGGCAACTAACTGCATTTGGTTTAGCTTTTTTTAGCATATTTATTTTATTTGGTTATGTAGCCTCACTTTATTGGGCATAACTGTATGCCCCCCATTTTTTCATTTCCTCATTTTCGTTTTTGGAAAGTTTGCATCATACAAAAACTATTTGTTGCATAATGCATGAGTTTACTTGTAGTTGTAGTCATGAATTATTGGGAGACCTGCTTTATGAATGTATAGCTTATCATGACTAGTGCTTACAGAAATATTCATTATTATTGAAGGTGAGTTTTCAGGATATCTAGTTGGGCCCCAAATAGCAATCAAACCATGGGTGCTGGTTTGATGATGAGGCTATAGCAAATGAACTCGACCTGGCCTACGGCAGAAATATGTGTGATGGTTTAGTTTACTTGTCATGGTTGTTGTGAATCATTGGTAAATTGTTCCTGGGAAGTGGTCATGACTAAAGCTGGCAGAGTCTTGATTGTTGAATGAGGATTTCACGTTAAGCCCCAGAAAGAAATATTGAACAAAATTTCAAGAAAAAGAAAGTATAATTTACTCATAAAATTATCATGGCTTCATTTTATTAATAATGTTTTGTTTGGTCCATTGAGTTGTTATTAAAAATGTGATTAAGATTTAAGAGTATATACCAAAAATACGTGCGAGAGATACAGATTGTGACAGTAAGTTAGCTTGATATGTAAGAATATGGTATGCCAATTTGGTGAACAAAGCCCTTGGCTTGCATCCTAGGCTCCTAGCTGCACACTTCTTGTTATTCTGAGAAGGCACAAAAGCATTGAATATTCTTTCATTCTAATTAAAATTGATTGCACACGTGTTGCTATTACACACTTGCTGAAAAAGTAACTTTTAGAAGTCTTTTAACCAAAAAAAAAACTTTTAGAAGTCCATAAACCCAAAGGAAAGAACAGCGCGACAGTGTTTCCAATCAACACAAATTAAAAAAGGAAACAGATTGTCAAGACTGCCACCATCCTATTAACTTACATTTGGAGTTTCTTATATAGTTATACTACAATACTACTTGTAGTAACTGAAACTCACAATATAAGTATATGCATGAAACTAAAAGTCTCTTCAAGTTCTCCTTAGCCTTATAGAGTCCCTAATACAAAGTCCAAATTGTATTAACTATTGCTTTTGACATATGAAGCAAGTCAAGCAACTCTTCACATTGAAGAAAATAATACCCTGGTAATGAAATCGGTCCATTTACACAAGTTTGAAGTAATAAAAATGGCCTAAGTATTTTAGAGGTCCTTTTGAGATAAACCTTAGGAGCATTGCTGCATTTTTGGGGGGAGGGGGCATTGACAACCCTTAGTATTGCTTGTATTAGTTTTTGTATTAAATTAAATTTCAAGATTAGAATTAAATTTCAGAAGATTAATTCGAAATAATTTGAGTTGAACCTCACAAATTAAAAAAAAGAAAAAAAAAAGAATAACATTACAACATTGTAGCTGATAAACTACCAATTCAACATGATAAATCACTACTAGTAATTTAGAAAGCAAAAATTAACAAAATCAAAGTTGTCTTACCCATCTAACCTAAAACTGTCCATATTTTAAAGTTATCAAACACCTATTAACAAATAACTATTGGCATATATAATATACCCTAGGGTGACATTTAAATGCATAACATATAAATCTACTCTAAGATGACATGTATAATCTATCTTAAGATGGTAAACAATTTCTTTTAGAAAGCAAGATCAAAAGGGCATAGCTAACTATATGATCACATGACATTTACTAGGAACATAAGTTGCATAGGAAAATAAGTAAAACTTACTTCACTCCGTAGCATAGCATTGCATTCATTGGATAGAAAATGCAATTTTACAAATCATTTTCCCAAAGTATTTATCTTTTGCAAAAATACACAGAAATAACAAGGAACACAAATGTTAAACTCCTATAAAGTGTTAAAATAATATTATTTGATAGTTTTATTATTTTTATAGAGAACATTTTTTTTTTGCACAAACAGGAAATATATTAGATAAACAAAGGTCGTACAACAGAAATATTACAACAGGACTACAATGCAAGAAACCACATCAACACACAAACTAACTAAAATAAAACACAATCCAACCAACACCAAAACGAAGAGAGGAATAGTTGAAACCAAACAAAACACTACTGGATCCTTATTAACCGCGACGACTCCGGGATGAGACAAAACCCATGGAGTCCCAATATAGACATTGCCACAAAAAGATGGGGCATGTATCATACAACACTTTCCTTTCTGATTGAGAAACACCCCTTTTAGCCAGTAAGTCTGCACAGCTATTAGCCTCTCTCCATATATGCTCAACGCCTCCCAGTCCCTGCTGAGGAGCCACCTACAATCCAAAATCAAGTTAGAAAATTCCATAGGATAATCCTCATCAGTATTCAACCATTTGTAAGCAAGAAGAAAATTTGTTTGGAGACAAACTCGGTGATGACCATTGGCCCATGCTCGAACCAATGCCTCTCTAATACCCCACAGTTCGTCCATAGTATTATTGGTGACTCCCAAGTGCAAGGAGAAACCCCACAACCATTCTCCAGTTGCTGAGCATCCCACGCCACCCGCGCCAGACTCGCCGGGGTTACCTAACGAGCTGCCGTCTGTATTAAAAGTTATAAAAGGAAAAGGAGTCGGGCTCCATCTAATGTATTTGGACAACATTTTATTTTGGAACAAGATGATATTATAAATGCATTCTTGTGGCCTAAAGGGCTTTTGTGCAAATTTTGAAATTTTTAGGGGTTGAAAAGTAATTTTGTGAAAGTTTTGGGGTTGAAAGTGTGTTTTGGAAAAGTTTTGGGATGTTGTGGGATTGACAATGTATTTTGTGAAAGTTGGAGGGCATCTTGATAATTTTATGTAAATTTTTGGGTTAAAAAATGAAAATTTAGAAAGTTTAGGGTAAAAAGTAATTATGAAAAGTGGGCTGATGGGTTTCTGTGGGCCGAAAAAGAGGAATTGGGGGATTGGAGTTGGGCTGCTGAGTTTAAAGGCATGGGGCTTTGGGTTTGGTTTAGTGTAAATTGGAGAACTTGACTTGGGCCAAAATGTTCATGCTTAAGTAAATTTCAGACTAGGCCTAGTTTAAACACGCACGGATTGGGCTTGGCTGGGGGAACCGTATTGGGCCCACGAGTTGACCAAATTTGGCATGGTCCACTCTAGACTCTCTAAAGACATCTCCCCCACCAATTAGAACTCAGGAAATCTCTAATAGAGCAATAAAATCCTGCTACCTCTCATGTTTTTTTATTTTCTTGATTTTTTTTTAAATCTTTTTAACTTCTATTCAACTCTCTCTCTCTCTCTCTCTGACATGAACCTCACCTAGCCTAGACCTCCATGGTCGAAAGCTTCAAGCCATGCCTCTTTTGCTCATCGCCACCAGCAACCACTGTTGGGGGTGGCTTCTCTATGTTCTCTCGTGTCTTCTCTTTCTCACTCTAGACTGTGCCTCCCCATTCCCATCTCAATTCTCTTTAGACCTCTTCGCTCAAAATAATTTTTTTTGTGACCAAAAAATAAAACTCTAAGATATACTGCTTCCATAATTATCTTTCTCCCTCGAAAAGAAATAAGGTAATTAGAATCATATGAACTGATCTAGCAATGATATAAATTACATTTTGCATGCAACTAATTGAAGGAAAGAAGTTAGAGAAAATTACAGGTAGAAAAAAAAGTTAATAAAGATACAAATGAATAAAATTTTATGGAAGTTAAGATAATTTTTTATATTATGATAAAACGGGAAAAAAAGAAGAAGATAAATGTAGATCCCTATTTGTTAAAATTAAAACTTAGAGTTGAATTGAATTATGATTTTACATTCAAACTTCAATTTATTATGGATGACAATTTTGCCCTGCCCTGCTTGATCTGCCCTTCCCCACTTCGCCCTGGTTTCTCTCACTTTGCAAAGATGGTGGGGCGGGGATAGAGCAAGATTTTAGCCCTTTAGCACGAGGTGGGGCAGGGATGAGTTTAGACTTTTTATACCCATCCTGCCTCGCCCCGCGTTAATAAGGGTTATAATTGTAAATTTTTCATACCTTAAAACCCTACTATTTAAACAAACATATCAATATTAGTTTATTTTATCCTACTCAATGTGGATCTTTGGCTCTTTTTTGTTATGTGTTATACTATGAGATTTCTGTTTTTGTTGTGATATTGTCTTATTAAACACTTAGATAATATTATTCAGTTTTTGCTAAAATTTAGTTTGATTTGATGAGATAAATTTAGTTGTAATTTCAAGAATATTTTTATTAATGAAACATGTTTTATTAAAAAAATTTGTAATAGTTGTGAGGCAAATTAATAAGAAGTAAAGTTTTACGGGGTAAGGCGGGGCTTCATGGTCCCCAAGGGGTGAGGTTAGGCAAGAAAATTTTCCCCATTATGCGGGGTGGAGCAGGGATAGGGTAAGACAAAACCATGAGGGGTGGGGGCAAAGACCCCATCTTCGACTTCGTCCTACCCCATTATCATCCCTACAATCTATAGTTATTTAGTTGTATATTTGGGAGTGTGTGGGTTCTTTTTGGATAGTACCCAGGCCCAAGTAGAAACAAAGATTCTGGGCCCTTTACTTGTTGTTTGGTGGACTGGGCTTAGTTCACCACAGCTAAATGGGACTAATTACGAACCAAGTTGTGCGCAAGTCACATAAAGCTTCTCAAGGCAAAAATACGATTCCTCCTAAGCAATAAAATACAATTATAAGTGTTTTAGTGTCATAAAATGACCCTTTACTCCTACGAAATAAGTAAAATAATTATTCATAATATTTCACAATGAGAAAGAGATTGAAATAGAATATTTAAGGCTTATCTTTTATTGTGTGAACATTTAAAAGAGTTCCTTCACTTGGTTCCCCGAGCGTGATGTCGTGGTACCCCGAACAGGATGCTGTGGTTCCCGGGGTACTAGGCCTGGAAGAACCCAGAATGCTGATTCTCTGAACTATACGATCTTTCTCCATGCTTATTTTGCAATGGAGTTTCGTCTTTTCCCTTTACCCCTATAGGTCTTGCACAAGAACACACTATACAATACACATATCTTCAAATAATTGTTAGTTTCTTAAATTAGAATATACATTTTAATACATATACATATATGTAAATGAATCTCACAGACTTAGTACTTTTGCACAAGACTTGTGGGATTTGGAACTCAAGTCCAAGTAGCTTTGCTTGGGCATTGCCTTCCAAGATAGTTAGGTGAGGAGGATTTTGTGGGAGAGAGTGATATCTGATGTGTGCATATTTTGACACATGTTTCTTTGGAGGCTAAGTGATATTTTGAATGATCTCAAGGATATGGGACGAATTCCTACTCCTTGGCTCTTTCTTGTTTTGTCCCTTTTTTCTTTCCCCTCCCTTGTTGGGCTCTTAAACCTCTAAGAATATATCTTTCGAACCTCTGAACTCTCCATCTGAATCCTCATTTTTCTCCCCCTTCTGTTATGCCTTATTGTTCCTTTTATAGTGGACATGGTCTGGTACCCCGGACGAGGACGTCCCTGGTCTACTAGGTAAAACCATGTCCTTTGGAACCTAAAAAAATGCATTTGGCAGAGTATTAGCTTGTTTAGGCAATTATAACTCAAAATAGGCATTTGGCTTTAGTTACAAATGGAAGATTCTTTCTTGGAAAGTCAAAAAGAGTGGGTGGGCTACTCAATACAATGGATGACAGCTTTGGTTGAAAGTGACAATTGAGAGGAAATTGTGGGGAGGTGTCATGCACATGGGGGAACTGAGTTTTCCATTGGTTCATACATTCCAAGCAAATCTATGAACCAAGAGAAACCTTCGGGATCCTCCTTTCACCAAAAATCACTTCCTTATCGACCAAACCACTTCTCCCTTACTATCCACTCGGGATCCCACGGGCTTGGACCATGGGTTACAAAGATAATACCTGGTTTTGTTGGATTTTTAATGGCTTTTTTGCTGGAAATATGAACATACATCTTGACTTTCCCATGTGTTTTCCAAGGTCCTCTTCTCAAGGCTTCAAAAGGACACATTAAGGTCCTAGGGCCTTGATGTTCTTCTTGCTGCGTATCCTCTAGCTTGACCGAGATCCTTGCTGCATGTCCTCTAACCTGACCGAGATCCTTTTCTTTTTTCTTTATTATTATTATCATTATTCCTTTCTTTTTCCTTCTTTTTGGGACTTTGGGACTTTGGGCCTTCATGGTCCTTCTTAACTTCATGAGTTGGGCCTTCTTTTGTTAAGGCCCATGGTTTTTCCTTACTTTTCATGGAATGAGCTATCATGTAAAATTTTGGTCATCAACAGGGAGATTCTAAAAAAAAAAACTATATCCTTGCAAAGACCAAATAAGCCCCCACATGTGTAGAAATGCCAAACTTGCTTCAAACTCCAAAGGACCAAACTGTAGTTTCGAGCACAAATTAAAAAAAAAATCCCAAAAGCCCAAAATAGTGAGTTTTGGCTAAAGAAATGACTTACTTGTTTGAATTGAATCAAATTTCCTCCCATTTCCTAATTTTCCTTTTTAGGCTTCCCCCAAATCACCTTGCTGGCAATCCTTATTAGCTATCGAACACCCATCCAGTTAAGTAATTGCAATATCGCATAAAATATTGAATCTAATTTCCCCTAAGCCATTTCCTTACTCCTCAAACTAATTTGGAGACCCATTTCCATGGATCATTTGCAATATATTCATGAAAATATACATTCGTTGTTGGACTTGCATATCATAGCTCATGCCCAGACATTAGATGATTAGTCATTTAAAGCACTTTAGATGTATGTATACTTCTCAAATAAGTGAAGCAGTAGTTTGTATGAGATCGATGTTCTGGATCTTCTATCTATTTGGTCTCCAACAAAAGAAACCCAAGAAGCTAAAACTAGTGATTAAAGATTGCTCTCCCCTATCCTCCAACTTAAAACTGGACTAACTGGCAAGATATACCCCGAAGGTATGTCTTGTGTTCATTTGAGGTCCCATTTGTATTTAATTCAATCTTCATAACCCACCCTGAGAAGTCTATTCTTTTGATTTTCCTATGTTCAACAAATTTAGACTTTTAGATGAACAATTTAAGGAACTTCTAAGGCAGGCTAATCCAATGAAGTGCGGAAAACCTGAAGCCCAGGCGTTTGTGATTGATGACATGATTTATGTGCTTTGAAGCATTGTTAAGAACTTGAATGTCAAAAGGTCTGCATTATTTGAATTTTATAATGTTATATAGGAAATATGGAGTGTCTTACCAAATCCTTCTATTGGTAATGTGGAAACTAAATGAGTAGGGCATATTGTTGTGGAAAGGAAGACTGTTTTTGTAGTTTTATAGTTAGGAAGGAAACGACTCTATCATTTTGATCTTGACACACTTTAATGGAATAACAGAGTTAGTATCCCTAACTATATTGATAGTCGCTACTCTAGCAATACTGATTGGTTCTTGAACAAAAGTGAGTTCGTAGATGATACTCCCTATGGATGTTGTCACCTTACAGTAGGGACAATAACTCCACTGCCATTAGTGGAGGTAGAGGTAGAGGTAGGGGAAGAAGAGGAAGAGAACGTTCAGCCAATAGAAAGATTGCTTGATAATCTCACATTTCATGAGATCTTAGGTAGAATGGAGGTGAGGGTGGAATAAAGTATCTGTATAAGGTTCCTATTCAGTTTCAATCCAACCAATGCTTACTTCACTTGGGGCACTAGACCCAGTCTTTGCCCTATCTCTTGAATATGGGGATTGGTGACTTGATGTTTGGAATTTCAGTATTTTATTCCTATATAGCTATTGGTTTTCTTTATTTACCATTAAAGAATGATTGGATTGATGTGGATAGATACATGTATAAAGGTAGCTATCTTAATCAAGATGTGGCAATCAAAGTTCTTAAGGATGAGCATATGAAGTTGGAATTTGCTTAAGAAGCCATTTTTTATAGGGTTTGTTAATTACAGGTTTTTCATCTATTGGTTATTGTATGAAGGCTATTAGTAGAGAAAAAAAGCATGGGAGAGAATTTTATGACAATGCAAGAAAAAATGGTTATTGTAATGAAAAAAATCATTGCAATGACATTAGAATCATTGCAATAGTTGATATAAGGTACTCCAATAGAATTTTAGGTAATAGGTTTGTGCAACAAAAACTTTTGTTGCAATAAATTTCAAATATTTTATTGATAATTTTGATGCAATGATACATATATTATTGCAATAAACAATTTGCTATTTTGAATATATTGTAGGTATAGGCAATTATTTCATGAATTTTATTACAATAAATTGCAAATAATTGACCAAAATAAGTCGGATTAAATTATTGCAATAATATTTTCATTGTAATAGATAATTATTTCATTTTGTCATTGCAATAGATTATAAAATAATTTATACCAAGTTATTGTAATGATATATTCATTGCAATTTCATGTTTGTCATTGTAATAGATTGTAAAAGAATTAATATCAAATTTTTACAATGACAACTTCGTTGCAATAAGCTAAAACTAGTGATTAAAGACTGCTCTCCCCTATCCTCTGACTTAAAACTGGACTAACTGGCGAGATATACCCCGAATGTATGTCTTGTGTTCATTTGAGGTCCCATTTGTATTTAATTCAATCTTGATAACCCACCCTGAGAAGTCTTTTCTTTTGATTTTCCCATGTTTAACAAATTTAAACTTTTAGATAAACAATTTGAGGAACTTCTGAGGCAGGCTAATCCGATGAAGTGCGAAAAACCTGAAACCCAAGCATTTGTGATTGATGACATGATTTATGTGCTTGGAAGCACTGTTAAGAACTTGGATGTCAAAAGCTCTGCATTATTTGAAGTTTACAATGTTATATGGGATATGTGGAGTGTCTTGCCAAATCCTTCTATTGGCAATGTGAAAACTAGATGAGTAGGGCATGTTATTGTGGGAAAGAAGGTTGTTTTTGTAGCTTTGTAGCTGGGAAGGAAACGACTCTATCGTTTTGATCTTGACACACTTTAATGGAATAACAGAGTTAGTATCCCTGACTATATTGATAGTCGCTACTCTAGCAATACTGATTGGTTCTTGAACAAGAGTGAGTTCGTAGATGATACTCCCTATGAATGTTGTCACCTTACAGTAAGGGCAATAACTCCACTGCCATTAGTGGAGGTAGAGGTAGAGGTTGAAGTTGAAGAAGGGGAAGAAGAGGAAGAGAAGGTTCAGCCGATAGAAAGATTACTTGATAATCACAACTTTCATAAGATCTTAGGTAGAATGGAGGTGAGGGTGGAATAGAATCTTTGTATAAGGTTCCTATTCAGTTTCAATCCAACCAATGCTTACTTCACTTGGGGCACTAGACCCAGTCTTTGCCTTATCTCTTGAATGTGGGGATTGATGACTTGATGTTTGGAATTTTAGTATTTTATTCCTATATAGCTATTGGTTTTCTTTATTTACCATTAAAGAATGAATGGATTGATGTGGATAGATACATGTATAAAGGTAGTTATCTTAATCAAGATGTGGCAATCAAAGTTCTTAAGGATGAGCATATGAAGTTGGAATTTGTTTAAGAAGCCATTTTTTATGGGGTTTGTTAATTACAGGTTTTTCATCTATTGGTTATTGTATGAAGGCTATTAGTAGAGAAAAAAAAAAGCATAGGAGAGAATTTTATGATAATGCAAGAAAAAATAGTTATTGCAATGGAAAAAATCATTGCAATGACATTAGAATCATTGCAATATTTGATATAAGGTACTGCAATAAAATTTTTGGTAATAGGTTTGTGCAAACTTTTGTTGCAATAAATTCAAAATATTTTATTGATAATTTTGATGCAATGATACATATATTGTTGCAATAAACAATTTGCTATTTTGAATATGTTGTAGGTATAGGCTATTATTTCATGAATTTTATTACAATAAATTGTAAATAATTAACCAAAATAAGTCGGATTAAATTATTGCAATAATATTTTCATTGTGATTGATAATTATTTCATTTTGTCATTGCAATAGATTATGAAATAATTTATACCAAGTTATTGTAATGATATATTCATTACAGTTTCATGTCTGTCATTGCAATAGATTGTAAAAGAATTAATATCAAATTTTTAGAATGACAACTTCGTTCGAAATTTTCATTGCAATAGATTGCAAAATAATTGGTATCAACTTATTGCAACAATTTTTTTTTTCATTTTAAATTATTGGAATAATTTTTCCTAATATATTAAAGCTTCTATTGCAACTAAAAATTATAAATTATTGCAACTTATTATTGTCGATGCAGTAATTTAAAACATTTAAGTTACAATTGCAACAATTTTAACTTGTAGATGCAATATTTTGTCCAATACTACTTAGGTGTGTTTCCTGTGGTATTGTATCTTATGTTCTCTGATAGATCCAACCATGTGGCCTTAAAAAGTAATTATACATAAGGAAGTGCATTGGCTAATCCACATATTTGAATTTAAATTCGGGAACTTATGGTGAACCTATGGTCTAGGAAGCACGGGTCCGGCAATTTGGTCGGACATTAGAGGACGCGGCGTGCGGTCTGGACGCGACTGCAGGCGCATCGCAAATGATTATTATTATTATTTTTAATCATGTGACTCATCTCGTTCTTAGCCCACTTCTTCCTTTTTTTTCTTCTTCTTTCTCTTTTTCCCTCTCTCTAAAATGGGTTACTGTTGGTTATATACGACACCGATTTTACTTTCAAATTGTCATTGCTTGTTGAGATATACAAGAATATGTAATTGTCTGTTCAGACAAAGAATACCATTAAGAAGGAGGCTTGATTATGAACACTCACCTTTTAATCCGGTGATTCACATTTTGCATTGTGTAATAGCCCTAGAATTTTACCTTCCTAAGATAAAACCATTTTGATTATGAACCCCATCTTTAAAAAACTGTTCAATATATTCTTTACCAAACAGAAATTAGCAAACCAGTTGGAGCTCTAATTTTCTTAATGTCATATGTAAGACTTTGAACGGACAAAAGATGCTTATACTGTTCATTCAATGATGATTACTATTTAGTATTTACTATTAGACAAATATACGAATGCGTTCCTTTTTTGTGTAAGAGAAATTGATCCCAAGTCCCTTATTCGACGCAATTATGAACATATAGTGGCTGTTCTTGTCTATACTATGTTTTTTGGTTTACACCAGCTTGTTTCAATAAAAAAGATCTCTTGATTATAAAAAATAATAAATAAAAAAGAAAAAAGAACTTTGTTATGCCATCCTTTTTCCCTGATTTTGTTTATTTAAAATGGCACGTTTGGATTGAACAATTGATTCACTGATTTTTTTTATTTGTATAAAATACCTCATTATAAAGTGTCATTTATCTCAAAACAACCATTCTGCAAAAGGGTCACCATAAAAACTGAAAGCTAGCAGATGTTTCAGCATTAAATTGTTCCAAGAAATAAGTCCCCTCCCTGCAGTGCTGCTGCTTGGCAAAGGCTATTTACTTCCTCTATAATTTGAGTTTGCTCAAATCAACTCTTTGAACAGGATATGTATATGCCTCATAGTTGATTTGCTGACCCAAGCTACTTAATTTTGTGAGAGTGGTGATCAGATCAACCTGAAAGAGAAACAATTTGCATTCACGGGAAGTAAGAAGTTACATCAATCTTGCTCAATTTCAAACAAAAAGTTGACAAATCTATTTTGGCAATGGCACAATCAATATGGTATAAAATGTTTTGATTTTTCTTCCAAGTTATAATCAGGATAACTAAATTAACAGAATAAAGTTAAGTCCTTTATATTGCCCTTTTGGTAAGGCGTGTTAAGAAAATGTTACTAACCTCATAATCTGTCTCAGATACTGTTTCTCGGCTACGTTGATATTTCTGAACCCACGGAGAAACATCTGGATCGGTGGCCAATAATGCCTCAGTGGCAGCCTGATCTGGACCCAAGAATGCAGACATCACAGCTAGCTGGACAGACAACAAAACAGACATCAGTGAATACTAATGACTATCAAATGGAACAGACTTACTCAAGGTTGCTTTAGCTTGAAAATAAAGATACCCCAAATTTTATTTTTGTTATATGTTTCATTTTCAGCCCTTGACTGCGCTTTGCCATTTGATTTGTTTATTGAAAGGAAAGGTTATATTAATGTCATTTGTATTAAAAAGAAAGTACAATGCATCCAAAATATGAGTCTTAACATGGAACGAACAACAATTCGTTCCATAGAAGATGAAAATCCCACAAGTAGTAGGTTTGGGTTCCAACAGAGCTTACACCATGAAATCAGCAAAGAATCTTACTCTCAATTTGAATTTAACACATTTGGCTGTGGTTGCATTTTTGAGGTGCTATGTTTTGGGTCACAAGTAATAACTAATAAGTACAAATAATTATTTGGTAAAGAAATTAAAACTTGAAATACAATTATAGCAGCAAAAAGTAGTATAGTTGAAAAAATACCTGGCGAGGACCAAAGCCAATAGCTACAAACTTGTCTTTCATTTCCTTCACATTTCCGTTCTCCCATAGGGGAACCCTCCCTTCTGGATCTGGTTCTTGGGTGTCTGCCCTTCCAAATTGCTTGTCAAACAAGCCCCACTGTACCCAATAACATTTGTATAATAGCATCAAATACAGATCCAATATTTTCTACTAAATGTCCAATTTGTCAATTATAATTGAGCCATGATGATTGCTTTTACCTAACCAATTAAAGCAATTACAACCAAGAACAAACTTTTCAGAAAAAAATTAAGATATTGAAAGAGTAGGAGAAAATTCCAACAAGCCCATTACCGCTTAGGGTTGAGAGAGAGAGAGAGAGAGAGAGTGGCAGTAAGTTAGCTTGATGTGTAATAATATGGAAAGTCAATCAGTGAACAAAGCCTTGGCTTGCATCCTAGCTGTGCAGGCTTCTTAGTTATACTGAACAGAAACTAAAAAATTGAACATTCTTTCATTCTAATTAATAAGTGCAAGTCAGATTGTGTCTTCCATCTTGATAAAATCCGAGTGATTGAAAAAGTATTGCTATTACACACTTACTGAAATAGAAACTTATGAGTCCATAAACCAAAAAGAAAACAAAGTGTTTCAAATTTACAAAAATTTAAAAAGTAAACAGATTGTCAAGAGTGTCACCACGGCTTTTTTTTCTTTTTATTTTTTTGGCTGGAATATTAACCACTTCATAAGGCTGAAAATAGGCCATAAATGCATAGTATCTGGTTAAAGCTTAAAAAATGTCATTAGTAATTGTTTGAGGACTTCAATCTGATGTTGAGGGTATCCGGAAAAAGCAACTGAATTTTAAGAGTGTCACCACAGCTTTGAGCAATATGTAGTGCACGATGTTATGGATGACATTGAGTACACCAGCAATGACACAGCAAGAATTGAGAAACAGACCTGCCCATTTGAACCATATGCAGTGTATAACAATCTCCCTTTCTCCTCATTCCCACCACATTTACGAATGGCAGAAGCTAGAAATGTGGACTTGAGGACACCTTGTGCTACATCAAATGAAGGTATCTGAGTCAGGAGCATCCACACACTAATACACACAGACTGCATTCTTCATATTAGCTCATGCTAGACAGAAACAATGAATAGATGTTCAAAAACCTATTTTATTGGTCATCTACAGGACACTGTACAACTAATACATGGTATGTCAAACTTTACGTCTATGGTTCATAGTTCAAACTTGTAGATATTTAGAATGTAGAACCTGCATATTGGATGAGATCTGCATAGGAAATGGGTCCACCCTTGGAATATGAATCTATCTCTTTCTTTGCTTCCTCTAACAAATTTAAAGCAGCAGAAAGCCCCTTGTTTTCAGGCCTACTTAACTCTGAACTTCAGGCAAGAAAAAAGTGGAGAAGAAAATTAATGTAATTTTTCAAGAAGCTAAATGAATAACACTTTAAAGTGAATAAAAGGAAAATTTAGAATGGTAAAGCCATAAAGATATAAAATATCCAAAATTGTTTAAAATGTCCTTTAACAACTTATATCCACCTTTTAAAAATAAATAAATAAGACTTTCCATCCACATCACATCTGAACTCTAAGAGGCCACAGAAATGACAAGAGTAAGCAGTAAAAAACAGTGTATATTTTCAGCTAACAGGTAGGTTTCAAGAGACCGTATATTTCCAACTCTTCAGTAGGAAATCATACTTACACTGGTTTAAGCTTGCATATAGGAAATATTCACACCACATTTTACTTATACTGGTTTAAGCTTTCATATAGCAAGTATCCACACTGCATTTTACTTTAAGATTACAGGAAGCAGAAGTCTAAAGGTTTATTCTCTGACATAAAATAGATAGTGCAGTAAATTGTACCTGAAGCGTATGGATCCATTTGCACCCCCGGATTTTGTAGCCTACAAATTTATCAGAATTACATCAGTACTGTCCTTTCCTCTCTTACTTTTAAAGGACTTACTGAGCATCCATGTAAAGAACTAAGGATTTTGTCTGACCTTATCATAAGTCATTGCATCATTCAGTGCCAAAGTTAATAAGGATGGAATAAGCTCTACATTTCCCTGATACAACAACAGAAATAACAAGTGACAACATTCTAAAATGGTATCATGACAGCGTCATCTTCAATCTATAAATACATTCTAATTGTAAAGTATACCTAAATAAACATAACTACATCTTAGCAGGGCTTACATTTATAGCCGTAAAAAGTGTCCCCTTGACACTTGCTGTAAAGAAGGAGATGTGAACATGGATCAGTAGTTCATTTCAGCATGAAAAGTAGTGTTTGATGAACTCACAAAGAAATTCAGAACGCTGTCTCCGTTGTATCAAATCAGCGGCACTAGCTTTTTCAACAAACAATCCTGAGCTTGCCATTAGTTCCTAAAAGGAAATCACTACTGTCAGAAACTCATCAAAACATCATTCTAGGTCAAAGGATTGTATATCTACTTAAGTATGTGTTTTTGTGTTTGTGCAAATACATGATTCAACCAAGAGAAGAGTATTCAGATAGTTGAAAGCTATTAGAATTACCATTGTTTTGGATAATGTCATTTTTTTTCAGCCGCAATTCATTGAAGGGATAAGGATTTATTGAATTGAGCGAAATTTCTAAAATATTATAGAAAAAGTTTCATTCTTGTTGTTAGAATTTAATAAATTAGCTGTGAAAGTAAGTGGCCTCAAGCCGGGTTTATGGAATAATTTACCAGAGTTTGCGGGCTTAGCACAACTAAACATCCTGTGAACCTGCCAAGAGCCTTGTGGCTTAGTGACATTGTCCAGTTCTCTCTATTTGGAGAATTTTGGTTCAAATCCTCTCTCCCCCATGTGAAAAATAAAAAATCTTGTAAAGCCACTAGTAACACCGCATCTCTTTAACATTTGAAATGGTCAATTTAACCATTTTAGCAAGCTGGCATACTTCATGCAATCCACAATTTTTATTTTTTATTTATTTTTTATGATGAATAACCTCTTCAAATCAGGGCCACTTCATATACCCACCCTTGCTGAGTAAACCCCAGATACACAACCTTGCCCATAAAAACCATATATCGGGTGGTCCCAAGGCTCAAACTGGAGACCTCATGTTTCCCATGAGGCCAACCAATTGAACTAACCTGTGCAGGCTGCAATCCACAAGCATGTAAGCATCACAGATAATTTTCATTCTTTTAATGCACTCTTCTTATGTTAAGCTAATATTCAATGAAAGATGAAAACTTTCACATAATCAATAATTGGGTACATTAAATGCAAAAGGCTTATATTTTTTTAGTTACTTGAAATGAGTAATCGAATAGACTGCTAAGTTCATTCAATTACTACTATTTCAAAAACCAGAGTCAAAAAAATGAAATTGGTAAAGACAGAATTTATGATTCAAGTACAAAAGCAATGCTCTCACCATGCCAATGGTAACACCAGCACATTTAAGAATGTCCCTTCGACAAAACCGATCCTCATCCTCAGCAGTAGCATCAATTTCCATTTTATTACAACGAACTGTAACCTGATATTTCTTTACAATTAAGGAAAGCAAGCACAATTGTAGTATCAAACAATATGTCACACACACACACACACTTGACATAGCTATCTAACAACAATATGTGATATAAATGTAACCCATTCTTCATATAAATGCAAATGATGGAATAATAAACTCAAGCACACTAAAAAACAATGTGGTAAGTACTTTCTTTTTTCAAACAATCACTTTCAGATAGGCATGGAAAACTCACTGCATAAGATGGGTATCTGTTGGTTGTAGTTGTGGTGAGAGATGGGACAGGAACAAGTGGAAGCAAAGGAGGGATAGTCGAGAGAAATGAGACCCCCATTTTGCCTTTATTTCTAATCTGATCTTCTGAGACAATTCTAGCTTCTAGGGACAGTTTTTATGATATACGAGAATGGGTTTTTGGTTAGTTAAAACTAGTTTGTGTGGAGAGCGCAAGTGAGTTCATGATATGCGTTATCCTATCCTTGTTGTCCAACTTAGCTGTCAATATCTATGTAGGATCACGAAATTTCTTCTCGTTTTCTCTTTATGACATTGTGGTAGAAACTAAAACTTTACCTGTGAAATAGTGTTTTATAGCTATTAACTTACAAAATACGAACTCTGAAATTATGGAGCTTTTCTAGAAGTTTCAAGTTTCAGTCTTGCAAAGCTCTTTTTAGCTTTAAAAACTCACAGGTTAAATTCTGCTTAATGCAGATTTTATATGTATTATTTTTTTAAACTTCATTTTGTCTAGGTACAATTGTCTTTTTATCCACAATTATGACTGACCCGTTTTTCACCCAGAAATAATTTGGCTGCAAACTCCAACGCCCTCCATGAATAACCGACAATGAACAATCTAAAACCTATATGTTACATGTGTTCCTTTGAATGGAGGTGCACATTTAAAAAAAAGTCTTTTAATAACATCCTCTTCATTTATATAAGGATAAAATTTAGCTACAAAATTAAATTGAATTGCATGTTCTTTATGTTCTTAATATACGTGTCAAATTTTGGAAAACTAACCGTTGAATAAAATAAACATTACTACATATTTTGAAAATCTAACTGTTGAATTGCATGTTCTTTACGCTCTTAATACACGTGTCAAATTTTGTGTCAATTAGATATTATTTACTATATAATCTATAAGCTCATATTTTATGCATAATTTTAAACTACAAAACTTGCAATTTAAACAATTTATTGATGACATAGCTATTGATCTTTAATTTTCTAGAAATTTTGCAAACATGAAGAATATAAGAAGAAGATAGTGGATTTGTTAAAATTCACTTTCAATAAAAAGATATTGAATAAGCTCATATTTTATGCATAATTTTAAATTACAAAACTTGCAATTTAAACAATTTATTGATGACATAGCTATTGGTCTTTAATTTTCTAAAAAATTTGCAAGCATGAAGAATGGAAGAAGAAGATGTGATTTAATAGTGGATTTGTCAAAATTTACCTTCAATAAAAAGATATTAAATAAGATTATAATTTTAGGATACAACTAATTTTGTAACTAAACTTTGTCCTTTATATAAGACTATTATAATTATATATTTTAAATTTTTTGAATCGTCATATATAAGTGGGGAAAAAAATGCAAAAACCTTTCAGGATGCAGGGACGGTAGACCCACCCTAATCTAATCCTACTTTTCCCATTCAATCAGTCAAGTGATACAACTTTTCACTTCTTTTTTTAATAAATATTGAGGTATCCTGTTGTGAATTGTGATGGGTATATGATAAGAATGTTTTAATGGTGAATCTACGTAAAAATGATGTTATTTCAATCACAACTTTTTACTTTAACAAGTAGTGAAAAAGGTTGTTTTATCAGCATTGTTGTTTCCCGTTAACCCCGGAAGTATTGTAGTTAAACTCAGGCTAGAATACAGCACTATCTAAACCATAATGAGTTGAGTGCCAGGAAAGAAGAAAAGAATGGTGACTGCGAAGTAAAGAAACGAAAAATCTAATTCTTTATTGCGCTCAATGCCTACGAATGAAATACTACATACATGAAAAGTGTACTTTATTCCTAACAAAGCAGAAACAAAGTATGGTATCCCAATGAATTCTCTATGAAACTCTTTTTTTTTAAATAACCTGGCGAACTCCAAACAAAAAAATGGTGCTTGGAAGGCCCTATCTTTGGTGATCGGTCCCTGCTGTGCACCCTAATGCAATTGTTCTCTTCATCTATATTTTACAATATCGCCCCCCAGCTTTCTTTACGCCCGGGATATACACGCTGGATCCCTATGTGCATAATGGAAGCACTACCACCAGCTTGTATTGCTCCAACAAATTATATGGAACGCAATGTGCCGCCACTGCATCAGCATAGGAATCATTTTGAAGAAAAATTGTTCTGCACAATCTGATCTACCTGATAATGTGAGAGGTGTTCACATTTGGTGTTTCCCTCTGACATAAACACTCTGGTTTAGGGTTTGTGTAAAAGGATTCTTCAGAACGGAATCTGTCCATGCCCCTTGTTCCAGAAATGGGGCCTTTTCTCTTCCTCGGTGACCCTTGCCTGAGCAACCAATGTAACAAACAAAAAACACATCTATGTAAAGCCGGTGCATATGATTTATCAGAACATAAACTATCTAGAAAATGCAAAATATTTCTCCACCATAGTGTCAAACATCAGAAGAAAAGGGAAGAGGGGGCACCAAAGAAGAATTCCCAGTTTCCTGTGGGCCAAAATGTATTCTGGTAGCCCCCCCTACCACTGGTGAATGCTGCTCTTCAGTTGGGAGCGCAAGCTCTATAGTCTTATCCCTCCAGCAGGCTTATAGGAATGGTGTGACACTAAATCTATCTAGTTCTCCACATAAATCCAACAAATCTCCAAAATTATATTCTTCCATAATCACAGTAACAGCAGTTTAAAGAGGATGGGGGAAAAAGAATGGGAATGACTTGAATATGAGTGTCCCCAGGCTTCTGCTCTTAAGCACACCAGGTAATGACTTGCATATGCAAGATCCACTTGAGAGAGGGGTAGGAAATTGCTAATGAAATATATGTAAGATGTATCAAAAGGGTTCTTAGACTGATCCCCTAAGGAGAACCATGGATTGGCAGTCAAGGATCAAGATATACAACCAAAAGAACAAATAGTAAATCCATTGTCCAAAATGTAGCCACTGATAATTATAAAACCTAGTACATACCGCTTTTTATGTGCATCAATAATTTGACTTGAAATTCTTTTTCTTTCTTTCGGAGTTGCATTCTCAAGTTTGTCAAACAGACGAACAATAGTTTTCCTGATGGACAAAGAGAAGAACAAGAACCACAATTAATTATATATATAGAAATTGATGGAAGTAAGCATAGTGGATAGAAAGTTATGTAATCCTAGACTAACTCCAAAAAAGAAACTGTCTTGCCTGAGTGGAACTATTGTTTTCCTATGTCCAAGAAAACGACGATGGCCTTCAACTGCTTTTGCCATGTTCCCAGAGTATGATGGAATAAATACATTGCTTTCAACAGATACAATGTAGTCAAGTGCAGCAAGCTGAGAGCCATGATTGATAAAAGGCTGAAGCTCCTCAACAGTTGCCAACTTTTCCTGCAAAGTGATCACAAGATGTTAATCTTTCTTTCTTTCTTTTTTGTTTGTTTTTTTCCTGGGGTCCTTAGCACCCCCATGTATGACAATTAATTAACTGATATAAATCTCTAGGTATATTTTATTGATTTATAGGCATATTTTATGTTTATTTTCATTTTTAGAAATTAATAATGCAAATGAAAATCTTTAAAAACATAAAAAATCAAAGGATTTTTTACTTATTTATTTTATATATAGAATCAAAGAAATTTTTTTAATTGGATAAAAAAATCCTCCAACACAATGAGGACAAGCATGCAAGGGTGTCCTCGACTTGTCCAACACAAACACATGTCAAACTTGCCGGGGGTTTTGAAGTGTTCGTGCTTCTCACTTAGTGATTCAAGTAAGCTAGGCCAATAGTATTATAGCAGTAGTCTATTTTCTACGTATCCTCTGATATTTTGTGAAGGTTACTTCAGTCCCTCCAACAAATTTGAGATACCATTAACATAAGAAAGTGAACCATGGATCCAGCTAATATAGTGTATCAAACTAATCTGCATGGTTTATTTAGTAACAGGAAAATTGACATTATTCCTTAATATGAGAATATCAAGCAAAGAATCAAGTTTAACAATGCAGCTTCATACCTTGCTCATTATATAGGGATAGCGGGATAGCAGATAAGCCATATGAGAATCACCCCCATATGTCTCTCCAGCAGCAATGTAAATAGGAGTGTTTGATGGGTACCCAAGAGCAGAGAGAAAAAATCCAACCTCTTTAGGAGTTAAGGGGCATTCGCCTTTGGATCTTTGTTCCTTAGAATCAATGTCCTTTATTTTCCAGTTATCAGTGTTATTTCTACAAGGACAGAATAACATGAATATATATATTAAAAAAAATATATGTTGGCATTATGTAGATAAAGGATTGTTCTATATATGAATTCAGAAAAATTAACTGATTGTTCAGGACAGCTAGAGTAAGCATTTCATACCGTAACATCCTTAGTTCCTCAGCTTCAGCTGGAGACAGCTCCTGTGTGCAGCCACTAAAGGCAAGCATGTCCTTCTCAAAACGTAAATGCAGAGCAATGTAAGGGCCATAGGATCTCATCCGATCAACCAACAACTACATCATAGATAAAAATATATATATAATGGTCATTGCATAGGACACAGTGGAGATAAAGCCACACCACACCAAAAATCAGATGAGCATTTCGGAGAGATTACTTTTCCCATTGCTTCAATTCGAGGTGCAAAACGAAGGGCTTCATAACAGGCACGGCAGCGCAGTTTCTGAATGTCTAGAGGTAAATAGTTATTTGCTAAGCGAGAATCAGATTTGGAAGCTTGAATAATCTGAAAAGAAATATAATATAATATAATAAGATAGCATTAAAGGGGAATAAAAACTGAAGAGATAGGTAAATAATAAGATGCTGAATTTAGAAAAAGAAAACCAACAAATGCATGGACCAGAAGCAGTAAAATAAACATACCTGATGATTTAACCAGGAGTTAGTAATCTCCTCCTCATAGTATTCTACGCCAGACCAGCTTCTGAACTCTTTCTTTGATTTAGAAGCAATAGCCAATTCCTTAGGAAGCTTTTTTACAACTCTTACATCATTAGCCAGTACATTAATAAAATGATCTTCATCAAAAACATCTGAGAAGTGACTGCAAATTGAACAAATAAAAAGTATTGCATCATTAGTATAAAACATGACTTAGAAAGAAAAAAAAAAAAAAAAATTGGGGGGGAAGGGGTTTGGGGGGAATTTCATACCTGTTGTCCTGCCAAAATGACTTCTTATCAAGTTCAGGAATTACAAGAGTGGCATTTATGATACGGGCTACAGCCACCATGTCACATATCTGCAATTTCAGAATGAGTAACTTAGCTTCAATAAGTAGCCATATAAATTATTCACCACATTCTATAACTATCAATGTTTGGGTAGAATGTTTTAGAATTAATACAAAGAATAGAAAGAGAACAGGTGAAAGAAGGACCACAACAAGTGGATTGCTCATAATTAAATGAAGTGTGTTTTTAGTCCCAGAGCAGGTAAAAAGCACAGAAGTTTGATGCATTTTATCAACATGACAGGTTTATAGATGACAAACATTGCAGCAGCATATTTACAACATTGCATTCGAGAAGCATATAGGTAATCTAGGTCCATGTCATCTTTCATATAAGATATATCATTATTTCTGAATGTCATGTTTAATTTGAAAACAATAAAAGCTTCGACACTAATTAATGCATTAACTGCATAAGTATGTTTGAATGTGCTTGTGTGTGTCTTTTAATTAGAGACATGTTTGTGAGTATAGTCCCTGTGAATGTATAAGAGAATGGGAGCAGAAGAACGAAAAAGGGTGGGGGAGGGGGGGGCAACATTCAGAACCATATATCTGTGGAAAAGGATAAATCCAAATGATTATGAGATATACTAGTAAAACTCAACTCAACTCAAAAAAACCAACCTATTAACACCATATATATATATATATATATTTTTTTTTTGTCTCCTTGTCCAACTCCATCAAAAGCATCTTATGCTAACTCAGGCAAAATCATGTCATGGTCACAGCCCTAAAACAAGTTTTCTTGACTATATGACTACATTACAGATTTTTAACATATTAAAAAGCATAAGGCTCATTTTTCATTCACATCTAAGCACTGAATAAGCATCACCACAGAAGGCCCAATCACCTATGTTTCAGCCTAAATGCTTGACAGCCATTTCCCATTGACGTTAGATTGCTTTTTGAGAGGAATTTGATGTCTGTGCTGCACAACATTTATGACTTAGTGCAACTGCCAGGGGTAGTTATTTCCGATCAGTTATTCAGATCAAGAAGTAGAATGAGTCAGGCCACATAAAAAAGTTGATTCGGTTCTTGAACAAGAAAAGTATAAAAATCAGTGTCTATTGAATTTGGTGTTAAATTGGCCTCATGGAGCTTAGGGACACAACCCCGCAATGTTGAAAGTTGCATGAATTGGTTAGCACCAATAAGCCCAACCTGTATAAACAATTGAAGCTCGGTTGACCGAAAAATAGCAGGTCAGGTCAGTCTGATAATGTGCAATCGTGACACCATGAGATTTTGAACTACTGTGTGTTTCCTATTTGCTAATGTTGAAATCATAAAAACTGGAAAACACAATAAAGTCAAGGCAGAACCAGACCAGGCTTTTTGTATCCCTAAACTCCCTATATTTGTAAATCTACTACATAACAGAAGCTCTCTAAAGTGCAGCAAGAAAACAATGATGGCACAGGACACATCTCCACATATTAATTAAGGGAGAGGAACACCCAAAGCCTTATTAAAATACATTGGAGAGAGTGCCCCCAGTTTGGAAAGGAAGAAAGTTGAGGTTGATACTCATAGAATAAGCAACTAGCAATCAACAATCATTGTTTATCCAACATATTAATTGGAAATAGTACAAAACGATTTCATGCACTGTCATTTCATTGCCTGCAAAAGACGTAAAAGCATATGGGAACTTAGAACGAAATTACAATAAATTAGACCGGGACTGTTTGTTGTATCCCAATTTTACCCACTTCCACAACTTTGCACCAATCAAAGACGGAAACCCAAAATTACTAGAACACATGCAATTCAAAAAAAAGATATAATAACCAATAACAAACATGATACATATACACACATATTACTATCGAGCTTATCACATGAGACAGAGAAAGCATAATACACACCCCAAAACGCATCTGGTTAAGCCCACCATTTGCATGCACTAGAAGGTAACCTCGCGACTCTCCCGGAGCTGGATAAACAATTATTGTAATAAATGAAAAAAAGTTTAAGTACATATTGATATCAAACACACCCAAATTATAAAAACCCTTGAGATCAGACGATTTTTCTTACGTGTATAATTAGCACTAGGCTCTATGCAAGGCTCAAATTTGCTATTCGATGATCGCTTCCATAGCTTGTCGTAATCCGAAATCTCTCTAGCACCAACCAACTGTCAAATCTAAAGGAGTGAAAAACACGAAAGACGCATGACTGCTTTGTATCAATATGTACACCTAATAACTATCTCTACCAGACTCAATCCACCATTAACAAGTATTACAGCAAACTCAAACACCAAATCCCCCCCCCCCCAAAAAAAAAAAAAAACTAGCAATAAATCATCAACTTGTTGCTTAAAAATTTGGATTAAAATTTTTTATTAAAGTGATATTATGAGAAATTTCATTGAACTAAACTGCATAGCTTAATCCATCAGCATCTAAATCAAACTCAGTACAAAAACAAATCAAGAAATTAAAAAATAAATAAATAAAGAGAGAAACAGACTCAATCCACTAACAAATAACAAGTATTGCAGCAAACTCAAACACCAAATTCCCTAAAAAAAATTTAGCAATAAATCATCAACTGGTTGCTTAAAAAATTGGATTTAAATTTTTTATTTTATTTTAGTTTTATTATGAGAAATTTCATTGAACTAAACCGCATTGCTTAATCCACCAGCATCTAAATCAAACTCTGTACAAAAACAAATCAAGAAATTAAAAATAAATATATTAAAGAGAGAAACAAACTCAATCCAACAAGTATTACAGCAAACTCAAGCACTAAATCCAAAATAAATAAATAAATAAATAAGCCGCATTATTCTGAGGAATTTGATTAAACTAAGGCGCATTATTTGAATAAAAAATCAAACTGAATACCCAAAAAAAATTAAGAAATAAATTATAAATAAAATAAAATAAAAAAGAAAGAAACAGAAAACCTGGCGAGAATGAGAAGAGAGAGGATCTTTTCCTTTTGATAAATGTGGCGGAGTGAGCTCTCGAGTCCAGCTTTGATGCTTCAATTCTTGTTGCTAAAAAACCAAACCAAACAAATATGAACAGTAATTTATATTAGATCAGCAAAAATACCTAATCTCCATAACCTACCAACAACAACAAATAATAATTCACATAAAAAAAAATAAAAAATAAAAACAACAACAACAACAACAAATAATAATAATAATAATAATAAAATCCAGAAAATTAAATTCTCCTTTTCCATTTCGATTCTACCTAATCTCAAAAAAAAAAAAAAAAACCAGTAACAGTGTATTCCAAAATATCTGTAACTGAAACTTTAACAGAATGATCGAAACAGTTATGAGATCACAGAGAAGGTTTTAGAATCCCTAATTTGAGAGAAGCGGTTACCGTGGGGAGCTTGAAAGGATCAGAGAAGTTAGGGACTTTGATGGAGGAAGAAGAAGGGAAAAGGTGAACGGAGAACAAAGCCACCAGCGCTATCACGCACACGGCGTACATTAGCAACTTGCGAAGCAAATTTAACGATATCCATCTCCATCTCCGTTTCTGCATCGCTCTTTCTCTCTCTCTCTCTCTCTCTCTTTCTCCCTCTCTTCGTTTCTAGAAAAAACTAGCAGTGGCTATTGCAATGGTGAAAGAGGTGTATAATGTGGATTTTGAGAGAGAGAGAGAGAGAGAAAAAAAAAAAGCTGTGTGCGTTGGTGTTTTTTGTTCGGGGGTGTGATTGTATTTTGGAGTGGAGTAGTGGTACTATTACTACTGCTGCCACTGCAGCTTTCGACAGTTTCGCTTTGGGCGGTGTTTATAGTTGGCATAATGATTCTAGAGAGAGATTAGAGATATCAGATTTTTTTGTTAATTGTGAAACTAGAAAAAAAAGTTCAGTGAATTTGGGAACTGGAGGTTTTTTTTTTTTTTAATAATTATTGGGTATTTTTAAAATACCATAAATATGTATTTTTCTCATTTTATAGTGAGACTCATAATTCATGTAAGAGAAATGAATACATATTTATAGTACTCTTAAAATATTCAATAATTTTCCTTTTATTTGGGGGGAGTGGGGGTTAGATTTTTCTTAACTTATCTAATTTACTTTATTTTTTAATAAGTTTTTTTTTATAAGTATCTAATTTACTTATTTAGTATTAATAAATAAAAAAACTATAAGTGGTATAATAAGTGGGTTTAATTGGCGTATTGTGGTGCTAAAAGAAGACTAAAGCATGAAATTTCTCAATGCTCAGTATTTATTGTGATGGGTGCGTTAAATTTCCTTTTTATTAAAAATTAATTAATATCTTAACTTAAAAATAAGAGCAATAATTATGAAGTGAATGTCATATATTTAAATTTTATTATATTTATAAAATAAAATAACTTAAACACCTTAGTAAGTTAGTGAAAAATATTGTTAAAAAAAAAATCGTGATTTTAGTATTTCTAAAATGCTATTTTTTTGAAACTTTTTAAAAATATTACAAAAAAAAAATAATAATTGAAAATGTTTGCTATTATCCATTTATGTGAATCTATAGGAATCTAAATTATCTAACGAATTCATTCTAGAATAGAAAGAGAGGTTACCGAAAATATTTGGACTTCAAATATTTTTGGAAATTTTTTCGATGACGTGTGTTATTATTTTGATGATAAATATAGCAAAATACTAATCTACTTTTTTACTTATGAGAATCTACTTTCTTTCTTTTTTTAATGAATAACATGTGTAAATTTTAAACCCAGCCTGTTGGGTGTCTCCAAATGTCTTTCATTCCAATAATAAAAAAGCAGCATGTCCTTCGTGAGACTTGACCCCTTATTCACCGGGGGAGCATAAAGAATAAGATGTTGTAAGGTCAAATGTCATTTACTATTTGGCATGCACTAAGAGCTAATTAGGTTCTCTTATCTTATTCTAAAAAAAAAATAAAAAAAATAAAAACAATAATAGTAAAATAAACATAGTTCAAGGGATTAAAAAAAAAATGTAGCTAAAGCCTAAAATGTGGCATTAATATGTCATTTACTAGTTGGCATACTCTAAGAGCTATAATTGTGTTCTCTTATCTTTTTCTGATAAAGTAAACATAGTTCTAGGTATAAAAATATAAAATGGCAACAAATGTGGCTAAAATCCTCAAATGTGGCATTAATAAAGGTGCTAATTAACTGCTAATCCAGTAAAAACGGTACTAAGGTCCTTTAATCTTGTGATGATTACGTTACTCGCTGTTTACAGTGTTTAGCCAACAGACAGTAATTCAACAATGCACTTAAAAGGTGCCGACTCTTCACATTTCAATTAAAAAGAACAGTGATTTTTTTTTTTTTTTATAAGAAAAAGAATAGTGATTAGTCTTCAACAAATTATATGGTAACAGTTCTCACAAATTATTTTTGTTGGCTTTATTTTTATTTTTTTCCAGAATTAGAAGAGGAGGTTTTTGATACGGATTCATCAACCCTATGCTACATGCCAACAATATATAATACTATAGGAACCATTGAGACCTTGATGAGCTATCATCATTGATACAACACATTCATTAAAACGTCACTACTCAAACAATACCACATGCACTATTGGAACCTTGATGGACTATCATTGTTGACACAATATATTCGTTGAAACGTCACTTAAATATTATGTAAAGTGATATAAGAACCATACTCAAGGTTGGTTTTCTCTGTGAGCTACAGTTAGTACAATTGGTAAAACTTCTAATAGTTAAATAAGAAATTTAAGATTCAATCATCATCTACACTAAAAATTGATTGATATCTTGATCTGGTAATAAAAAACTATATGCATAAAACCCTCTTAAAAAAAAATGGTTTTCTTTTTTACTTGGACAATAGCTCTCAAATATAAAATATTACAATGAGACCACCCAATCTTTAATTATTTACTGCGCATTTATAGTTGAAACCTTATTAGACTTCGATTTTTTCTTTTATTCTTTTTTGCTGAACCAGTCTGTTTGGATACTGCTTATTTTGATGAAACTGAAAACTTATTATTGAAAGTACCGTAGATAAAGGTAAAAGTTAGTTGAAATAGTACAGCAGAGCCTATGAATAGTACCAAAAAGTGCAGTGGGACCCATGAATAGTAGCAAAATAAGCTGAATAGTAAAATAATTTTAATTTTTCATTGGTATCTAAACACACACTTAGGGTCTGTTTAGATATCACTTATTTTGCTAAAACTGAAAATTTATTGCTGAAAGTACTGTAGATAAAGGTAAAAGTTAGTTGAAATAGTACAATGAGGCCCATGAATAGTATCAAAAAGTGTAGTAGAGCCATGAATAGTAGTAAAAATAAGCTGAATAATTAAATAATTTATAATTTTAATCCACGTCCAAACGCACACTTAGACATCGATTTGGGTGAAATAAAAAAAAAGGATAAAAGTATAAAACTAATACTGTAGTACAAATTTACTAAGAATTTTGGCTAATAAAGAATCTGAGAATGTAATCCTACTCGTCTAGATATGATACTGTATTGCCGAACAAAGCTCAGCCATCTCGTGCCTAATTTCTGATTGGATTGAATTTTATTGTTCTATTTATTGAAATATAAAATTATGGAGAATGTTAGCCAGCAGGCCCAGCACCGCTTGGTGCTGGTTAAGTGCAAAAAAGACAAAAAAATTTGCCAAAAAAAGTCAAAAAAAAATCTCAAACAGTACCTATAAAACCGAAAAATTGACCTAAATTGAATAAAAAGACAAATTATGTTAGAAAAAGGTAAAAAAATTTTGTGCTTAACTGTGCTCGTTAACACAACCCTAAAATTATATTGGGTTGTCAGTTCTTAAGGCTGACTGGTTGAGTAAATAATCCAACGAAATCCTTAAAGGTTGACAAAGTCTCATACCCTGAGGGTGAAAAAGCTGTACAAGTCGTGGGCTGCATTGAGCAAAAAATATATATATACTTGTATATATAGTTGTGGACTACATGTCTACATAGTGTGGTGTTTACCCAAAAAAAAAAAGACTTCATGGTGTGGATCTCAAGAACACTCTTTGATTAAGCATGTGTACGAGATTTCTATCAAGAGCCGTGTTCACACTAGAACTGGATTTTCTCTTCCTCTTCTTTTATTTTATTTTATTTTATGTTTTATTTGTCTATTACTTTTCCTAAGTAGCCATTTTAATTCTTCTAAAAAAAAAAAAAAAAAAGTAGCCATTTTAATTAAGAGAAAGTTTATAGATTAAAAATAAATAAATAACAAATTTTTTTATAATGGCTAAAGGTGATATGAGCATAAATAAAAACCAATAAAAATTTGTTAACTCAACCATTGTAAATAAATTTTGTGAAATTTTGTGTCCATAACATTGCTCTTTAATTATTTGTACACTCCAAATCCGATTTTTCAAAAAGTTTGCATTTTTTAAGTTAATTTACATACGCCAAGAATTTAGAAATTAAGAAAAATATTGTGTAATTAATTAAGTTGTAATTGTGACCATCCCTCCCCTTCAATATGCTTGAACTTGCAATGTCAAATATTATGTAATTAAATAAGTTGTAATTGTATTTATTCTTTGAATAAAATTGCCAAAGATATTTAAAAAAAAAATTAAAAAAACACTTGCATAGGGATGATTAATATGTGAAAAGACCCCTTTTTTTTTTTTTTTTTTGAGAAAAGACCCCACTTAAACTTAACCATGGCAATAATGAGAGATGGCATAATTTAACTACAATCTCAATAACATTAGTCGGTCCTAAAGAATCAACTTTGAATTTATCAAATAAAGAATTAACTTTGATTCCTCAACCAACACGTTAATTGGCCTAGCGGTAAGGCTTGGGCTAACATGCCTTAGGGCATAGGTTTAAGCTCCCTCACTAGCAGCATGTTATGGCTCCTTATACCCTATCTGCAAATTATTCACCTAACTCATTAATGCTTGTGGTGTGGAGTCTTAACTCCAGAATGCTCCTCTAATACTTTTTTATTTACCAAAAAATATATAGGCTCCTTATACCCTACTTGCAAATTGTTCACCTAACGCATTAATGATTGTTCTGGTGTCTTAACTCGAGAGCCCCCCCTCTAACCAGTTTTTAATTACCAATATATATATATATATATATATTAATTCAATACTTAGGAGGAGTGAGTATATAAACTCTAGATGTCTTTGTTGAAAATACTAAGAAGTATCAACTAGTTAAGTTACAATACTGTTGATAATCGAACTGAAACTAACATATACCTCTAAAATAAAATAGAAGCGTAAACCTAAAAAATAAAAATAAAAAACGATATTATCATTAGATTTTTTATTTTTTATTTTTTATTTATTCTGTTGAGGATAAAATAAGATCTAAGTGGGTGTTAATTCAATACTGTTGATAATCGAACTGAAACTAACATATACCTCTAAAATAAAATAGAAGTGGAAACCTAAAAAATAAAAATAAAAAACGATATTATCATTAGATTTTTTCTTTTATTTTTTTCTTTGGCTGAGGATAAATTAAGATCTAAGTGGGTGACGATCAATTAGTGTATATAGATGAGAAGAATTTTGAAAAGCATGGTTTATGGATAAGCATTCATATCTTTCACCAGACCCTTTTAATCTCGTGACAACCTCACTCTTTCACCAATTTGTATCATACTACAGTACTTGCTTAAACTGCACTCAAGTGATGAGCCCCGATGTCACAAGGTGTAGACAAAAAAAGAATGGAAGAAACTGGAAAGAGAACAAAAGTTTAAGAAAAAGTTGTTGGGTACATCTTAACCTGTCATGCCTATACAATATACTCTTATTCTTATCTGAACAAAATAAAGACTAGGTGCTACTGCCACATTAGCTGGAGATGCAAAAGATGGAGAACATCCTTGTATTTTTTTTGGATGAATGATTTTTTGTGCTTGGACATGCATCCATAAGAACTATTTTTTCTTACATTAAAATGTGCATTTGTTTTGGTTTATTTGTGTATCTGTTCATGTAAAACTTTTAAAAATCTCTCACTTTTTCTTTTTAGATATAACTGTTTTGTTTTGTTTTGTTTTTAATAATTCAATAGTTGCAATAATGAAAAGTAGGATCTGAAACATAAACAATGGTCAATAATGTCATTGACTTATAAAACTATTACCAATTTACCATACCAGTATCACTTCATTAGATATATATGACTGTAATTAGTTATGCATTCTTTAAGCAAATAAGCAAATCAAAGTTGACAATGTAAGTTTGGATGAACTTTATGTTGAACTTATTTACTAAAAATTAACAAAATTATAACTGCACCTACAAAATATATGGCTTAAAAATGCTGCAAAAAACAAATATATTAATAAGTAAAAAAAAATACAATTGCAAGTTTTTTTTTTGATGAGAAACTACAATTGCAAGTTAGTATCCAAGGTTAAACCCTAAATAAATTAATAAACCAACAGGAAAAAAAAAAAAAAAAATCAAAACGTGAACTGGTACAGTGGTACTGTTGTACAATCGTGATCCGTGACAAAAAAATAAAAATAAAAACCTATATATCTGTCTTGGTATTGTTCTTTCTTTGTCACATTCACAAAATTCGAAAGGTCATGTGAACTGTGAACTAGCATACTGTCCCCACCTGCAAATCACTTGTACACTAATGGTGACATTTTTTTTTTGTTTTTGCTGAGAATGGTGACATGTTATATGTATGGTCAGGATGCAATGTTATCAGATTGGTGAGCTGGAGAAATTGCTTTTCCTAGAGGTGAAGCTAACATGTTTATCATTATGATGTGGATAACTCTGTAATAAGTAGCACATACCTATTTAAGGCCATCCTTTCCTTCTCCCAATATATCGTTTTATCCAAATAATGTGCTATAGGTATGCTCATAATTTAGGGGTTGATATTTTTCATGAAGTTTCCTTTTTAGTTAATAGTTTTTTAACATGAAATTCCACCCAATAATTGATAGAATATCTGTAAATACTAAATACTAAATATGATATATTATTTCAATGTGATAATAACTGATAGTGAAAGTACAACTGATTATACACCCAACTTGAATTTAGGATAACCTTCTCACCTATTTATGGAAGAAAAAAAACGAATAACTCAAGTAACATTAGTTTGATGTTGACCTAAACTTATTCAATGTTTACATTAGCACTCAATTTTTTTTTTTAATAATTATAATAGGAGTGTTTTTGAATTGTTTTTCTTATACTCAGGGGGATCAAGATTAATAGCATATGTAAAACCTCATGCCTCCTTGATATGTTATGCGATTTTAGCAACTTCCATAATTTATTAGCTTGTGGTCTTTAAGAGTTATATTTCCTTTAACTTGAAGGTTATTTATCCTTACACTTATCATGTCTAAGCAATGTCGTTCGTTCATTGTGATTTTTTTAAATGATAATGATTGTGAGTTCATCCCACCAATAATATGTTCAACCAATTTCAAAATTATATCTTTAAAAACTATCAAAAAGATTTTCACTCTATTATATTCAAAACAAGACATTAGTATGATTTTACTCAATAAGTAATTTTAATCTCATACTTTGAATGCTTTGATAGTTTTTATCAATCTACACTAGATATATTCGAGTCTAATTACAAAGCACTAAATATATCAAATGTCGTTGACATGTTGATTTTGGTATATTTTACAAATTTTATATGCCAAAAAAATTAAAAAAAAAAGAATATATATTTATTTATTCATGCATTGAGCTTAGGTTTATTTATTTATTTATTTATTTTCGAAGAAAGCTTAGGTTTATAAATGCCTATAGAAGTTAATGATGCATATATATAGCATTATTATGGTATTAAGTATTAATAACTAAGTGTCATTTAAGAGATAAAGTTTTTTTCTTTTTTCTTCCAAAAGCAAACAAGTTGTTTTCTTTTTTTGGTAGCATTTATGAGATAAAGTTGGAAGTGAAATATCCAATTCCAAAATTAACAACAAACCAATTTTTATTTTTTTCTAAGCAAGGTATACAAACGGGATTCTCCTACCTACGTTCTTACTTCTTAGAGCATTCACAACAGTGGATGTAAAATTTTAGCTATTTAGCTACACAAAAAGTCACTTTATCTATTTTACCTATACACATGCCACAGCAGTGGATCTATTTTAGCTTTTAACACAATAAAATAATATAAACACTACAATAAAATAATATAAACACTACAATAAAATAATATTTTCTTCAACCACCAACACACAGCCACAACCACTGTCAAACCCATAAAAATTATTGCACAACCACAACCCCACCGTGCCCATCAAAACTAGCGAAGAAGAACAAAACAAAAACCCAGAAAAATCAACATAGCCAAACCAAAACCCATGCCCGATACCCTGTCCGTTTTGGTTCCGACCGACGAGACCTGCGCCAAGGGGCACGGTTTCACAGTCTTCACCGACGAATTGAGCCCTAACTGATACTGACCGCCCGATTTCGCCGCCAACGGCATGGCTTTTGGTCCTTCTCGATCGAAACGGAATGAGTGCAAAGCGAAACGGAAGGGTCAGTGGCGGCTGGGCTTGTGAGATCGGCGATGGAGAGAAGGGTCTGTGGCGGCTGGGCTTGTGAGATCGGCGATGGAGAAAAGGGTCGGCGGCTGGGCTTGTGAGATCGGCAATGGAGAGAAGGGTCGGCGGCTGGACTTGAGAGATCGGTGAGGGAGAGAAGGTCTGTGGAGGAAGAAAGAAGAGATGGAGAGGAAGTGAGGAGAGAGACACGGAGAATGAAATGGAGAGAAATAATAAAAAAGAAAAAGGTAATGTGAACGCAAAATAAAAAATTAATATTTTTTTTAGCTCTGATGAACAGTGCACATCTATTTATAGATGTGCACTGTAGCAATGGAGCTAAAATTTTTAGATTTAGCTCCACTGCTGTAGCAAGCTTTTGATGTTTTAGGAGCTAAAATATAGCAATATAGCATTATACCTCCACTGCTGTGAATGCTCTTAGAAAGTTTTTAACAGCCATGAAAATCCAAGACTACTTGTAGTAACTTTATAGTTCTCCCGTGACAAATGGGACCATATGACACAGCAACAAAACAAATATTTTTATTCCTATCCAATGTATGTACTTTAAGATATTATAAAATCTTATATTTTGGACACTTTGAATAGTAGAGTATAATTTTGGATATTCTAAAATATTTTATAATCTAATTACATTAACTTTGAAATATGCAATTTCACTGCAAATTTCTGACCCAAACAAATAAATAAATATTTATTGCTGTCCTTGTAGAATACTTTAGCCAAACTTTTTATAAAGATAACACGTGATGTCTACATGTTCATACTCATAGAACTTAGAACCACTCGTCCTTGCTCTTTTTTTTTTTTTTTTCTTTTTCATCGTATGGTATTATTCTTTATATCCTTTTGTTGTTTTCTTTTTAAAATGACAACTTTTTGACGTGTTTCTTAGGTAAAGCATCACATCTTATATAAGCTATGTGTCTTCCATATAATAGCTGAGAAAAAAAAAGTGATTTAATCTTTCAATGGAATCTATGATTATGCTTCTTTGTTTCTACGTCAATTGACAAATAATAAGGTTAGAGGTTAGAACTAATTAATGGGTCAATCGTGCGGCGGTGATTTGTTGTGTTACACGTGGCTGCTGATCCTTCCATGTTGCAATCAACATAATTAAGACTCATCGGGTCCCTTGTCCTTTCACAGTTCACACTTATTTCTCTGCTCTTTTTAAGGGAAACAGTTCTTATCAAGAAAAGCACTATGCAATATGCATATGCATTTGCAACTAAAACATGCGGAATTATTGAACTTGATTAATCAATACCACTAACGAATTCTACATGTGAAGGCCTCTCGATAAGTGATTACAGTTAGAAAAGCGAGAAATCTAAGCATGCATTTGAGGATAAATAAATAAAAACACCTAGAGTATTATTAATATTTAAAGATAAAAAATAAAAGTTAAAACTAAAATATTTTGTTCAAAATTTTTTTCCCTAAGAATTACAAATGCAATTTTATTAGGTAATTGTGGAGGATAGAACCCAATACAAGAGGTTATACGAGAATCAGGTGCTAGTCGGACTACAAGCCATTTGCAAAACTATTACAATATATTGTACAAGTTTTATTTATTTGTTTTTTATCTCTAAAAATTAAGAGGATTCAGAAAGTTAATTATGATTTAAAAAAATATAAAAAATACTCTAATCTAATTAGATAATTCTTATTCTTAAAAAAAAAAAATGGAGATAAAATTGTAATTCAACAAAATTCAAAAACAAAAAAACTATCCGAGAAACTTTTTTTCCTAAAAAGTAACATACTCTCTATTTAAATATATCTCACACACATTTGATACATTTTTTCCTAAAAACTAGCACACACTAAACCTAGTAGTTTACTCTATTTCAAATTATAAACTTTAGTTTCTTAAAAATTCCTTATTGTGTAACCTCACTAACAATAGATAAATTCAAATTGAAAAATTACATTAAACTCAAAAAAAAAAAAAAAAAAAGTTTCATTGCACATGCAAAACGCCTATAATGAGGCTAGTTATTATTATTTAGATTTTGGGGCTAAGTACCAAATATTTTTTTAAACACTATAATGACATTTGGAAATGTTATTCAACATCTTGATTTGATATTGCAGCTCACTATATGATTTCGGTGTTATGATTTTGTTTCCTTAATCGAAAAATGTAAGACTATTTGTATTTCTCTCATTACATGAGTTTTGCCTTTCTTCATACTTTCATTACAAATTCTATATACAAATAATTTTTTGGTCCTTTACAAATTCTACATGAAACAAGTAAATCATTTTTTTTCCTCTCTCTCTCTCTCTCTGAATTGTGTCTCAATTTTACATCTATTTTGTACTTGATAAGTGAAGAAAAAGCTTGAGAGGAATTTCAGGGTCAACTTTATTTTAATTTTTTTATAAAATGTTTAATTTGTGTATTTATTGTCATTTGTGATGTCCATTACTTGCAAGTCACCGAAGTGCTTGCTTAGCCAAAGAGGAAAAAACAAACGTGGTGGCTTCTTTTCTGGTGCCATGATTTTATGTCACCTGTATTCTTTACTAATTTTTTTTGTTAATGTAATAAATGGATAGGGATCCACGCTAAACCACCTACCCATGCTAAGTGGCTCTCCTTTCAAGTGGGAAAATAAAGAAAAAAAAAAAAAAACGAAGTTTCTGAATATGAGGAAATCATCTATGCAGTTTTTATAAACCAATTCAATATTTTCAGGGAACAAATGGTGGTTGCAATTTGCATTTCTTGAAAATGAGAAAAACTACTACAAAAGCGATGCCTTTTTCTTAACACGAAATTCCACTTTAATCCAAATCGGTCTTGGTTTGGTATAACTTTATTTCTTTTTCATTTACTCATTCTATTTAAAAAATTAAATCAAATAAATTAAAGTACGTTACATAAATAAATAAAGAACTGAAATTTCAAAACGTTATACATAAACAAATAAATTTCTTCTAAAATAAATAAACAAATAAATAAAGTAAACCCAGAAATTGTCAAGTCAAACTTAATAGTATTACTAAGACGAGAACGCATCAATCTTGGACAATCGACTAAACAATTTCTTCCAAACTTGGAAAATTGTCAAGTCAAACAAATTCCCAATACATTACATGCATTAGTAGTAGTATTACCAAGACAAGAACGCGTCATTGTTGAACAACTGAGTAAACAATTTCTTCCAAACTTGATGTAAAAGTTTGTGTTACAAATTGTGATATGAAAGTGGCTTTATTTTACTTTATTTTATTTTAGAAACGTGAAAGTGGGTTTGTGTCTTTGAATTGGTCTATCCCACATTGAAAGTTTGTAAACCCTTTTGTGAGTTAAAAAAATTAATACAATAGTCAATAGTTAAATACCAATTAATAAAGTAATTGGTGAACCATGTGTGGTATCTTCTCTTGATAATTGCTTTTTATCATTTTTTTTTTAAAGATAATTTTAATTTATGTCATCTGCTCTTGATAATTGTTTTTTATCATCAGATCAAGACATCTATTGTTTTTTTGGTATACACCGGGATCGAATTTCAGATCTCTTATTCGATTACAAGAAACTTTACCTGTTGAAGTAACTCAAATCAACGACACACCTTAACACTTGTATGTAGAACTTCATATTTATTTTCTCGCATTAATTTTCTTACCATTCTCAATTTCATCAACGCTTGACGAATACGGTTGCAATATAAGAACTCATTGAGGGAACACTACGTATCCTAAAGCTCAAGCAAGTCTCAATTGGATTCTCTCATATCAATGTTTCTAAAATTCATTCGAGCGTGAAAACCAGGCTGTGCAAACTTTGACAGTTTCCTTGCTCCCTATGACACATGAGATGACATAACTTTGGATGCTAACGATCGACACCATCACACACCATTGTTTTTTTACACTTTCTTCGTGGGATTGTAATTACCATGAAAACGATTTTAGTTTTAAAAAAATTGAATAAGGCCAAGAGTTTTTGGGTCCAAATCCAAATCATATCCCTACTAAAGTAAAACCTGAAATCAATAAGACTTGGAAATTTAAGTCTACCAGTCACGTAGTGCGCACGTTAAGACTAGGTCAACTTTTCCATTCATCACATATATATGGTTCTAGATTCATACTATCATTGTCATACTTGTGTGAAAACAAAAAAACCTTAAAAAAATTGCGTTCATGAGAGTGTCTATAATCATAATGAGGTGTGCTTTGGAAATGTTTAATGAAGAAAACTGGCATGCAAGATTACCGCGTTGGCAAAGTCCAAACCAACCCAATTTGTTTCTCTCACTTTTAGACCTCTCTATTGTATTGTATGCGAGTCCTTGGCTCCTAGGGATCAACGAGGACTACTCTCATAAATCATAGTTAAAAAAAGAAATAATATAGTATACATATACGGCCAAAAGAAATGAAGAAAGAAAAGTGACACGATTTGCATGCCATGGTGCTTGAGAGTTTCTTCTACTCCATTCTAGACTTCCTTCATGCTACATTTTAGTTTGAATTTTTTTTTTAAACTTAAAAAAAAGTATCATCACATTTAAAATTTTAAAGAATGTGACATTTGATACACTTTATAATAATTAATATTTAATTTAAACTAGTTATAATTATTTTAAAAAAAACTAAACACACCTCCCAAAATGGAATAGGAAATTAAAAAGTCCATAGAAAATAAATTAAAAATAAGTGCTCTTTTATTTATTTATTTATAAGTATAACCATGAATCATCACAAAAGTATTAACGTACAATGAATATATATATATATGTGTGTGTGTGTGTGCGCGCGCGCGTGCGCGCGCTTTGAGATAGTGAACTCATGAAACTGTTTCATAAGATATCACTTAGGGAGATGAATTAACTAGTTTATTTACCACTCAAAAGTCAAGGTTGGAATTCCTAGACAGTAAGTTAACAAACACAAAAATTCCCATAATCCTATTCACAGGATGTATGTGTGTGTATATATATATATATATTAAAAGTCAAAACTTAGAAAAATATCAATTAGATTTCAATTGGATTATATATTTTATGTCACGTGTCCCATCTGATTTTTAATTTATGTACCAAGTGGAGCGTAAAAATCGAAGAGTCCGAATCCAATTAAATTATAAATTGGAGTCCAATTTTGCACTACGTGTCCATTTAATTTTTTAATTTTTGTTTTAAGTGAATTATTGGGTGTAAAAACCAAATAATCTAAATCCAATTAAATTCTAAATTATATATATATGAGAAATCATTATATATTTTAGAAATTTATGGTTAAAAAAAGTATAAGTTAATACCATTTATAATTTAAACATCTTCTAAAAAAAATGTATAATTTAAACCATTTAATTTTGATTGTTTTTAATTGTGTTACACACGAGTAAAAGTAATGTCAGTATTAGACTCATGTAAAAATGATGTTACCAAAAAGCATAATTTGCCATACCAGTAATTAAAAAGAAAAATTATTTAAAAAATGGTGTCCCTAAAATTACTCTTATTTAGAAATATTAATGAACTACATGCAATTTTAGACACCTCTACCTACCCAATAATCATCACATGCATTGGATTGGATGTATACATTCTTTCTTTCGTGAACTCAAAATCATGAGACCCACACGCCGATATTAAAAAAGAAGAGTTCAATCTGCAAGCTAAGTTGGGGGCCATTTTGGTTTCATATTAAGAATACTTTTTTTTTTTTTGATTGATTCATATTAAGAATACTAAATTGGCTTATTAGACGTTAATTAATTTTGATTAAAAGTACAACTTACAACAAACACTGACGTGTTGAAACGTTTATACTTTCTTCGCGGTCGGCATCAATAACAAATAATGGTTGTTTTTGAGTGATAGTCCAAATAAGCTTTAAGTGGTGTGGACCGAACCCAATTTCTATAATTTTGATAGTGTTGCCTTTGTCTTATACTGTACATTGCTTTTGTATGTGTTTGATTGGGCCATTTGTACACATTACCTTGTTCTGGGACCAAAGAAATGGAATAATGCAGCTTTAAGCCTTTAAAATGACATTACTATAAACAAAAGCAGAGCTAGTCCATTTAATTGTTGTGAAGTGTAGTCACGTTACGTCGTTGTTGTGTTTATGTGATTACCATTATTATTATGATACGGTCCATGTACTAGTAGTTTGTAACAGTATGGTACGTGAGCTTCACTTATTATATACGTGTAATGGTTAAAATTATCGAAAAGTCTAGAACACATAAAAATTCATCAAAAGAAGTTATCTGTCTCTTGCTGTTTGCATTAGGTGGAATTTAATTTATTTGTCGCTTTATACTTTTTTTTTTTTTTATTTAAAATTTTTGTCTTGGGGCTGCAGTACGTGTCTACACCCACCCATATAACATAAGCTTTACATGGCCCCTGAACCATGTTGGGCTTTTCTTTATTTGGTTTCAGCCCATGTACTCAATGTTTGCAAAATCTATTTTGCACAAGAATAGAAAGAAGAGTGGCACAGCTTCCTAGTAGGCCCATTTAGGAGATCAAATCATCAAACGGATCCTTGATCGAATTTATAAGTTCCCAAAATTCCTAACCCAAATTTTGAATGGACTCCTTCAAACTGTTTTGTAGGAATCTATTTTCAACGTATTATGTAGCGATTCATAAAATCATCAACGTTTTATTAAATCATAGTATGTATTAAATTATTTAAACAAGTTATTTGACTTATTAAATAAATTATGTGACCAAAAGTATATATGAATGGTTGTTTGAATTTTTATGTAGTGGGTTTGAGAAATTCTCGTTATGCTTTTAAAAAAAATGGAAATCTTGGTATCTTTTAAAATCTAAGCTTATTTGAGATATTGGAGGGAACCAAAAATTTCCTCTCTAAAATTATTAAGATACCATCTATTGAGATTATCTTCACCAAAGCACATTTCCACACCAAAATATAAATCCTATTTTTTAATTTTTAATTTTAATTTTTGCTAAAATATAGTAATAACCTTACGATCAACTGGATTTGCAATTGGGTCACAAGTCTTTATGTTTGGGCCAAAAAGAGTACTCAACATCACCAAAAGCCCAAAAATATAAAGCCCCAAACACGGCCCACGAAAAATATGTTCTCAGAAACACACTCTAGGGCTAGGGTTTAGGGTTTTGCAGAGAAAGAGAGAGAGAGAGCACGAAGAGAGAGATGAGAGAAATAGAGCTATCGTTGAACCAAACCCAGAAAATAAGGTTGAAGAGAGCACTCGAAAAGCTCGAGTCTTTTTCTTCAAAAGCCAATTCCAATTCCAATGCTTCTGTCTCCATTTCTGACTCCATCCCTGTCAACCACGAAGATGGCGTTCTCAAGTACCTCTCTCTCTCTCTACGCTTTACTCTCAATTTTCATGTGTGTGTATATATATATATATATATATATATATGTACGTATGTATATATTTTCTATTTATGTAGCTAATTTTATATTTTGTTGAATTTTTTAAGGGGACATGGAACTTTGGACCTCAATGGGGAATTGGTTGCTACGCTCTGCGGAGTGGTGGAGCGTGTGAACAAGCTCGTATATGTCCGCGCGTTGCGGGCTAGGTAGTTACTCACTCACATTCACATTGCCCTGCAGTTCAATTTGATAGAATTGTACTTTTTTTTTTGTGTTTTGGTAATTATTGGGGTTAGTTATGATTGGGAATTTTGAATGATGATTAGGTACAAGCCGGAGGTTGGAGATATCGTAGTAGGGCGTGTTAGTGAGGTAAAACAGAACTAATTCCCAGCTCCATTTTGTTTTCCTGAGTAGTTGTACTCTATGACATTGTGCTTATTTAATGATGTGTAGCTGAGGGGGCATGTAAGCACGCAATATACTGCAATGTGATTGTAGGTTTTGGTTAGTTCAACTCGTAAAGTCTCTTATTGTAGAATAGGCACCTGGGTTTGAATTGTGCTTACACTAAAAAGTAATTAGTGTCTTGGCCATATGAAAAAGAATAATCATCATAGAGCTGACGTTATAAGTTCAAATCTAGCGTATCTATCCAAAAAAAGTGAGTAGATGAGAATTTACTTTTGCCTTGGAATGAAAAGTTAGATGATGATTAAATGAGCAATGTGATTTGCACGACTTTTCTCCACTGACTTTTAGTTAGGAGTCACAAATTTGTATGGCAAGCCATTTTGTGGCCTTTTCTTGTCACCAGCAGTGGCTTATTGCTACAAAAGGTTGTGGTGTGAAGTTTAGTCCAAAAACTTGTTATAATATGGTTTTCATGCCTGGTGAAGTTCTTTTTTCCCTTGGTGAGTAGTATATAAATTTAGTTTAAAAAAAAAAAAAAAAACCGTAGTCATGAATATATGTAAATGTAAAGATCTTATTGTTTTTAATTTGCTATGATCATTATTGAAAATTATTTTATGTTCTTAAAATAAAATTCTAACGTATACATAATAGTGCTAAGTCTATATATTTAAGCTTTGTTAAAGGATATTTCTTTTCTTTCTCTCTAACATATACTTGTTCAGGTTGCTCAAAAGCGTTGGAGACTGGATATACATTATAGCCAGTATGCAGTTTTGATGCTTTCTTCGATGAACTTACCTGATGGTATCCAGGTATCCTTTTAGTAAAGTGCATAAATTGGATTAGTGGCAATGGTTGCTGCTATAAAATGTGAAATCATCCAATACTGATATGTCTCCTGGGCAAAATTTGACAGCATATAAAGATACTAACTAGTTAATTTTGTAGTTCAATTTAGGTGAACTAGTTACTCTTACCACTTCTTTTCTTTTTGTTTTTTTGTGTGCACATGTGTGTACATGTGTGTAAGTTCTGTTATTTGTCCTCACCGTTCATAAAATGGAAGTGTGGTGAGCTTGACTGAATGCTTTTCATGGATTAAAGCTACCTATATGTAAAGAGATTCAGTTTTCAGAAGCAGTGGATATTTTTGTTTGCACCTTATGGTACTGTGGAAATTATCTGTTAAGCTGCCAGATATTTTGAGTCAGTAACAACAGTGCTGAGTGCCTGATTGCCTGGTTTATTGAAAGCAGACAGATTTCTCATGGATTATTAGAAGACAAAATTTTTCATGTCGACTTACTAAAAGAAATTGAAATTGTATACTTCATAACATTATTAGGTAGAATTTCACCAATGGTGTTTTGTGTGGGGTGATAAATTATACTAGTGCTGAATGCAGGCTATGTGAGGGCACTATATGCTATAAATTATATTCAATGGCTTGTATGAAGGCATATCAAGTCAGTGAGTCCTTGTACCTGTCAGGGTGCAGCCTAGTGGTGTGAGGCTTGGGATGAGCTGTAGACCCAGACATCCTGGGATCAAATCCCCACTAGGAGTTCCTTGGATTATTTGATACACAATTCTGGCGGGTGGGGTCATGTATCTGGGTTTTACTCCCCAGTGATAGATTCGAAGGGCCTTGCCTTGGTGAGGTTCCGTATCATCAACTCAGCGAGTCCTTGTGACCCTGAAATGCTTTCATGTGGATAAAGGATGGTGTATGCCTTGACTGTTTATGTTCATAAACTTAAGCGACATTGGTTGATCTGTTTTTGTTCTTTGGATAAACTTGCAAGCCTCACTCAAATTTTACTCCTATGATTGGTAGAGGCGGCGAACGGCTTTGGATGAACTCAACATGCGCAGTATTTTCGAAGAGAATGATGTTATTTGCGTAAGTCCTGTATACATATCATTGACCTATTCCAGGAAGCATGAATTAATGATCAATCTTTTTTAACAAATTTTACTTCTTTTCCCAGGCTGAAGTCCGTGGAATCCAGCATGATGGCTTACACCTCCAAGCAAGAAGTCAGAAGTATGGCAAGGTTTGTCTTCTTCATAATTCAGATGTAGAAAGTGAAGAAGGAAATAATTGTTTGACTAGCAGTTGGAACTCACAAAAAATTTCCGGATAGGTTCCTTCTATTAAGTATCTTAATGGTTGAAATTTGTAGTGCAAGGAAATAAAGATTTTGTTTTATAAGATACAGTTTCCTAAAATTTAAAAAGCAAGTGCATTTGGCATTCCATCCCTCACTCTTATTTCTGGAGCTAGAGTTTTTGTTTCTAGAGCAACTCTAGGTGTGTGACGCATCAATTTACTCACATGATGAATTGAAGCAGCTAAAGGTTCTCTAGCAGTATTTTTTTTTTCCATTGATCAAACCAAATAATTCCTTCTAGCGTCTTTTTCATTGTTGTGTCTGTGGTTAGTTTAGTTTCATAGCCTTTTATCTGTTAATGATAGTAATTTTTTCATGACAGCTTGAGAGGGGTCAATTGCTCACAGTTCCTCCTTATCTAGTGAGGAGACGCAAGCAGCATTTCCACCATCTAGAACAGTATGGAGTTGACTTAATACTCGGATGTAATGGATTCATTTGGGTTGGTGAACATGTTGAAGCCAAAGATGATATGGTAGAGGATCAAGTGAGTAAACCTGAGCAACAGAATATTAAATCTAATAAAAATTCCATCAGTCTTGAAGAGCAAGAACAAACATACACTCCGATAGAGACAAGGCAGAGCATATGTAGGATTGCAAATGCTGTCCGGGTATTATCTATCTTGGGCTTCAATATAACCATTGAAGTGATTATGGATACCATGAACCTGAGTAGCTCTCTGAATCTTGATATACATGAGATGCTTGGTTCAGAGTTCTGTGTTCTGGTTGCAGAGGGAGAGGCTGAACGGCGAAGCTTGACTAAAAAGAAAGGATGATTCTAGCATCCCTGTTATGTGCTAAGTGCTAACTGTTTAGAGAAGCATCAACCTTCATATCCTCTCTTTTTATTGTCTGGTTTTTTTTTTTTGTGGTTTTGCCCACTGTATTTGGTTAACTACTTAGACCATGAATATTAGGGCGCGTTTTTTGTCAATTGTAAAGGACAATTATATGTATCGTGAGCAGAATTGTATTTGTCCAACACTACTTTTCCTATTGGGGGGGTGGGGTGGGAAATGCATTTGTCCAGATCTTGGTAGTATAATTAAGCCCTTCTATTTCATATTGAAGATTTAACTTTTCATGAATATAGAAGTTAATACAATGTCATGTCTTTTAAGTAAACTATCATTCATCGTTTGATTTAATGAAATTTAAATGACATGGCATTAAGGTTCATCTTTAGATTAATGGAAAATGAAATCTTCATCATGGAGTGGATCCTCTCCATTCCAAAACAAATGGAGAGGATTCTAATCCCGCTCCCTGGATTGAATCGCGCAAGCATGTTACTCAATTAACTTGGCTTAATGCATGGAATGGAGGGTGAGCTGACAGACCTTTTGTGAGTTCATATTACATTAATGCTTCTTTTTATTATTTATTTATTTTTAAGAAACCGCTCTCGATGATTTTCGCTTTAAAGAAATATGGTTAGGTGACATGTATAATTTATAAACACACAAGAAAAAAAAGTTCCCAAATGGCAGGACTCCAGTGGATTTGAAAAAATAAGACAAGCTGCCAGAGGAGAAATGTTGGAACAGGACTACAAAATCATGGGGCTGGACAAAATTTGAGTTAATGTCCATGCATGCATAGAACTTCAAATAACTGGAAACACCACCAAATTCCACATTTATCAAGAGCCTTCTTTCTGGCTCAATGATACTATCTCGCCTAGTTTGAATCCTTTGAAGTACCCAACAAATTTTACACTTTATGGCCAAGAAGAACCAGACTTAAAGACCTCCATGATTTTACACTTCATATCCGAATGACGTGTTCCAAGCATCCTGCAGTCAAATTAGCATTGTATAAGAGTTAAGAACGTGAAAGACCGAGTGCGCTAAAAGATAATGAAACGACTGTGTTTTGGTATTACACGGTACTTTACTTTTGAGATATCAAAATTTTTTTTTTTTGGTTATAATTATCATATGGGTGGGCTGTGGAACCCAATTGGCAATAAATCTATGGCCTGTTTGGTAAGAGATTTCTAATAACGTTGGTGTTTTGTAGAAATACGTGTGAATAAAAAAGTATGTAAAAATACGTGTAATGTTGTTTAAACATTGAAAACTGTTATTTAAACAACAATACCAAACACCTCCAAATATTCCAAGCATCCTGCAGTCAAATTAGCATTGTATAAGAGTTTAGACAAGAACACGAAAAGCTAAGTGCGCTAAAAGATAATGAAACGACTGCGTTTTGATTTACACGGTACTTTACTTTCGAGATATCATTTTTTTTTTTTGGTTTTGTTATAATTATCATATGGTTGGGCTGTGGAACCCAATTGGCAATAAATCTAATGTGGGTTGGACTAACCCAATTACAAACAAATGAAACAAGCCTGCATTTGGATTCATGATTCATCAATTTGAACCTAAACCATAGGTTCATTGTTTGTTAATTTATGTTTCAATTGTTTAATTAGCTAATTTTTAATCTCTAAAATAAAACTAATTTTTTATTTTGTATTTTATTTTCTTAATCAGATCTTAATCTGAAGATTTTTTTTTTCATTGAAATCAACATATATTCCTCACTTTCAAATTTCTAGTTGATTTGTTAAAAAATAATTGGTAGATTTTTTTTTTATAAGGAATAACTAATCTATTCCTATGTAAAATGGTTGTAAATTTATAATAGTTATTTCTCAGTAGGTATAACAATTTTTGAAATTTATAAACTTCAAAAAAAATGAAAGCTTCCATTTTAATCATCTTTTCAAAAACTTTAATATGTAACAACAACTAATTTACAACCAAAACTAGGACTAAATGTTCCCTTAAGTTTTTATTTTTTAGTATTTTAAGAATCTTCTCTCCCAAAGATAGGGTAAAGTGAATCTAATTCTACGTCTTTTATTTTTAGTATATGATATCCACTATGATGAGACGAGGCAGAGCATAATTGTATTTGTTCAGATTTGGCTATTTATATAAATATATATATAAATAAATTTTTATAACAAATACATCTTAGTGTTTGCCTTATTCCAATAGATTGGAAAACTATTATTGTTTTTAGGGTGCCTTACTCTTCTTTCTTATTATCCAAGATAATTATTAAAGTATACAAAATGCATTACAATTACATTTGGTAATTAGCATTCTTACAATTTTCCACCATTAAATATTCTCCCGTAGAAAAGAAAAAGGGGATATCCTAAAGCCAGATTAGATAGTGGTAACATTTATATTTTTGGCAAACTGATTAAAGAATGCCGTCAATGCATTACAGTTACATTAAAAAAAAAGTTTTAGATATGATAGATCTGAATCTATAGCTTACGCTTTAGAATAATTGTCCCATATAATATGTTTTAGAACTAGCATTTTTTTTCCTTTTCATAATAATGTAAACAAGGACAGAATTTCTTGTTGCATTACATCAAATAAGTTCCCAAAGGCAGAAAGGTAAATAAGAAATATTGTTAATAATTCTAATATCTATCATACACCAATTTAGATTCTTGAATGTAAACTCTGAACATTACATCAAAACTTTAATATGTGAAACTCCTATTGTCTATTTTCTCAGGAATATTGAAGTATCATTTATTTTTAGCAAATGAAAGGCTAATTTGGTGTGTTAGCACTATGCACAAGTCATTGCTTAAAAACTACAATTCATCTTTAGGAGGTGATTGGAAGCAGTGTTCATCCCAATAGTACGGGTATTTCAATTTTGCTGCAGTGTGAGGCATGGACCAATCCTCGTATATAAACCTGAAAGCAAGTGCCAGAGTGCAAATTTTTTCTTAGAAAATAACAGTGAAAAAGGAAAGAAAGAACCAAGAATGAGACACAGGAAGCCAATCTAAATTTTGTAAACAAGCAGGTTCTTTGCAAAACAGAGAACTTTCAAAGTAGTGCTTTATAAAAAATAGACACAAATGCAAATACATACATACATGTTATGCATGAATTTAAGGGTGGAAAATGGATGTACATAGGCATGAAATTTGTAGATTTAAATATTCATATGCTTGAGAAACTTGTATCCATCCCTCTGATTTAATACAGGTTCTAATTTAATGTTTTTATAATTTTTTAATTGGTAAGTAACACACACACCCAACCCACCACATTACCCATCATCTTGTACTTAGTACTTACAGGGTGTCATTTGAGCTAAAACTTATTGAAAACATTATGTTATCAAAAACTACGCAGATTAGATTGTGCAGGAACCATAAGAAGCTTTGTAGATGGTCTCAATACCATCATATTGGTCACAATTAAATGACCCTAGTTCAAATAACTTCCAAAGCTAATATTTTTTCAGTATTAGGCATTCTAGAGAAACTAGTTACTTGTATCCTCCCCCCAGATTTAACATGGTTTCCAACATAATGTTATTAAACATGTTCAGAGGTCTCGTAGATGGTTCTCAATTATAATGGTCATGATGACATGATTCTAGGTCATATAAACGGAAATAAATTTTGAAGGGATTATGAGGGCTTTTTTTTTCTTAGTTGATTGGTAAGTTACACACCCACTAGGTCTTGGACCCATGACCTCACACTCCCCCTAGAACTTATAAGAGAAGGAGGTATTAGTTGAGGAATCTACTATGAAAGCCTAGATTACAGCAAGTATTTTTGGGGCTGCTGGATATCAGAGACAAGGATGCAATTGCAAGGATTATAAAACACTAGAGGCTCCATGGCATGTAATATGCTGAAGAATTGGCAAGACTCCAAGTTTTTGGAAACCAGGTATCTCAAAGCATAGCTAATGTGAGAGATGCAACAGTTTCAAGTCTCGACCAACACTTAATTTTTAAATAATTAGGCCAGATCTACTCACCTTTGGTCCTCTTCATATTAGAAAAGCAAAGCAAATATGAAAAGTACCTTATCACTGATAACTGATAAGTATGCAGTCAGCAAGATATATAGGAATAGAGATTACATACACTTTGACCGGTGGACGGGATATAATAACAAGCATTTGCAAATCTTCATCTTCATTTGAATTCCATACCTGCAATGATGATTGTAAATAGAGTAGTAGTAGTAACAGTGATAACATGCCGCAGGATGTTCTTCAAAAAATGTCAATTGCTATCAACAAAAAGTAGATGGGAGCAATTTCAATAAATTTTAAAGTAGATTTCATTCATCAAGCCAGAACTATGAATCTATGACCTATCCTGGTATCCACGACAGCACTCATCAAATTGCAGTTTAATAGCTGCACCGAGGCATCCCACAAGCACTAAAGCACAATAGAGCAATCTCTCTCTATCGGCTATATATAATTTATCAAGCATGGATTCCCGACTAAACTGTATCTATGTAACAAGACATGACAAGAAGTGTGTGTAAGACATATATAAGCAATTATAGAATTATTGAAATTCTAGAGGGATTCAGAACATCCTCCAAATTGTTCTTTGAACCCCACATTAACTAACATCTTCTGAATTACATCATTAGATAGCATCTTCTAATGCCACTAGAAAACATAAAACATAGAATTGTTTACCTGGTGGACATCGTTAACAGGGATGTGAAATGTGCTATTAGAATATATTTTAAACTCTTGAGGCTTTCCAGGGTACTTCTCATGTGAGCCTGATGCAAGATACAGAGTGCCACTTCCCTTTAGGACAACAAAAACTTCTTCGCAGGAATGCCTGTGAATCGGTGTACGTGATCCTGGTGCAAATGTCTGAAGCCATACCTCAACCTGTAAAAACCCAAAACTTGCATTAGATAATGCGGGAAAACAGATGCGTGACATCTTTACCTTGGCTTTTACAGAGATTGTTGCCAAAGTTAATTCAACCAATGCAAGAAATGCACAGAATCTAGAAAATGGTATTTTTTTGTAGTTAAACTACAAACAAGACAGGCAATATTATTATTTTAAGATAATCAGGACGCAAAGCACATTATGTCAGTCCACCAATATAAAAAGATTTCATGCATCTTGTACTTGAATCTACCATACCGAACCTCTATGGTTGGTGCATGGTTTTTGTTTATTATCCCCTTGTTGAAGCTCCAAGCACAATTTTCATATTCATATATGAAAATATGAACTAGAAACCAGCAGTAAAAGTATATTCTCACAATTACTTTGTTAGTCAGATACCTCTTTCATCCCATGCAAGACTGAACCTGCAACAGTTATGTGGGACAAACCTCCCCTTCCATAGTTATCCTGTGGAAGCTCACCAATATTTCTTACTAGTGGCAATCCTGCATCAAAAGGAAGAAGAAAAAAAAAAAAAACATAAAGGGGCAATCATCAATTCCTGTAGAATTGAAAAAAGGTGGAATTTTTGAATAATCAATTCCTGTAGAATTGAATAAATTCATCTCATTTCTAACACTTTAATCCAAATTCATATCATATAAGTACATGAAAGATTAACTAGTTATATACCCAGCATTCAATCTCAGAAGGAAAGGGGAAAAAAATCCCAAATGCCCAATACCCAGATGCATAAACCAAACATCAATATCTCAATATTTATCAACCAAAAAAAAAATCAAAAAAATCAAAACCATGAATTTCCATTCCAACAGTTATGGTAAAACTAAGAATACCAAGAATTGTTGAAAAAAAAGTAAATTCAGGTTTCTGGGTATGAGTGATTGGTGACCCCAGAAGATAAACCAATGAAAAATGACAGTGCAAAAAGGAGTAAGAGTTAGAGCTACTCAGTCACCCTTGATTGAGCACTGTGAAGCTGAAGCCTCAACTATTGCAGAGAGAGCGATGAAGCAAAAGAAGAAAGTGAGGCAAGGCTTAGCCATTTTTCTGGTTATGGTTCTAGCACTTGCCAATTGCATATTCGAAGGACTGTATGGTGAATATGGTCTCGTTGCGTTGCGTTGCGTTGCGTTGCGTAAGCTTTGCCAAATTTCATAAAGTCGTTTACTTTTTGTGGCAAACTTTTAAGTTATTAAGTCGACTACAGTAGATCTAAGAGAGGACTCTTTTTTTTTTTTGATAGGAAGAGAGGACTCTTTTTAGTAAGGTTAAAATAAAAACTGTACTCCTAAAAGTTTTTTTTTTTTTTTTTTTTTGGTTGAGAAAACTACTCCTAAAAGTTTTTGAGTATTGGGATTTCAGCCCATAAAATTATACATTTCATTAGCTTATAAAGTTATATTTTGTTATCATTAGCGATCTTTTTATTCATATTTTCTATTAAGTAAGTTTTTCATACGTATTTAGTTTGTTCAATTAAATGATACCGTGTCATTTTCATTGTGTCTTGATAAATTATTTAAAGTTTTTTAGGCTACAATAATGGTATAACATAGTGAAAGTTACATGAAATTATTTTATTAGACAAACTAAATATGTATGGCAAACTTATATAACACTTTATAAAAAATGTGGATGGAAGAACTACTAATGCAAAGGGAATATAACTTCAAGGATAAAGTCATGTTCAAATCCCTATTGTTGTAATTATAATTATAAAAAAAACAAAATCTTATACAATACATGTGGATATGGTACTTCTATAGCAAACAGCCCATTCTAGAAAGAAAGAAAGAAAAAACTTTGGGCTGATTGGGCCATGGACGGACTGCCCATTATCAGCCACAGTATTTAATTGGTTGGTTAGTTAGAGACTGGGCTTAAAATAATAGAAGCTGTGTGATTATTAACAAGTGCTAAATGTTGTTAGAGCATTCACATTGGGAATGTCATTTGCTATATGTAGGAAAAATTTAGCATAAAAGTTCAAAACCCCCCACACATTCGGACTTGTAAAAACCAACTGTTGCAAAAAAATTTGCAATAGTGCTACAGTGCAATTCTAAGAGCATCTCCATCCGGAAATGCCATCCCATCTTATTTTACCATCCCAAAAAGCTACTTTACTACTTATACCATACCATTTTTCAATACTTCCAACATCCCAACTTTTATTTTACAATTCTACTCATTAAAATAATATTTCTACATAATAAAATAATATATCTCAAAATCACCATTATTTACAATACAACACGTTATTTACTCTTTCACTCTCATTCTTTCTGTTCATTGTTCAACAACCGCAACATTTACTGAAACCACCGTCACCACAAGCCCACCACCACTGCACTACACACACCTGATACCACCACCAACAGCAACTCATATTCTACCATCAACACCAAAAAAAACAAAAAAACAAAACCAGACCATCAACACCACCCTCTCCGACCATCAACACCACCACAAAAAAAAAGGAGCAACCCACGGTCCCCACCTCCACGGCTCCACCATCATCAATCACCACAGCACCACCACACCATCACCACACCACCACCAAACCAACCAATCCGCACCGATCAACCACCAAACCAACCAATCCGCACCGATCAACCACCACGCCACCACCGCACCGATCACCACACTCGATCAACCACCACACCGAACCCAAACCCACAACACCACGCCGAACCCAAACCCACACCACCACACTCGATCAACCAATCTGCACCGATCAACCACCACACTCGATCGCTGCCGTCAGCCAATCCGCACCGATCAACCACCACACCACCGCACCGATCAACCACACTCGATCAACCACCACACCGAACCCAAACCCACACCACCACGCCGAACCCAAACCCATACCACCACACTTGACCAACCAATCCGCACCGATCAACCACCACACTCGATCGCCGCCGTCAGCCGACCGATCTGCACCGAAAAAGAGAGAAGGAAGAGAGCAGAGAAAGTGTGGCTATGGGTTTTGGGTCTGAAGAGAGAAGGAAGAGACAAGAGATAGAGAGAGGAGAGAGAGAGAGTTACCATTATTTAATAAAAAGTAGGAGAGAGAGAGAATTAAATAACAGTATTTAAGTTTAGAATTGTGCTACAGTGCAATTCTAAAGGTAGAATTGCACTGTAGCTATATGTCAAAAAAAATTTAGCCTTTTGGCATATGGCCTTCCCGTTGCTGGCGTTTTTTGGGCTTGCATGCCAAATGTTCCTTACATTTGGCATATGGCAAGCCCATTGCGGATGCTCTAAAGGTAGAATTGTACTGTAGCTCAATTCTATAAAAAAAAACTAATATTTTATTCACTTACTTAACAATTCCTCTCTCTCTCTCCGGGTTTTTGAGTTTTTGTTTTTATTTGGGTTTTGGGATATATTATTTTATTGTGTAGAAATATTATTTTAATGTGTTATATTGTAAAATAAAAGTTGGGATGCTAAGAATATTGTAAAATGATATAGTATAATTGATAAAGTAGTTTTTTAGATGATAAAATAGGATATGATAGAATTTTGAAATGTAAATGCTCACAATGTATTTTGATGCCAAATCCAACATTTATGCTTTTCACACTCATCAAAATCAGTGCCCCCGAATCCAAGAATGATAAGAGTGCGGTAGTTGAATGACCAAATAAGGCAACAATCAACAAAAAGTAGAACATAATATAGAATAAGACAATTTCTTGATTATTAATTAATTATTGATAATAATATAAAGCCATATATTACTTGTTGCAATATAAAGTAATCATTATAAATTTATCCATCATAATGGGTGATGAATATGTTAAGTGTTAACATCTTAAGTGATTAGACGAGAATTAGATACAATCATACAACATAATATCTTTTATAGATAGAACATGGAATTTTGGTTTTAAATTGTATATTTGTTTGTTTTTGAATGAATAATTGTACAACACATTGGTACTCATAGGAATTTATTATATGATCAGGGACTTTAACTAATTGTTTGGAGATTTATTTCTTTGAGTGTTCCTAACAGTGAATATCTTGATATATATATATATATATATTTTTTTTTTTTTTAAATCTTGAAAATGATGTTTTATATATATAACATCATTTTCAAGAAATTCTATTTTGATACTTTGCTAATGGTTGTTGCCTAGGACCCAACAAGAATAACTAAAGAATCATATGGATCAAACCCTTGATAGCTTCACTAATCTTTTGTTTATATCTCCATTTCCAAGAAGTATTATATATACACCTGGGAATTTTACTTAGTTATGTATCTATTTGATTTGGTACAAGAAAAAGATTAGACCTTACTAACAATTTAGAGATTGGCAATCTGTCTTGCAAGTCATATTTTTGCTGAAATTAGAGAACAGGTTACTGGTTTTAGTAAGATTGATGATATTGAGAAGAACAAATACATCTGTAAATTAATTTAGCGATTTTAATTTAATTTTATATGCTAAAAAGATTATAGATATTGGTTTAACATATATAACTCGTTTAATTAATTGGTTATGTTAATTTGCTGTTTGTCTTTGTATTAAGTTGTTAGATTCTGTAGTTATAGCTACAGGCTAGAGATAATGAGGTTGCTTAGTGAGGAGGAGTGTGGTTATCCTGTCATGTCGCAAGCCTTTTCTGATAATCTATATAATATATATATATATATATATAATGAAAATTTTTAATGGTTTGTTAAGTTCTTTTGAAAGTTCATATATTTCATCATGTTATTATAAATTTTTTTTTTTAAAGTTGCGGATATTAGAGTTAGAATTAGTTTTAGAATTCACCGTCTTTTTATATAAATCAACTCAAGACTAAATAAAATCAGATTAAATTAAGTTTCACATTCTCTAAATAAATTCTAATTAAATTAGACAAATCTATTTTGATTTTTTATTTGTTAATACTTATTATCATTTTTTATTTTTTTAGAAGAATTTTTTATTTATTTGATGGTTAGAGAAGAGAAGATTTGAACATTGAATGTCTCAATTGAAAATACTAAAAAATGTTAGTTAAATTATATAACTTTTAATAATACTTATTACTAATTGTACAAATTTGTATCATATATATATAAATTTCTTAATTAAATTTTCTCGTGTATTATACGAATTTATGGCTACTTTAATTTGATCAGTACTTGTAACAACATTTATTGACTTAAAAAAAAAAAAACACATCAAAGAAAGTGTCCAGCACTCCGGGATATATGTTTGTGGCCTCAAAAAGACTGGTACAACCATTAATACTTGTATCATTATGTGCCACATGTAAACAGACAATGTGAACTTTAATACAATTTTTTTTCTTAATTTTCTATCATATAATGGAAAGGAAAACCAGCACTCTGAGTACTTTGAAATCCACGGGAAGTTGCTTCCCGGAAATTAAAAATCTCTACCTGTCAAAAGATATATCTTCTCGTGACAGCTTAACAGTTTGAACTTTACAACTCATAGATAGGAATTAGGAAATTGCTAGGAATTTGGAACTTTATTTACCCAGCTGTCACGTAGGTTTTCCATTGTGATTAATTTAATAATATAAGGAACTCCAAAATTCTAACCTAAAAACTCGTGGACTGACCAGTGACCATATATAGAAGAATATGAATTTGTAAACCTCGAGAAATTTCTTGGATCAAGACTTGGGCTAGGCACTTTATAATGGCCAAGTCATTCCAGTATATATTTGTCTCTTGGTTGTTGTATTGGACTTTTGTCTTATCACTATTCCTAGACAAAATTTGACAACCATAGTTTGACGTATAGAAAACTCAAAAACAACAAGAGAATGCATAATCAAATCTGAAAGAAACATCTTTCTCAAAAAAAAAAAAAAAAAAAAAATCTGAAAGAAACATAAATTAAACAACTATATTTTGAAGTGAAAAACAAACAAAAGAATGAAGAATCAAATCTAAAAGGAACATAAATTAGACAACCATAATTTGAAGTTGAAAACGAACAAAAGAATGAAGAATCAAATCTAAAAGGAACATAAATTACACAACCATAATTTGAAGTAAAAAACAACAAATGAATGAAGAATCAAATAAAAAATGAACATAAATTGGACAACCACAATTTGAAGTGAAAAAACAACATAAGATCGAAGAATCAAATCAAAACTGAAATGCCAATTATCTTTAAATTAAATGGTATTTAATAGATTTTTCAACGAAAATGTATAAAGTTCAAATGTTCCTCCCCTTTTTTATGATCAAATTTTTACATTACAAATATATAATTTTAATCAAGAACAACTGAACAACATGAAAAAGGAACTCTAGTAGAGCCGCTCCTCCATCATAATCCAAACAACAATACATATATAAATGTATACAATTAAATTCTTTCTTTCTTCTTTCTCTTTACTGTTACATTCTCTTTCTTTCTTTCTGTTTTGTAATTAAAAACCTAAAAGATACACATTTTTTTTTCCATCTATCAACAAAAAAGAAAAAGAAAAAAAAGAAACACATGAAAAAACAAATCAAGTATCAACCTCCATGTTATTAAGCATTCACCATCTCTCTCATGGTCCTAGAGTGCATCAAACTCTCCTCCTTCCGCTTAGTTCTTGGCCGAAGCAAATTGGACCAAAACCCACCTTTCTTCTTCTTATTATTATCATTTTCAACCCCACTTTTCATTCTTGGAACAAAAGCCAAAGATCTACTCTTGGTGAGCACATTCTTGCCGCTTAACAAGAAAGATATCGAAGTAGTAGAACGATGCATTGTTGGAGATGAACAAGAAGAGGCCGAAGAAGAAGAATAATATGATGAGACAGAGCTAAGAGAAGAAGAACAACAAGAAGAACCCGCGGTTGTAGAGGTTCTACGTGAACTACCAGTTGATAATTGAGAGAGTCTTTCACTGAGACAAAGTGCACAAACACCTGGTGCTTGTTTGTGTTTAGGGTGCTTCTTGCACTTATCATTAGGCTTAGGCCGAGACATCACCTGCTTTGATTTCCATAGGCTTGCCATTTCTGAGTCTTTGAACATTGTCAAACTATGTGGGTGTGCTTGTGAATATATAGATGCACATGTTGGAGGTTTCCATGATAGTTCATGTGGGTTTCTTTGGTTGTTCTTAAAAATTGCTTTCTTGACGGGATGTGAGGGCAGATTTGAAAGGTTGAAAGGAAGGACTAAATGAACGGCTGTGATGGGAGGAGAGTTGGTGTGGGGTCCATAGTAGAATGGACTTTGAGTCGGTGGATGTGTTGTGTGGGCCTTAATGTGTGGAAGGGCCAAGCTTTCTGTGGGGGCGGCGTAGAAAATCTTTGGTAAAGTCATACTTAGAAAAGGTATTTGCGCTGACAATTTCAAACGATTTAAAAACGAGCCGTTTCGTGTAGGGAATGTGAAAACATACCTTTTTTTTGGTTGAGAAAAGTGAAAACATTGTACAAGACTTTAATTTGAAAGGGAATCACAATATTTTCCATAATAAATTTTAAATAGTATGTTATAAAATTTGTTGTGAAAATATTAGTATGAAAATATTATCAAGTTATCAACATTGCATACTGCACGCACCCTTGACGCGATAATTACTCTATAAATATAAGTATTTGTGAGGTGTGGGGTGTGAGTAGTAAGGACTAAAGTAGAATTTTTATTTTGTATTAAAAAAAAAAGTTATGACATTGCACTTCTTTAATTTTTATCTAAGTCCAAGTCTTAAAAAAAAAAAAAGTTATCCAAGTCCAAGTCTTAAAAAAAAAAAAGTTATCAACATCGCACTTCTTTAATTTTTATCTAAGTCCAAGTCTTTCTCCTTTTCCTTCTAAAAAAAAAAAAAAAAAAAAAGGCTTTCTCCTTTTTTTATGCCATGTTTTCTGCCGTGTATGAGTTCCAGGTTGGCTGGTAAATTTCTCAGTTGCTGTATAAAGAAAATTGAAGGTTTTTTTTTTTTTTTTATTATTTTTATTTAAATTTTTAGTTGTTATAACTCAAGAAAATTGAGTTTGAGATCTTACTTATTTTTCAAAAGACAAAAGGAACTATTATTTACGTCTTCAAAAAAAAAAAAAAAAACTATTATTTACAGGGGGATGGCTCCCAAAGGTTTTCTGATTTATTTTTTTGAGTAAAATACAAAAAGACTTTTTGGTACTTGAATCAATTATAAACAAACCCAATGTACTCTTATTCAGTGTTATTTGACTCATAATCATAATATCTGTTTATCTTATTTTTGAAAATTGTGAGTGACGGAAAGTAATCACATACTATTTATATTTATAGAGGACAATTTGAATTTGACATGAGTAGTTGAATGCTAAATCCAACTAACCCCATTACCCGGTCCTTGAACTAGAGTAGTTTTAGGGTAAAAAGATCTTACTTCCACGAAGTTACTTTCAGTGGTGGTTTCTTTTTGTTTTAAATACACCATGGTAAGTGGTATTGAGTTTTAATTTTCACATTTTTATTTAGTTAATAAATGATGTGATAATTTTTCATTAAAATAAAAAAAAAATTTCAATTAAAAAGGTACTCTTACTGAGAAGTCAAACCAAGAAAACTACTTGGCAACATGATGTGTTAGTTGGTAGGTTTCTTTCAGTACAACCAATTATTCATCGCCACGCATCAGACCGAAAAGATTTATTTAAATGATGAGGAGCCATGCAATATTGGGCCGTAGGCCCAAAACAATTTTTTGGTGCCTTTGCCAACATACAAAGAAAAAGAAAAAAGTTCTAGTAGTTGAGTACAATTTGTCGACTAATAGCTTCTTCAGCTTCATCTTAACTTCCCAGTGATTTTCACGTAACTTCCTTCTTGTAATTCAGCAAATAACGAGAAAAAAAAAAAAAAAAAAACCCTCCCTGTTGTAAGTTAAAAATAAATTTGTCACCATGATGAATAGGGTCATAATTGATATGTGTAAAATAGGTGATTTCGTGGAAGTTTTCATGGTGGCTCTAATTCCAATTTTCCATAGCTGCCAGGAATTATAACTCTAAATCTTATCCAAGTTTTCCACTCTACTACATTGATTCCTAATGGAAACTGGACCCCTTAAGATAAATATAAAAGGGCTATTTAATTAAGTATCTTAGGTAATATAGGTAAGTCGTCAAAGAATAATCCGCTCTGTTTTATGAAGTAAAATCAGAAAAAAAAAAAAAAAAATCGATTATGTGTTGAAAACTTGATATAACACTTTTTTCACATAAAACTATAATTTATGAATTTATTTTGGGTATTTATAGGACGTTAATTAAATTCTAAACTAATTATACAATATATAATTGTTTTTTTAAAATGAAACTAATTATATATTATTAAATCATAGACTTATATAATACAAGTAGAATACTTTGCTAATATGATCGAATATAATTGATCTTACACATAAAAATTTTGCCTAGTACCAAAAATCAATTGATGTTTTAGTCTTATAAAAAGAGCAATTATCAAAAAATAGAACCCTATAAATTTAAATTCTACTTTATTTTTTTTTTAAAAACCAATAAATTAGGTATTCTATTCTTAAGTATTGTTTAAAAATATACAAAAATTTAGGAGTAATATAGACGTACTTGGAAGTTGGAATTAGGATACTATGTTGAAGAAGTGGGCCAAGAATTTATCATATCGTTAGCTATCGATTTCGAAGTGCAACCTGTCACTGCTAGGGACTAGAGCCCAAGGTTGGTAGAAACTGGGACACTGATTTTATTATATGCGGAAAACCAGGTCCATGACAGTGAGATTGATTCCTTCCAGCTAGGAATGTCTCTCTTTCTTAAGATGAAAATTAAAAGAAGAATGTGACACAAACCCATAACGTATAAGATTCATTAAGGTAGGTACAGACGTAGAGTACATTTGCTTCTCTAATTGAACTTGGTTATTTTGAATTCAATTTTTCTTAAAAAAATATAAATATTATTTGTGTTTTACATTTATCAATGCAATTGAAAGTTTGATTTTTTTTTAAAAAAAAAGAAAATGCTAAAATGCAAAACTGACCTTTTAAGTTTTTTCAGATTTGATTTTAATTCTTTAACTTTGCTTTCGTTCATTTCAACGCTTTAAGTTTTATATTTATTCAATTAAGGTTTTTTTGTCAACTTTTGTTAAATTTTTTTGAAAAAAAAATCTAGAAAATAATTTTCAATAATTAATTGAATTTTTTTAATTTAAAAAGTTTGAAGAAAAAGTGCCAAAAGTTGAGGGAAAATTCTTAATTGAATAAACTTGAAAATTAAAAGACTGAAATAAACAAAAACAAAGTTAGAGAACTAAAATGAAATCTAAAGAAACTTAGAGAGTCAATTTTGTATTTTAACCAAAATAAAATAAAATTAAGTGCTTGAATTTAATTAGAAAACCTAATATACTGTACTAAGTGACCACCGCATGCCCTTGGTGCGATAGTCACTCCATTACTATAAGTGCTTGTAGGGTGTGCGGGGCAATGATCAGGGAGTTTCACACATATACACCTATATTAGATTAGAGTAGAATTTCTATCTTATATCAAAAATAAAAAACAAAAAATTTAATTTAATAATAAAAAAATATGTTTCTATTAATTGTCATAGTCATACCAATAACATAAGAAATTTAATGAAAAAAAGAAAAAGAAAAATAGAATTCTAATAACCAACAATGCTGTGCAACTACAACGTACGACTTCTACCTAGCTTGCAATCCAACAAGGAAAAAAAAGATTAAAAAAACACTTCTACCTAGTCCTCTAAACCTCTTCACTAAAGAATAAAATTCATGCCTTCTTGTTGTTGGTCTTCTGGTTGTTGTCCTCTATTATAGTTGAAGTACCAACAATGGAACTGGCACTTAAAAACGATGCAAGTCGCTCATAATGTTGCTCTTTAGAACGTTGAAGCAGTTGTTGATATTGTTGCATGAGTCCAGCATAATATTCGTACACTGGTTGATTCATGTTGTAGATTCGACCAATCTTACCGGACCCTGCTAACTCATGCTCACTCTTCTTCTCAATATTTCTAGGATCATGACCCTTCATCTTTTCTATCTCATCAAAGCTTTTCTCAGACTCTGCCATATTCAACACTTTCTCTCTCGCACAGAAATTACTAATATGTCAAATTAACACACAACCCACGTATATATATTCTTTGTTTTTTTTTTCTCTCCTAAATCTGACAAGACTAGGAAAACTTGTTCATCCAGGTTAAGAGTCCGAAAAGATAAAAAAATGTAGTTTTTTTTGTATTCTAATTTCCTTCGACGAGCAAGCCTGTTCTTGTTCTTCTTGCATGACTGCATCATCTGAATGTTTTTTTGGCGAGCCCACCATTAGATGAATTGGAAACGTAATCCGAGAAAAAAATCGCTCAGTTAGTTCGAAAACTCCTTCATTGTGCTTTGTCATTGTGCGGCACAATTAATCAAATCAATAAATTACTGTATTATATATTGTTTACGGATAGAGCTTGTGTTTGAGAGCAAACCAAAAGATAGAGTAACATACACAAACCACGTGTGTGTATGTGTGTATATATATATATTCTTTTAGGGGATATAACCAGACTTCTAAGATAAAAAAATGTAGGTTTTTATTTATTTTAATTTCTATGTAAATAGCCAAAGGATTTGTAACTGAATTGACATCTTTTCATGCACAAAGTATTTGGGAGTTTAGAAAAAAAATAGTTCAAGCTGCAAGGTTAGTAGTATGTTATAATTATCTCAAAAAAAAAAAAAAAAAATTTCCATGTAGATAAGATAAAAGCCAACTATCACGGCTTTTCTATTGGACTTTAGATTATTGTGTTCAATGGGTTAGATTAGGTCCATATTGAGGGGATCTTGCGGAGATGGACTTGTAATTATTTAAAGCGTAAATGCACTTTTAATCCCTACATTTTAATTTTTTTTTCATTTTAGTCCCTATATTTTATTTTTATCACTTTTAGTCTCTAAACCAATTAACGCGGAACATTTAAGTCCTTGAAGCACTATTCCATCACCAAACTAACGGAGAAACTGGACGTGGTTGACATGGACATTAAAATATTATTAAAAAAATTATTTGGCATTTTTTAAATGCCAAAATTAAAAAAAAAATTAATTACTCAATTTTCTTTTCATTATTTGTGTTCTTCCCTGTAATCAATCTCCAGCAAAAAACAAACCCTAAACCCAGATCCTAACCAAATCCCAAACCCATATCCCCAGTAAAGCAAACCTTAGCCTTCAAACCCATAAATTTTCTTGGCAAACAAACACAAAAAAAACCCACTGGAAAAAAAAAAACCCCAAACCATCACCACCGAATAAAAGAACATGAAGATCAAACCCAAGCAAAAGAATAGAAACCCAGCAACCAAATGTTTTGATTAGGAACTAAATGTTGCACAATGTTTATGTGTTACAGAGAGAGAGAGAGAGAGAGAGAGAGAGATAACTGATACTCTACTAGTGTTTCAGATTCAGAGCTAAAGGGAGTGACAGTGAGTAATGTTGGTCCAAGACTGTTCTAGTTCAGCCCCGAAATCACCGAAAGGTCCAAAATCCAAGCTCAGAAATACTTTACAAAACCGCTTCTCTAAGGCCAAAGCTCTCGATTTCTCAACATGGTTTTCTGACAACCTTTACAAGATCATCACCGTCCTCCTTTTCATCGCCACCGTCACCGCCCTCTTCTTCCTCCGAAATGTCGGCGACACTGCCACTCTCCTCTGCTTCGAAACTCAGGCCAAAAATATCGAGAAGATCCAATTCCCTAATGTTAATTGGAATTCAATTTCACCCATTGCCGACAAGTCCCCTTACGTTAATTTTCAAACAGAACGTTGGATCGTCGTTTCGGTCTCCAATTACCCAACCGATTCGCTCTGAAACCTCATCAAGATCAGAGGCTGGCAAGTCCTCGCCATCGGTAATTCCAAAACGCCATCAGATTGGCCCCTCAAAGGTGCGATTTTTTTGTCTTTGGAACAACAAGCACAGTTAGGTTTTCATGTTGTGGATTTTCTTCCTTATGATTCTTATGTTAGAAAAACTGTTGGGTATTTGTTTGCGATCCAACACGGTGCGAAGAAGACGCCGATGATCGTGGAGATGTGATTGATGGGTTTGGGGTTTGGTTGCTGGGTTTCTATTCTTTTGCTTGGGTTTGATCTTCATGTTCTTTGATTCGATGGTGGTGATTTGGGGTTTTTTTTTTCCAGTGGGTTTTTTTGTGTTTGTTTGCCAAGAAAATTTATGAGTTTGAAGGCTAAGGTTTGCTTTACTGGGGATATGGGTTTCGGATTTGGTTAGGATCTGGGTTTAGGGTTTGTTTTTTGCCGGAGATTGATTACAGGGAAGAACACGGGAAGATCACAAATAATGAAAAGAAAATTGAGTAATTAATTTTTTTTTAATTTTGGTATTTAAAAAATGCCAAATAATTTTTTTAATAATATTTTAATGCCCACGTCAGCCACGTCCAGTTTCTCTATTAGTTTGGTGACGGAATAGTGCTTCAAGAACTTAAATGTCTCGCATTAATTGGTTTAGGGACTAAAAGTAGTAAAAATAAAATGTAGGGACTAAAATGGAAAAAAGTCAAAATGTAAGAACTAAAAGTGTATTTACGCCATTATTTAATGATATGGGCCCAATATATTTATGGTATGTTTGGAATGGATCCGAGGAAGATGCTTTATTAAAGTTCTTTACTATTGCCTTGCTCTTTTTGCTGTATTTTGTTGCGGGTTTCTTCGTAAATTGCACAAATTCAATTCCTTTTCTTTTTTCTTTTCTTTTTTATTTTTCTGACAAAAAAGAAAGAATTAGTATTTTTATAACCTTATATGAACAATGAATTTTCAAATTTTCAATTTTATGTAGTTTTTGAATCTCTAGTGGGAAAGAATCTTGTAATTTATAGCGGATGAAAGGAATATTAAGAAACTACAATTTTCTCCCCAAACATTTAAAAGGAATTCAAGCACTTCTTTGGCTACAACAAAATTTCATAACATTTTCACAATAAGCCAATATATCAGCTAACCAAAAGTCAAAATAAATTAATTAATAATAAAAAGATTACACTAGAACTCATCATAGCTAAAAATAATATTGTTGTGAGATTTTGTTGCATTTATATTTCATAAAATTTCTATATATCAAATGGTTTCACAGGCACATATTATACATGATTTAAAAAATAATGACAAAAAATAACACTTAACTCCAAATTATCAAAATAATATACACTTTTGTGTTGGAAAATGATTCTTATTACTTGAGATGTCATAGTTATTAAAGAAACAATACGGATTTATTTCTTAGACATATAAATTATCAATATTATTATTCAAAATTTCTAATAACTTGCATTCATTTTTAGGCTCCAAAATGCAAACCTTTGTAAGTAGGGCTGTACATCCAACCCACCAATCTAACAAAATTGGTCCAACCCGATATAACTTTGGAATATGATTTGAGAATATTAGGATAATTGTATTAATTTATTGAAGAAGGGGACTCAACCCACCTACCTAATTATTCCAACTTGACCCGAGTTGTGTTGGTTTCTACAATTTTGATGGGTTTGGTTGGGTTAATTTAAAGAACCCTCCAACTTGTTACATGCAAACCCCTATTTGTGAGTATGTAATTTGGTTAACTTGCAATTCTTTCCCAAATAGTAATCTCGTGGGCCTTGTTTAGATGAAATGATGGGCTTTGCGGCCTAGGCCCATGACCCCGAAAAAACACCCTTAAGTCTTTAGTAGGATTCAGAGAATTGCAGTCATTGTTATTGTCTCTTCTTTCTCTTTCTCTCCTTTTTTTTTTTTATTATTTAATTTTTTTAAACTAACTAAAATGGTTGTGATTAGAGTAGATTCTAATTAGCTAAAATGGAAAAAAAAAAGTTTTCTATTGACAAATAAGTAATCAAGGATCGAATCCCACTCTATCATATCTATTAAAAAAATTGGTTGAGATCCAAGATAGTAAAGTTTATATTGAAAAGCTTTTACAACATAATCAGTGATGAAGGATAAATTAGAACAAAAAAGCTTTTTCAATTTTCACTCAGCATGCTTACATGATGGATATTCGGTCAAGAACTCGCTTATCCAATGTTTTCTCAAGATCAAGATGATAGGCCAAGAATGTATTAACCCATTTGGTAAATTAATTAATTAATTGTCCAAGTTAATTAATTAGATTCAATTACATGCAATAAGCGTGGTAGCACAAACAAATCACCAACTAAGTTAAATGCAGCAGAAAATAAATTTGACATAGGTGATTTGTTTACGAATGGGAAAAATCATCGAGGCAAAACTCCACTGGGTGAATTTAAGGTCACCACTCCCGAGAATCCACTATTATCAAAACAAGCGGTTACAAGTAAAAGAAATCCCAGTACCTAATACCAACCTACAGTTGAACCTTTACCCCAATACCTAATTGGACTTGCAATGTAGTGACAATCTCTCCTGGTAATGCACGGCTCCAAGTACGTGACTAACCAATCGATGCATGGATCCAAATACGTGACTAACACACCAACTTGAGAAAAATGTTGGTTGCAAAGTTCTTCAGTTCATCCAAATGATGAAGATCAAGAAACTCCTTAGTTACAAAACCCTTAACGCAAAGACGCAGCAGCTTCTACAAAGAATATGATGAATTAGGGCAATTGTCTCCGGTCACAATATGCATGCACAATGACTTTGCATCAAGTTGCATAACCTTGCATCACATTTGATGGCCCTTAAAATAATCCTTATATATGTTTAGGGTTATGAGAAAAGAAACATTACACAAATAACTTGGATATGCTTGAAAAAACAGATCTGGAAATCTAAATTTCGTAATTCTCGATAGATACTGTTTTTGTCGAGCAACTGTTGAGATTCCTTATTAAACCTCGATAGATATTATCTGTCGGGTTTTAATGAACAACACTTCTTCACTTGTTTCTTGGACAGGCATGCATGGCTTCAATACTAGACTTGAACTCTTGTTCCTTGAAGTACTAAACTCATCATAGATCTACCCAATTACAGGTAAAGTGCGTTTTGTCAAAGGATTAGCCAATTTACAATAACATATGTCCTAACAAGTTCCACATATATCCTAATACAAGATATGTTGGGTTCCAAACTGTCTCAATTAATAAGAAGATTTTGGCAAAATAAAGGAATTGAAATGTAAGTGAAATGTACAGAAAAGATAATCGAATGACAGATAAAAAACTTTTGAATAAAGTCAATCAACTTATTTGCATTAATTGAGTTGTTTTTACAATTGATTTTGAGCCCCAAGCCTTACGAATAACTTGGAGATAGTTTTACAGTAAAGATTATATGAAATTGCAAGAAAAATATGAGGAAACTACTAGAGCCCAAGGTTGGTTGAAACAAAGAACCACTCTTTGGACTTTGACAGTGAACTACTCCTTATAGCAAAGAAAAACTGTCCTTAGAAATCCAATGGATTCTAAATCTTCAGACTTCAGAAGGTAAGCATGTTGCTATCAATTGCATACCATATGGACATATATTGTAAAAACTTCCTGTAAAAAATGGAAGAAAATAAAAAGATGGTTATAATCTATATTTATATAATATTTAAAAGTTGAAGTATAATATTTATTGATTTCATGCTCAGTTTTGTCAATTCAGTCTATTTTGGTCCATTCAATTTATTTCAATCCATTTTAGTTTATTTAATCCAATTCAATCTACCTTGGTCCGTTAGTCTATTTCAGTACTTTGGAGCTTTCTTGTCATGACAATAGAAGTAATACAATTTTATTTGTGTTTCTATACATTTTATTTTATTTTATTTAGCACTATTAGTTCTTCTGCAACCCCACACGATGAATGAACCAAGTTAAAAATTACGTTGCTGTGGTCCTCCATTACTTGAAGTATTAATATTGATGAAGCATGAAAATCAGTAGGTTGAAATACTTCGGGCGACGGTAATGGCTGTGAGTCCTGAAAAGAAAGAAAAAATTGTCAAAGGTGACTGGTGTGACCCGACCAAGGACCCTCTAACGGTGAAGTCAGTTTTCTCTCTAGAACACAAGAAAAGAAAAGAGTGAATGGTCTGGACTTACCCTGGGTGAATAGGATTTACTCCTTTTATAGATAGTTAAATGTGGGTCTACTTGTTTGGATCCACCACCATCGTGAGTGATATTGGTGGTTGATAAAGAAAATGGGCTATATGGAGTGTTGTATGTGGAATTCCTTCCATGTATCATGCAATGTGTCGTATTTTGTTTATGTGAATCTAATGGAGTATTTCCCACAAAACTCACCAAGTATAATTTGGTTGTCCATGTACTTGTCGTCTGTAGATAATCTCGTCTATAGAGAACTCCCTTCATTGTATAACTTAGTCATCAATGGACAAGTGTTTTTGTACACTCTCGTTCTTGGACGAGTTGATATAAGTTTGGCTACACTTTGGACGACGACATAGGGACGAGTAATACTTGTGTTGATCTCCATCAGTTGCCCCATTGTCCTTGTGTTGTCTGTCAATTTTTTTTTTTTTTAATTTCGAATTTTCGAATTTTTGAATTTCATATTCGATTGTCGACACGTGGCGTGATCTCGAGGTCTATCAATCATGTCGTTTCGTCCTTTAAGAAAAGTGCCACGTGTTTTCTTCTAGTTGGTCGCGTCGTTTCCTATGACCGGCTTTGTTGCCTATAAATAGTAGAATTTCTGTCCTACCCTTTCGCATTTCTCATATTTTCTTCTTTGACATTTGTTGTTCAGCGCCTTGTCTAGAAGTCTTCCTGCATCCTTAGGCCTTCTTCGTTTAGAGCCAAGTATCTTCTCCATCTCGTCTTTAGGTTTTCCTTTAGTTTTTCAAGATGTCTGAAATCATAGTATCTTCGTCTAGTAATAGCGATAATAGGGAGATAGACGAGTATCATGATAACTCTAGTGATAGTGGCTCTAGTAGTAGTAATGTAGTAGAAGTAGTGGTAGTAGTAGTAGCGGAGGGAATACTATGGACGAGCAATATACGTCTGGAGTTCTTGGGGTTCCTTTAGAAGTCCTTCAAGAGGAGCTAAGGACGAGGGTGGCTTTGGGGTCACATGCTGGTACCTCCACTAGCGCTCCTTCGTCCACCACCCCAAATGAAGTAGAAACTATTTATAGCTGTGCTGTAGGTGTCCCTTTTAAGATTGATGAAAGAAGACTTACTTCCCTTAGAAGTTGATACCAAATTCCAAACGAGCTTAACCCTAGATTAGCCGTTCGTAGCGAGTGGTGTTGTGACCCTCGTTTTGGGGTAGGTATTTATGAGGCCTATCTTTTGGGGGGACTTAGGTTGTCTCTCAATGCTTTTGCCAGAGAAATACTTTCTAGGTTAGGTTTAGGAATTTGTCAGCTTAACCCCAATGCATGGAGGCTCATTGTCTCTATGAAGATCTTATGGAGGGAAGTGTTTAAGGGGGATCATCCTCTTACTGTGGACGAGTTCCTCTATTGTTACAAACCTTCTGAAATTAGTCAATCCTTGGGTTTTTACCAGTTCTTAGCCAAGGGCACAGATTGTAGATTAATTAAGTCCCTCCTCACGTCTGATAGGAACTAGAAGACAGAGTTCTTCTTCGTCTCTGGTTTTTGGGCTGAGAACCCTGTCGAGGTAGGTAGGGATCCATTTCCTCCCTATATTAGTGAGATAGGAAACCTTCGTCCAGAAGGTATGCTTCTTTCTACTCATTATCTTCTATCTTTTATTGTATTCGTCCAAAAGGTATGCCTTTTTTTTTATTTTTTTTTATTTTACAACTGTACGACGACCTTCTCTAAGCAAATTCTACCTTGAGCATGTCCAACAAGCTCATCTATTCACTAACAGAAGCTTCCACTCTTTAGGCACTCTACAGCGTCTTGCCACTTGGGGACTTGGGCCTAAACCGTCTGCTGAAACTTTAGCTCATGAACTTACTACGCGTAGACATAAGCTTTTTTACTTAAAAATTTTTTCTTACTTGTTTTACTCAAGCTCTAACATCCTTTTTCTTTGCAAGGATAGCAACTATGAAAGAAAACAAGGGGAAGGGCTTGGCAGACGAGGAGACCATGCAAGAGACCCATTCTAGCCTCGTCCAGTTGCTGGAGATAGGAGGAAGACTTTGTCCAAGACGATTGACTTGGGAAATCTTCCAAGTCGTCGAGGCCACAAGAAGGCAAAACACGGGTCGTCTAAGTCTGGAGTCGTCAAGCCTGGTTTTGTCGTCCCTCATGCTTCTAAACAGCCATCTATACAAATACTCAACTTGGACTCATCCATCCCTACTGGAGCTACCCCGTCCAAGCCTGCTGTAACCACTTCATCTCAGCCTCCCAAAAGCGCTCTTATGAATCTTCTTGAAAATGAGGATCTCGCTTAGGAAAGGTTTCAACAAGCTGTGACCGACGAGGACATTGCAGTGTGCTATGACATGTCCTTGAAAGAGTTTGAACATTCTATTATTCATGATCTCTTCAAGGTATGTTTTTATGTATTTGTCATTATTTTTTGTCTTGTACCATACTTCACATTTCTTGTCTAATTATTTTTTCCCAATAGGCCATGTCAAAGTTCATGGAAGCGTCCAAGCAGGCTACTGAGATGGACCATGAAAGGGTTAGGCTGGAAGCAAGGGTTCATGAAGTGCAGGCTGACTGTAGGAGTAGAGTTGAGTTAGTGGCTAAAGCTACGGATGAGGTGAAGGAGTTGAAGAACCTCGTCGAAGAGCTTAAGGTGGATGCTGTTAAGAAGGACACTCGTCTTGATCACCTACAAAAGAGGAATGACGAGCTCCGTATCCTTCTTGAGAAGGCCAAAGGAGAAGCCATCATGGATTTTAGGGCATCCAGCGAGTTCGCTGATCTTTTAGATAAAAACTACGCTGCTGGTTTTGAGGATTTTCGCATGGACGCCGCAGAGCATTTCTTTGAGGTTGACTTTAGCTCTATTAAGCTCAACATTGGTGCTGCAAGCTCTCTCCTCCAGACGAGTTCTAAAGATGTTAATATTGAAGACGATGCCACAACCCAGCCTGCTCATAACGACCTTACTTCTGGAGAAAATCCCCCCCAGTAGTTTATGAAGGAATTTTGAAGTTTTTATTTACCTTGTTGTAGTAGTTTTTTTTTATGAGATCCATTGTTTTGGATCATTCAAATTTGTTTAAGTACATTTGACTCGTCCTTACTTTTAGACAAGTCTTGATACAATTGCTTTTTTAGGCTTAACTTAAGGGTTTTTGGACGATAGTCGTCTACCCTTTTATCTATTTTGTTGATTTCCAAGTATTTTCCGTCTATATTTCTCATCCTTAGACTTATCTTTGGAATTTAACTTGGTTATGTTATCCATAATTTGGATTGGTTGGATGTGTCGTCCATGAAAAATGTTGCATGCATGCTTTTCTTTTGTCTCTAATCCTTTTTGGACGAGTTTTATTGGGAAGTTTGTTCTTTCCCTTGGTCATTGTCTCTTATGAAAATTTGCTTCCTTTTTATTAAGGATAGCTTATGACGAGATATCTCTGCGTCCAGAGATTTTAAATGTCTGTCATTTCATTTGGATGTTGATTTTATAGAATCATGAACACTTAAATTAGGAAATTCAAGTTGCTTTATACACAACATCTGTACACAACATCGTCTGTGGATGTACAACATCTGTACACAACATCGTCCGTGGACGTTAAGGACATAGTATATAGCGTCGTCCAAATAGTCCGTCCATGCTAATACTTAGTCATTTTTTAGGGAATTTAAATTACTTTATGTACAAAGGGACTTAGTTCATGACACCGTCCATAGCACATGCCAGTAACTAGTGCTTTTTAGGGAATTCAAATACTTAAAAACATAACATACTATTCTAAAACATAAATACTGAAACATAATATAAACAAACTTTTTAATCTTGTCCATGTTGACCTTCTTGATGAGTTACTTTCACTGATAGTACTTCCTCAAATGCTCCACGTTCCATGGGTGTTCCAACTTCCGTCCATCTAGGGCCTCTAAGTAGTATGAACCTCGCCTTTTGGAATTGATAACTCTGTACGGTCCTTCCTAATTAGGTCCCAGCTTTCCATAAGCAGGGTCCTTAGTGGCTAAGGATACCCTTTTTAGGACGAGGTCCCCAATACTGAACTGTCTCAGCTTTACCAACGCATCATGGTACTTAGTCATCAGATTCTTGTAACGTGCCACCATCTACTCTGCGTCCATCCTCACCTCGTCAATGAGATCAAGGTTTAGACGAAGCTGTTTTTCATTTTCCTCCTCCTTATAATGGGCCACCCTGTAATTGGTTAATCCAACCTCCGTTGGTATCACTGCATCACTTCCATATGTTAGCTTAAAGGGAGTCTCTCCAGTAAAAGTCCTTACCGTCGTCCTATATGCCCAAAGGACACTGGGTAATTCATTTGGCCATATCCCTTTTGCCCCCTCAAGCTGAGTTTTGATGATCTTCAACAAGGATCGGTTTGTAACCTCAGCCTGTCCGTTGGCTTGGGGGTGGGCGGGTGTGGAGTGGTTATTCCTAATTTCCAACTACTCACATAATTCCCTAAAAGGTGTATTGTCAAATTGTTGTCCATTGTCTAAGATGAGTACCCTAGGGATCCCAAATTAGCAAATGATATTCTTCCAAACGAAGCTTCTGACATTTTGTTGAGTGATTTTTGCCAAGGGCTCTACTTTCACCCATTTGGTGAAATAATCAATCCCTACCACTAAGAACTTCATTTGTCTCGTCCCCATGGGAAAGGGACCAAAGATGTCAAGTCCCCACTGGGCAAAAGGCCAAGGAGCCACCATTGGGGTAAGATATTCTGATGGTCGCCTAAGGATGTTGCTGTAGCGTTGACATTTATCACACGCTTTGGCATAAGCTTTGGCATCCGCTTGCATGGTCGGCCAGTAATACTTTGCACGGACTATCTTAGGGACTAGTGATCTGGCTCCCGAATGGTTTCCACAGGTTCCTTCATAGATGTCCCTCAAGACATAATGGGACTCATCTGGAGTCAGACATCTCAAGTAAGGTTGAGAAAAAACCCCTTTTATATAACACCTCGTCCATGAGGACAAATTTCGCAGCTCTTATCTTTAGCTTCTTTGCTTCTTCTGTATCTTCAGGGAGTACTTCATCTTTGAGATTAGACACAATTGGGGTGGTCCAATTGGCAACTCCATCTATCTGATTTACTTCTAGAACATCTATGCTTGGAACATATTGGACTTTAACCTAATCACCTATCGTCTCATCCGAGGACGCCGTCTTGGCTAAGACATCAACTTCTGTATTCTCTTCCCTTGGTATTTGTTGAAATTGGGCTGTTGTAAAGCCTTTGATGCATTGCTTAACTTTTTACAAATATCTCTTCATTCATTTTTCTCCGGCTTCACACGTCCCATTTACTTGACCTATAACCAGCTGTGAATCTTCATGGACAAGGATTGATTCCGCCTCGAGTGATTTGGCTAATTCCAAATCCTGAAGTAAGGCTTCGTACTCTGCTTCATTATTGGTTGTCTGGAATTGTAGACGGATGGCGTACTCCAAATGATCTCCTTCTGGTGATTGAAAGATGATCTCAATTCCTCTTACATGCTGTGTGGACGATTCATCAACATGGATGACCCACTGCTTTGCCCCTTGGTCTCCATTTTGCTGATTATTGGCAGGAGTAAATTCAGCAATGAAGTCTGCAAGGACTTGTACTTTTATTGCTTCTCTTGGCTTATACCGCACATCGAACTCGCTGAGTTCCACTGCCCACTGGATCAATCGTCCGGTGGCCTCTAACTTATTCATAACTTTCTTTAACGGATGATTAGTCAGGACGTTGATTACATGGGCTTGGAAATAAGGTCTAAGCTTTCTTGCTGCTGTCACCAATGAAAATGCTAACTTCTCCATTGGTGGATACCATCCTTCATCTCCTCTCAAGACTTTGCTAGTGTAGTAGACGGGCTTCTATATCTTCCCCTCTTCCCTAATCAAAGCTGAGCTTAGTGCATGGGGAGACATTGCTAGATAGAGATACAACTCCTCTCCTGGTTTGGACGGGCTCAGTAGCGGGGTTGAAGCAAGGTAAGTCTTCAAGTCTTCAAAGGCTTGTTGACACTCGTCCATCCATTCGAACGCTTTCCTTAATACTCTGAAAAATGGCAAATACTTGTCGGTGGCTTTTGAAACAAACCTATTAAGGGCCGCCACTTGTCCAGTAAGGCTTTAGACATCTTTAATATTCTTCGGAGGTTCCATGTTCAAGATTTCTTGGATCTTATCAAGGTTTGCCTCAATCCCCCTTTGTGAAACCATAAAACCAAGGAATTTCCCTGATGCCACTCCGAAAGCACATTTTCTTGGGTTCAGCTTCATCTTATACCGCCTAAGTGTATCAAAGGTCTCTTGAAGATCGTCCAAATGCTGCATCTCCTTCGTACTCTTCACCAGCATATCATCCACATATACTTCAACATTTCGCCCAATTTATGGACAAAACATGTAGTTGACTAACCTTTGGTAGGTAACTCCTGCATTTTTCAACCCGAATGGCATAACTTTATAACAAAACAAACATTGGCTTGTGATGAAGGATGTTTTCTCCTGGTCCGCCTCGTCCATCTTGATCTAGTTGTACCCTGAGAATGCATCCATAAAACTCAATAGTTGGTGTCCAGTTGTTGAATCCACCAACTGATCAATGCGTGGAAGAGGATAACTATCTTTGGTGCATGTCTTGTTTAAATCTGTGAAATCTACACACATCCTCTATTTCCATTAGCCTTCTTGACCATCTCTACATTAGTTAGCTAGTCAGGGTAGTAGACTTCGCGAATGAATTCCGCGGTGATTAATTTATGAACTTCTTCTTTGATGGCATTATCTCATTCTAGAGCAAGCACTCTCTTCTTTTGACGAACAAGCTGGTAAGATGAAGATACGTTTAGACGATGGGTAATCACGTTCGGGTCAATCCTAGGCATATCTTCATGGCTCCAGGCGAAAACATCTGTGCTTCTCTTAAGGAATCCAACAAGATCCTGCTTTGTCTTCTCTTCCATACTTGTCCCAATCCTGGTAAACTTCTTCGGGTTGGACTCGTCTAACGGCACATTTTCTAATACTTCAATCGGTTCAGCTAACATTCTTCTTTCTTCAATGTTCGTCTGCATTTGCTCGTCCATGGCAAGCATTGATAAGTAACACTCTCTAGCAGCTAACTGATTTCCTTGTACTTCTCCAATGCCATACTCTGTTGGGAACTTGACAGACAAGTGGTAAGTGGACGTTGCGGCCCTCCAACTATTCAGAGTTGGTTGTCCAATGATGGCATTATATGAAGATGAACAATCCATAACAAGGAAATTTACTTCTTTATTGATTTGTCGTGGGTAAGAGCCAACTACAACCGGTAGGGAGATCGTACCTACTGGTAGAACTTTCATTCCTCCAAACCCAATCAATGGTACATTCACTGGATGAAGTAACTCCTTGTTAATCCTTATTTATTGAAAGGCTGGATAATAAAGGATGTCTGCTGAGCTCCCATTATCTATTAACACCCTTCTGGTCGTATAATTTGCAATCGCCAAAGTGATGACAATCGCGTCGTCATGAGGATGGTGCAATCGTCTAGCGTCTTCGTCCGTGAAAACAATGGCTTGCTCATCTTCTCTGATCATCCTTGGTGGTCGTCCAGATATCTGAACATTCTGAACTTCCCGTAGATAGGTCTTCCTAGCTCTGGACGAGTGATGAGAATGCAAAATGTCATATTTTTCTCCCTTAATGTTTAGTCTTTTATACTTATTTGGTGCCTAAATTTTACTCATTATTCTTATATTTTGATTTAGGATGCAAATGGAGGCATTAAGGGCAAAACGAAGCTAATTGGGCGATTTTGGACAGTTTCGACATCACTTCTTAATTAGGGCATAACTCTCTCATTCGAGCTCCGATTGAGATGATTCAAGATGCTATGGAACGCCAAGAAAAATCTCTACAACTTTAATGTTTTGAGTTTTGAGAGATACTGGTTGCATCAAGGTCGAAATCGGGCTTGAAGTTGCTGTACCTGCACTGCTGATGTTCTGGAACATTCCTTAGCCTGCAATTCTAATACACGGATCTGATGCGATTTATTTTTGAAAGCTTCCAGATCTGGTGCACGAAAATTCTAGCTGAAAACACCACTTTCCTAGTTATATTAGGTCTTTATTTTATTTTTAATATTTTCCTTAATTAGTTAGATTTGGATATTATTATTTAGAATATTTTTAGGAGATTTTGTAGGCTTCTGAAAGGGGGAATTAATGTGTAAAAGGGGGAGGAAAAATCAGACTTCACACACGCCTCTCTCTCCCCTCTTCTCTAACTTCTCCTTCGAGTTTTCATCATGGCCCTACGTGGCTAAACTTTGATAATTGGTCGAAGGAAACGGAAGCCTCAGAATCAATAAAATTGTGAGATCTAATTTGTTTTTATTGTTCAATTTATGCTTTGAGTATCGGATGTTCTTCTGTGCCTATTTTCATGATTGTCTCGTTTAATTACTAGGAGGCCTACTAGTTTATTATTCGTTACAATCTACTGCTAGGTTAGATATCAAATCCGTAATTGTTTGATCCCTCTAATTTGTGAAGCAACCAAGATTTTATGATTTGCTATGTCAAAAACTATTAAATCTTAGGAAGAGTGCTCAACTAAATTAAATGCAACTGCTTGTGCTTGTGTTGTTTAGCTTCATCAATCTCTCTAATTCTTAAGGCTATTGCTAGATTAAACCTTTAGCGCTTGTCTTGGATTGTTTAGTAGTTAGGGTTAATTAGATCGCTTGTTTTCTAATTAACTGCGACTAAGGAGAGATAGGAAAATAGTTCTAACAGTGAATATTCAAAGTGTGAAGTGATATATACTTGCATCGATGATCAGTTTTAAAATTCCGATGGTGGATGTTGACTTAGACCAAGGTTTGTTTTTTGATTGATTTCGATATTTTAGTTTGAATTGTTCCTTAGTTGTTTTTCTTAAAATTGTTTTCGTTAGACACAACCCCTCCCCCCCCCCCCATCATTGTTCACGTAGCATAAAACTAGGCTAGATACTTTCCGTGGGAACGATCCTTACTCACACCACTACATGTATTTTTAGGAGTATAAGTTTTATTTTTGGTTGCCTGCGATAGCACACCAACGAGCTTCCTGTTGACATGCCCCCTACAATAATCTTTATTTCTCCAAACGGTGGACGTATTAGTTCCTCTGTCTTGCTTTTCATTAGGTGTCTCTCATCCTTATGATCTCGTCTAAGGAAATTTTTCAATTTTCCTTATTTGATGAGAACTTCAGTCTGTTGCTTCAAGTCATAACACTCATCTGTATCATGCCCACGGTCGCGATGAAAGCGATAATACTTACTTTTATTCCGCTTGCTAAGATCTCCCTTCATTCTTTCTGGCCACTTCAAGGATGGATCATCTTTTATCTGCATCAACACCTGAACAAGTGAAGTGTTCAGAGGAGTATAATTAGAGTACCGTCTTGAAGACGATCCTGCCTTCTTGCCATCGCGATCTCTTTTCTCTCCAACTTTGGCTTTCTTTGGATGAGGACCTTACTATGAATGGTGTACATAACCACTTTCTAACCTTTCCCCTTTCTTTTTCTTCTTGGCAATAATGGCGTCTTCTGCGTTCATGAAACTTTAAGCTGAATGTATCAACTCAGCCATCGTCCGAGTCTCCTGGTCGTACAGCTTATGAATTAACAAGCCCGAACTGACTTCATTGTAGAAAGCTGCCAAGAGAATCTTGTCATCCATCTCGTCCACCAATAAGGCTTCTCTGTTAAAACGACTAATGAAAGTGCGTAAACTCTCATTTTCTCCTTGCTCTATGTTCAACAGGCTGGACGAAGAACACTTCTGCCTTTGTCCCCCTACAAAGTTGTTGATGAACAACTTACTTAACTCTTGGAAGGAAGTTATGGTATTTGGTGGTAGTTTACTAAACCATACTCTAGCTGGACCTTCCAAAGTTGTAGGAAAGGCTTTGCACATAATTTCATCTGGAACACCTTGAAGATGCATAGTTGTCTTGAACGTGGAAATGTGATCACCAGGGTCACGTGTCCCGTCATACGAATCCAGGGCCGGTATTTTGAACTTGGAAGGCAAAGGATGATTGGTGATGGATGCAACAAAGGGGGAATCTGTCCTGGGGACGAGATCACCCATATGGTTCACTCTTCTCATGGAATCCTTCATTTCTTCCATAGCTCTCTTCATTTGATCCATCTCTGTCTCCAAATGTGGTACCCTACGAGTGATGGCGCCCCTGGACTGGTCCCCTTCAACATTGTTCTAAACACCTTCACATCCTGAATTTTGGCCTCATTCTTCACCATGTTGTTGACGTTGCCTGTTAACTTCTCTAGTTAACTCTTGGTTTTGTTGCGTCAGTTCTGCCATCGCTGTCGCCATGGACTATAATTGTTGTTGGACAGTCATGGGGGGTGGTGGTATGTGATTTGGTTGACTGGAGGCATTTCCACTCTTCTGGTGTCTTGGACTAGTAGCCATTGACCTAGTCTGAACCATGCAGCCTTTTTGTCTTGGAAAACAAAAAAGTTGATAGAAACTCTCTCTTTTCCCATAGACGATGCCAACTAGTGAAGCACAAAAATCAGTAGGCTGAAATACTTCGGGCTACGGTAATGGTTGTGAGTCCTAAAAAGAAAGAAAGAACTGTCAAAGGTGACTAGTGTGACTCGGCCAAGGACCCTCCAACGATTAAGTCAGATTTCTCTCTAGAACACAAGGAAAGAAAATAGTGAATGGTCTGGACTTACCCTGGGTGAATATGATTTACACCTTTTATAGAGAGTTAAACGTGGGTCTACTTGTTTGGATCCACCACCGTTGTGGGTGATGTTGGTGGTTGATAAAAAAATGGGCTATATGGAGCGTTGTATGTGGAATTCTTTCCACGTATCATGCAACAGTATCAAGGACACTAGAGTAAGCCAAGGCACATTTCATGATGCCATAAACAAGCAACATAGTTTAATAAGTTGAAATTGTTCTACTTTTAATTTGAATGAGATGCCACTAAGTAAATAATCCTATTCATGATTATAATGTCTAAAGCTTGAGGCATGACAATGGTAGTGCAAACATAGAAAATCTGAATTTACAACATGATTCTATTAGAAGTAAAAGAACTATCTACCAATCTAACCTACTAAACTTAATGTCTACAACAGAGAGAGAGACTATTATTTGGGCATTGATTTTTGTTGATAAATATATGGAGAGCAGCTCTCATAAAGGCATTATAATAATGGCAATAATTCCGTAAGAGTACAAGCCTCACAGCTCAGATAGAGATATCATGATGAGTAAAAACTCCTCGCACTACGGTTTCTAGAAATATTAAGAGTAAGCTCTCTCCTTACAAGAAATCCAAGGATGTCAAGCATTGAGAGTTGAGACGCTGAAATCAACCCCTCCAATACGGTAAGTATTTGTTTCACAAAATTCAATTTTTAGGTCATCCATCCATTAGTTTGTCCCACCAAATCAGTATGCTGACCTGGTGTGAGTGCGGGTTATAAAATACTTTCCCCTCGATGACTAGTTAATGGATTTGTCATTTATCTATATCTATATATATATATATATATATATATATATATTTCCTTTCAATTCAGGCGTTTTTACTATAGTATATTTAGAAATAATTTTGTATGTAGTTTCTCACAAAATTTCCTTTGCTAGATTAATTTTTTGATTTTACCTTTTTTCTCGTGATTTATTTTGTTTACATGGAAGTCATAAAGTTATTTCTAATCATTTCTTTATCTAAGAATATTAATAAAGGTATTTTTGTAATCATGCTATAGACTTGAATATAAATATATGCTAAGGTGGGAGCTTAACTGATAAAATCTCTCTCTCTCTCTCATATTGTCATAGTTTACAACTCAACTTGGTGTCAAATTGTCAATCCCTTTGTTTGGATGGATGATATTTTTCATAAAACTTTTAGCTCGTGCCTCCTTTCAGTAATTGTCTTTCAAGCTAGACTCATTTGATTTCTATACTCAAACTTGAGGGAGAGTGTTACATTACTTCTAGGTTTTTTTTTTTTTTTTTTTTTTTTTTTAATATAATATTAGCAAATTAATAAGGATATTTTTGTAAACATACTATATAAACCCTGTTATAAATATATGCTAAGTTAAGGGCATGACAAACACCTAAACTCTCTCTCTCTCTCTCTCTCTCTATATATATATATTATTCCTCTTTTCTCTTAACCCTAATTTCATAATTTACAATTCAATTGAAGTTATGATTTATTATTTCTAAAGTAACATTTTAGTAGTTGTTGCTCAAAAGATAATCATAAATATCATTTTAAATTTGAAATAGAGAAAAAATCCAATTATAATTCAAATTAAAGTCTAAAATGATTAGAATCATTTTGGTCATTTTGGTCCACTTTGGTTCATGTCGGTCCATCTTACCCATTTAGGTCCATTTAGTCCAGTTTGGTTCACTTCAGTCCACTTAGGTTTCGTTGGTCACTTTGGCTATATGTTGCTCTTCAATCCATGATACTCCTTAAATATACAAAAATATGATAAAAATAACATAAGAAATAAATTAAAACAATGTAAAATAATTGAACTGTTTAGTTAGTGTAATGCATATTTCTTTTGTACTTTTTCTTATATTTATCTACATAAAACTTTTTACAAGTTCTAGAAGGGCTTAAATTGATTAGAATGGAGAAGGTTAATATATGAAGATTGAGAAATATTGTCAAGATAGTAGCAACAATGTTTTGTAATGTAAAACAATTTCGATAGCATTGCTTAGAGGACCAAAATTATTAAACACTGGTTGTAGACCCGCATGTTGCATGTGATAATTTTTTAGGTAAAAAAACTAATTTAGTCCCTAGACTTTATAAAGAGTTTTTTTTTTTATTTTTTTATTTTTTATTTTTATTTTTTTATATAAATAGTTTTATCATATTTTTCATAATCATGTCTACAACGTTTTTTTATCATTATCATATATTTATTGGTTGATGATTTGCATAATATAGACATTAAATAAGAGGAAGAACTATTCATTAGATTTTTTTAAGTCATGGTGTATGAAGATTATGATTATATACATACATACATACATACATACATATATATATATAATTTCTAAATATAATTTCTAAATTATTGAAGAACATCTCATTTTTAGTTATGATAGGAAATATAATTTCCCTAGTTAAAGTTTGATTAGTTTTAAGTTTAAATTTTGTATTATTATATTTAATTGTTGATTATTGATTTAATTAAGTGAATGTAATGGTTAATTTTATTGCAATATAAAGTTTTCAATGTCCACTATATAGCCATCTCTATTTTATTTCTTATTCTCTTGACCACCTTTTTATTTTCCAAATAACGGTTATTAATAGACGTTTGATTTCATTTCTTTTTTTCTTCCTTCATTATGCTTTATTACTTTGTATGTTCTCTTGCTAGTTGTAAATTTTATGGTTATCAATAAGAAATAGATATCACGGATGGCTTATATAGGTATAGATGTAGTTACGCTAATGGTATGTCAAATGGTTTTTTTTTTTTTTTTTTTTTTTTTTTTTTTTTTTGAATTTTCAAGGAAATATGAAAGACATTTTTTTGGTTTGGTCTCAATCAATTAAGAAATCCATAATATATTAACGGAAGTAATAATGAGCCTTAAATTTTTTGTAATGTATAAAGTGGTTAGGTTAGTGGTATGTCAAAGTTTTTATAAAAAAAAATTTAAAAATAATTGCGAGGAAATGTAAAAGGCATTTTTTTGAAAAAAAAAAATTGTGACTTTTTAAATTGTAGAAATATGATAGTTTTAATTACCTTATTTATAGATTTCATTATTAAGTTATAAACATCTAAATTAAAGTAGATGAATATATAAATGCAAAATTATATGTAAAGTTACAACCGCACAAGATAAATTTGTATAGATAATTTTTTTTTTTTTTGATTATTCATGAACCATTATTTCATTGTTTACTTATAAATATCTAAACTAAAGTTTTTTTTTTTGGAAAAAAAATATAAATTAAAATAGATGAATATGTAAAGGTAAAATTATATGAAAAGTTAAAACTACCCAAGATGAACGTTTAACCACTAGTAGATATGTGTTTTTTGAAGACTAAAAGTATACTTGATTGCTTTAGCTGGAACTATATAACTATGCAAATATTGTTGCGAGTGGTTCCATCATTTGCAAATTATCAAGTTTGGTGGCCTTACAAAATAGATATTTCATTTTGCAAAAAACTTTATATGAACTCCTCTTTTGTGACAACTTTTTAATTTTTAATTTTTTTTTTGCCGAAACAACTTAAGAATATTAAGATTTAAGTTAACACATATAGTAGTTGTAGAACACATCAATGATATGAAAAATAGAAAGGTTTAAATATTTAAAAAGAATTTTTAGTAGATTATAATATAAACATTTTTTTCTCAATATTTTATGTAACTTTTCCCTTAAGATTAATATTGTTAGCATCCTTTAAAGATGATACATAATATTTTTTAGAAGAAGAAGAAGAGGAAGAGATGATGCTAACACATAATATAAAATTATTAAGTTTGCGTGATTTAAATTTGTGGCATAAAAAAATTAATGTATCTATGATAAAAGTTTTTATCTAAATGATATATAGTAGTTCATATTTTTTAGTCTTGATTCAAAAAGTTCATTCTCATAGCCTTTTAAGTCTACAAATTGCTCAATTTATAGGCCTAGACACATTCAAAGAGTGCTATCTAAATTATAAATTATATGACCCTTTATCACACAAATATTTTGATTCTCCCAATGTATGGTAAAGGAAGGCAAGTTTGTGTCTAGCCATTTTCTTGATTTGTGCTACATAATTTAATAGTATGGAGGATGTGATTGGATTTAAATGTTGAATAAAATAAGATGAGAAGAAAAAAGAGTAAAAATAAAATATATAACAATAAATATCAAATTATCCAAGTCATTCTATGTAATATAATAACATTATATTATTATATACTATATGTATAATGCAGTAGGATAATATGTAATCAAAGAGAATATAAAAGATAGCAACTTAAAACATAAAACTAAATTGCATCAACTCAAAGTAGAATTCTAATTGACACAAAAATTCATTAACCTAAAGAATTGATGCAATAAAAAAAATCAAACAAAAAATGAAAAACAAATTGAGAGAGAGAGAGAGAGAGAGAGAGAGAGAGAGAGAGAGAGAGAGAAGTAACCTTAATATCTTCCTTTATTTTATATCAAGAACGCTTTCTACTTTAATATCATTCTTTCTCTAACTTAATAGCTTCCTTTATTTTATATAAAAAAAAGTTGGAAACAAAAAATGATGATGTAGTTGCTGATGTGGCTTAACGTGAGCGTAGCAACCTTAAATGCTACGTTTAAGCTTTTAGTAATATATAGATGGATAAATGATTATTGGGTTGTCCATTTTTCTATGTAAGTAATTATTTCTGGTCATTTTGGGTGATGATGCTTGAAAGGGCGCGGTTTAGTCCACAACCCAAATGGTTTAGGCAATGACCCAATGAGCCCAAAACAATGAATTTGTTAGAGAGTGAGCCTGATATTGAACGTTTAATGAGTTAGAAGATTGATCACAATAGGCTAGTTAGTATTAGGATGAACAAGACAAATAGTTTAGAAAAGAAAAATGCTCCTCGGTCAAGTCCGAGGAAGGTCTGTTCTTATATATTTCTCTTAGACTTATACAAGCGTTCAAGTTCTTGGTTACACAGTGGTTTTCTCTCTGATTTTTTTGATCACCCCCTCTGTAAGGGAGTTCTTCCCTTTTATATTCTCTTCCCTTCTTTCATCTCAGCCTTCCACGTGTAGATTAGATTGCCAATCTCCTTGATACTTGTCCCATCAGCACCTTCTTGAAGTCTTTGTGGGTAGATGGATAAATGATTATTGGTTTGTCCATTTTCCTATGCAAGTAATTATTTTTGGTCATTTTGGGTGATGATGCTTGTAAGGGCGTGGTTTAGTCCATAGCCCAAATGGTTTAGGCAATGACCCAATGAGCCCAAAACAATGAATTTGTTAGAGAGTGGGCCTAATAATGATATTGAACGTTCAATGAGTTAGAAGATTGATCACAATAGGCTAGTTAGTATTAGGATGAACAAGACAAACAGTTTGAAAAAGAAAAATGCTCCTCGGTCAAGTCCGAGGAAGGTCTATTCTTATATATTTCTCTTAGACTTATACAAGTGTTCAAGTTCTTGGTTACATAGTGGTTTTCTCTCTGATTTTTCTGATCACCCCCTCTGTAAGGGAGTTCTTCCCTTTTATATTCCCTTCACTTCTTTCATCTCAGCCTTCCACGTATAGATTAGATTGCCAATCTCCTTGATACTTGTTCCATCAGCACCTTCTTGAAGTCTTTGTGGGTAGCTGTAAGGCTGAAAATTACTGTTCAGGTATCACTTCCACATTAATGCGGTCAGGGGGTTAGATGTAGAGCATTCGATGCGGTGGTAGTAGCTTTCTTCCCAGATATTTCTCATATCTCTGTTGACTCATCTTTTGCTAAAGCTTATCCTTCCAAGCACGGTTGCCTGTTGCCTAGTACTTGATGGGTGATCGGACTTTAGGCCTCCATCCTGTTAGTCGAGGAGGGATCGCTCCTCGAACAATGTCACCTGTTCATTGAGATCTGACCTCTTCCTCGGCCCAATAATCTATCTGTCTTTGCTACTTATCTGTCCTCGGGCTATTTGACATCCTCGGGCGCGGCCCACGGCCCAATATCCTCATCTGGGCCCTTCATCCCTACAATGCTAATATTACAAATCAAATTCTCTTACATTATTTCACTTTTTATCACTAAAATTCTATTTACTTTCACATAGTTCACACTTTTTAGCAAGTGTTCTTGATATATATATATATATTAGTGAAAAATGAGAATAGTAGTTGAGCTTTATAAGTAAGAACAAAGTTTCTCTCCAAACTATAAACTCATCATATATCTTTATATTAAGTGTGAATTTTGAAAATCTAACCGTTAAATTACGTGTTTTTATTATATTCTTAATGTTTGCAAAATTTCAAGAAAATCAAAGATTAATTACTATGTGATCAATCAAATGTTATAATTTCAAATTTTTGTGATCTAAAATTGTGTATAAAAAATAAGTTTTTTGATTAATGAACCGTAAATTTCTTTCTTTCTCTATCCCTCTTCCGTTCTCTCTTTTGGTGCAAGGTGAATCAGTGAATGTACGAGTAAAAACATCACTGCTCAATTATGCTACCAAATTTTACAGTCATGATTACTTCCCTCTTATGGTCTTAACCTGCCACAATTACATTACTTGTCCCTTGCATTTTGCTTTAAAAGGAAAGACAGGAAGGAACATGAAATATTAAATGTTAACTTTAATCCTAGATGTATAATTTTATCAAGGAATTTTAGCAAAATCGATTTTGTTGAACTTGGGGAGTTATGAGAACATTAAAGTTTTTCCATAGTTGGGTTTGCACAAGAAGGAACAACACGATTACTTTTGAAATTCCGAGCATATGGACGAGTATTGGTACTTATAGCACATAACAACGTATATTATGTTTTATATAATCTACATGATGCATTGAAAGCGTTTAATTTTTGCATGCCTATATAAAGTTGAGGTTCACAGTCATTTCGACCATAGAAGAAGTGATCTCTTGAGAGAGAAAAAGAAAGAAAGAAAGAAAGATGGAGTACATATCTTTTGTGAAATTCATCTTTATGATAGAGTTTCCATTGTTCAAAATGATTATTGGACATAAAGATTTTTGCATTGGCACTCAAGGCACAGATCACTGCTCTTGATAGATCTTCAAGAGAGGTTTCCCTAACATGGGCTCTATATAAGTATCAGGTACGAAACCAAGTTCAAATAAATGTCGAGTTTATAGATTAGTAAAAATATCAGACTATTTTTCTTGAGTTCAATGTTTTGATCCTCTAGTCTAATCCACAATAACTCGGTCTTGAAGGTGGCCGGAAGCGATATGGGTTGCAAGTACGTTCAACTTAGAGATGCCAGTTAATCCAAGAAATTGTTCCTATATTATTCTAAATACTGTTGGCATTAAAAAAAAAAAAAAACTAGTTGTATTTAGAATTAATTAGGTTGATGTTACTGTTTGATGATGCCAAAAAATCGTTAGTAAGTCGCACGGTCCTCACGTACTCGATACTAGACCTGCACAACACAGAAAAAGAAGAAGACATTACAGAGAGTACCGGTGTAGTACTGGCCAAATACCCTTCAAAGGTTAAGTTAGAGAACTCTTCACAACTCTAAAGTGCCAGAGTTGGGGTAAATTATGCGTACCTTGATTTGTGAGGGTCTTGGGGTTTTTATAGTAGTGTAGGGTTGACATCCGTCCCTTGGTTAAGAGGATGTTTCCATGTAGGAGAGATCCTCTCTAAGTTGCGTATTTTGCGGAGTTCTTTCCTTATAGGACTCTCTTGATTAGGGTTGAGCATGGTGCACAAGATATTTCCTTATATGCTTATGCGTGTAGGCCAAGTAAGGCCATGTCAGACTTGTCAGAGGTTCTATTATTCCCTTCAGCTTGCCTGACGCGTTTCGTTAGCTATTTATCCCCGTCTAACTATCCAAGTCGTCACCTTTGGGTGTTGGTTGACCAACAAGGTGTTGTCGTCAGCTTTAGGATGGGACCGTCAATCATATTCTGTCGTCGCTTGCGCTATGGTCGTGTTGGTGAGACTGACGACTTTGTTAGGGTCGTCGCCTTCGCCTAACATGGACGAATTTACCAGCGCTGCAAAACTTCTCTTATCAATGAGCACTTCCAGCCATGTGGGAGCCACGTGAGTACTGTGTGTCCCCCTCTATTGGGTTCGTCCGCCTGGGGTCCGTTCCCTTTGTTGGGTCCGTCCATATTGAGGTTCGCCTAACTAAGGTTCGCTTCCTTTGGATCCATCTGCCCATGACAATGTATTCGTCAGTCTTGTCATGTCGTTAGCTTTGTAGGTCTAAAAATATCCTTATCACTGTTTATTATTTTAAAATATATCTGTTATAAATAAAATTAGAATAATCCTTTTTTTCCCCCTTAAATCAAGAAGATTCAGGGCAATCCTTTTTGAACATGTGTGGTTTCTAACCTTTTGAGTGTAAACTTCGGACGATCAAATTAAGTATTACCTAGAGAATTAAGAGACGCAATCAATATATATATAAAAGCAGAGACCTCATACGGGAGTGCATGAACTCCTGCCATGTGGTGCTCTAATATTGCATTTAGCATTTTTAACCTCTTCTCATTAAGTTGTTTTTACTGTTACAAAAAAAATCATGTTAACTTCTTTTCACTATTATCTAAAAGATGGGTTGTTATTGACAATTAAACCAAACTTTATGAAAAGTCCAAGCCCACTTATTCCATACATATTATGACCTAAGCATGATCCTTTTCCACATGTAGATGAAAGCCCAGACCCTAACCCACTTACAAACTCTCTTTCTCCTCTCCCATGCATAGATGAAACTTGAAAGCTAAGACCTTGACTCACTTAGAAGCTCTTTTCCTCCGTACAGACTTCCCTTCAAACTACACACACTCTTCAACTTTTTTACAAACAACAGTTTGTAGTTCGGATTCACTGATCCCATCTGACCAAACCAATGTTCCTACTCATTTTTCAAGTCTTAATTCAGCCCTTCTGTGTAAACAAATGGAGATGTATGATCAAGGAAAATATACAATCACTCAAAAAATAAAATAAAAAAAGAAATGTACAGTTTAACCTCAATAGTCCCACCTAGGCTTGTTCAGGTACCGACCGGCATCGATGAAACTGGCCGGCGCCGAACCGATCCGACTGCTTCACAAGCCCACCGTAGGTGTCCGGCGCGGTGGTCGGCGGCGATCTGAACAAACCGAGGGCATCCGGTGTGGCGAGTGGTGGCTGTTTTGCACTCCGATGAGAAACTGCACCGCACCGGTATATATATATATATATATATATATAAATACACACACTATAATTTAACATATATGTATCAATGTTTACAGTTTTTTATTTTTATGTTTCAGTAGATTGAAGAAAAACCAGAGAAGCCATGAAAGCAAATGCAAGGAACAGGAAAAAGAAGAAAATGGTGTTGGACTTCACTTAAGGATAGGTTTTTTTATTTTATTTTATTTTTTTATATAAATAAAATCTGGCACTAAAACTACGTCGTTTTAGGACCTGATATTAAATTTTAATATCAGCTCCAAAACGACGTAGTTTTATCATCAGATTATTAAAAAAAAAAAAAAAAAACCCTAAGTTTATTTACCCACCCTTTCCATATCTCTCACTCTCATTCGCCTGCCTCTTCCAGTCCCAGCCACAAAAGTCTTCATCTCTCCTCTCTCTCCCCTTAATGTTCGCCGCTTGCTGCCATCGCAATCTAGTGCTTGATGCTGCATTTTTTGGAGTTTCACCCTCTGCTATCTCCTTTTTGTCACAACACAAAACCCACCACCATTTCAGCTTTTTATCTTCAAGCACCTCTGTTTTTACTGCCACCTAGGTCAGATCTTCAAGTTGTTGTCTCTGCCTCCATTGCCTGGTGGTCGATTACTCTATTAGACTTCGCAGGTGAGTCAATCGATGGTTAGATTCAAGAATCTTGAGCTTGTTTGGGTTTTAATATTTGGGTTTGTAATGGGTTTTGAATCTTTTGATATTTAGATTTGATCTAAGTTTTGATTTGTGGTTTGAATCCTTGAGTTTGATTTGGGTTTTAGATCTCTCTTCCTCTCTTTGCGTGATAGACAAGTGGACACCGACTACCGTGCTGACTAGAACCGCCATCGATGTTGCCGGAGAACCATTCCTTAGGCGTGGCGGTGGCTTGGGATTTTAGGAAATCGAAGATTCCGGTGCAGTGCAGAAACGGCCACAAAAACCGGGCGCACCGCACCGTGTACAGCCCTAGTCCCACCACTCTATTTTCTCTTCCTCTTCCAAAACCTCTCTCTCTCTCTCTCTCTCTCTCTCTCTCTCTCTCTCTCTCTCTCATTTTGAGTGCTATATTAGGATTCCCCAAGTTGAAAATAGTAGTCAATCTTACCAATGAGCTACACATTGGAAGGATTGTCTACTAAGATAATGAGTGCTTCTCTTGCTATGTTACATGAGTAATTCTTAAGTACTCCTGAAGCATGGTGAATAATGCTCCCTTATCTCATATTTATGGTAGAATCCACTCATTAAATTTATGGTGGAGTCTATTATGAATGTGAGAGGAGGGAGCTTCATTTTACCATACTCCGAGAGTATCTAAGAATTTTCCGTGTTAAAGAAAAAGTCAAATGCTATGTGATATAGCATAGTCACCAATAGTCATATTGCATTCAACCATATTCATATTAAATTTTGAGTCATTTGTGATGCTATGATAATAGGTATGAAAACCAATTTGTTAACGACTTTTGATATGCTAAACCAATTTGTTAATGTTAACGACTTTTGATATGCTTCTACAACCGATTAAGAAATTCACAAGTTGGATCAAACTGTTTGTGCACTTTAGAATTGCAAGTTGGATCAAGGTTTTTTTTAACAAATGCATGAAAGTGATAGATCTATCATAAGCATAAAGATGATCATAAGTTCATATATTGACAAACAATTGAGATACTGCAGTAATAGATTCTAATAGCTTTTGTCATTTATGAAAATCTAAACAATTTATAGGATTCTAGTCACAAATATTTGGCACAAAATCTATGATACAAAAATAATTTTGGTATCCTATAATAGAAACTATAAAGGACTACAGAAACTTTTAGTTAGATGCACACCAATTTATTTTTTATTTATTTATTTTATTTTTTTAAGTCTTCCTGTAGTATTTATTATTTCAATTTGACACCAATATAATTTAATTATACTTTTTATGCAAAGCTTGAGACCAACATACTTTTAGGCAAAGTTTTCCCGTGCATCGCATGGTTCCCAGCTAGTTGTGGATAGATAAGGTGGAAAACTGCAATGATACAATTTTCTTTGTTCATACTAACGAAAAGATTATCTACCTCATACCCTCAAAATCATTTTGGTTCTTTTTATTTCATGACTAACCTTCTAAAGTAAATATTTAGCAAAGAAAAAAAAAAACCTTCTAAAGTAAATACATACAATAAGGAGAATTTCTATGCTCACTTTTCATATAATCATGTTACAACAAAATGCCACTATGCTTGAGATTAAACCAAATGTGGCCTCTAAAGTATAAATATATTTGGCAAGAGTAATGTTAAAACTACAAATATTTCACAAACATTTGTCATAACTTCTTAAGGTGGCAAGTTATGATTGAAGTAATATCATTTTCGCATAAGCCAACCATTGATGTCAGTTTATTCTGTACCAATCATAACAGGGCAAATTAGCAGATGTGAAAGTTTTTTGTGTCACTAGATTTATATTGATTTGGCAAAGCAGAATGGTCAGTAGTATCAACCTGCATAGGGCCTGTGTGCCTTTCTGTCCAACAAGGCAATATGGTTACAGCCATAGTTGGAAGTGAGCTCGAAGCCATCGATAGATCTGTGGGAAAAATCTACTTGTCTCCACCTCCGAACATCCCCATCATGTCTTTTGTAGATCCCATTTGCTTCATCAAGTTTTGTAAGCCACCCATGCCACCAATCTGCTTCAGCATCTGTGGGGGGAGGACTTTGCTCATGTTCTGCGCATTCATGTTACGTGATAGGGCACTCATGTCACCCTTCTTAGGAATCTTAAGCCCTTTCATTTTGCTCCATATCTTGGCAAGGCGCTTGTACTCTTCCATCATCTCCATTACTTCTATAAGTTGACGACCACAACCTCGGGCTATCCGCATCATACGAGATTCATTCATGAGCTTTGGATTTGAACTATCCAACTCTACAACATTTTAGTCAACTATTAGAATCAGAATAATGGGTTGAATCAGTATAAAGTCAACCATGCGGCAAGCAGAGCAAAACCACATAAAAAATGGCATCGAGTCTCGACTCACCTTCATTTGTCATGGAGTCCATCATGGTCATGTACCGCTTGATCTTTGCTGAACTTTCCTTTTCACGGCCTTTTGGCATTAACTCAGCACTAAATCCTGGAAGCATTGAGAAAACCTACACAGCCAAGTCAGTCATCAGCATTAAGGAGCAGCCTCTCCAGATCCAAATCAGAAGCTCAACATTTACAGCACATTTCAGTAAAAAATTCCAAAATGACCGCTGAAACTCAACACCCCCAACCCCATCCGGAATTAACCTCCAGAGCAACCAAGTGGTCACATATTAATCTAGCTAAAGAAAATAGCGGTCACCTATAATTTCTTGCATACCCTACACAACTAAGAATATATAATAAAAGTGAAAGGCACATTGTTGTTGATTTAGCTTCAATGAGACGGTATAAGTCAGGGACTAACCTGGCTAATTGGACCCATTTTCATTATATTCTGAAATTGCTCATACATAATCCTTAATGTAAAGTTCCCTTCTGAAAGCTTTTGCAGAAGTTCAGGCTGCTGATCCATAGGAACAACTTCTTGAATTTTGTCCATAAATCCAGACCAGTCACCCATGCCTAGATGGAAATATAATTGACATGCAAATATTAACAACATTCCAAAGAAATTGAATTAACAAATTTCAAGAGTCAGAGCAGTAAAAGAGGTGCTCACCTAAGAGACGGCTGACAAATGGTTTAACATCAAAAACTTCAAACTCATCCATATGCTCCCCAGTTCCAATAAATATAACAGGACTCTTTGTTGCTGCAACACTACACATATAGAGAGCAACAGAATTAAGTTTTCAAAGCAAAAAATAGGAGATGTGGTTTAAACTTTAAGTTGCTTCTATTAAAATTAGCAAGAAGTTTCCATTTCATAAGAAATTGAACTAAAATTGAAGGTAGCTTATAATTCCATAATTTACGGAAACTGCAATTTAGAGAAGATGTACAGTATCAATGACTGTTTTTTATATTCTTAGGTCCACCTAAAGTAATTAATTTATGCTATTTACAGATCACACCATATGAATGACCCAACCTTTGTGTTGAATATTCAAACATGTAAAATAGGCATGTCATTGCATTTAATTTTATCTTTTCTTTGTATTATTATTTTATCAAATAGTGCAAATGGGCATGGGAAATACATGAGAACATCAAAAGAGAAGAATCAAACTTCTAATATCTTCAAAATCCAAAAATTAGAAAAAAGAATGAACAGCAGCCGAACATAGACTTCTACTCAAAGAGTGATCTCAGAAGCATCATCTTGTCTTTTCCATGGAACTATGGAAGCTCAACACCTTTCAAACGTCCAGCTAATAGAGACACTTACCAAATGCATGACACATTAGCCATAGCTGAATTGTGCTTAGAATAGATACCCTCCATTGCATAGAAAAACACCAGAATTCCAACAATGGAAAAGAGTTCTAAACATTGCCAAGACACCTACTGACTTCCAAACACAAAACAAACTATCATAGCTCTCTAGCAACATCATATTTAATGGTAATTTTCTGTCTTGTCAATCCTCATAACACGTGCAACAAAGAGAAATTATGCAATGGCTCTCTAGCAACATCATATTTAATGCTAATTTTCTGTCTCACCACTCTTAACACGTGCAGAAAGGAGAAATTATGATTAAGGTTTATAAGAACTCCCAAGCTATATTGTGAACAATAAAAGACTTTGCAGGCAGCATAGCTCTTTTTTGCATGAAAAGTAAAAAAACACCATAGCTCACCAGACACCCTAACAAGGAAAAGCAGCCAAGAGCATGTTGAGGTGCAAAATAGTAAGACAGTATCAAACAAACAACTCATTGTTAATCTCCATCATGTTGCCAAACCTTCCATACATTTCACACAATTCAACAAATCAAAAAGTGAAATCAACGGTTCAACTCCCAACCCAGTCCTGCATTGCATGCACAACAAACCTATGACAACAAGATTTCCACTAGTCTCACTCAAGACCGCAACTGAGATATCCTGATTCTCCAATAACTAGAAAGATCATGCCAATGAGCTCAAGCTCAAATGGCATATCCTCCCCTTCAAATGAGCACGGTGAAGGGTGAGGTTGTTACATTATACACAAACACAGAAAAAAAAAAGATCAGGAAATGTCAATTTCAAATCTCCGCATACTAAGGGCCCGTTTGGTTTGTGTTTTCAAACAACATTTTTCAGTTTTTAAACAACATTTCACGCATTTTTATACACTTTTTCACCCACACGTATTTCCACAAATGTTTTTAAACAACAATTTTCAGTTTTTAAACACATGTACCAAACGGGACTTAAACATTGTGCCAAAATCACATACCCAACCATGACCACCACCAAACATGTTTAGAAATCCTAGAAGCACACAGTAAACGATTTCTTTCACAAGTACTCTTTTATATTTCATTAGTAGTCTAGAAATTGGGGTGATATGATTTCAAGAATAATACCAACAATCCCAGGAAAGTAGAGAAGAAAAGAGATGCCTTAGAATTAGTTATAGCCAGGAACTGAAGGCCAAGGGTGCTGGAAAAATTACAATAAACTAAAATCCTAATGCTACTGGGTAACAAAATCCACTGTTGCAAACCTCTATGAAATGGGGCTATATACTTTAAAGAGGAAAACTGAGGTATTATGTCTTTTTTTTTTAATACTGGTTACAAATCCTACACTAATACTCGAACCCGTTCACCCAACTCTCCCTAGAACCCCAAAGCTCTAACACTCCATTTGGGAGAAGGGAAAGGAATGGAATGTAATGGATTATTTTGGAATATTCCTTCCATTCCCTTGTTTGAGAGTTTTAATGGAGGGAATAGAAAGATCATTCCCTTGTTTGGAAGTTTATATAGAATAGAATGGAATGAGTAGGAGGGAACACTCATTCCTCTCTATTCTCTCAAAACCTCAAATTTTCATTCCCCCAAAACTAGGAGGAATGGGAGGGAATGAAATTTAATTTAATGAAATTTTTACTAAAATTTCCAAAACACCCCTATATATTTAACCCTTTACTATAAAATAGGGGTCTAATAGTAATATTGTCATAAAATGATTCCAATGCTTTCTCTCTATGCTACTCCCAATAAGGTTATGTACCTTCCATTCCTTTCCATTTCTTTATTTTAAAACATCTGAACAAGATTTCTTCATTCCATTCCATTTTTTTTTCCCATTCCTTAAACACAATCCATTCCATTCTATTCTTTCCCATTCTTTTATGATTTACTCATTCCATTCCATTCCATTCCTTTATAAATTCCCAAACAAAGAGTTAGGCTTGGGGAGGTACCATTCCATCTAACAAGTACACGGTGCTAGATTAAGCAATCAAAATGTAAACAACAATAAGCAACCCTAGATGATTTATCTTTCTTTATAACAAACTATAAAGCTGCAGCCAACTTATTGCTAACTCAAACCTCAAATCATCATGCATGTAGTTATGCATGTACATACAATACAATAGCATGTGACAAATGAATAACTTAATGGCCTATGAAAGTACATACCACTCAATGGTATTCTTTACTAAAAATAACGAAAATGATACTCTGTCCCTCTCATAATGAGTGTCTCACCTTCCTTTTCTTCTTTGCCACACAATGAGTCTACTACTAAAGAAATATAGGGTCTATTTTAAATAAAGTATAAAACACCACTTTTGAGTAGCAACTGCACAGCTTCAGCAAAATGCATGCATTGAAGCTTTAATATTAGATTTAAAACCAACTAGAAACATGAAAATAGGCTTAAATTGTTGCAATAGAACTTACGCACTAAGGGCACCACCTCCCTTTGCATGCCCGTCCATTTTCGTAACAATTACAGCTCCAACTGAAACACTTTGCTTGAAAGCTTGAGCTTGATCAAATGCAGCCTGACCAATACTGCTATCCATAACAAATATGACAAGATCTGGTTTCTGGAAGGCAAAGAAAATATCTTAGCACAGTCAATCAACTACAAATTACTAGGAAGTAGGAACAAAGCAATACCAGAAAATTACCGTTGCTTCAGAAACTTGACGCATTTCTTCAAAAAGAGCAACTTCTTGTTTGTGACGCCCGCTGGTGTCAACAATGATCAGATCACAGTTTTCTTTTTTGAATCTTTCTACACCTTCCACTGCAATTTTAACAGGATCTGATTCTGTATAGCTGTATCATTGAAAACCACCTCAATTATTACTTAAATAAAAAAGAATGCATTATTTGATGAAATGTAGTTGACGACCGTACCTTATTAATGAGAGTGATAATGATAACAATAATAAACAAAGTAAACAAATGACAAAACAAACAGAACATTTAGGGAGATCACAAAAGAGAGAGATTCAAAAAATGGAACTGAAAAGTATTGTTTCTTCTCTCTCCTTTCTGGAAAAGGAAAAAAAAAAAAAAAAAAAAAAAAAAAATATATATATATATATATATATATATATATATATGCTCTAGAGGCACAACTAGAGTACCATGTCATAGCTGACAAAACCCCGTTCATAATATAAGCAGTCACTAAACTACATCTATTACATCCCTCTCTTTTAGATTTGTAGATTTATGTAATTTTGGCTAGTCTTTTGCTTTCCAAGTGTACAAGGAATTAGATTATTTTCTTGTTTTTATTTACCGATCAGAAAAACACTCTTTACATCCCATTCATAAGAAATACTGAAATAACATCACCTCTTACATGAAGAAGAGATTGGGGTTCAATTTTTTATTACTGAATGATGCCCCCCACTTGATCCCACTCCCACCCGCAACCCTCCCTATTTCATGGAGAGAGAGAGAGAGATGAACTAGTTATTTGTGTCATCATGCTTTCATCTTCTTCTTTTTTCCTGTTTTGTTTTGCTTTTCATTTTCTTTTGGATTCAGAGGAAAGGGGAAAAAGGAGAGAAGGGGGGGGGGGGGGGGGCAAGAGAAACAAATAAAAAAGAAAAAACACAGGAAAAAGGGCTGGATAGACCATAAAGGGAAAACGGAACAGCGTCTAAAGGAGCTAAATAACAAACAATTGCACTGAAAGGGTTTAGGACCAGGAGATGGGACATGAGCACATAAAAAAGAAAAAAACACAAGAAAAAGGGCTGTATAGACCATAAAGGGAAAATGGAAAAAGGAGCTAAACAACAATTGCACTGAAAGGGTTTAGGACCAGGAGATGGGACATGAGCACATCAAGACATCCCAAGGATGAGTAAATTACAATGAGATCAAACACAGTTAAAAGCCATTCATATGATTTGCAAGGCCCCCAAAGAGAGAGAGAAAGGGAATTTCCCCCACAAAGGGTAACGAGATATTACAAGTTTAGATACAGCTGATTAATATCATAACAGCGTTAATTGAAGCCCCCATAAATAAATCCATTTCATTATAGCACAAGCAAATATTTATAACATCCTCAGAATACAATGCTTCATTTCAAGAATGAAAATATATTTCAAAGCTCATTATGCTTATCTATGCATAGCCATTTAGCATTCTAAGAGTGTAGTAGAAGAAAAATTATGGCTTCCTTATGTACCTCATTATTGTTTTCTCTACAATTTTTTATTTTTAAACAATATAGCTTGTGTGGCTGTTGACATTTCCTTGCTTCCTCATTTCTTTTTAACAGAAATCTTCACAAAATCTTATCTCCACACTTCAATATCACACTCTAAATCACAATTTGCACACACAGAAAATCAGTAGAATGTGAAAGAAGTACCTTCCATAAAATGGAATCTTAGCTTTAGTGGCATTTTGCTTCAGCTGATCAAAAGCACCAGCTCTGAATGTATCTGCACACACGAGGGAAGGCCTCCAGCCCTTTTTCTGATGATAATATGCATATTTTGTACACGTTGTGGTTTTTCCCGACCCTGAATTTGTTGTACACACAGATAATAAGATGCACACACATAATAATATGCACATAGATAAAAGGAAACAGTACACTCCAAAATGAAAATAGTGCAAAAATATTTTTGGACCCGTGTATCAATCATATACAACACCCAGATGGCTAGTTCACATCGAAACTTCACAAAAACAATCCCAATCTGTATAGAATTGATTGTATATGACAATTTCTGAATGATCCAATAAGCATGAAAGTGATCTGATAAAAAACATACCTTGTAAACCTACAAACATAACAACACTTGGTTTCGCTTTCTTTGGAGTAAAAGAAGGCTTCCCAGGATCCAGCATTTTGCAGAGTTCGTTAAATATAGCCTACAATGAAAAGGACCCTTTAATAAGATTAAGAGCACAGCAGATACCAAGACATAATATACAAAAAGGATTTTCCCTTTTCCTTTTTTTTGTTTTTCTATTTATTTTGATAATGAAGATTGCAGTTGCATATCCTAGCAGAAAATGCACTAGACACATAACGTTACTAGAAAGAGCATGTCAATGGGGTTTTTTAAGGCTTAACAAAATAGCCCCCAACACAAAGAAGTAACTTTGTTGCAGAATTTAGTTGCTACCAATAAATGCAACATGGTCACATGAGGATAGAATTATTTGACGTAGCATAGATATACCATCATACAAGTACTAAAAACAGAAAAAAATATACATCAATGATTTTTTTTAGCAAGGATAACTGAAGTACAACTCCTCAGGTGCTAAAGCTTAGGTTCCCCCTATTAAATTCATCCATATGGTTGCATTGCCCAATAAATCACATGGTAAAATTCAATTTTTCTTAGAAAAGATATCACTATTTTTGTTGCATTGGTTAATACAACCATGATATTAATTTCAATTGGGGAACCTAATTCAAAGCACCTTAGGAATTGTACCTAAATTGGCCCTTTATTAGCACTCAAAATTTGTCAAAATTGTTCCAGAATTCCAAAAACCAAATCCAAATAACCCAAGTCTAGGGCCACCAGGCCATGGTATCACTATTGATCAAAAACCTCAATCCACTAAACTATATAAGCTAGAAACTAGTGTGACAATAGAACCAAGCTCTCTCAACTCTTTCATATTGGGCACTCTTATATTTTCCCCCCTATAAATAGGTTTTCACTTTCCTATAACAATAACACTAAAAATTATCCAATTTACACATGCAAATCCGATAGCTTATCTAGCTTTCCAAAACAAAACCTAAACTTCAAACTCTAAACTCATGGTATCACCAGCTAATTTTTTTCCCCTATAAACAGGTTTATAACACGCAAATCCAATTAACAAATTCGAATTTGATAGCTTAGCTAGCTTTCCAAAGCAAACCCTAAACTCTAAACCCATGGTAGCAAAAGCCAATCATTTCATCAAAATAATCACAAACATCAAAATTTAAAAAAAAAAAAAAAAGATTCACAGAAATAGAAAAATAGAATCAATCAGAAAAGAGAGAAATGTCCATGTACTTGTCGTCTGTAGATAATCTCGTCTATAGAGAACTCCCTTCACTGTATAACTCAGTCATCAATGGACGAGTGTTTTTGTATGCTCTCATTCTTGGACGAGTTGATATGAGTTTGGCTACGCTTTGGACGATGACACAAGGATGAGTAATACTTGAGTTGATCTCCATTAGCTTCTACTTAGCACTCTTAATTCATCTGCAACCCCACACGAAGAATGAACCGAGTTAAAAATTACGTTGTTGTGGTCCTCCATTACTTGAAGTATTAATATCATCATTGGGGTCACTATATATATGCCACGGTGAAAAAAAACAAAATGTCAACATTTAAGAACGATATATGCAAATTGCATGTAATATCGTTCTTCTTGAGAAGAATTAGAAGAGTCTTTTATCTCCGTGGTCAAGAAATAGGCTTTCATTCCGCTCTAAAAAATAGTTTTTTCTTCCACACCAAGAAAATCAAAAAATTTTCCTAATTAAATTTTTTTTATTAAATAAGAAAACCCAAATTGCTTTCCAAGTTACAATTAGAACTAGAATTTGAGGTAATTTTTCAAATTCCAAGTTACAGTGGGGATTCTTTCTTCCTTAAACATAAAACCTTTCTTTTATATTTATAAAGAACAATATCACATAAAAGTAAAACTTAAATAAAGAAGTTGTCTTTGGTAATCCAATGGATTGAGGGTTCGTCTGAATCTTTCCGTATATACGTGTCTATCAATCATCATAATTCATACTATTGTGCTGTAGGGGTGTTCGTGGTACGGTACGGTGCGGTTTTGGGTCATTTTTAGCATCGCACTTTGTGGTGCGGTTTAGCTAAAATCATAACTGCACCGCACCTTATTTTTGCGGTCACATGTGTGATGCGGTGCGGTGTGGTGCGGTTTAGAATTTAACCAAAATCATAACCGCACCGCACCTCATTTTTGCGGTTACATGTGTGGTGCTATATATAAGATGAGGTTTGAAGTTGGTATATTTTTCAAATTTTGGGCATTTCCTACCCATCCCAAAACTAATTTTTCCCTCTCTTTTTTGGCCAAGTTTTAAATTATTTAGCTAGTTTTTCTTTATTTTGGGTTGGCTTTTCTAGTCAACACTTGCTAGAGTTATCAAAAATTTTTTTTTTTTTTTTGGAAAAACTAGGGTTATTAAACTATTAATAATATATTTAATATTAAAAATAAATAAATATATTAATATATAGAGAGAATGCGGTGCGGTGTGGTTTGTGCGGTTTTCTTATAATAAAACCGCAAACCGCACTGCACCATGTGCGGTTTATACGGTTTATACTGTTTGTGCGGTTTGGTGAACACCATTTGTGCATATAACGGAAAAACTTAAAAGAAAATAATAATATTATTACTATTTTTAAAAAAAATTGCAATTCATCATAAACGTTAATCTACTCCCCTTTCTTCTCATTTCAATCCAAACGAGCCCTAAAAGTATGAACTTTACCTATTACTCCATAATCATCTACAACCCAACATTTATAATCATTACAATTTACGACTTGAAAATTCAGAATATTTTACTGTCCATGGCCCCTCTTCACTGAAGAATGAACCCGGTTGAAATTTCATGAGTTGTTGTTCTCCATTATCATCGTTATTGGTATCACTAGGATTGGTATTGACATTACTTTAAAGAAACGAATTATCAACTTTGGAGAACAACAATGTCAGTCGCATTTAATGTTGCTTCTCTCTAGAAAGTTGAAGGGCTGTTCTTGTATGACTGCATCATCAGAATGTTCTTTCGACGAGCAAGCTGTGAAAATATTTTAGTGAATAAACAAGTTTTAATACATAAATAATATCCCAAATAATTAGTAAGAACATAAAATAAAATAAAAATTAGAACGATCTCACAATACTATAGAATCACACTGCGAAAGTGTTATTCTTAAAGGTTGATTTGTGCCACTCAGAGTAAAACTCAGTGCGACTGGTTCTCTTGGCCAAACAACCCCCAGGATTAGATTATAGCATTAACCTTCGTGATGGACGCACTTCCACTTACGAAGGTTCAAGAACAACCCTCTATTGCCTTTCCTTAGAACAAATATAAAGTGTAGAAAAATATGTGGGAGAGACATATAATAGGATTGAGTATATCTAAATATAGAGTAGTAAAAAAAACTTGTTGGGAAGGGTGTGATGATGGGTATTATATAGGCTATTCATGATAATAATAACCTATAGTTATTGGTAACTAATAACCCATAAAAGCCCAACAGTTATATTACTTATAAATTTCCAACGGCTAGAAAATAAATACTAATAAAAGTGTTTGGAGCACATACCCTCACCAACACAAGCCTGTTCTTGTGTATCAGAATGTTCTTTCGATGAGCAAGCCTGTTCTTGTTCTTGCGTTACAGCATCATCAGAATGTTTATTCGACAAGCAAGCCTGTTCTTGTTCTTGCATGACTGTATCTGAATGTTCTTTCAACGAGGAAGCCTGTTCTTGTTCTAGCGTTACAGCATCATCAGAATGTTTATTCGACGAGCAAGCCTGTTCTTGTTCTTCTTGCATGACTGCATCATCTGAATGTTTGACTGCATCATCTGAATGTTCTTTCCGCAAGCCCACCATTAGATGAATTGGAAACGTAATCCGAGAAAAAAATCGCTCAGTTAGGTCGAAAACTCCTTCATTGTGCTTTGTCATTGTGCGGCACAATTAATCAAAGCAATAAACTGTATTATATATTGTTTACGGATAGAGCTTTTGAGAGCAAACCAAAAGATAGAGTAACACACACAACCCACGTATATATATATATATATTCTTTTAGGAGTCTTAACCTAGATGAACAAGTCTAGGAAAAGTTGTTCATATAGGTTAAGACTCCTAAAAGATAAAAAAGTTGTAATTCTTTTTGTATTCTAATTTCCATGTAGATAAGATAAGAGCCAACTATCACGGTTTTTCTATTGGACTTTAGATTATTGTGTTCAATGGATTAGATTAGGTCCATATTGAGGGGATCTTGCGGAGATGGACTTGTAATTATTTAATGATATGGGCCCAATATATTTATGGTATGTTTGGAATGGATCGGAGGAAGATGCTTTATTAAAGTTTTTGTTATTGCGTTGCTCTTCATGCTGTATATTGTTGTGGGTTTCTTCGTAACGGAGCAAGCCCACTGCCCAAAGCCCAACATCAATCCTAAACAAGATGAGAAAGCAAACCCAATCTAAAGAAAAAAAACAACATATGGCAAGCCCAACAGATGATAGCAAACCCACGGGCCACGGATTCTCAAAAAAAAAAAAAAAAAACCAAAACCCAACCTAAAGACAGATGGTAGCAAACCTAACCCACGGATGGCAGCAAAAACTGAAATCAGAAACAGAGAAACAGAGCTCATCGCCTCCGCCTCCGCCTCAAACTCGAGCAACATCGGTCATTGCCAATCGGACCGGAGATTGGTCATCGCCTCGGCCTCGCCATTCGGATCGGAGATCGGAATAGCACAGATCAGATCGAAGATTCCTTCCTCACCAGTCGCCTCGATGTGCTACCCAGCCCGACGGCGCCGCCCCTCAGCCTCAGCCTCCCTGCTCCCTCAACCTTAAGGTATTTCATCTTTACTTTACACTTTTCTTCTCTCTGACTCTCTTTTTCTCTAATATGTTTTCTCTCTAGTCTCTTACTTCTCTCTGTCTCTTTCTCTCTTTTGTCTGAAGAGTGAAAGTATGAAAGTGAAGTGAGAGTCACTCTCTTTAAGACTAGATTGGCTGATTCTCTTCTTTTTTTTCTTTTTCTTTTTTGGTGAAATTGCTTAGCTTTATTTATTTATTTATTTTTTATACGAGCTTGCTTAGCTTTGTTGAACGGTAACTGCATAGCTTTACTGTAACTTTATTAATATTTGTGATTGGTTGATTCTCTTTTTTGTCTTTTAGTGTATTGTCTATTGTGATCGGTGATTGTAAATTTCTGATTGGCTTTTGTGATTGGGACTTGTCTGTTGAGTGGGGGGAGGGGTGAATGGGGTGTGTGATAATAGTTAGTAAAAAAAAATAATGAAGCAACTAATAAACAATAATTAATAATTTAATTAACCAATACATTATAAAAAATAAACAAATTAAATTATGTTAGGCTAAACAACAATTAATAATTTTATAATTAATGAAACAACAATATAACAAATTATAGTTTATAAAAGACAAACAAATTAATGAAACAACTAAACAACAATAATTAATAATTTTATTAATATTTTAAATGAACTTATAGTTTATTGTACAGGTAACTTTGTTCATTTCTTTTATTTTCATTTTTTTTTCCTTTTGAGGTTTTTCAGTGTACAGAATGCAAATTTGTTTTGATTTTAAGAACATTTTTTTTTTTAAAAGCACAAACTTCCGGCCAAATCTTGAATTTCGGCCGATATTTCCCGAAACACCCGAAATAGACCGGAATGACTCGAAATTTTTTCAAAGTAGAATAGGAACACCCTGGACAAAATTCCTGGAGTCGCCACTGGGCAAGAGTCTTGTAATTTATAGTGACAAAAAACCCCTCTAATTAGTATTTACCAAACCAAGTCATCACCTTTATTTCTGAATATTAAGAAACTACAATTTTCTCCCCAAACATTTAAAAGGAATTCAGGCACTTCTTTGACTACAACAAAATCTCATAACATTTTCGCAATAAGCTAATATATCAGCTAACCAAAAGTTAAAATAAATAAATTAATAATAAAAAGATTACACTAGGACTCGTCATAGCTAAAAATAATATTGTTGTGAGATTTTGTTGCATTTATATTTCATAAAATTTCTATATATCAAATGGTTTCACAAGCACATGTTATACCTGATTTAAAAATAATGACAAAAAATAACACTTAACTTTAAATTATCAAAATAATATACACTTTTGTGTTGGAAAATGATTCTTATTACTTGAGATGTCATAGTTATTAAAGAAACAATACAGATTTATTTCTTAGACATATAAAATTATCAATATTATTATTCAAAATTTCTAATAACTTGCATTCATTTTTAGGCTCTAAAATGCAAACCTTTGTAAGTAGGGATGTACATCCAACCCACCAATCCAACAAAATTGGTCCAACCCGATATAACTTTGGAATATGATTTGAGAATATTAGGATAATTGTATTAATTTATTGAAGAAGGGGACTCAACCCACCTACCTAATTATTCCAACTCGACCCGAGTTGTGTTGGTTTCTACAAATTTGATGGGTTTGGTTGGGTTAATTTAAAGAACCCTCCAACTTGATACATGCAAACCCCTATTTGTGAGTATGTAATTTGGTTAACTTGCAATTCTTTCCCAAATAGTAATCTCGTAGGCCTTGTTTAGATGAAATGATGGGCTTGGCGGCCTAGGCCCATGACCCCGAAACAACACCCTTGAGTCTTTAGTAGGATTTAGAGAATTGCCGCCATTGTTATTGTCTCTTCTTTCTCTTTCTCTCTCTTTTTTTATTATTTAAAATTTTTAAAAAACTAACTAAAATGTTTGAGATTAAAGTATATTCTAATTAGCTAAAATGGAAAAAAAAAAGTCTTTAATTGACAAATAAGTAATCAAGGATCGAATCCCACTCTATCATATCTATTAAAAAAATTGGTTGAGATCCAAGATAGTAAAGTTTATATTGAAAAGCTTTTACAACATAATCAGTGATGAAAGATAAATTAGAACAAAAGAACTTTTTCAATTTTCACTCAACATGCTTACATGATGGATATTCGGTCAAGAACTCATTTATCCAATGTTTTCTCAAGATCAAGATATGTTAGGTTCCAAACTGTCTCAATTAATAAGAAGATTTTGGCAAAATAAAGGAATTGAAATGTTAGCGAAATGTACAGAAAAGATAATCGAATGACAGATAAATATTTTTTGAATGAAGTTGTGGGTTCCTGTTTTGTACAGTACCCAAGCCCAAATGGTAACGAGGGTCCTGGTACTCCCAAGAAATTATATTTGTTGGTTGGTGGACTAGGCTTGGTTCACCACAGCTATATTGGGTTGATTACAAACCAATTTGTGCACAAAACATGGGCCCTACAACACATATACATCCTTTCATGCAAACATATACATATTGTAAAATAAATGGCTGAGAAACAGTAAAGAATTATCAAAAGAGTGAGTAAGAACGCCAGGGATCCTTAGAAAATAGAGTGACGTGTCATTATATTAAGTTTTAAAATACATTGGACCCTATTTCTTACTGGGATATGCTACAGGGTTCAAATAAGTTCAAAAGTCACAGACTTGGATATCTCTTTCTAGGCTTCCAAGACTTGCGAGGTTTGAATCCCCTCGAATCCAAGTGTATCCTCAAGCACTTATTACAGGATCCTTTACAATGCCTTTCTTTTCTCTCTATTTTTCTGAAGCTTAATGAGTCTCTCTAATGCTTTTTTTTTTTTTTTTTTTGCTCTAATTAATGGTTGCTGAATGACTTTTGCTGATGGCTTGATCCTCCTTTTATAGTACCTTCATATGATTTTTGGTATGCCATTGATTCTTTCCCTTTGCTGCCCTGGTACCAAAGCCAGTGTTGTGTCAGCAACATTGGTGGCTGATCCTTTCCTTATTTCTCATTATATTCTTCTTTTGAGATTTCCCTCCAAAAAGTTCTCAGCTGACTTTCCTCTTTTGGGGGGTCCTGATGGGGCTGACTTTTATTTCTCTTTTCAAGGCTTCTAGAGAGACTTTTCAGAGCCCCTTTTTGGCTGCCTCACCCTTTGTCCTTTTTCTCCAAATAGGTAGATTACTCCATGTCATGTTGAGAGATCCCCAGCCACCTTCCTTCATAGTTCACCTTCCTACTTTTCCCAAGGTACCAAGCTCCCTTCATCAGGTGCTGGTTCCTAAGTCACCATTTGTTTCCAAAGCTTTTCTTCTGGGTTGTGGGCGGCTGATGGGTTATGTCTTTCTTCCTTCCTTGTGTCCATAAGCATGCTTCCTTGAGCTGTCCAAGTCCCAACTGATTCCTTCCTGCACTTCCCGAGGATCCCTTCTCTGGTTTTGGCAGTTCCAAGGTATCCTGGTCCAGCCCATTTCTTTTCTCTGGGTTCCTTAGGAGCCCCTCTTATAGAGGGTTGGGCCAAGCTTCCTTTGCTTTTCTTTTCTTTCTTTCCTAAGGCCCAAGGCATACCCATTCATGGACTTGGGCTTCCTTCTGCCCATTCTAATGGGCCTTGGCTCACGAATTGGGCCTTCCTTATTTTTGGAGGCCTATTTGTTTTGGTTCTTAACACTTGTAATATTTTGGACCTCAACAAAAGTCAATCAACTTATTTGCATTAATTGAGTTGTTGTTACAATTGATTTTGAGCCCCAAGCCTCATGAATAACTTGGAGATAGTTTTACACTAAAGATTACAAGAAATTGCAAGAAAAATATGAGGAAACTACTAAAGCCCAAGGTTGGTTGAAACAAAGAACCGCTCTTTGGACTCTGACAGTGAACCACTCCTTATAGCAAAGAAAAACAATCCTAAGAAATCCAATGGATTCTGAATCTTCAGACTTTAGAAGGTAAGCATGTTGCTATCAATTGCATACCATATGGACATATATTGTAAAAACTTCCTGTAAAAAATGGAAGAAAATAAAAAGATGGTTATAATCTATATTTATATAATATTTAAAAGTTGAAGCATAATATTTATTGATTTCATGCTCAGTTTTGTCAATTCAGTCTATTTTGGTCCATTCAATTTTTTTCAATCCATTTCAGTTTGTTTAATCCAATTCAATCTACTTCGGTCCGTTAGGTCTATTTCAGTTCACTTTGGAGCTTTCTTGTCATGACAATAGAAGTAATACAATTTTATTTGTGTTTCTATTCATTTTATTTCTTTCTCTTTTTTTTTTCTTTTTTTTTGGGTGAGAAACTCTAGTTACTTGTTGAGATATATCATTCTTATTCTAATTCTTCATAAAAGCTAAAAGTTAATAGCTTCTACTTAGCACTCTTAGTTCATCTGCAACCCCACACGATGAATGAACCAGGTCAAAAATTACCTTGTTGTGGTCCTCCATTACTTGTGAAGTATTAATATCATCACTGGGTCATGATATATATGCCATGGTGAGAAAAACGAAATGTCAACATTTAACAACGATGTAAATTGCATGTAATATCTGATGCAGATTGGTTAAGAGAGAAAAAAATATTTTAAAGGATTTTAATTGAACTTGTAAAAGCAAATAAATCCTAATTCCACTAGAAAAGAAAAAACAACAAAAAATATTAAAATATTTTATTCTCCCTCAACCAATCTGCTTCAATATCATTCTTCTTGAGAACCTGGAGCTGTTCTTGATATTCTTGCATGCATTTCAATAGATTAGAAGAGTCTTTTATCTCAGTGGTCAAGAAATAAGCTTTTATTCCACTCTGAGGAATAGTTTTTTTTTCCACACCAAGAAAACGAAAAAAATATCCTAATTTTTTTTTTTTAATTATTAAACAAGAAAGCCTAATTAGCTTTTCAAGTCACAATTAGAATTAGAATTTTAGGAAATTTTCCAAATTCTAGCCATCAAAACTAGGTCCATGACAGTGGGATTTCTTCCTTAAACATAAAACCTTTCTTTTATATTTATAAAGAACAATATCACATAAAAGTAAAACTTAAATAAAGAAGTTATCTCTTTGGTAATCCAATGGATTGAGGGTTCGTCTGAATCTTTCCGTAAATACGTTTCTATCAATCATCATAATTCATAACATTGGGCATATAACGGAAAAACTAAAAAAAAAAACAAATATTATTACTATTTAAAAAAAAATTATAATTCATCATAAACATTATTCTACTTCGCTTTCCTCTCCTCTCAATCCAAATGGTCCTAAAAGTATGAACTTTAACTATTACTCCATAATCATCTACAACCCTACAATATTTACATTCATTACACTTTACGACTTGAAAATTCAGAATATTTTACTGTCCATGGCCCTTCTTCACTGAAGAATGAACCCGGTTGAAATTTCATAAGTTGTTGTTCTCCATTATCATCGTTATTGGTATCACTAGGATCGGTATTGACATTACTTGAGGTATCGTCGCTATTGGTATTTGCATTGGCACTAGGATCCCAATTCCACGGAGAAAGAAACGAATTATCAACTTTGAAGAACAACGATGTCAATCGCATGTAATGTTGCGTCTCTCTAGAAAGTTGAAGGGCCTGTTCTTGCATGACTGCATCATCAGAATGTTCTTTCGGCGAGCAAACCTGTTCTTGTTCTTCTTGCATTGCTGCATCATCAGAATGTTCTTTCGACGAGTAATCCTGCTCTTGTTCTTTTATGACTGTATCATCATAATGTTCTTTCGACGAGCAAGCTTGTTCTTGTTCTTGTTCTTGCATGACTGCATCATCTGAATGTTCTTTTGACGAGCACAACGTTGGAAACGTAATCAGAGAAAAAAAATTCTTAGGAAATAGTTCGAAACCTCCTTTACTGTGCATTGTCATTGTGCGGCACAATTAATCAAAGCAATAAACTGTATTATATAGTGTTTACTGATAGAGTTTGTGTTTGAGAGCAAACCAAAAGATAAGAGTCCTAATACACTCGGTCAAGTAATTGTTCACCAAAGAACTAACTCTATCCTCACACTATATCACGTGAATGGTAATCGATAAAATAATCTTATTAGGATAAGGAGAAAAAACTTGTTGCACACACTTAATAGTGTACACTTCTTACACATCAAATTCAAAGTTGTGAGCGTCAACTATTGTTCTAAATTAGATCAAAATTGTGAGCGTGAACAATTGTTTTAATCAAAAGATTTAAATTACATAATAACTAGAATATTTTTTTTATATAAATGGAGAAGATATTATTAAAGAACCTTTTTTAAATATATCATTATTGGTTGACTAATTTAAACATATCCAAGAATATTAAAAAAAATACACTCTCATTCCAGGAAACATATGTAATATGCATGTTACATTATGTTTAAATTATTATATATGTTTAAATTGTAATTTTTTTTTTCTTTCGGAATATCATTATAATGGCTATATTATTGAAACTTAAATTTTAAGTTAATCTTTTGAATATTTATCATTTTTATTACTTTTTAAAGGCCTGTGTCTCTAATTTCTAATGCTTATTTTGTTTGTATTTTTTAGCCCAAAACTAAAAAGTTTAGCCTAAATAGAATAAAATTTCATAATTTTAAAACCAAAAATAAATTTAAAAAAAAATTTGAGCCAAAAACTGAAAATGCAACTTACAAAAAAAATTAATTTAAGGCCCAATTAGTCTAAAGTTGATTAAATTAGAATGAATGGACCAAAGTGGATCAAAACTAAAGATTTTGGCCCAAATAAAATAAAATTTCATGCTTTTCAACACACAAAAAAGCCCAAGATTGAAAAGGAAACCTATAAAAAAAAAAATCGATTTAAAGCCCAATTAGTTCAAAATAGATCGAAGGGGACCGAATATACCAATATGGACCGAAATAGACCAAATGAACCGAAGCGGACCTAATTGAACCCAATGGACCAAAGTGAACTGAGATGGACCAAATGGACTAAATTGGACCGAAATGCTATGCTAATAGCCTAATATAGCTCAAAATGACGTTTCAAATTTTAGATATTATATAGATTTGTAAGACTTATATGTAGTAAAATGTGTGTACTAACTATAGTATAACTTAAAAAATAACTAAGAATTTGTTTATTATGTTGTTGATGTGAAACTAACCAATCATAACATTTTGTAAAATTTTTATGGTAAATGATATTGTTTAAATGTTCTTTTTAATTCATAAGATGCATTATTTAAAAGATCTTATTGTTTGATTAATAGTAATTAAAAAAAAAGTTTAAATAACTTCATGTACAAATATATTTGGACAAAAATAATTAAATTAACTGATTTAGTTATTTATTTTACTAATAGATCTTATAATAAAAATAGACCAAAGTGAATTGAAATGCTACGTTAATGTAGCTCAACCAGAATAAGACTCCGAAAACAGCCAAGAAAACAAAATCCCTTTTGTAATCTAAATTGCACGTAGATGTGAATTGTGAAGCATCTGATATGATTTGGTACAGGTCTTTTTTTCTTCTTCTTTTTTTGTTGGGCTTTGGATTATTGGGCCCAATGGGTTAACTCCATATGAGATAATAATCTTCGGCTTTAAAATTTTAATACATGCCGTATTAACAATACAGTTCACGTCTCACTATCTAAAGGAACTCTTCTAGCTAGTCTCATTTTGTTTGTCTCCCATTTAAAAATTTTAAATCATTCTTATATTTTCATTTTTTTTTCTTTTGTTTTTTTTTTGTTGACTATTATCTTTCTTACATGTCAAACTTTGTTTCATAAATTAGTAAAGTATTTCCTATTTCACTAATGTTTTTTAGGGTTCAAAACATGAAAAGTGAAAACGATGATAAAGTAAAAGAAAAGAAGAAAAGGGAAGGCATACTTTTGATCAATTATATAAAATTTAAAAAATAATATAACCCTACAGTACTTTTTAAAAATGGTTATATTTGTTGTTTTCATGAAAATTTTGTATAAACAATTAAAGAAACGTTTATTTATTTAGTTTTTTTTAATGATTAATAATTATTGAATCCATTTTTCTATTATATCGAATGTGTTTCCTGCATATGTGTGCATTATAAACTTTGACACTCTAGAGTCAAATCCGGTTCCCCAACTAGAATGCATTGTGAAGATTGTGGAGAAAAGTATTTCACAACATATCTTGAAAATAAAAACCAAACAAATTAGGGCCTGAATTAGGTCCAGTGCTTCCAATACACTGGACTTGGTCAGATGGTGACATGTGTCTAAAAATGGACACGTGTCATCATTTCAAGGGGTCCAGTGTTACTGGACACTGGATCCAAACCACCCCTAACAAAAATTAAAGAAGAAAACAAAAATCAGTTCAACTATGCAATTCTCCTGAAAGAAAATAGCAGGTGTTATTTTCCTTCAAAAAATAATTCTACAAATCCTGTCCATGGGTTTTCGTCTTTGTTGTCATAGGGAAATACATATCCAAGAAAAAAAGAAGAAGATTTGTCATTGATAAATAAATTTTTAGTTCATGAACGAGTATGACATGGCCAACATTTAAAATCAATGTGACTTTGACAAGAACTTATTGGTTGGTCTTTATCTACCTTCCCCCACAAACTCACTTTTTTTCTACTAATGTCACACTCTTGGCTCTTGTAGTATTAGCCACTTGAGCGACATATAGACAAAGACAAGATGTTCCCTTCTCATCCCCAAACCAATGGCCCTTTGGGATTTCGAATAAGTTAGAAAAAAAAAAATGTCTTATCAAATTAACGAAATCTCTGTTAAACCAGCAAAATCCAACCACTGTCATGCATGAAACTATTACTCAAGTGGAGGAAAAAAAGTTGATTGTGTTATTATGATCAACTAGGCCAACTTAATTTAGTCCCAAGTTGCGTAATCTGCTGTAATGGATAACTCTGCGTTTGAGGCAGGGGTGTCCACGGGTCGGTCCGGGTCGGGTTTGTGCCCAACCCGAAACCGACCCGATGACATCGGGTTTCTGGCGAGAAAACCCACCGCCGACCGCAAACACCAACGGGGTAGGTCGGATTGGAGTTGTTTGATCGGCGGTCAAATTGGTTGAAGCCAACGATGATGCTACTGGAGATTCCATTTTGACGGCGATCTGTATTTTTCACCGGATCTTCGCTAGATTTGTGCAAAAATCATTAGATCTAAGCAAAAAAACATCAAATCATCACCTAATTTTTGCAAAACTCACAATATCTGAGCAAAAATACACCAAATAGTCGCCAGAATCTTCAAAAAATTTGCCGGAATCTGCAAAAACCTAGTAGATCTGCACCAAAAATCACCGAAATCAGCCTAGATCTCCTCGAATCTCGCCGGATCTCACCAAATATGGTCGAGATCTCGCTTGGATCTCCGCGAATGTCGCCGGATCTCACCAAATCTCGCTTGGATCTCCCCGAATATTGCCGGATTTGTATATAACGTCGGTCGGGTCGGGTGGCTCGGGTTTTGGAGAAGAAAACCCGCCACTCGACCCGCCGGCGTCGGGTCTTGGGCTTGGAAACCCGTCACCGACCGTCGGAGTGGTCGGTTCGGGCGGTTGCCAGTTCGGGTTCGGGCGGGTTGGTCGGGTTGGTCGGGTTCCGGGTTGGGTTGGACACCCCTAGTTTGAGGTTTTACCCCCATATAATTGTCTTTTAGAATAGGGAACTTTTTTTTTTTTTTTGGATAAGAAGACCGTAACTTCTATAAAGAAGAAAAAAAATTCAATACATCTTGAAACAATGTGAACTCAACTATATATATTAAGATTTTCATTTATCCAAGTTACATAAACATCAATACTCTTCAACATATTGAGCCAAGATATGTGTTGGGCGATTGTCTTGCCTCCTCACATAGGATATTTGCACCATTTTAAAACCTTGTAGTTTTTGTTGAATCTCCCCAATGATATTGTCAATTACAAGTGGTGGTTCACTCGTCCTATTCCTTATTTCCTTACTGTGCATACACTTTCAAATGTATGATATTCAAATGAATAGAATGTTTGTCTATTAATCACTTAATTTTGTTAAGTAAATTAAAGATGGAAGTAAAAGAGTAATATTGGGAATACAATTTTTTTTTAACATAGTGTGTTCCAGTTAACTCAACTGGTAAAGTCTCGAATGGTTGAATAAGAGATCTGAAGTTCAATACTCACCTACACAAAAAGCTTATTGATGTCTTAGTCTGATGATAAAGAGCTATCATAATTATATAAAAAATTTGTGAATATTTTTGTATAAATAGACTTATTCGAGAAACAAACGCAGAGTCTAGGATGCACAGAAACAATCAATCAATTGATACAGTTTTTCATGTTTCACTTATAATATTGATATGATCTATTACCATTAATGCATAATAAAAATACAATCATATAAAAATAGTTTTGCAGGAATAATTATTTAACGTCTGTGAAAAAATTCTCAAGAACATTGCTTCCCTAGCTAGGCACAAAAAAAAAAAAAAAAAAAAAAGCTAGCTAGGGAAATTGGTGCCTTTCACTACACAGCTTACAGCTAGGTAGGGATTGGCGTTCGAGGAAGGTAGCAAGATTCCATGGTGTATTAAAAGTCAAACATGGATGACACAATATTGGTCCCAATCTCTGACATGAAGAAGACATTAGGGGCAAGTAGCCAAGTAGTCACAGCAGCTCTTTTTATCTGTCTTTTTCTTGCTTAAAGTTTGTGTATAGAAAGTGACCCTTGTACTCTTCTCCTTCGTTCCTTAATACATATATCTAGTTGTTACAAAAACTGAAACAGGTGTTGTTATAAAATAAGATTCTGATTAATTGTTAATTAAAAGATGGATCTATTAACTATTGTCTAGTATTTGATAAATATTGGTATAAAATTGTTAAGGAAAATTACAGAAAAAGGTACCTATAATGAGATGTAAGATGTATTAGATAAATATGTGACTTTTTACCATAAAATTTTGCTGAAGTTTACAAAACGAGATTGGAATCCTCTTACTTTTTAAGCTAGCCAAAATGGAAAATCACATCAACTATTAGAAAAGCTCCATTCAATAATTCAATGTAACAATGATTATGATGTTAGTTTAACCATACTAGTAATCAATTTATTTGTTTAAAATTGCAATGAGTTCACATGTTTGAATGCACGTTTTCTTTCTCGATATATAGTTAAAAGATTTAAATTCTAAATGAAGATGTGTCAATTGAGTTATAAAAGTCTTAACACATGTTGCAAGCAAACTAAAGGATAATATATTAAACCTATATAGTTGAAAGATTTAAATTCTGAATGAAGATGTGTCAATTGAGTTATAAAAGTCTTAACACATGTTGCAAGCAAGCTAAAGGATAATATATTGAACCAAAGGGGAAACAAACTATTCAACTTGTTCAATTAACTCTATTTTATATACTAGTTGATAAATGAGACCAAATCAGCTGTGGGTCTAAATTACTCTATAAGATCAAGAGAGCAAACAAGCACAGTACGCTTTGGAAAAGAAACATTTTAAAATTTGAAAGCCAACAGTTTTGATATTTCATTGACTAAAACATCCAATTTTTAAAATTTTGTAATTTTTGTAATATTTCAATTACTTTTTTTGAGATAACTGATGAATAAGTTAGGACACGGTTTGTGGTTAGTGCATTAGTTAGTGTATTAATGCACTGAATATGTTAGGACATGTATTGGACGCGTGTCCGCATCTTAATATGTCCAATGCACTGATGCAATAGACACAATCCAGTACGCTATAAATGTCCAAAAGATATTTGAAGATATCAATTTCGTTATTCAATACTAATACTTATCTTGATGATGAGATTACGTTGAGATATTAAAACATGATAAGTAAAGAGTAGTTTGATTTGAGAGCCTCCAAGAATGTGCTAGAGGCAATGAATTGAAAGATTGAGATGTATACACGAAGTTTGGTCGTACCATACGACCCCACCTAAAGGGGGCAGCTAAAATGGACTGAACAGGTTGAGGACAAGGGTGTAGCCCCATCCCTGTTGAGAATGGTACTAGTAATAGTAGTCACTGTATTTGCCATGCATTTTGTGAGGTGATGAGCATTGCATCAATATCTACTTTTCACCAACCACATGTGTTGCGTTCATGACTTTATGAGGCTCACCCGTTGGGACCAAAACATGGAAAACAATAAAAATACTCTCCTAGGGCTAGGAGTAGTTCTTTGCTCCCAACTTCATCTTCTTGCCGTTGAAAATAGAGCTTGATGCCAAAGCTGTGGTATGTGTGTGTCTTATTAATAGTTCAGCTGAATCTCTTGGTGAATTTGCTTTACTAGTTGATGATTGCTTGAGAAAAAGGGAATAAGTGTGCTAATGTATTTGCTCTAAAAGAGGAGTCAGCAAACTCAAGACTCTGGTTTTTGAAAGACCTCCATCTAATGTACTTCTTATTTTTTTTGTTATATCTTGGAAATATGGGATTGTATAATGATAGACAATGTATTTAGCGTTCGAATGCACAAAAGAGGAGTCAGTCAAACTCAAGACTCTGGTTTTTGAAAGATTTCCATCTTTTATTATATCTTGACAATTTGGGACCATATTATGATAAACAATGTGTTTAGTGTTCAAATTCTTTAGTTTTTTTAACAAAGGTTCCTTTATTACCCAAAAAAAAAAAAAAAAAGCTAAATTCTGTAATTTACCTTTCTTCCCTTTATTCAACAAGTTAATATCTCTTTCACTAACATTTTACAAATTACAAAATGTTCTAATTTTAGAAGCTTATATCTTTTTTATTTAAAAGACAGCACATTAAATGATATTTTAAAAAGAAAAGATTTTCTAAAATAACCCATAATGCGAGACCATCATTTTTACTTAGATCTATAGTTGATTCTAAACTTTTAACAAGTCAAGTCAATAATTGTAAAAATAGTTGTGATTGTAGAAAGGAGAGGAAACAGTAAACATGGCCATGCGGGAAGACTTTTGGTAAAGGCTCTGTCCAATGCAAAGTGCAAACCTGCCCGAAATTTTTGCTTTTAGACATATCCGACTTTTGCTATGCCAACCATGTGCTGTCGCTTGCCTTTTTAAATTCCCAACTCCCAAGACAGATTCCTAGACTCATGTTAAGGCTACATGCGACGGCATCTTTTCTCAATGGTATACATGAAATTTAGTACACAACAAAATTTTCACAATGATTGAAATAGTATTTTATGATGGGTTTTGTTAATGTATGGCTAAGGACATCCCTGTTTGATAATGATATTTAAACAACGAAAATTGTTGTATAAACACCACAATATGTATTTTCACACACTTTTTTACTTATATGTATTTTTACAAAATTTAAACAATGTTACTAGAAATCTTTTACCAAACAGCTTGAAAAATAGATTAACTCTTTTGACAATTTTTTTTAATTTTTCATAAATTTTTTTTCTAAAATAAATGATTAATGTATAGTGTTAACTGGACCCTCTTGATTGATGAAATCATATCAAAATACTATTATTTAAACACAAACTCATCATGAAAATTTATGTGTCATGGGGCATTACTTTACTAATGAAGTTAACATTTCTAGTAGTAGGATGGCTTATCTTATCTTATGGCCAAAAAGGGAAAAAAAATTATAGTAGTAGGGATTATGTTTAAGCAGAAATATTAAGATTAAGAAGCTACACATTCTGTTTAACCAAAAAAAAAGAAACTACACATTCTGAAAATGTGGAACTTGGTCACTTCTGTTGTGCAAGGGCCAAGGGAAGCTTTGTGAAAAAGTATACTAATAAATTTAGAAGTTGGAGTCTGGCTTTGAACTAGTTTCACTGCTCAGGTAAGTACCAATGGAGGGTAGGAGCTTGATCAACAGAAAAGAAACTACAAGAATCCTCTGTACTAAACAAACTCTGCTCTTCCATTTTCACAATCTGGGGTTGGTATGCTTTAGCAGGAACAACCGTTCTGGGATCAGAGAATTGAAGCCGATTCACCAATGGATTTGTGTAGGAAGATGAGCCATTGAAAGAAAGAGAAATTTTCATTTTGCTTTCTTCCTTCATGATCCCATTTGAGTCGCTGTCTACTGACACTGCCTTGTTGCTGTTCTCTGCACGTAAGTCATGGCCTTTACTTTGCTCAGAAACGTTGTTGTCAAACTCAGATATTGGAGACTGTTCGTTCACAGAGTGGTTGCTTTCTGAACTTGCTCTGCAGAGCTTGGATTTCAGCTCCCTCAGCTGCAATCCAAGAACCCAAAAAGGAGAAAAAAAAAATCCTCAATTTAAGTTAAAGTGAAGGACTTCTTTTTGAAATGCAACCAAAATGAGACTTTAAACATATATGTTAGAATTGCTAAATGAACATTTCCTAACACCTTGGTATTTTGGATAATTGATAATTGATTATGACTAAATGATTAAAATCATTATTACTTGTCAAGGTTCCTTTATGACATTTTCAAGAGAGACATCCCATTGTAACTATTGAAAAAGAAATCATTATTGCTTAACAACTTAAACTATTGGGGATTTGGTAATTTACCAATATACGAACTCAATTAGTGAAGATTATCGTGTCGTTGTGAGATGTAAAAGTTAGAAATGTAAAATAAATAATAATAAAAAAAGGTAGAAAGGTTTTAAAAAAGGGCTGAGATTAAAATTGAATTTTTAATTTTCAATCTCACTCATTAATTAACTATTGCATATAGTACCGGATCTAGATCCCCATTTGAAAATGATGCTATTTCATCATAAGAAGTCAGTCAACATTTGTGAAAAGATGTGTGAAAAATTATGGGTGCTATGATTACTCATATGATATACCTTTGAGGTTAGAGTCTTGTTTTCCTGCTCAAGATTATGGTAGTCAAGCTTTAGAGCATCATAATTAGCTTTAAGAACCCCATAATCCCTCTCCAATTGCTTGGTTTTCCAGCGGGCTCGGCGGTTTTGGAACCATATAGCCACTTGTCTTGGTTGCAAGCTTAGTTCTGCTGCTAATTTTACCTTTCTCTCTGGTTCTAGCTTGTTTTCCACTTCAAAGCTCCTCTCCAATGCCTTTACTTGTTCCAAGCTTAGTCTCCGTTTCTTCCCCAAGACCAGCCCAGTTTCTTCCTCCAAATCTTCGTGCTCTAATCTATTTAGCATTGCATGGAAATCCTCACTGTAACAATAAGTGTTGTTCTCTACATTGACAGTAGTGGAAGTGTTGTGTTAGAAAGAAAAGGTGAAATAGTTTGCAATATCAGAGAATAGATGCATTCAAACAAAGTTTATGATCATGTAAGTTTTCCAAGGACCCCATAATTCAAAACTGCAACTTGATAATAAGTCTAATTCTAAATTCTACCGTAGCTCCGATCAAACAATAATAAATATTCAATTATGAACTGTAATAAGTTTTTGTTTAAGAATAAAAATACACACCTAAATAATTCATCGGTTTGTAAGCACAAATTCATTATGATTGTGTTTTTCTTCTCAAATACTTGTGCACAATTTAGCAACTTAAATGTATAAAAGATAGACTAAGCATGAATTGAAGTTCTGGTTTCCTTGGAAATCCAAATAACAGTGCTATTAGTAATCACAGGGAGAATCAGAATCTTGTTACAGTGTCTGAAATAATGGAAATATAGCTGGGTCTATGTATAAAATGAGCCATCACAGAAATTTTCTACTTGAATTTTGTTTACCTTTAGGTGGACTAATGGAGATCAAAGCAGCCAAGCTATCAGAGCTACTGAACCGCTTCATCACTGAGATGTTTTGGAGTCCTAGAGACCTAGACTTTTTGAAGTCGCTCGCTACTTTATAGAGCTCAAGGACAAGAGTCACGCAAGTTGTTTAGTTTGAAAAAACAATGTAAACAGGATCATCTATTGGTAAAAGATGGCCTAATTGGGAAATGTTGTACAAAGGTACAGCTTTGGAGCAACCATAGATTGTTCCTTGTCTTTCTCCGAGGATTAAAAAAACACAAGGCATGATTCCATAACAAAGTTATGGATCAAGCAAATGAAATGACAATAAAAGAGAGAAAAATCAAAAGGGTTGGTTAGAAAATCATTATCTAAGCAATCTGTGAGCGTGTGAGAGAGAGAGAGAGAAAGAGAGAACCATAAAAAGTGTTGGACATGGTAACCTTGGTCTTGATGATAAGCACTTATATATACACTGTAAACTGATGTGAACTATATATGAAGTTGGTATCAACTGGCAATTGAAGATCAAAACTTTTTCTTCTTAGCTAGACGCAAGCCATGGGACCATGAGTCACCACTTGATGGTAATGATTTATGTAACACTAGGATCTACAAGATAGATATGTCATATGTGGTGTGTCAAACACACATGAATATGCCTTTTAATTTTTAAATTTTTGGATATACCAGAATAAGTTGAGTATCTTACTGTTGCAAAAATTTTATGTACATATGTTTCGGTTAATTCAACTAATAAATTTGAACATGAACATGTACTTTTACCATTGAAACTGTTAAAAAAAATAATAAAATAAATAGAAATAGAGGGAAAGTATACCCGAATGAGAAAATAATTAACATGATTATCTAAATAAATTAGACCACGAGGGAAGTTAGCATTATTGCCCTTCGAAATTATGTGCCTGAATCTTCAAAAGCTAACCAGGAATCAGAGAGATGAGAAAGTGGAATTTTTCAGTAAAAACAAAAAAAAAAAAAATTTCCCAGCGATATTCTTTCAAAATTAACCAAAACAAACAAAACCCACCAAAGGAGAAGGTGGAATTTTTTTTATCTGTTTATTTAGACCTAAATTCCACAAGCAAAATTGGCTTTACACTTCAAAAGAGTGATAATATTTTCAAGAAAGACCGAAGAACCCCACATGACCTAAAATGTTTATTTATTATTCATCCGTACGAATCTTTCATTAGTAAAGAAATTTTTCACGGCAGTGTTTTTTATAAGTTGTTGTAAATCACGTAGTGTTGTTCCAAATTATAGATAGATTAATTAACGGAAACCATGCAAGCTCACAAAAAGTTAGGTAAAAGTATTCTTATTCTCTTTGTAAAAGTATTCTTAATTAGGACAATCATGCAAAAAGTAGGGCCTAGATTAATTAAGATTTTTATTATATTTTGTTTTAAAATTATATATATTTACATATAGAAAAATTTTCATATTTTATTGATGGATTTCTACATTTTTATTTTCTGCCAAAAAATCAACAACTTTTGAGATAAAGTTTAATAATCTTTCAACAAAAAAAAAGAGGAAAATCTACAAGAAAATTCAAGAGTGCTGTTGGTATTAAATTAAAATTTCCTCTAATAAAATTATAAACTTTTTTTTTTGTGAGAAAATATTAAAATTATAAACTTGATAGGTGCATGACAAAGAAATTACAACTGTGAAAGCGCAAGAACGTGAGAAGTGATGTGGGAGCATACATGGCAGTTTTTGTAGCAAGTATTAGATCAGGAAAAAAAGTAAGTGGAAGCAATTTAATTTAATCTACCAACTGAAATTGCAACAAGTGTCATTCAAGCATAAGGAAGGAAAGACGTGAAAAAACCAGCAGCTAATGATAACCGCTAAGGAACATCGGCTACAAACCGCTAAGCCTCAAGTATAAATAGAATGATTATTTTCAAAGGTATGACACCACTCACTACAGGCAGACTTGTTTATACAAAGATCATTCTCTAGTAATATTAAGTTCCCCAAAAGATTCCCCAATACTTCATAAGGCTTTAAATGGTGTTTATGCTTGTAAGTGCTTCCTTGTAATCTTATTACTCAGATTAATATTATTTTATATAAGTTTATATTGAAGTTTGATTCAAGAGCTCTATTGTTAGTCTTGTTTAATCTGAAAGATGTTTACTTCGAAACAATTTGATATTAGTGTGAAGAACTAGGCTTTAATCTGTTTACTGCAAACCTTCGAAATCTTTAAATAAGGAGATAAATTAAGCTTCAAATTAATCTATTAACGGTTTAATTTACTTTCTTGAGATTCAAAGGAACTAGAAATAACTTAGAATTCAGTCCTTTACTTGTTTTCATATTTTCATTGTTACTTGCGTTTTTTGTTAGAAGTCCTCTTAAATGAAGCATTACCAAACTCCATCTATAATCTACCAAGTCAAATTCCTCATCAAACCGCTTTGAAAATTAATGCATACCATGACCACACCTTGAAAATTTTAATTGGAATCAAACAAGTACACCTTGGGTCACCCTCACTCCCCACACATCACAAAGTCCAATCAGAGAGCTCTTGCATTTTCTGCTGAATAACACAAAATGACATGCATATATCAGAAAGTATGTGCTTCACACAATCAAGAATAAGACTTCATAGTATGATTGGCAATTTTGGCATCTCTATGCAAACCTGGATACGGAATCCTAGCCTAGCCTAAATCCTTAAAAAACAAAAAAAAAAAATTCAAATTGTTACAACTTATGATAAGTGGAGAACGAGAAATTTGAATCTTGCTCTTCTTATTAAAGAAACGTGTCAATGCCATTAAATTACAAAACTCGTAAACATCGTAAATCCTAGTAACCTAGCCTAGATGGATTCTTTTCTGTAACTATCAATTAGACTTTTCCAATTCAATATGGGGTGGAATTCTCAGTTTTTGAATATCATTTGGATACTAATACTTTTTATTACCATAAAACCTTGAGTCTACATTTGCTTACTGACTATAATAATTACGCACCAATAATTCATGACGATGATAAGTTGATAACTATGCACCAACCATTTTGAAAAGGAGAGAGATTATGCACTAATGACCTGTTGCTGAATTGGTATGAAATTAGAAGAAGCTGAGAGATTTAGCACTTATTTGCGCTTCACAATTTCCTTGTTGATCTAGTTTATTTATCTCAAAAGACATTTGGTTTGGGGCTGGTACTGGGACAAGAATGGTAAGATGTAGAACAAAAAAAAAAATGGTAAGATGGACTTCAAAATCAGTGTTTGAGAAAATATTCTACAAACCATACGAGATCGGAGACACAATTTGCCTAAAGATAATCTTGTTAAAGACTTTGTTTGTATCTGGATCTTGATTATAAGCTAGTTTATTGATTATTTTTCTTATTATTTGCAAATACCACATGAGTCACTACTTATTTTATATAGCTTTTTTTATTTTTTATCTATAGTACTTGCAGCAAAAGATTATGTTACATTATCGTTCTCATTAGTCATTATCATTAGTCATTAGACTGCCAAGTGCAACCCAATTATTAGCAAATAAGAATCAATGAAGGGAGAGACTAGAGAGCTTTATTGTGTTAAACGTCTATTTATTTTTACTTTAAAAAGTAAAGATAACTGGATAAGTCCTTTGCAGTCATATTATAAATTCCATTAAAGATTATAATGGATCAAATGGTATCAAACTATCAATTATTGAAGTTTGAACCCCCTGACTATTCTTGAAGATCTGGTCAAATCCGAGTAACCATTACTATTCATAGCTAGAGGGCTGAAGGAAATTGGTTTGCATGTTTTTGGCATTTATACCCTGTATCAGTATTTAGTGAAAAAGACAGCAATTGAATTTAATAAAAACATTTGAAAAGGCGAAGATTTCGTACAAGGAGTATTATTCAAAGAGACAATTAAAATAAATAAAGTTGTAGTCATTGAGAACGAGAAAAGAAAAAGACTTGGTTAGGTTGGGGAAGAAAGAATTATAAGTGTTTAAACTCCCCTATAAAAAAAGCAACTTAACGATTTATATTTCCTGGACTTTGTTGATTACAACAACCACTAATACAATACAATTACATTTCTACTAGCATATCATTGTTACCATCATTGTTGTAACTAATATAATAAACTAATTTCTTAATTTTTAGGTGTATATATACATAAATATCTATACACACACATCCAAATAATAAAAATTTAAATTGGTAATACTGAAATTCCAGTCAAATTAAATCATTGCACTTTGAAAATTCTAAGAGTTTGTCGAATTTTTTATCCGAAATCGTTCACATTGTAGTGTTTTACCCTTTCATTTCTCAATTACTCTTAAATTTTGAACATATTTTCATGTGACACTATGAGTAGAATTAGCATTGTACCGAACTTGACTCATGCTAGTCATATAAACCATGATTGCCTTGATGAGGAAAGACGTGAGCATCACAATTAGAATATTTAGATTCCATCATTGAACACAAATTTTCAACATTCGAGACTTCAAGGGCGTACTGAAATTCCAGCCAAATTAAATCCTATCACTTTGAAACTTCGAAGAATTTGTCAAATTCTTTATCCAAACCTGTTCAGATTGTATTGGGTTTTACCCTTTCATTTCTCAAACGCTCCTAAATTTTCAAATATTTTCATGTGACACTAGAGTAGAAGCATCTAGCACTGTACCTGACGACGCATGTTAGTCATATAAACCATGATTGCCTCAATGAGGAAAGACGTGAGCATCACGATTAGAATATTAGAATCCATCATTGAACACAAATTTTCAACAGTCGATGCTTCAAGGTTGACATCAAGAATAAAATATTTGTCTTGCAATGTGAATAGCAAATAAATTAACATGAAAATTTCTACCCAAAAAAAAAAAAATTAACATGTAGACAAATAAAAAAGAAACGACCTCTAGAATCCTAATGAAGCAGCATATAAATGGGCTACAAAATTTATGCTGCACCCGTATCATCGCCTATAAGTTAAATTTCATGTAAAATTCTTTCAAGTCGAACTCTATATAAGCCTACCTCGTTTGAGTATCTTTTATTTTTTAATCTTGAGAGGAAGAGAACGGAGAACAGCAGGAAGAGATATCAATTCCGGCAACCTCCATTGCATTGCATACCCATTCAGGGACATCACCTTTAGGAAACTACAAGACAATAAAGACATGAAAAGGTTCAAGAGTAATACCCTAAATATTTCAACCAAATGACCAAATTCAACAACCACATAAATAAAACTCCGTTCTCCCATAATAGTGACCAATGCAACAACATCACTGAGCTAAGCTCAACGAGCACTTTCTTCTCCCATAATAATAGGATGGAGGGTGAGATTGTGGCTTCAAAACCTATTGAATGCAATGCATGTGTAACTTACCAATAAAATACATGTGAGAAGAGTTTGACGGTGTTTCCAATAGAAGACCTTTCAACCCAGCACAGCAGGATCAAAATAGTAAATAGGTTCATTGGGATAAGGAGGTTTTAATCTAACAGGAATTTGAAAATCTGCATATCCCCCCCCCCCCTCCAAAAAAAAAAAACCCTTCTCTCTCTCTCTCTCTCTCAGGCTGACCCAATTTCGAAATTCATCTGCCACCAAGAACTCGTAAATTAGAGACAAGCCACACATCCATAGACCATAGTGGAAATGTAGTAGTACCATTGTTCTCTTTAAAAAAAATGCACTCGTGTGTGTGTTTGACATAATTTCTAATGAACTGGAGTCTTGATGGTTCAAATTAGTGCTTCAAAACTCGGAACCACACTGTAAACAAGAAAACATTATTGACCACTATGCTAAGATTAATATCTAAGGCATAAACTAGACGTGTAAATAGAGTCCAATACCTATTGCCAAAAAAAGAAGAAGTAAATAACACCTCCACTAGAGATTAAGACTTATGATGCAGGAGGCAATAAGAAGACAGATTTATTATATTTTATTTTATTTTAAGTATCAAGGGCAATTTTGTAATTTCATAAAACTCTGGAATGGGCTATGCCAACAGTCCATTAGATCATCTTTTGGGTTTTATTTAAGTTTGGCTATTTATTTGGGCTTAGTAGTAAGCTTAGGAGTCCAAGTCCAAGTCTTATTAGGTTTTTAAGAAATCCTAGTTCTACTAGGATTAGGTTTAGTCTTCTATTTAAAGGATTGTGGTGTTTTCTATTGAGGGGGAGATAAATAATGAATGTTTTCAGAATTTAAGAGCTATGAAGCTTTCTTTTATAGTTTGTGTGATGCACACTATACTTAGGTGTGGTGCCAAGGAATCCTAGGAGTGATTCTTAGGAATTTATCTTTTATTTACTATTTACGGTTACTGTTCACAACACTGTTCACAGCAACTCAAATCTTGATTTTCACCTTTGTTTCATTCCTAAAGCCCTATTAAACCTTGTTTCCCCTTGTCCTACGTCAACTTAACTCTCAACTTAATGTGAGTATACAATGAAATAGGATGGGGAATATCCCACCAATAAGTAAATATAATATATACACAGAAAAAGGTCCAATTTGAGTGAAAGATGTGAAGAAATATACCATTATCCGCAAAAAATTACATACAAACCTACAATAAGACAAAATTGAGAAGAATGTTAAAATAGTCATTACCAAAAAGATAGAAGTGAGGAATTTAATTGGCATAAAGTTATTATTTACTGAACAAGAATGGAGAATGGCTAATTCAGAAGGACGTGAAAGAAAAAAGAGGAAGAGAAAAGGATTGGGTGGGGGGAAGCAAAAGAAAAACATACTCTGGAAACCTTCCCTCGATTATTGACGTGTGTAGATCTCTGCTAAGCTGCAATTTTAAAGAAATTCACTTTCATTTATAGGGAAGAAAAGAAATATTAAAAAAAATTATATGAAAATTTTCTGTTTGTACCTTCATCATGTAGTACAGATTGTGATATGAAAGAAGCTGAGATCCCATGGCATCTTTTGTAACAAGGCAATGGATGTAGGCCCTAGAATAGGTCCTACAGACCTACAGTGAAATAAATACAATGAGGCAGATGTATCATTATAAAATATCAATTTATAATACGATAATAATTCACCCAACATGTTTCGGTTATGACCACACCATACAAGCGCATGTAGGATCAATGGGACGAGTATCATCAGCCATCGCATTGTGTTTTAGCTTCAGCACTCCCTGCATAAAATATCATATATATCAGAAATCATCCTTCCACCCACACTGAAAAAGAAATACCATTACATTTTAAGAAGTTCATAGTTAACAGGAGTTGACTGGCAACTAGGTACAGAGATGCATATTTAAGTTAAAGATAGTTCACATAAACAGGTGACCTGCACGTATGTTTCATGTTCATGAGAAACATATGAATGAAGCAAAAAGTCTTTGTATATAAACTATTCATATATAAATTTACTGTAAGAAAAACCATGTTGGAGATCAAAAGAAGATTGAAAAATTTAAAGATCAAGAATGTTGTAAAAGTATGGTTCCATAGTTTATATTCACAAGAAGCTATCACCTCAGGTACAAGAGCTGTGCCAAAGCGAGCAGTACGGGTAGGATAAACACAGTCATACATGTCAGCACCTAAAGCACTGCAAACTACAATATCCAGTGGATAACCAACACCCTGAAAAGAAGTATTGAGGAAATATCATGACATGGAAAAATATGAAAAGATGAACCACCCAGTTCACAAGAATTCAAGTTAGTTTGGACGATGTAAGTTGATTTGATGAAAGAAATCTGCACCATAACATATCGTGGTTTGTCCTCAGGCAATGCGGCAGTGCACTGAGCAACAACACGCCAAAATGAATCTTTACTTTCACCTCCTGCAAGACCACCAATAGCATAGCTGTCACAAGAGTAAGCTCTGTTAATATGGCTCCTTGATCAATAAACCATAACACTACCAAAGTAAAATACAGTGATCAATTGTGGATGTATGTATGTGTGCAAATTGGTATAACAAGTTAAATCTCTGAAATGTATGAAACAATGTTGAACCGATTGCTGGCTGAAAGACATTAAACCTCACATGTGGCAACTGAACAGAGAATGAAAAATTAAGAGAGAGAAGCCCAGACAGGAAATTATTGAAAGCAAAAAACAAAAAGGAAAACTTTGTTACAAATTTAAATGGTGCTTCAAAGGAAAACTTTTCACAATCCTTTAAAGCTCTGAAAACAACTGTAAGCAATGAACTTTTAATGTAAAGGCATAAATAATGAGAATTATTTATGTACATGTGGCAAAAGATAGCAGCAGAGGGCTTTAAATGCTTTCTTCAAAACCTTAAAGTACACTGCAGAGTTATTTTTTTTATTTTTTTTTTCAAATAGACACCAAAATTTATAAATAAAAAAAATAAGAAAAAACAAGTTAATTGATTTTTCAAAAATAATATGAAAGCTGTTCCTTACATATGGATGTAATACCTTACATATGTTTTTTTTATAATTATAATACCTTACATATGTATTAATCATATTGTATGCTATAGTATAGAGTCATGATGATATACTTTCTGTTACATGTCAAATTTACTGTTTATCCCCCAAAAAAAAAAAGCAAAAAGTTTACCACATGAAATGTATCACAGCAAATTGCAAAAAAACTGCAACTGTGGTAGTTGACTACTTATGAGTTACCATGAAAGCAATGAAGTGCTAAAAGTAATGCCAAGCTTACAACTAGAATTATCATTCACTGAAAATAGTATACACATACCCAGGTAAATTCCGATCAACCAGGCCTCTAACACATATATCCCTGATTACAGTATTATGACATAAGATGATTAGTAAAGAAAAAGAATCAGAATTAAAAGATACATAGCTCAACCAAAAAAAAAAAAAAGGAAGATTACAGCTTGAATTGAGATTCACCTTAGCACAGGGTCTAATCCACCTTGTACAATACCAAACAAATTCTGCTCATGTGGTCTCTTGTGAGCTGCTTACAGGATGCAATCCAGTAAGAATAACAGTAACTTAAGTCAGAATAATCCCAAAATATACCCAAGGAAGACTGGTTCTTTGATATAGATGCTACATGGCACAAAAGAACATTATTGGATCCTCCATGAAACACTAGGAGATCCAGGGAAAACACTACAGGCCAAGATATCACAGTATCATATTATTGACATATTAGCACTACATGTATCAATCTAGTATAAGCATAACAGCTCACTAACCTAGCCATTACAATGATTACATTCTGCATAACTTAAAAGCATGGTTTCAACCAAGGCCTGAATAATAAACCTAAGAAAAAGATCTTTTGGGTTAATAAGCCTAGGAAGTTGCAGGTGGACCAAGGATACTGCATTTGAAAACTAAGGTTGATTATGTATCATACAGATTTATATCCTTTTTTTTGTTGTTAGTGAAATTAAACATGAGTGTTTCTGGGTACCAAATGTAATTACCTGCTATACATCTGTCTATCCATCTAAGAGTGCGGTACATGGCTTCTTCTATTCGTGGACCAGTAATGGTTGTTTTCACTACATCATCAAGAGCCATAATAATATCTGCTCCAATCCTGTTCTGCACAATTTGTTGGGGAAACATAAGGACATGAGGTATTCAAGAAGGAAGTGGTAAAGAAACAATAACCATGCTTTAGCTTTGGATGTTTGATTTTTAACTTCTGTCTAGAATTTTAAACTGGCAAATTTCTGCAGAGTAGTTCACCTTAAGGTGAGTTCCTCGGGATATTATAAATATGCTATAACAAATCCGAAAAATCAATAGAATATCCATACCACCAAAAGTTTCAAATAAGGCACAAGCTTCAATTTTCCCTTCCCCCCTCTCCAAAGTTTCAAAATACTAATTAGTTATTATGGCCGTTATTGATAAATAAAACTAAAATTTATGCAATGAAAATGATTATAAGGTTGTCAATTGTGATAATTAATTAAATTTCTCAATAATGCATTCCCGTTAACATTTCTAAGCTAGCTACTCAAGGAAATCATATTCAGAAAAGAAGCAAATTACAAGAGAAAGAGTTCAATATCTACAAGAGATCAAAGAGGGAAAAAAATCATTAATGAAATAAATATAAATTAATGCAAGAGCCAAAATATAAAGTCATGGAGTTGCCATGAAAGTCCTCTAAAGAAAGAGCATCCTAAATCCTAATAGCTAGAGAATCCAATATTCGGGTTACACTGAAAAAAAAAAGGCAATCATAAAAACGAAAACAAAAAAGATATATGCCAAATATCCCATAAATCTGATAAATGCTCTTCATGACATTTTGAGAAAGTAAGTTAACTGATTCTTTTTGATAAGTACTATAACTGATTATATAAATTCAAAGACTTTCGCTACAGAAACCTAGGACTCTTGTAAATAAAATCAAGGCCCCAGATTAACAAGAAACAATCTCAACAAAAGTACCTACTTGGATTTGAATTGATTCTTCAGGTGTTAGGAGCATGGGCTTTCCATCAACTGGTGACTGAAGAAAATGAAAACTCAGTTACAAGCAATTCATTGAATTTCAGCGTGTAATTATTTAGGACTATTCTGCACACTTTCTGTGTAGTTCAGCTAGTCCTTCGATCTAATAAATTATTTTATTCAGAAAAAAAAAAAGTTACAAGCAACAACAAAACAGTTTAAAACTCCAATTTTCATAACAAAAGATCATAAATAAGTAAAAACAAGAAACTCAAATTATAAATTGGTAGAGTAATATCAAAGTTATACTGAGAATTCATCACCAAAACAAAGTAGAAAGAAAAAATTATATAGTGAATTCAACGCAAGAAGCCATGCCATATTAGATAAGAACATTCACTGCTGATACGAGATTAGACTTGCACAATTGCTTATAGAAGAGAAACATAACAGGTTTCTTATATCCTGAAACAATTCATCAGGATAGACGGGGTTACGCCCTAATCAAATGTTAAACAAAAAAGTCAAAAGGAGTGAGAGAGAGAGAGAGAGAGAGAGAGGGAGAACTAAACAATGAATATGATGCACTCCCAAAGCATGCACCTAGGCGCATAAAAACACACCTACACATATTCTCACTTCTTGATTTTTAATTTTATCAAGTTTGGTACGTATAATCTAGCAAAAGACAACATACATCTTTGAGTCCTTCAGAAGAACTTCTTTGTACTACAACAACTTCAAAAATAAAAGCTGATCTAGTAAACCATCGCATTTCAACAAGAACCGCGTTACAAACTTTAACCATATATATTAAAAGGTACCTGAAACGTAACGCCCTTTTCAGTGATGTCAGCCAAATGCAATAATGACACCTGAAAACATCAGCAAAAAAATTATGAGCTTTAACTGCATACATCATAAACCAAAGTTAGCTATGCCATAAGAAGAACAATGAAGGATGTGATTACCAAAACAGTAGCAAACAAAGGCTCCATTTGTCTTCTATAGAAAATATTTTGGGGAATATGACTTATTCTTCCTTGTTTGGTTGCAATGTGGAAAATAAACCAAAAATGATTTCTAGTGTTTGCCCTTGCAATGAAAATCATTATGTAAAAATTCATAACGAGATGTTAAGAGACCATGATGCAGCACTAAATACTCACTAAGGAATGAAGTTTTTGATATTAAAAACATTCACAAAAACCTCACCACAACTAATGGGCTTCTGTCCTTATCTTCAAAATTCGTCATAAATTTTTTTTCATCACTTAGCATTACCTGTTTTATCCATTTTATGCATCCATAAAGTCGATTGTTTCTTTTTAATAAGTTAAAATTTGATTGAATTTTTATTTCAAACAATATTTATACGGTGTTTCTACTAGGATGCTGTCAATATATCAGTTCAATGGCAGGTGTTGGAGACAGTTTCTCTAATTCATGTATCTTTTTGTAACTTGTTTACATAATAGAGGAGGCAGAAGAATAGAACAAGGGTAATTATGCTCTGGGAGTCTATTAGTAAAAATATGAGCTAGGAACAACAAGAACCTTTGTTTCCCTGTGGAACGCACATTCAGCATCAAATGTTGCGCCCAGTTGCGTGCACATTAGATGAAAAATTTATAAACCTTCTGAATTTATCAGTATCTATTCCCTATGTCACCAAACATCATCTAAGACTAGAGCTCATTATTATACCTAGAGGTTATTGGTAACTATATATGACATAAGAACATTCATTGGTAATTATATAAGAACCTGGAGGTTATTGGACCCATGACCTCATCCTCCACATTTTTCTTATAAGGAGAGAAGATGTCATTAGAGTTAGACCTCATTGCCACCAGTACATTGTCTAAGACTCTAAGATTCAGTTATTTCACTTTTTTTCACACTCGAGCCCCATGTTGCAGTAATGGATAAATGGAAAGATAATACATGTCCTAAATTGTTAAATGTAACTAACTCAACTCATCAAAGCCTTTATCCCAACTACTTGGGGCTGCTAACATAGACAATTTTGCATAATTGAACGATGCCATATCCTTTTCTATAAATCTCAATGCCTCTCTCACTGCCTTAAGCAACATGGTTTGTTGTCTTCCTCTTTACATATGACAACTTTAATTGTCCCCTACCAATGCATTAGTAATATGTACAAGTAGACCCCAGAATAACTAGGACACCACAAATCGCATTATCAATAGCAAAAAGAAAATACAATTGACTTAAATTCAAATTGATATATCATATCTTAAAAGACAACCATTTGAAAGCCACCGGAATCTGTGAGTAATGCTCTTGGCCAGTTCATGAATTGGTGAAGACCCCCCAATTCATCAATAAGTTCAGAAGTAGGACGGAGCGCCAAATGATATGTATTCCCCAGTATTATTTGGCATCCAATCTCCTCAAGCTGGTTGGTTGCCAAGCCTTTAATAGTCCCTGTAACCATTAAAACCTTAGTGATGTAATAAAATCTTACATAGAACAGAAGTGGGCGACCATTTCTGCATGTATGCATGCTAGGCCAAATTATGAATGTATTATTGTGGTATTTTATAACTGCTCTACTAAAAACATTAGTCAACAACTATATGGCCTAGCCCTAAAAGAACTAACTTCAACTTTTATGGAAGAAGAATACTCAATGTCCAGTGTTGGCATATGATTCATCAATTGAATGAAATGTTAATGAGCACCTTTTTTCTTTTCATATTAAACTTAGGAAGAGTACTAGTAATCTGTCAAATTATAAGGTAAATGACAGCCAAAATTTAAAAAGGAAGTCGATATGAAAATTTATTACTTTCTCCCCCCATTGGAGGTCACCCGGGCCTATTGGTTACAAAAATGGGAAATAGCCTTCTCCCACCTTTGAAAAGTACTCAATTCCTAGAGAATGCATCATTCAATTGAAGTTCATTAGGTAGAGGAAGGTTAAAAATAACATTAATAGAAGCAATAAAAAGGGGACATGTCGATTAAGGGAGTAACCTAATAGTATGATTTTAGATTAAATAGAATGGTGGAAAAAAAAAAAAATACATGTGGCTGACCCTTAGCAGTCTGTTAAAGATCCATGGCCAACCCCAACACTTTGAAACTATGGTTTGGTTGTTGTTATTGTTGTTATATTGCAGTGCCATGATATATTACTATCTAAACTAACTTAATGATCTTTTGTTCTAATAGAGCAAGGTAAAATAAACAACATTCTTGATGAACTAAAAGTTCCATGGAACACATAAGATAGTACAAACTCTAACCTTGAGTACCGACGGGCATAAACAAGGGCGTTTGGCACACAAAGTGAGGGAGAGTTAGTTGAGCTGCACGAGCACGATTGAACCTCCCTAGAATCTAAAGGGCAGAAACATAAATAAAATTAAAACAAATTCGCAAATAACAATGTACCAAACAGTAAGAAATAGCAATCAGCATTGTTTATAATGAACCAAATTAGCAAATAACAATGTAACAAATCAAATAGAAACAATCAACATTGTTTATAATGAACCAAATTAGCAAATAAAAATGTAACAAATCAAATAAAAACAATCAACATTGTTTATAATGGAACTCTAGTCTGCCTGCAGATTCTACTTTGGACTATACAACACAAATACATAACCTAAACAACAACCTTAAATTAGCGAAACATAAACTACAAAGTTGCCTCATCCTATCGTTTGAAACATGTTTCTATGTGTTAGTGTGGAACTCATAAATTATAATGTGAACAAGGTAAAAAGCAAGGCAGACCTCGAAACGAAGAGCCATGGAATCAAGCAATTCCGAACAAAATCCTATGAAACAAGGCGTCAGTGTGTTACAATGTATACGATGTAATCCTGAGTTTTTCAAAAAAAAACACGCACTGAGACAGAGAGAGAGAGAGAGAGAGAGAGAGAGAGAGGAACAGAGATAAAAGACTTAAAACGTGTTGACGGGGGCGGTGTTAAAATTCAAATAAAAGTTTAACCAAAAAATAAATAAATATATAAAAGAAGGAAACAAAAAAAACTAAGGTTTGGGTAAAAAACCAAAAGCAGGGCCAAGTCTAGCAAGGCGGCTGGGTATGGTATTGTGTGTTTGGTCGGCTATGTGTTCTTGTTAGGACTTTACTACAGTCGTGGGAACACCACGAATTAGGGAGTGGTGAGGTTTATAACAGTCTATTAAACCTTTTGGGTTTTTGTTTTTTTTCCTTTTTTTTGTTTTTTTTTTATGTATGTACATGTATACGCACTATGTATGTATTTTAAGTGGTTCTTTGACCGGAATTGGGTGGACCACTGTGTGGGACTCTAGGGTGGGGAAGTTTGACCTTGGTTATTGGTTAGGCCCCAATGTGATTACAAATACTTTGGGGGGTTGAAAATAGGATTGTTTATTTTCTATTTTGAACACTCTGAACTTAAGCTCATTATCAAAAGTTCAAAACAATATTACATGTTCAAGAAGGTTTACTTTTTTTTAATTTAAATTAAACGAAGTCAAGCTTGTTTAGAAGTTGTTTGATTAAGTTATTATTTTCCAATATATAGTAAAACCATAAATATAAGTGTTGGGTTCAGTTAATGTATGCCCTTAGGGCATATATTAATAATCTATTTTATGAAACTTTTTATGAGAAATTGAAAAAGTTGTTATCTCAACCAAAAAAAAAAAAAAGGTAAAAAAAGTTAGTTACTTTTTTCATATTTTTATAAAAACATTTTCTAAAGTGGTTTACTAATGTAGTAAAACCCATAAAGGCTATCACTTTTACAAATCTATGAATATTTATTGCGAATGGACTATTTATATTTTCAATAAATTATAAATAATAATTTGATATCATATGAATTTATTTGCAAATAAAAATATAATATTATATATAGTTAAATTGAACCTCAAATGCATGAGCTTGTCCACAAACACATTATAAAACTTGAGCTTGGCTTGTTCGAGACTAAACTTAGGTTTGAGTTTGATTTTTTTGCTAAACAAATAAACATAAACAATCTTTTTTTAGAGTCAAATTTAAGTTGTTCATAAACAACTTGGTTCATTCACAGCCTTAGTTGAAAGACGTTTTCTTTATAACCTTAAATGTTTTCCAAGGCTTAAGTATTACACAACCAATGGCTTACAAATAAAACAATACCAATTAAAGGTAAGTGTCACACTCAAAGCTTCAAGAGGTTTGGGAGCAAGGGTTGGTTATTTATTTTCCCCAAACTAAAAAAATTGGTCATGATGAGATGGATGAATGACTAAAAAGTTGGGTTAATTAATCAGAATGATCCTCTAGTCTATGTATTTCCATTCTTAATTTTAATCCCACTTGTGAAATGGGCTAAATGCACGATTTGTAGGAGTAATCATGGGTCGAGGCTGAATTGGATTTGGTGTTAACCTAACTTTGTGTGGTGAGAAGTTCTTACACCTATTGTTTACCATAAATTAGTCAGAATCAAATGCCAGTCACCTCCAACTTAACTATTTGGTATCAGTTAAACAATATTAAAAAACAAACATCGTATCTCACTGTGTCGGATAATATTTTGATAAAGAGGGTGAGGTGGAATAATATGTCAACATTTGACCCGAATAAGAATCAATAACAACTTGACAACTCAAACTGTTATGAACTCTTTGTGTAAAAATAAGGGTAAATTGCAAATTACATCTCTAAAGTTTGGGGCTGTTTAGATTTTATATCCTAAAATTTTAGAATTTAGAATTTACCCCTTGAAGTTTGAGGGTGTTTGAATTTTACACCCTAAATTTTGAAACTTTAGGGTGTAAAACCCAAACACCCTCAAGCTTTAAAAGGTAAAATCCAAACACCCCTAAAATTTATGGGGTAAAATCCAAATTCTGAAGTATTAGGGTATAAAATTAAAATATTCCAAACTTTAAGGGTGTAATTTGCAATTTACCCTAAAAATAATGTGCATCTAGCACTACTCCAATCATAATGGTTAGCCGTGTGTGTATATATTATGAAAGTTAACGACCCCACCAACAGCGTTATTAACATTTGTTAATAGACAATTTTAGAAAAGTTTTAATACCATTTTTTTTATATGGAAAATATAAAAAATTATTAAAACTCAATTACATTTTTCATTTCCCATAAAAAGTTCTTAAGAATAGAGTCTGGTTAATGTATGCCCTTAGAACATACATTAATTATCAATTTTAGAAAATTTTTTATAAGAAATTGAAAAAAATGTTAAAAATTTCCTAAAATATGTTAAAACCCTTCAAAATATTTGCAAAACCAATACTCTCATCCGTTATGCTTTTCCCACTTTCATTATAGAATGTAATACGGTCTCGTTTCGCATCATTCTGCAATGCGCAAAGAAAATTTTGATCGACCGTATCAAACCCGGCTCAACCAGAACGGGTCGGGGCAAAATCATAACGGGTCCAACGACCAAAATTATGACAACTTAGGCACGCACTGTCGTCGTGACAGAAGCACTGTAATAAATTTCAAGCATTTACGCTTCTTCTTCCCAGATCTCGTGCGCAATTCCATAGCCAAAACCCACCAAATTCAAAAACAAAAACGAAAACGACACCGTTTAATCCACGATCAGGTGCTTCAACTTTTCCAATTCTTTCAGTTATTAATTCATTTCCATTTTTGATTTCTACTCTCAACTTGAATAATTCAACTATTGCTTTCAAAAAATTTCATACAATTATCAAACACTTTAGCTACATTGATGCTTGTGATCTAAATTCAGTTCTGCTATAACACAATATTGCCAAATCGTGTTGTCTGTGAGTGAAATTTAGTTGAAAATTTGGCTGAATTGGTTTTCGATTTTGGTGGAAATTGAATTTTGTGTTTCAGGGAAGTGGAATTAGGTTAAAGTGATTTTTTGTGTGTAGAAGAAAAATGCAGCACGCTCCGGCTACGATTGAGGAACAATTGATATTGAAAGCGATCAAGGAAGAATGCCCGTGGGAAAACCTCCCAAAACGACTTCAAGCAACGCTTTCTTCTAAGGAAGAATGGCATAGAAGGTAACAGTTACTGTAGACCTTAATGCTACATTTTGCGTTTTTTGAAGAAAAAGAAAGTAGTTGTTGATTTTTTGGTATTTAGATGGAGAGAAATTGTTAATTGTGTGAAAATGACAGAAAACTATGGGGTCGGTTATGGATCATCAATAGACTAATCAGGGTCTGTTAGTGTGGACCGCGAATTTAAAAGGATGTGATTTTCTTGCTTAGTTTTAGAGTGCGTTTGGACGTGGTTTTTTTTGCTGAAAGTTGGCAAAAATATAGTTGTATTTGGAAAGACTGCGGTTTAGAAAGTTGTACATAAGCAAATAAGCTAACTGAGCACATACAACTCTTTAATACATTACCTTTTCTAGGTATAGCTGTACTTTTGCCTAGCTTATTTTTTTAGCTCAATAAGGCAATGAAACTAAGCTAATCAAAAACGAGCACGAGCATTTTTGAGGTACAGTTTGAAGTTTTCTAGTGGCAAAGGCTTGATCTGTAGATGCTCTAGGGATTTCTGAAGTTTGTTATCCCGAAACGAATGTATGCACGTCGATATGTCTGGTTAGGTCCATTACCATTTGGTTTATTATTCATTATTCATTTCAGGCAAAGTTTTTTTTTTTTCTAAATTGGTTGGTACAGTATTATACGTAGGATTCGGCGTGTATTCTATTCATAACCAATGCTTTCTGGGCATCCCTTAAGAATCAGAATAAATCAGTGAATAACTGAGTGGCAAAGGTTTTGACGTTGAATATTTTTTTTTGGGATAAACAACGAGCTTTATTAATGAAGAAAAACTCCCAAGTATATATGGGTTTTCAATGGGAGGAATACAATCAACATCTTAAATTACAATACTCTCAAACAAATCTAACAGAGAATAACATGAGAACGATTGTAACGGTGTAGTCCGATCAAGCATAGAATGAAAAAATAAAAACGATTTAGCTTTGAACCTCTTTCGTAGAAATTGTAAATCCATTAATGTGAGGAAAAATCAATACACTGACTATTACGGCTGCTAAAAAGAAACTTAAGTTTAATTATTTAAGCATGTTGATAGACATGTTGGATTTTTTAGTTTATAGAAGCCATTCTAGTGGAGTGAAGTTTTTACTTTTGTTACTTTGACAATTCTGCACCATTTGTTTTATTTTATTCTTTTCCTTTTGACCTTCTTGAACGAGTTATTTAATTGTCTTTTGAAATGACCTTTTTTCCTTTCATGAGTGCAGGATAATTGAACATTGCATAAAGAAAAGACTCCTATGGAATACTTCTTTTGCTCGCAAAATATGCAAAGAAAGTGAATACTATGAAGATATGATGCGTTACTTGCGAAAGAATCTAGCGGTGCGTGTGATATGATCTTTAAAAAGAAAAGAAAATCCTTTTATTGGATTTTTGCTTATTGTAGTGTCCAAAAAATTTGTTTATGTTGCAAGCTTATGTTACTATGCCATTGACTTCTAGCTCAAACGACACTTCCTCATATAATAATGGGATGGAGGTGAGGTCATGGGTTTAAGACCCATTGGGTGCATGCATAGCTTATCAATAAAAATAAATAGCTAATGTTACTGATTCATGATTAAAAAAAAAAAAAAAAAAAAACTAAATGGAGGATTACATGTTGGCTTACTTTGTGCAAGTAAAGTCTTCCATATAACCAATTAGCTTATTGGCTTAGAGATGGTGCTGTTATCTTCTTCAAAAAATAAGATTTATGCAGTTTACATGTTGATTTTGTTATTTTCAGCTATTTCCCTATCACCTTGCTGAGTATGTTTGCCGTGTGATGAGGATATCACCTTTCAGATATTACTGTGATATGATATTTGAGGTTATGAGAAATGGTAAGAGGTTACCTTCTTTAACAAATCTGATACAGTTTTGCTGGAATTTGCAGCTATCATTATTGTTCGTAATTTTACTTGCTTACAATAAAGGAGTTTTCTCACATCATGTCACATGCATCATTATCAGCCTCCCTTCCAATTAATATCACCTACAACTTCTCATATACCAATGAACTGCAAACTTCATTGATAAAGATTTTCTCACTGAAGCTACATTCGGCGGAACTGATCTGCTAGATTAGTTGTTCATATAAATTTTTAATAAACTTCTGCTTATCCTAAAAGCTTAAACTTATAGGAAATGGTGAATTTAGTTAGTTAGCCATATTATATTAACAGTTCCACTGGAATCACAATTTTTAATCCTTCTATGGGCTTTTACAAATTTTGTATTCAACATCATGTCAGAAAAAATTTGGGGGTGGGGGTGGGGGGAAGAGAGAAAATTTTCCTGCTTGAAATCCTGTTAGTCTGTAGTCAGTTTACCTTTTTAGGATAATAACATCAAGCTGATGTATGTTTCACATAGTCTTGGTACTCATCTAATTATGAGCATCACGATTAGTTTCCTTTTGTGGAGTCAGGCATACATGGAATAGACTAATTGTTTCTTTGAGTTCAAATGTTTTTGTTCCCTTTTTTTTTTCAAAATTTTATTTTATTCACCCTTGATCTGTCAGTATATCCTTATTCTTTACTTTTCAATTTTCCATTATTAGAGCAATAGTTTGAATTGTAAATCTAACTTGCCTTTATCTCTTCATTGTTTAGTTGTCCACTCTCGGTTACTTATCATGGTTATGTGTGCATATGTGCCTTTGTTTGTAGTTATGCATCATTTACCTTCAAATTTGCTTATGCCCATTTTGGAGATACCTGCTTATTATTTAAAATGGTTGATGGTTGTCCTTATCATTTGTAGAGCAACCTTATGACAGCATCCCAAATTTCAGCGCTGCCGATGCTTTGCGGCTTACAGGAATCGGAAGAAATGAATTCATTGATATCATGAACAAGTGCAGATCTAAGGTAGTGGATAGGTTTGCTTGTATGTTTACGGATATCTGTGTTTATACACAATGTTAATTTGTATCATAAGGTTTCAGTAATGTGCACATATGTTACTAACATGATACAGATGTTACTTTTTACATGAGTTATAATATAGGTTCCTTAAGAGAAACTAATGAATCTCAAAGATAGATAATTCTTTATTAATGCTTTTTAAGTGGACTAGCAGCACTAGCCATAATTATTATGTTCTAAGCTTACTTATCAAAATTATTATGTTCTAAACTTCAACTATCTATTTCACATTTTTCTTCCTCTATAGCATGGATCTCTTTTCATCTCCTTGCAATTTCAGTCTTAATAAAGCTTCCGTTTAAAAATTAATTGAATTTTGATATGGTTCATTTGGATGGAAGTGTCTAAAGAGAAGGATTTGGATTTCAATTTTTAGTTTAAATCACTTCAATAAAGTATGAAAGGGATTAATTTTTCTGTTGATGAAATTTATGGATGGATTTAAACTTTACTAATATGCAAATTTGAAATGATTAGCTATAAAATATTATTTTAAATCTATGACATTACAAGTTTTTATGTTAGATCAAAATCCTCTAAGCTTAAATTATCACGTCTTGTTAAATTTATATCAAACTATTTATACTACCAATCTTTCTTCAATTCGACTACACAAATATTATGAATGGTTTGTTATTGTAATTTTTATTCAAACTTTTGATTTTAAATCCTCATATCCAAATGGAACCATATTGTTTATGAGGATATTTTGATTTAGTTGTGCTTGATTAGTGTTATCTAATATCAGCTAAGTGTATGAATTAAAGATGGGCATCATATTGTGCAAAAATATCTTCAGTTTCATGGATTTTGCCTTATGCTGGTATCATAAGTCATTTGCTTTCAGATGGACTATACATTATTATCTTACCTATTATTTACTGTTTTGGAGCTATCCAGAAAATTATGTGGAAGCTGAACAAGTCAATTGCAAAGGAAATGTTACCTACACAACCTGTAGATTTTGCAATTGAACCATGGTGGGGAGTTTGTCTTGTAAACTTTACTCTAGAAGAATTTAAGGTGAGGTTCTTAATAATCCTTTTTTCTTATTATTGAATTCTTAGGAATTTCTACCGAAATAAACTCCTTTGATTTCATAGGGAGTTCAGTCACACAAGAAGTATCTCTGTTTATGTGCTTTTGGGGCAAGCACTTGGTGATTGATGTGAACTTACTAACTTTTCCTTCTTTTTATAGAAACTCTCAGAAGAAGAAACGGCAACAATTGATAAAATCTGTAAGGAGGAAGCAAATTCATTTATTTTGTTTGATCCTGATATTGTAAAGGGTCTCTTCAGACGAGGATTGATATACTTCGATGTCCCTGTTTATCCTGATGACCGTTTTAAAGGTACATTGGATATATTTACATTTTTTTTTTTTTTTTTGTTATTGGTTTCACTAGTTTTTTATACCTTAAGTTCCATATGGATTCACTTACCTGAAGCATGCGCCAAAGCCAAAAGTTATTTAATTTTTTTTTTTCTTTCTTTTATCTCTCTAGGCTTTCATTTTGTTCTTATTGTTTCTGTTATCATTAATTGCAAGTCAATGACTTGTGAATTTTCTTCAAATTATATAGTAATTCTGGAAGGTTAGCTTTCTGTTGGCATGAAAGTCTTCATCCCTATGTCTTATATTATAATAAAAGCATGGGTGGCTTGTTATTCGGTCACATAACCTGACCTTCCCCTAAAGAAGATTAAAAGAATGAAATCTTCAAAGCACTGCTATGTACAAATGAACTTATCCAAAAAAAAAAAAACCCTTTCACATTCAAATTAAGAAATCATGTGTTTTTTTTTGGCTGTGAAATCCTTTCTAATTGAGGTAACCAACAAAATATTTCCATAAAGGGCATGGTTGTGTGGACTTCTGGTGAAGCTTAGCTAGCTGAATCTATATATTTTGATGTCTACTTAATGAACTAATTAAATATATACCTAGAGCTAGCATATAGTGGATCCATTTGCTTTGCTTTATGGCGTGCTTTCTTCTTCTATTTTATGTAATTTACAATATGTGTTTTTGATAAATGATAAGGGCAATTAATGTCTAGATTACATTATTTTACATTATCATAAGTAATGCCAATGACATCTGCCTTATATGGTCATGGGTTCAAAACTCATTAGGTGCATGTGTAAATCACCCAAAAAAAAAAAAGTTATGATGAGTACTTTCTATGATTTGTACGTAGGCTGTAAGCTGAGACAGTTTGGAAAGTGGGTCAAAGTTTCTTCCTCTTACACTTCTGTAAAATATGTGTTGATTGGACTGGTGAAATATAAGATAAGTTTAATAATAATAGTTTAAGAACGATTCATCCTCTTCATTTGAAACCCTTCTGTGGGGATTTTTGTGAGTTCACAATGTTAATGTTCATGGTTGTTCAGTTTCCAGGCTTGAAGGGTTTGTTTCCAACAGGGAGCAGTCCTATGAAGATCCTATTGAGGAGTAAGGCAGTTGTTCTAATATTCAGATATTCTCTGTCAATTGAGTGTTTTCTGCAACCAGTTATTTTTTTTTGATAGATAAAAGAAATGGGTTATATATGGGATCCTAACACTTGTAATCTATCATTCAGGTTGCTGTATGCAGTTTTTGTTGTTTCAAGTGAGAATGCAACTGTTGCTGAATTGGCAACAACTCTACAGGCTGACCTTTTGCAGCTGCAGGCTGCTGCATCTTTTGCATGTCGACTAGGATGGGCAGTAAAAGTAATTGATCCAGCATCTGTTCTTCAAGATACAAGCATTGCTAGCTCTCTTAGGGCTACTCTTAGTGATGAAGATGGTTCTAGTGCTAGTCTAGACTCAGCAAACATTTTTGTTGATGGTGATGTTGCTCAACAAGGAGATGTTTTGGAGAAAGAAAACAATGGGCCCATTTCTGCCCATGCTCGTGTTGCTTTTGTGGTTGATGCTAATATAACATCCTATCTTATGATGGGGTCTGTTTCACCAGGTATGTTCATTTTTGTCGTCTTTTTTTCCCCCTTCATGTCAATGTCAAGTTCATTTGTCTTATAATTTTGAATGTGTCCTTTATCGTGTTTTTACCCTGAACATTATCAGCTATCTATGTGAAAACAAAATAAAGTTGTGACACTAGCCCTGTTGTCAGCATGGGAACTTCTTGTAACAATTATCTAGGAGGGACTAGAAATAGAATGGTCATTCTATCAGTTCCCATAGGAGCAGAAGTTCATCTTGAATGATTATTCTATCATTTTCCAGAGGTGCTCTGAAGTAGCAAAGTTAAACATTTAATGTGTCGTCTTTATGCGATATTTCTTCTGCAGAACAACTTCAGTCTGTCTTTCATCAATGATATTTCTAGGTGGACCTACTTCATAACCTTCCCAAAATGTATTCATCTCTATGTAAGGCAAGAGAAAATTCTTGTCAAAAATATCAAAGCATAGTGCTTCTCTGACCCTTTTTTTTTTATTACTTTTTTTTTATTTTTTATGTTAGACTGCACTGTGAAGAGGGAAGCAGCCTGCTTCAGAACTTGAATATGATCCTGCTATATGCTGGAGACAAATTTCCATGAACTCAGCCTCTCATGCTGCCCTATCCTATCAACTTCTTAAATTTTTAGACATTTAACAATACTTGGCTTACATGCTAGGATTCTACACAATTTTATAGAAAAGTGGCAAATCGAGATGCTGGAAACTTGTCTCAATGCTTTTTCTCATGTATATTGCGTTTCAAATGAGAATTTTGTCTGACCTTACCCCTTCCTTGAATTCTGTATTTCCTTTGCCATCATCATAAAAGACACCCATGATAGTCTGTGGTTGCATTAAGTGAAAAAGGTACCCAGAATTGATCTCAGCTTGTGTAGACTATCACAGCAAGAATAAATCGTGGTATCATTAGAAGGATTTCAGGTTGGATTGCAGCCAATTGCTTCCATGCTTAATAGTTAACCCTGTTCAAACTTATTAGTTGTGATTTGGAGAACAATAATCTTGCTTTGAGTGGTATATTTAGTCATCTCCACTCCCCTGCCCCCAAAAAGTAAATAATCATTTGAAATAGTGAACTTTTGACATGGCTGCATTTTGTTTTGAGTTAGTGCATAATGCATCTGGGATAGAGATGAATGAAACTCTAGTGTGAATCCTCTTTACTCTTTAGTAATGAGAAGTGAAAAAATGACTATATACTGGATCATATAATATAAAGTCATGTTTCTTTAAGAGAAATGGGCATCTATTTTAATCAATCCAAATTCTATGATAATGAGAAGAGAAAAAATGACTATAAACTGGATCATATAATTTAAGGTCATGTTTATTTAAGAGAAATGGGCATCTGTTTTAATCAATCCAAACTCTATGATAAGAAGGCCTTGGCTTACTGAACAGGTTGCTAGGCTTGGCACTTTCAGTAATTTAATTTCATATATCATAATAAGTAGTAGTGGTTCTTAATGAGAGAAAAGTTGAGCAATCTCATAGATGTTTTACTCCACAAGTAGAATTTTTGCAAATTGCGTGATATTAATCATGTCTTTCTGTTAATCTCCTTTTACAGGCTTAAAATCCCATGCTGTAACACTATATGAAGCAGGAAAGTTGGGTCATGCTGGCATTGCTGATCTCTGCAAGGATCTGAGTACGTTAGAGGGAACAAAATTTGAGGGAGAATTGCAGGAATTTGCAAATCATGCATTCAGCCTCCGTTGCGTTTTGGAATGTCTGCTATCTGGTGGAGTTGCTACCGATGCCAAAGCAGAAGAAGTTTGTGATAAGATGGGTATGTTAGCTTCAAGCAATGATCAGGCCACTTTGATGGCTGACATCACTTTGACTGACAAATCAGGAAATTCTGCTACAAATGAAGCTAGGCTGGATAAAGATGATTTGGTTAGTACAGGGATGCCCCATGATGATTCTATTTCAACTGAACCTGCTACTGGAAGTGCTGATGATGAAATATTTTCTGCTACCTCGAGCGAGGTGTCTAACTCAGGTCCAGATTTCCAGAATGATGAGAAAAAGATTCTATTTGAGGGGTCAGATGCTGGAAGAGATCCACTGAAGAGGAAAAAGAAATATCGTGTGGATATTCTTCGCTGTGAAAGCTTGGCTTCTCTTGCACCAGCAACTTTAGACCGATTATTTCATCGTGACTATGACATTGTTGTGTCCATGGTTCCTCTTCCTCCTTCATCAATTCTTCCTGGACCAACAGGTCCCATACATTTTGGTCCTCCCTCTTATTCATCTATGACACCTTGGATGAAATTGGTGCTATATTCAACTGTGGCTAGTGGGCCTCTGTCAGTTGTTCTCATGAAAGGACAATGTCTACGGTTGCTTCCTGCACCATTGGCTGGTTGTGAGAAAGCCCTTATATGGTCTTGGGATGGTTCTACGATTGGAGGGTTGGGAGGGAAGTTTGAAGGCAATCTAGTCAAGGGAAGTATACTTTTACATTGTTTAAATTCACTTCTTAAACACTCAGCTGTGCTGGTACAGCCCCTCAGTAGGTATGATCTTGATCGATCTGGAAGAATCATGACCATGGACATTCCGTTGCCTCTAAAGAATTTTGATGGTTCAATTGCTTGTGTGGGGAAGGAATTGGGGCTGTGTGAAGAGGAAAGTTTGAAACTGAACTCTCTGTTAACTGATTTGGCAAACAAGATAGAGTTGTTGGCAGTTGGTTACATTCGCCTATTAAAACTTTTTAAAGAAAGAGAATCAGACCACTTTTCTCCTGATGATGAGAAGTATGAATGGGTCCCATTGAGTGTGGAGTTTGGGATGCCACTTTTTAGTCCAAAATTGTGTAACAACATATGTAGAAGGGTGGTATCATCGCAATTACTTCAAACAGATTCACTTAGTGAGCATCATGATGCAATGCAAAATTTACGGAAAAAGTTGCGTGATGTTTGTGCAGAGTACCAAGCAACAGGTCCTGCTGCAAAACTTCTTTACCAGAAAGAGCAAGCAAAGGAATCATCTCGACAACTCATGAACTATGCTAGTGGTAGATGGAATCCGCTTGTTGACCCTTCTTCTCCCATTTCAGGAGCCTTGAGTGAGCATCAGAGACTAAAACTTGCTAATCGGCAACGTTGCCGAACTGAAGTTTTGAGCTTTGATGGTAGCATTCTTAGGTATGTATCAATCAATACATTGTACTGTTTGCATACTGCTGATTTTGCTTTGAAATGTTTTATGGCAGTAGTCTCTATACCAGTTTGATAGTAATTTCCTATTTCAGTAATTTTTAACACAGAATGTTCAGTATATACATTTTAAAAGTTTTTACAGAACTACTCTGTATAGATGAGAGGTGGTTTTTTGGAGAAATTTTATATGGGAAGATTCTTTCTTGCAATTATCTGCTGATAATATTTACTGCAGAAAGATTCGCAATTTCTAAACTGTGTAATGGTGCCTAGAGGCTGTGATATTGAGTGCGGTTGTGGCAGTAGATAAAGCATCATGTATAATCATCTTGCCAAAGATTTAACTAAGAAATTGTTTAGGTTTTTCCAATGGACCTAGTTAAGAGCTTAACTTGCCAGACACCTAGAGCGGATCTATTAAGAGGAGTAGTTTTCAGGAAGTGTTATTATTTATGTGGAAATATATTGTTGATTTGTATTACCTTTTCCAATTACTCTTTTAATTTAAATATCAGTAAGAAGATGTTTGACAAACCCAGTGGTAGCACCTGGTTAGGTGGCAAGGAGCCTGATTAAGCTTGGTGGTTGCAGCTGTGGATTTTTTGTTGTTAGGAATTATTAATATAGGTCAACAATTGTTTTTTTTTGTTTTGGATAATCTAGGAAACTTGTCTAAAGAAGAGCCCTTTGGACTCGCCTCTAGCCAGTAAAACCTATGGGCAACTAACCCCACCAGTCATAATTTTTGGAATAAGTTTGACTCTTAATCATGGTTACTTAAGGGCCTTTACAAGCTGCAAAACAGCTTTCTGAGGAAGCATTATGAGCGATGCACTGATGCTAGAGGATTTTTGAGACTGTCTAAATTTTGTGAGGGTGAGCAAAGTTAATAAGGGACACAGCTTTCTGGAACAAAGTCAGGAAGCATTTCGGTCTCTTCTTTCTTTTGTTTTGTCCTGTTGAATATAACATTGGTAGGGAGTGAATTCTTGGTACTCTTTGCAGCTATTCTGATCTGATTTGATAATATCCTGAATATAATTATTGAATGATACTTTGCAGATCATATGCTCTAACTCCTGTCTATGAGGCTGCCACAAGGCCCATTGAAGAAGCACATACTGTGAGTTCAGTAAAAGTTGAACCGGATGAAGTTGACAGCAGAGAAGTAACCCTTCCTGGTGTTAATCTTATTTTTGATGGTTCTGAGTTGCACCCCTTCGATATAGGTGCCTGTCTGCAGGCTCGTCAACCTGTCTCCTTAATAGCAGAGGCTGCAGTGGCCTCTGCATCTGTTACAATTAAATAGGGCTTTATGCTACAAAATTTGCTCCGGAACATAGAAGAATTTGTCCCAAGTTAGCAATATCCTGTTCTTCATGGCCATCATATTCAGGCTTCCTCTAAGGTCCAAGGTAAAGAACAAACATGATTTATGTCGCCGACAAATTCTTTGTCATTATTCAATCGCTAAGATTTATCTTTTATTCTTCTAATCACTCATTTTCTATTAAACGTGTCATATGCCGGCCTGCCACACAATTTACTCCTGTGGCCTTGAATATGCTAATATTTAAATTGAATTTGTATTTTGCTCCGTGTCCTCATAAAGCATGGTTACTCTCGTGTAGTTTGACACGGGCAAAGTAACTAGGAAACAATCATGTTGGCTGAATGCTTCTTAAATCAATTAGAGGATTTAGTTTAGGCTTTTGCTTTTAATTTCTGGGTTCCTTTGCCCCTATAAATTACTGGTCACTATGGAAAACATGAGTTGAAGTTAGCTGACAGCAGCAACTATGGTGATGCAGGTGATTGTTTTTTCATTGGATAGAAACATTTAAATTTTTATGCTAATCTCTTTAATTCTTGAAGAAAATAACATATATAGGAAGAGTTCTCATTTTTTTTTTTTTATGAGGGTAAGCTGCCTGCTCTCACAATCAAATTGTTTGATGATATGAAGGAGATTAAAAAAAAAAAGGAAGGATTAAGATCAAACAAGTAGGGTATTTGAACATTGTAGTCATAGAATTGAGAACATCTGTTTCAGTATCACGTTGATAACCTTATGTACATTTTGGAAGGTACATATTGTACTTTGTAAGTGAAAGGAGAAATTGAAGTTCTTTTTTAAGTGCAAATTTCTTGATTGATGCCTCAAAAAACTGTGTTTGAAATGGTGCTGACGGAAGCAGATTTCTCTCTTGATCATCAACTGTTATCTCTACAATTTTATGCGCGTGGCTTTCCTTGCATCATTCCATTCTATTTGATGTAGTTTTGGTTTATTATTTTGTCTTTACATGCTCGGTAACTTATTCATGATTAGGTTTTGGGTTTGTGCAGGTGTTGTTTTCTACTCAACACTGTCAGATCGTGGAACTTCGGTTTATTATTTACAGTGGGGCTCTGGTTTGTCGATATATCTTTCTGAAATAGGACATGGTGTCATAGTTTCGCTGATATGCTCTCCATCTTTTTTAAAAAAAAATCTTAGCTTTGTGGGCACATAATTACAGGGAGAAGAGTAATACAGCCAAATGAGGTGTGTAATGAAGCATATTCATTTGTCGCCCAGTGTTCAATGATGAAATGTTTCTATCTCTCAAGTCATATTCCAATTTTTTTTTCATTTGATGCTTTTGTGGTGATTCACAATTGTGAGGAAAATCTGCATGATACAGTAACAATTGTCAACAGCTTGTGATTTTTTTTACCTGATTGTTTTTTTTTAGAGAGTTTTAATTTATGGCGTTCGCTTCTGATGATAGTTCTTTATTATCAGATTAAGACATCAATCGGTTTTTTGGTGTAGGTAGTGTAGGACCTGATTGTGATTATTGTTGTTGCTTTCTTTTTTGGTTGGGCCAACTATTTATCAAACTTTAATGAATACAATTATCTCTTCTTTTTTGGTTGGGCCAACTATTTATCAAACTTTAACGAATACAATTATCTCTCTCTCTCTCTCTCGTTGTGGTGTGATGCTACTTTAGCCATTACAAACTAATTAGAAACTGTTGTTCCATTATAAAGCTGTAGCTGTGTTATACTATTCTGGCCCAAAAACAAATGAAAAAGAGATCAGCTGTGTTGTCGAGGTGGATTTAGCTTAAGGTGATAATCTGATAAATTTCTTTTACAAGGTCGTTGATAAAGGCTTGAAAGTTGAAACCACCACTAAGATATAGGATTTAAAATATAATTTACCATCTTCTTAAAAATAAACTAACCCAAAACACGCATTTATGGTAAATCTTTACCAAGTGAGTTATAATTTTCCATACAGCATACGGATATCACATCAATCATTATTATATAAAGTAGAAAAAATGTTTAAATGATCGTTAATTTTATTATAAATATCTTACAAACTAATATAACAACTAATACAAATGATGTTCTTATATATCAATAACATAATAAATAAATTTCTCAATTATGATTCTAATTTTCCTTTAAAATTTTATATATAGACTTCTAAATTTAGTATAATCTTTTTCTTTATAATTATCATAAAATTTAAATAATGATGTTCACTTCATGATAATTGTTTTTACTATCAAACTTACAATTTACGATGTTCCCTTTGTGCTCAAAAGTCTTTTCTTTTCTTTTTTATTTAATGTCAAAACTTTTCCTTCATCCTAATTCGAGATTTATGAGTTTGTCCAATGATATTTATGTATTTCCCAATCACTTATATAGCTAGGAGTGTGATAATACCCACACAAGCTAATGATTTCAATGCTCTTTCAATTAATTTATATATATATATATATATATATATAAATTGACATCATAAGGACAAATTTGACAGTTTTATTATTATCATTATTATTATAAGTAGAAGCACTCTCCTCCTCTCCCCTCCAAATGCTCAAAAAAAAAAAAAAAAACTTCCAATTGGACCGAAATGGACCAACAAACCAAAATAAAGTGAATTGACCGATTCATTATTTTTGTTGATGTTTTTGCATTATCATTGTATATCATAGTTTATAATAAATGATAGAGGACCAGTAAAGTTACGGTAAAGTTTAAAAACAAAAATAATATGATATAAAATAAGAAGAGAGAAAAGAAAATAAAATAGTAAAAATATTTTAGTAAAAAATAGTTTAATGTACAAAATTTAATTGAGAAATGGAGCACTAATATCTCAACACACAAAATTTAATTGAAAAATTTAATAAAATTTGGTCCCTAATCTTTTGTTAATGTATCAAAATAATCTTTATCCTTATGTGATGGATGAGAAATATTGATGTAGTTAATGGCCAAAATAAAATATTATTTTTATCTTGGTCACTCCACAAGTATAAGTGTTTGTGGAGTATGGGAGAAAGGGTCAAGTTCAAGTGTCTAGGAGGGAGCTTTCACACACATATACACTTATGACTTGTTTGGATGGAGGGGGGAAGGAGGGAGAGTGAAGGGGAGTAGATTAGAGTTGGCTAAAAATAAGTTAATTTTGTGCTAAATCTACTTTACTCCCTCTCTCTCTTCTCAATCCAAACGGACCAATCAGACTAAATTAAAATTTCTATATTGTATAAAAAAAAAAAATATATTATTTTTATCCTACGTCTACCGTCATGTCAGCCAATAAAAAAAAAACTGATAAGTATCAAAAACCCTAACCTCTAGCACGAACGATTTAGTGAATCACTAAGCTCCTTAAGCCTTCATTATCCCCTAACAGAGACATCGGTGAATGACGGTGAGGAACGGCAGCGACGCCCGGAGGTGATTCCCGACGGTGATGCCGATTTTGGTATAATATCTCTCTCGTAGTTGAAATGCGTTTGATCCTAGTATAGTTTTTCTGTGTGAGAAAAAAAAAAAAAAAAGGGAAGAGTTTTCTGCTATTGGTATAATTGTTCTGAATTTGTAATGGATTTTTATCTGTAAAATTTTTAGTTTTCTTGTTCATTGCCTGAGTTTAAAAAGCAAGCGTTTCTTTTTCTTCTCGCAACATTGTTTCCGAGTGTTTTAAATTGATTTTGTGCCCTTTTGCTTTTTTTTGCAGGTAATCAACTATTTTTTTCTGCATCTCCTATAACCTCATTCTTACAATAGCAGATGATCACAAGACCAAGAATGAGCAGCGTTTGTAAAAACATCACGAGGAGTTGTGGATACAAAACAGAGTTTTGGCAGGCTTGAGAGAGAGAGAGAGAGAGATGTCGAGTGGGTTTCTGAGGAGGACGGAGATAGAGGGGAGAGGGAGAGGTCTGGTGGCGTCTCAGCCACTGAAGGCTGGCGAAATTGTTCTCAGGGACTCTCCCATCCTCCTCTACTCTGCTCTTCCTTTGATCAATCAATCCTCTCTCTATTGTTCCAACTGTTTTAGAACCTTATCCTCTTCTTCTTCTTCTTCGTCTTGTTCCCATCACCATGTATTCTGCAGCCAAAACTGTCTCTCTGCTGCACTTGCATCATCCCACTCTCCTTGGCTATGCCAAGCCCTTTCTCGTCTCCGAGATTGCGCCCCTCTTTTACTTGAACAACCTGTGGAACAACAAGTCCAAGCCCGTTTCCTCGTGGCGGCGTACCATCTTGCCCTTTACTCCCCTTCCCAATTTCAGATTCTGCTCTCTCTCGAAGGCGCCCCGGACGCCACTGATACTGCCACTGCCCAATTCATGCATTCCCTCATCTCCTCCCTCTGCCCTCCTCCTTCTACTCTTCCAGTGCCGTTCTCGTTAGAACTCACAGCTGCTTTGCTTGCCAAGGACAAGCTCAATGCCTTTGGCCTTATGGATCCTTGTTCCTCGCATAATTCTGGCCAACGTTCTGTTCGAGCTTATGGTATCTACCCGAATGCCTCTTTCTTCAACCATGACTGCCTTCCTAATGCTTGCCGTTTTGATTATGTTGACGCTGCTCCTGACCGCAACACTGACATTATTGTTCGTATGATTCATGATGTTCCGCAAGGCAGGGAGATCTGCTTAAGCTATTTCCCTGTGAACGAGAATTATGCCAGCAGGCAGAGAAGGTTGATGGAGGACTATGGCTTCACCTGTCATTGTGACCGCTGCAATGTTGAAGCCAATTGGTCTGATCATGAAAATGATGATGATGAAGATCTTGTCCAGGAAGAGGAGGAGGAGGAGGAGGAGGAGGAGGAAATGATGGATGAGGACAACCATGATCAAATGGAATCCTCTAAAGGACAAGGGGATACCGATTTCCCTCATGCCTATTTCTTTATTAGATATATGTGTGATAGAGAGAATTGCTGGGGCACACTAGCTCCTTTGCCCCCCAAGGATGATGGTATTGCCTCTAACATAATGGAATGTAATGTATGTGGCAACCTCAAGGATGACCAAATGACTGATGCTAGTGGAGTAGAAGACGAGCATTCCATGGATGATTGAGCTATGTTACCTGCCTTTGTTAGCATTGCTGTCTTCTAATCTCTGAACCTTTTCATATCAAATCTTTTTTCTTTCAATTTTTCTTGCTTTTCCCTCACTTTGAAATCACTTTTTCTTTCAATTACTATGATGTTATTCCAGTTTTTCATGACTTGTAAAATGAATTGCGACTCTAAGTGGTTCTTGCTAATATATTTTTTTTGATAGGTAGTTCTTGCTAATAATTAATTGCGGAACCCTTCCTTTATATCTTGAATCTGTTAATATCATTGGGGGTATTTCTTTCATGAACATTGCTTTCTAATCATCATTGATATTGTTGTACATAGACGTGACTTTGGAACTAATAATAAGTCTCAAATCATCTTTGGTGTGAACCTTGTATCTGTCATTCAAGTTAGCCTTTCCTCCCATTCATTGCAAGGCAATGTGTTTTAAATTATCACTTGTTTAATTGTTCTTTACATTGCTTTTCTCTTTTTCTTAGTCAATATTTTGATTATATTGGTGTGGTTTGTATTAGAAGTGGTTATAATTATAGGTTGTTTTACCATGGTTATATGGTTGTCATCTTTAAGCATAGTATGAAAAAGGTGTCGTGGCTAATCATGGAATATGTTCATTTTGTAGACATGTTGGAATTTTTATTTATTTTGAGTTATGTGCTATTGTGGATTTATGTTTTCAGTCAACCACTAGTTTGTTTTATGCACTTTGGATGTTTGTTTTAAGTTATGTTGTGTATTGACAAGTTTGATGTGTCATGTAATTTGACTTTTGAGTACTCTAGATGATTGCCAACAGGTTTGATTGGATGTTTTTGTTTAATGTCATTTTATGATACCCAGGTTTTTATGTATCATGTATGTTTCCTTATTGTCTTTGTGATTTGGTACTTCTTAATGCCAAAAAATATGGATGATTGCCAACAGGTTTGAATGGATGTTTTGGTTGAGTGTCATTTTATGATACCCAGGTTTTTAGGTATCCTGTATATTTTCCTTACTGTCTTTGCAATTTGGTACTTCTTAATGCCAAAAAATATGGATGATTGCCAACAGGTTTAAATGGATATTTTTGTTTAGTATCATTTTATGATACCCAAGTTTTTATGTGTCATGTATATTTTCTTTATTGTCTTTGCAATTTGGTACTTCTATGCCAAAAAATAAGTATGAAGAATAAAGGTGAAAAGAACAAGCAGGAATAATCATCAAGTCCTGAAATTGATTGCCATAGTTGATATTGTAAACTCAAAATTACATCGTTTGAAAATAGTACATTAGTTGGTCTATAAGCTATCCAACACACTACCGTATAAACTATGGTAGTCTCATTAGTTTGACTCCTCTATTACCTACATCTAAACTATGTACATTAGTCTTCTCTGTTTTTTTGGGTGTAAGTCATTCAAGTCTGCCAACATTCACAATTTCATCTCTTTTAGGCTCACTCTCCACAAAAACACCTAGCATCATTGTTCTGCAAGCTTCTGTATGAGCTACTTGAAGTCATTTTTAACCTAGCACATATAGATAACAATTTTGTTTCAAATGAACAGCCATAAAAAATCCACAATAACAGCCATAACAATTTAGTTTCAAAGTACAGCTTACTAAAATGATCAAGATATCTTTGTTCTCAAAAAAAATATTTGGTTATTTACTGCTCGTATCTATTCATCAACTTCAAAGGTGATCTATGAGAACAATAAATTGTACATAATACGTATGCTGCCACCACTTCATTAAAATGGTCAGGCAGAATGCTATATTTAAAAGAGTGCATTCATTTGCCTCTCATCAACAACTAGATTAGCAGAGATAGCGACTGCATCTGATCTGAAGTTGTCCCCTGGCTGTTGCTACAACTATTTCTGTATCCAAATCCTGCATTAATAATAGAAAGAAAAAAAATGTATTCAGGACATAACCTAGTAGGATATATACCTGGCCAAGCAACCTCTTCCAGTTCATACCTACATTCATAAGCAAAGTAAGGAATCTTTTAGGGTACTCAAGTGACTATTTTTCAGCGTGTATACAACATACAAACCATTACAATTCAGAGAGAGTACCAAAAAAAAAAAAAAAAAATGTAGAAGAAGATACACTTACTGTATGAGAAAGAGTTGACAAGATCGGTAAAGAGCTGAGTTTCTGATTAATTACTGCAAAAATACACCAAGAGGAAGAAGAAGAAGAAGAAGACCTTTCCAGACCATGACAGTACATTCTTTTGAACTAATTAAATGATGAAAATACGAAATTAAAAGCAGCAAAAGACTAACTAAATCATTCCTCAAGAAAAACAAAAATAAATTGTAATAATTTCATTGAATTTTTAGGAGCCAAACATGAAGTAAGGATGAGAGAGGGAGAGGGAGAGAAATTGTGAGATAGAGTGAGACTTGGTTCTGCCAAAAGAGAGAACACGTTGTTGCCCTCGCTGCTATTTGCAATTTCAGATGCTGGATTTTAAGGACGAGGGAGAGGAAATGGAGATGAGTTTGGTTGGTGAGATCTCACTAGTTTTAATTTGGATTAAAAAAATGGATAATTACAGTAAACCCACCTGTGGTTAGGCCCGCTTTCATTTTACCTACCCGTGGTTTAAAACTTTACACTTTACTTACCTGAACTTCAATCCGTTACCTATCCGTTACCCACCTCACCCTCAGAGGTTAGAAAAACACCCTCTTATTAAAAATAGAACATAACACGGAACAAACACGAACCATTAAATCTTTTCCTCACGAACGCAAGAACACAACATTTGTAAGGCTTCGCTTGGGAGGAGAGAATGGAATTGAATGGAAAGGAATGAAAAGAGTCATTTTAGAATATTCTTCCCTTCCCTTGTTTGGGAGTTTTAATGGAGGGAATGGAAAGCTCATTCCCTTATTTGGGAGTTTAAGTAGGAGGGAATGGAATAGGTAGGAGAGAACACCCATTCCTCTCTATTCCCTTAAAACCTCAAATTTTTATTCCCCCCGAAATTGGAAGGAATGGGAGGGAATGAAAATAGATTTAATGATTTTTTTACTAAAACTCCCAAAATACCCCTGTATATTCAATTCTTTATTTTAAAATAGGGGTCTAATAGTAATATTGTCATAAAATGATTCTATTCCATTCTCTCCATGTTGCTCCTAAATAAGATTACTTACATTCCATTCATTTTCATTCCTTTCCATTCGTTTATTTTAAAACATCCAATCAAGGTTACTTAATTCCATTCCATTCTATTCTTTTCCATTCCTTTCCCTTACTTAAATACATTCCATTCCATTCCATTCCTTTCCATTCTCTTATGATCATTCCATTCCATTCTATTCCCTTCCTTTATGAACTCCCAAGCGGAGCCTAAATATAGTTCAAAATTTTTAGTTACACACATCCAAAACCAATTAAATTCTCTGAATCCATACCAAAATCTCTCTCATTTTTCAAACCCAAACTGTAATAAAAAAAAGTTTTAGAACCCAATCATAGATTAAACAGAAAATAGAAACAAACCAAAGAGAGAAAAACAGCACCATTGTTCATCTTGCCGATGGTGGTGGTCGAGTGCTTCGACCTAAAGTTTGATGGTGGCTTGTACGGCGGCTTGGTTGTCGTGGTGGTGGCTCATAGTGGTGCTAACGGCGGCCATGGAGGTCAACCACCATTAGCAAGCCAAAATCAAATAAAACCCACAAAAAAAAAAAAAAAAAATTGAAACACATGAAGCGTTGCCACCCACTCCACCACCACCACTATTAGAACCCACAACTCAGCACCACCACCATGCCCACAATCCACAACCACCACAAGCCACAACCCATAACCCCACCATAATCAAATCATTATTAAACCCACAACCCAAAAGCAAAAAAAGAAAACCACCGCTGGCCGAGACGGAGGCCGAGATCGAGCTCCATTCTCTCTAAACCATTGCCGGCCCTCTTCCCGGATCTGCTCCAAACTGCCGAGACGGAGGCTGAGACCGAGACGGATGCAAGAACGAAGGAAATCAGATGAACCCACAACCAAAACCACAAAAAAATGAAACCCATGAAGCAAGAATGAAGGAAAATGAAACCCATTGCTGTGCTTTGGTCAAGGAAGCCTTTTTGGGAACGAAGGGCTATGTGGGTCAAGTCCTTTGCCTGCTTGTTCGTTCACCAATACATCTCCAATGACTGCATTGGCTCAAACGATGCCATCGAACCCGAGCTCGTTACCAGAAGCGCCTGTAATGAGTCAAGCAAAAGGAAAATTGCCTTCGAAGAAAAGGTTAAGTACTGGTGTGATTGTGGCTGTTGTGATAGTTGGGCTGTTGTGATAGTTGGCCTGTTGTGAAATTGTTGATATTGTTATAGATTAAAAATAATTTCATTGAGTCATTTGATTGGTTAGTTGTTCCTCCACTTTGTTCTCATTGAAGTTCATGAGCAATGAAAAACCCTAACTTTTTTATTCTTGTTATATTTGTTTTTAGCTTAAAAATGTGTTTTTCTAACGGCAAACGGAGATGTGGGTTACTGAAGGTTAACAGAACTAACCTCAGGTGGGCAAAGTATAAAGTTTTAAACTACGGGTAGGCAAAATGAAAACGGGCCTAACTACATGTGGGTTTATTGTAATTATCCCTTAAAAAAAAAAACTGATATGTCAGTAGATTTGACAACTGATATGACATAAAAAATCATTTTTTATTGTTTTGTTTGACACATCAACTTTTTCTATTCAATTCTCAAAAAAAAAAAAAAAAAAAAAAAAATTCCATCCAAAGTATAATGTTAGAGATTAAATTGACACTAAATTGAAGATTATGATCCAAATAAAAAATGGTATGTAGTGTCTATTTGGTTAGCTTATTTTTTGCCAATTTAGGGTCCGTTTAGATACAACTTATTTTGTTGAAAACTAAAAACACTGTAGCAAAATAATTTTTAAATGTGTGAATAGTGCCGTGAGAGCCATTTTTAATATTTTTTTTTTTCTGAATAAAGTGGTTGTGGATCCCATGAATAGTGTGTGAACAGTGCATGAACAGTACACTTTGTCTCTACACAGTGAATCCAAGTGCATAAACAGTGCAGTTACTGTTCATACGCGCTGAAAAAAAAAAAAAAGGAAAATGTGAAACTCAAAATGCAGATGCGCAATAAGCCCATTCCAAACGAGTCCAAATCTTCCGTACCACTTTTTATGTACCACTCTATATTCCACCAATCACTACTTGCCATGTTTTCATTTTACTTTCCTTATAAAATAACTGAAATTTAAAATGAAAAGCAATCATACACATGGTAAGTAGTGATTAGTGGAACATAGAGTGGTACACAAAAATGGGTACAGAGGATTTACATTCATTCCAAACAGGCACTTATTTTACTATTCAGCTTATTTTTACTACTATTCATGAGTCTCATTGCACTTTTTGGTATTATTCATAGGTCTCATTGTACTATTTTAACTAACATTTACTTTTATCTACAGTACTTTCAGCAAAATAAACGGATTCCAAACAGATCAGTAATTTACCAAAAATTATAATCCGTATTCATGTGCATCATTTAACTATTAACTGTTTTTTTGGGCCCAAAAAAAAAATTTAACTATTAACTATTGTAGCATAATTTTGTATAAATAAATATTACTATTGTTTTATCCAAAAAGAAAAAATCTATTTTTTTCGAAAAAAAATTGATCTTGTGAGCGGTGGATATTTATAATTTGAAGAGGAAAAGGACAAAGACACGTGTCCATGCACGTGATCCAACTATTTCGTAACCGTTCACGTGGCAGACATAAAAATGCTGGATATCCCGCTTCCATGCCGCTCTCGAAACCAGAAAATGCCTCCAAAAGATCAACAAACAAAAAAGTCTCACTCACTCGTTCTCACTCTCACTCTCACTCACTCAAACTCAAACTCAAATTCACACCCCAAAACTCCCTATTTTTCTCTCTCACAATTTCAGTTTCGAATTCCTTTTCCTTTTCCCTCAACATTGAGCGCTTCCAAAGCTCAACTATGCTCCTTCATCATCATCATCCACTTCTCTACGATTCCATTGCCACCAAAGCTTCTCTGATCGCTTCAGTTATGTCCAACAACACTTCTCGTTCTTGCATTGGACCTTCTCATGTCTCCGAAATGAGGTCAATTATAGTGTTTATGCATCTGATTTTCTTTTTTTACATTTGGTTCAATTTCAGTGTGTGCGCACTTTGATTCGTTCTTTTTTCTATTATTCTAATCACGTTGATTGTGTTTACGTTTTTTTTTTTTTTTTTTGGTTGAGAATTATGAGAGTGAATTCTAAGTTCGTAAGGAGTTTTGACTTTATATATGAGTAGTTCTTTGACTTTTTGTGCGAGTAAAATCGATGTTACAAAATTCATTACAGCTTCGACTTTGCTTCATTCTTTTCTATTATTCTTCTAAATACGTTGGCCGTGTTTACGTTTCTGAGAGTGGATTCTAAGTTCGTGAGGAGTAATATATAGGTTAGAAAATTTGATACAGTTTGATTCGTTATTTTCTGTTATTTTTAAACACGTTGACTGTGCATACGGTTTTAGAGAATTGGAGTATAAGATTAGAGTCTAAATTCTTAGGGATTCTTGCTTTAAATGTGAGTAGTTTTTGAATTCTTTTGAGAATTAATAATAAGACCTAATGATCGATCCTGAGATCTATTTGAAATGGATTCATTTCATGGTTTGGATTAGATATTACAAATCAAAAGGTCAAATACAATGTACAGAATAGGCCAATATATAGGCAGAGTCTAGAATCAGTAGTATATAATATAATCATAAGGTACAATAAGTACAATAGACCAACTAGGCTTGGGCCTAAGGATATTGTAATCTAATAATTTCAAATGACATGGCACCATGAACTGTACTTTCTCAATTTCATTTGGAATGGACAGGATCCTATACACGTCATCCGCAGCCAGTTAAGTTAGAATACGAGTTGAAAACAGTGTTCATTGGCTTAGGAATCTGTTTTTTGTTATTATGTGTTGGCTTGAAGATTTAAGCAGGTAATTAACTAGGAAATCCCCTCAGGATTGTGAGTATTTACCTTATTACATGTCAAAAAAAAAAAACAAAAAAAAACTAGGTAACTTGCTTGACTCGTGGTTATGTCTCCATCAGATTGAAATTAAGCAAGCGAGCATCAGGTGGCAATGCACCGGGACTTTCCAGTAAGGCAAGTTTATTTTTCTATGGTATTATGAATAGAGTGGTGTTTGTTACACACCTCTTAGCTCATAAATGTATGCACACATCACTTTTGCACTGAAATTGTGACTTCAAGTGAAGACACGGTTTCAGTGCAAAAAAGTGTGTGTGTGTGTGCGTGTTTATGTGCGTTAACGTGTGTGTAGTAGTCATTTCTTTTATGAATATCAGTTATTCTTGTTATTCCAAACTTTGTGTGCTAATTCAAGATTTGACTGGACTTTTGGCATCAGTTAGACAGGGGGCCATGTAAAGCATTGGACGACAAATGTTTATGGTCAGCGTGCCCAAGAACGTGTACTTGAGGTACTTTTTATTTGCATATGTATGTGTTGACCTTTGTTTTCTATCAGCTTGCACTTTTTGAATATGTAAAGCATTGAGAATGAACAATGGGTCTTACAAAGCGCGAAAGGTATGACTATGACTGAAAAAGTGATAGGTGGAGAAGTACGGTGATACTATACAAAAATCCTTTTGCAAAGGTGTCTTCTAATAAGTGTTAGAGGTCTTGACAATCATCACAGTGACTTTCACTGGGTTTTTATGAGAATGACAAAGAGAATGCGTTACATTTTAGTTATGATTATATGTGATTTTCTTAATGGATTCTGTAAGGTTTAAAACCTCTTGTTGTGGTAGACTTACTGCTGTAAGTCTTATAGCTGGGAATATTGTAGTCAAAGTATGTCTTTTTTCCCGCCTCTCTAAAATAAAATAATTGTCAATGTCTTCTCATGTGCTTACATCTTTTGATTCTGTGCTGCTAATTTTCAATTGAGATTCAGTACATGTAGTTTTTGGGGGAATCAGAATTTTGTTTTACACTGAAATGGGAATAATTCATATTGTCATGTATTCACCTTTTTTGATTGTAGGAAGAAGCCCCTCAAGTGTCTGAGACCACACCATCAATTAAAATTTTCCCAGGTCAAGCATTTCCGCTGGGTGTATCAGAAGTTGAGAGTGGGATCAACTTTGCTATTTTTTCACAGCATGCTTCTGCTGTCACCCTTTGCTTATCATTTCCTGAGAGGTGAAAAACAATTTCCTTTTCAATTAATAGGTTAAAATTCAGTTTGGGATGTGCATCTCAGTGTTAAAAAGGGTCAAATTTGCTTCAGGTTTAACCATTTTAAATTACTTAATTTTAATGCATTCTGAACTTGTAGTAAGCATACTTTGTGATTGAGATTTGAGACCTTGAATTTAATGCATTGATATTCTGCTGACAATTTCTCTTTCCTTTTGGGTATTAACTCATTAAACTAACGAAAGAAAGAGCATTTGAATAAAAAGAAAGTATGGATTTCTTATATATAAGGTATGGATGAGGTCATTTATGTATTGGTGATAAAAATATCCATACATACATATCATACTTGTTGAGTTGGTGATAGCTTGTTTGTATTATGAGAGTTGGTGATCTGGGCTTAAAAACTTGTATACTTTGGTATGGCTCCAGTAAAGTTTAATTATTACTTATGAAAAAAGGAAGCATGGCTTCGCTAAAGGAAGTGACATGGAGATTATTGAATGGAATATGAAAGCATGTCTATGAACTTATGGTTAATGAACATGAGCTTTGTAACTACTATATAATTTGGTTACATATATACATACAAACATATTTGTCTGGTTGGTGATATCTTGTGTATATTATGAGGGTTGGTGATCCAGGCTTCATATTTTTGAGATTGGTATGTGTTTACCCTGGAAGTGACATGGGGATTTTTGCATGGAAGGTGAAAGCAAGTCTATGAACCTATAATTGGTGAACAAGAGCTTCATAACTACTTTAAATGTGGTTAGCCAAATACTCTGCAGATTTGAAGGGATTGAAAGCAGAAGAATCTTGTTGTAGGTTAAAATGAAGTAAGAGTGGTTTTGGGAAGATGATTGATGTGGGACACAAAGATAGAGACTTGGACATATCTCAACTTGTCACTTTTATTGTGTAAAAGATTTTGGTTTATTCAAGAGTCCCTTACAGATTCTCTGAATTTGATGTCATTTAGTCACGTTTACTCTACCTTTTTTATATTTCCTAATTCCTATATACTGCTTCTACTGTAATGGTACTTGTTGAGATGCAATTGATACTTATTTTGTGTGCACGAGATAAGTTTTTTTCAAGATGCAATTGAAGTTTCCTTTGTGTGTGCAACTATGTGTGTTTTCTTTGTGAGGGTAGGGGCCTATGTATCAGAATTATTTGTAATTGTGAATTCTTTATACACTTAGTGTAGGATCCCTGATTATAAGAGAAATGCTCTTGATTGATTGGAAAGTTTGGCAGGTGGGATGGTAAAATGATGGAACTCACTTTGGATCCTCATGTGAACAAAACAGGAGACATTTGGCACATATGTATTGAGGTAGTCTTGCTTTACACTTCTTTGATTGTCTTTGGTCGACATTGATAGCTTTCCTTAACTGTTCTATATCAACTTGCTTTACTAGGGGTATCTTAATGGTTTTCTTCATGGCAATGGAAATTTAAGTTTGTCTGCCTATTAGTGGCAGTGTCTGTGCCTGCCTATAGTCTTTACATGCCCATGCGCACATTCCCATTAGTGTTTATACTGGATCTCATGTCTACGAAATGTTGTTTTGATGTCTCAAAATTGCAGTTATGTTACTACCTATAGTATTGCTTGTTTATATGAGTGTATAAGTCAATTATGATAAATGTTCTACTGCAGGTTAATGCATTTATGGTCTCATTTTTGAATTCTTACACCAGCTGTGGTGTTCATCCATGTGTGTGTTCTCTTTTATCTTTGGTTTGTTTAGATTAGAGAGGGGAGAGTGCCGGTCTGCTCCTATAACTAGCTCACCTGTGGACATCACAGTGGTTCCAAAGGAGGTCTTGTATATTCCATTGTCTTCAAGTAAATTACTCTATATTCCTTTGCCAAAATCCGCTGGAAAAAGTTGCTGCTTGAGTTATCAGTGTATAAATTATGTATATGAGAATTTCATTTAAAAAATGATAAGAAATTTATGATGCCTAATCTGTGCAAAATATTTTTCTGGTGCTGAAGGTTTGATTTCAGTGGTTTAGCATGCTTTGGAGTGAACAAACCTGAATGGGTTATTGTGAAATGGGTTTTTGTTGTTTAAGTTATGAATTTTGGGTTCACTGACTGCCAAGACTGTTTTTATCTAGTCCCATGAGATAGTAATATAATGAAATTTTCACTCATGTAAAAGATATATTAAGATGGTTTTTTTTTTTTTGCCTTTTTTTTTTGGCAATTCGCATAATTATTACATTATTCAGAAATACTTCTCTTCAGGATTTGCCTCGGAGTAATGTTCTCTATGGTTATCGCATAGATGGTCCTCGTGATTGGCATCGAGGTCATCGATTTGACAGCAGCATTGTGCTTTTAGATCCTTATGCAAAGCTAGTTGAGGGTCGCCGATATTTTGGAGATGCGAGCAAAAAGTTTTCTAATTTTCTTGGAACTTATGATTTTGAGAGCTTGCCCTTTGACTGGGGAGAGACCTACAAGCTTCCAAATATACCCGAGGTGATAAATTGTCCTATTAGATGACAATCTCTCACTCGCTCACTCTCCTGTTTCAAATTATGGTTTGATAAGCAGTAACTTGATAACTAAATTTGTATTTTTGTTTTCACCTTTTGAAGCTTTTTTTGTGCTTGTAGCTGAAATCATAATTTTTTTCACTTGCTTTAAGTTGATAATTAGACACCCTCCTTTCTTTTGTGTCCAACTTAGATAGTATGTTCTTTAAAATCTCAACCTTTATTATATTTGCTGCTGCTTTTGCAGAAAGATCTTGTTATCTATGAAATGAATGTTCGTGCATTTACATTTGATGAATCTAGTGAGTTGGATCCAAAGATACGAGGGAGCTACCTTGGTGTGATTGAGAAGGTAATGGTATATCATTTGAACTGAATAGCATTTTAGTAGATAGTATTTGAATAGATTCAATGATGTCTTTAATTTGAACTTCTAGCAACCATAGATGTCGTAAGTGAGAGAATTTTAACATGTCTATTAAATTTTTTTCTTTTGAAAAGAAACATAATGTATCTTTGACACAGGCATGAGTATGGGTGTCCATCATGGACTTGAGATGTTCAAAGCAATGACCAAGCATATATTATGAATATAGGTTGAATTGGAATCATGGTATAATGTTCAAAACAGTGACCAAGCATATCTTTTGATATCAAGTTTAGGTGTGGGCTTTTTGTTTTCTTAAAAAATAGTTGACCAGGAGCCTTCTCTCCCTGAGCAATCTTTAAATTTGGGGTTAAATGTAGATAACTATCCTAAACTATTGGAGGTCTGGCAATGTGTGCTTCAAACTTTAAAAGTCACAGTCAACACCTTAATTAGATCAATGAGACAATGAGGATGCTGCCACCTAAGTTAGTATTAAGTTAACAGTTGCATGGTTTGCACATGATCAGTGATAGCAAATGACAACACCCTCCTAAATGTCATGCATAGGCACTGCTAAGAGCCTGTTCCTGTGGTGTTTTTTTCTCTTTCACTCTCTCATTTCTCTAGTTTTGATTGGGTTTAGGTTGATTTGAAGTTTCGGTGGTTTCTGCCGGCAATCTGATGGTGTAAAGTAGTTTTGGGTGATGGACTCACAACAGCTTGGTTTCTTTGTGACAGCTTGCCAAAGTTTGGTTAGCTTGGTGGTTTTTGCTCTAGGGTAAGGGTGGTTTTTAGAGGTGGAGGTGGGGTGGCTGCCAGTGTGAGTGTCTGTGTATTTTTGGGTTTTTGTATCATTGACTTGTGTTTTTGCATATAATGCCTTCATTTTCCTACCTACTACTCAGGTCAAGTGCAAATCATGTCACCGTTAACTTTAATATTGATTTGGACAGCTAAGTGCTAATTGTATCAATTGGTTTAATTAGGGTGTTTATTGTGGCTTTTTAAAGTTTGTGTTGTACGTTGCAAGTATCCCATAGTTTAGGGTGGTTATCTGCATTTAGGGTTCGTTTGGATGCAGCTGAAAATTGAAAACTGAAAAACACTGTAGCAAAATAATTTTTAAATATGTGAATAGTACCATGGGACCCATTTTTAATAAAAAAAGTTGCTAAAAAGTGAGGTTTGTGGGTCCCGTGATTGAAAAGTTGCTGAAAAGTTGCTGAAAAAGTTACTGTGTGTGCACTGTTCACACCCCAAAGTCAACAATCACGGCTTTAAAAAAAAAAAAAAAAAAAAAAACGCAAAACATGGTTTGCGCTTCCCAAACGCACACTTAACCCTTTAATTTACAAGTAGTCACTTTCTGTGGAACTGTGGATATTTTTATTATTAATCAACTCCGCATTAAAAAAAAAAAAAAAAAGCATAGAACCAAAACTTCAGATATTCCCAAAATACTAAAGTAGATAGTTAAAGACCTTTTGAGACGAGTGAGTACCTAAATGGCTTGTCACAAAATCCTGATGAGACTGGAAACTAGTGACATGTATTTAGCTAGCTTAGATGGTATTGGGGGTGCACTGGATTGAACGGAAGGAATCGCAATATAAGTGACACTTAGTGCCATAGAAAGAGGTGTGGTGGCACTATTAGGGAGTTGGTTGGAGACTTGGATAAGTCTTGGGGTAATTCAAAAGACTGGATGTTACAATTGCGTGATGGCAGGCAATTAGTGCTCCCATTGTCACTGTATCGTTCTCCAGACTGTATGTCAGTCAGCTCAAGTTTGGAGGGAGAATATGTACCAGGTAATGTTTCTATTACTGAGGAAGGGCAGCGGGTTAGTTGGGCGGATGAGGGTGAGGGGCTAGCAGAGTCATCGTCGATGGTTCCTGGGTCAGAGAGTGAGTTGTGGGAATTTGATGAAAGGTTGAGGTCTTGTGAGAGAGGTGATGAGCCATTAGTTGTGGTACCTTTGGCCACAGAAGGTCTGTTGGAGTTGGAGGCCCGTCATGTGAAGGAGATTGGGTGCAAGGAGAGTGTGGATAATTGTCAATTATCACAATGGGTAACCAATAGGATCAGGCTTTCAGGAAGTCTGTGGGCACTTCGCTTGAAGGTTTTGAGGAGCAGATTTCAGGATTGCTACTAGCCATAGAGGCCAGAAAGAAAGAGAAACAAAAACTTGTGGTGGGTGATCAGACGAAGTTGGTCAAGTCAGGTCAGAAAGGTCAGCGGGAGTTGAAGAATTTGTTGTCATCTTTGAATGTTGAGTATGATCCAAATAAAGCAAGGAGTGCAAGTTCTGAGCGGGCTGTTGTGCCTTATCAATGATTGTGAAGATTATTTCTTGGAACGTTAGAGGGTTGAATGAGCAGGATAAAGGCTCAGGGTGAGAAATTTGATTAGGAGATGGAGGCCAGATGTGGTTTGTCTTCAAGAAACCAAAATGGGGCTGATTAATAGAGCGGTGATTCGTAGCTTGTGGGATGGCCAACATGTTGACTGGTCTTACTTAGGTTCTTGTGGAGCTTCTGGTGGGGTGTTAGTGATGTGGGACACTCGGGTAGTGAATAAAATGGAGGAGGCAGTAGAGAGATTTTCGGTTTCTTGTAAGTTTACAAGTGTGTCAGATCAGTTTGTTTGGGCGTTTACTGGTGTTTATGGTCCTAATCTACTCCGAGACAGGAGGTCTTTATGAGAGGAACTTTGTGGCTTGAATAGCTGGTGGAGTGTCCCATGGTGTGTGGGTGGTGACTTTAATGTGGTTAGGTTCCCTTCCGAACGATTGGGGTCTAATTCTTTCACTACTGCTATGCGGGAGTTTTCCAATTTTATTTTGGAACAAGGTATAATTGATCTGCCATTGCAAGGGGGTATTTTTACTTGGTCAAATGATAGAGAAGTTGCTTCGAAGGCTAGGCTGGACAGATTCTTGTTCTCTGCAGATTGGGAGGATAAGTTTCCAACAGTTTCACAAAGACGGATGTCTAGGTTGTGCTCGGATCATTTTCCAATTGTCCTTGAGGATGGCTCTTTTCAGAGAGGGAGTATGCCGTTTAGATTTGAGAATATGTGGCTTAAGGATGAAGGTTTTGTGGATAGGGTTCGATCTTGGTGGGATTCCTACCAGGTTCACGGTGCACCGAGTTTTATTCTGGCCAATAAATTAAAGCTCCTTAAAAATGATTTGAAAAGATGGAATGTGGAGGTGTTTGGTCATGTTGAAGTTCGGATTAAAAAATTGTGGAAGGACCTTAGTGTTCTAGAGAATATGGAGGAGAGTCGGGGAATATCAGAGGAGGAAAGGGTGGAAATAGGAAGAATTCGTGATGAGTTAGAAAAAGCTACTCTGTTGGAAGAAATATGTTGGAGGCAGAAATCTAGAGTTTTCTGTGTCAGGGAAGGAGACAGGAATACTAAATTTTTCCACCATATAGCTAACTCCCACAGGAGGGTTAATTCTATTAATAGGCTTATGGTGGATGGGGTGTTGTCTTCGGACCCGGCTGCTATAGCAGATTGTATCTCTCAGTTTTATAGGCAGCTTTATTTTGAGGATGTGGCTCACAGGCCTGTCTTAGATGATGTGGATTTTTCTAGCATCTCGGTGGAAGATGCAAGTTGGCTAGATAGGCCTTTTGAGGAAGAAGAAAGAGGTGTTTGAGGTGATCCATGATTGTAATGGTGATAAGGCACCTGGCCCGGATGGCTTTTCCATGGCATTTTTCCAGTCTTGTTGGGGTGTTTTGAAAACAGAAATTATGGCTGTATTCCACAATTTCCATACTCAGGCGGTGTTTGAGAAGAGTTTTAATGCTTCGTTCCTTGCCCTTATTCCTAAGAAAGTGGATGCTGTGGAGGTCAAGGATTTTCGGCCTATCAGCTTAGTTGGTGGGATTTATAATATTATTTCTAAGGTGTTGGCTAATTGGCTTCGTAGGGTGGCGCATGGGCTTATTTCGAATTCACAAATTGCTTTTGTGAAGGGCATATAGATTTTGGATTCCGTCTTGATTGCTTCTGAATGTATTGATAGTCGATTGAAATCAGGAGTTCCGGGTGTGCTGTGTAAATTGGATGTGGAGAAGGCATATGATCATGTGAGTTGGGATTTTTTAATGTATATGCTACAACGTTGTGGTTTCTCAGAGAAATGGAAAAAATGGATAAGGTATTGCATTTCAACTGTAAAGTTTTCCATTCTGATCAATGGTAGCCCAACTGATTTCTTTGGAAGTACTAGGGGGCTTCGGCAAGGGGATCCTTTATCTCCATTGTTGTTTGATATTGTGATGGAGGCTTTAAGTCGTATGTTGGATGTGGCTGCCTCCGCTGGGCAATTCTCAGGCTTTTCTGTGGGTAGTACGGCTGGTCCATCAGTGATGGTGTCTCACCTACTATTTGCAGATGACACTCTGATTTTTTGTGATGCTGAACCTTCTCAGATTACTAATTTGAGGGTGATTCTTGTTAGATTTGAGGAGGTGTCAGGGCTTCGTATTAATTTGGGGAAATCTGAGTTGGTACCTGTTGGTGGGGTTCCTAATTTGGAGGCTTAGGTGGGTCTGTTGGGGTGTGGGCAGTCTTCTCTGCCTTTGAAATATTTGGGCCTTTCATTAGGTGCAAAATTTAAGGATTTATCTGTTTGGAATCCTATCCTAGAGAGAATGGAGAGGAGATTAGCAGGTTGGAAGAGAATGTATTTATCTAAAGGGGGTAAGGTGACACTCATTAAAAGCTCTCTATTGTCTTTACCTACATACTTTCTTTCCCTTCTTCCTTTACTGGGTAAGGTGGCTAAGCGTATGGAGAAATTACAGAGAGACTTTTTGTGGAATGGGATTGGTGGTGAACCTAAAATACATTTAGTTAATTGGGCCAAGGTTTGTAGGCCTTTGCAGGTTGGGGGGTTGGGTATAAGACGGTTGGGTAATTTTAATTCTGCCTTACTAGGTAAATGGTTGTGGAGGTATGGCTCGGAGACTGCTGCTTTATGGAGGAGGGTTATAGAGGCAAAATATGGGAACATTTGGGGTGGTTGGTGTACGAAGAAGGTGACAAGTCCTTATGGGGTCAGCTTGTGGAGATATATTAGAAGTGGTTGGTTGAACTTCTCTAAACTCCTTGTTTATGATGTGGGGGATGGTACTAGAGTGAAATTTTGGAAGCATGTGTGGTGTGGGGATTGTACTCTCCAAGAGGCCTTTCCGGAGCTTTACTGTCTTAGTAGGTCAAAGGATTCTTCGGTGGCTAAAGTTATGGGTTGGTCTGCTAGGAGATTTCACTGGAATGTGCAATTTCGTCGTCTACCTCAAGATTGGGAAGAAGAAGCCTTTGACTGGTTTATGGAATTGGTCTATTCTTCGTCAGTGCGGGGGTTTGGCCCAGATAAGGTTTGTTGGAAGCCTGCAAGGAATAGAGGTTTTGAGGTTAGAGGTTATTATAGCTCCTTCTACTCTCCTAATCTTGTTTCCTTTCCTTGGAAAATGATATGGCAATCGAAGGTTCCTCCAAGAGTAGCTTTCTTTTCTTGGTCTGCTTCCTTAGGTAAGATCTTAACAACTAACAATCTTCGTAAAAGACGAGTAATGGTGCTTGACTGGTGCTATATGTGTAAGAGGTGTGGGGAGTCGGTGGATCATCTTCTATTTCATTGCTCCATAGCTTGGGAGTTGTGGTCTTTGATTTTCTGCTTGTTTGGTATTCAATGGGTTATGCCTCATACTGTTTTTGAGTTGTTTGAGGCTTGGCAAAGAAAGTTTGCGCGACATCGTCACATTGATGTTTGGAAATTAGTGCCTCACTGTTTGATTTGGTGCATTTGGCGTGAAAGTAATGCTAGAAGCTTTGAGGGTTGCGAACGCTCTTTGCTGGAGATTAAGTCTTTTTTCTTACACACTCTTTTTGAATGGAGTGTGGTTTTTTCTCATTTTTTTTGTTCTTCATTTTCAATTTTTCTTGACCGTTGTTCTTTTGTTTCTTGATTTATGCCCCCATAGTACATCCCCAATGTACTCGGCTTGGCATTCTTTTTATTATTAATAATATTCTTACGGTATTTATCAAAAAAAATTTTCCTTTTTTGTGGGAGCAAACCATGCCTGCATAAATCGTATATTGATTAAGTGACTGGAGTTAAATAATCTTTTTTTGAAGTTTGGTACGTAAATATTAGTTCTTGTTTGACCATTTGATAAATAATATTTTATGACATTATCCTTTCTCATTTTAATTTGAAGATACCACATCTTCTAGAACTTGGTATCAATGCAGTGGAGTTGCTGCCTGTCTTTGAATTTGATGAGTTGGAGTTTCAAAGGCGGCCAAATCCTAGAGATCACATGGTAATTTAAAACCTCTCACCTCATATTCTGTAAGTAGATAGACAGATATAGATCTCATTTTATTGATGTTAATGCATTTGAAAGAAACTATAATTTATAACAATGTTACTAAGTTCATTTTATTTCTTAAGCATTCAAAACTTAATTTATTCATGCAAAGATTTTGGTATATTTTGATTTTGGACGGTAGTTCCACTACATTTGGATCAATGAGGTCGTGGAACACTAGAGTGAAAATTTTTTGTTAATTATTTTATTATTTTATGTACTTATTTCTATATAATGGATTTTCTGAATGATTGCAGTGCCATGGTAGCAACATGTACAATTTTATCCATTTGGAATAACACACTACTGCTGAGAATATATATACATTTTTTTTTAATGCTGGAAAGTATATTTTGGCGTGTGCATGTTTATATATCACCATATTTATATATGTTGATGAGATGGAAATCACCGAGCACTATCGTAATTTGTATGAACTTCATATTAATTTGTAGGAAATACATTATCTTATCATTCGGTATTATACATGACAGGAATGCCAAGTCCTTGAGATTATGATTTGGTGTTTGAATGAGTTGACTTTGGAATAACATATATCTGCAATTTTTTAAATCATAGAGATGATATAACTGGAAACACCGACTCAAATGGTGTAGGAAACATTACCATCTTAGTTCTCTTTGGAGGTTCTATTTATCTCTAAATGCAACAAGTTTCTTTGAATTATTTTAGTTACTAAACTTATATGGAATCCTCATCATTATAATTAGGAGATAACATCAACTTGAGAGTCAAAACAATAATCTTTAGTTAATACTGGGACAATCCTGTTAAAATGAAAGAAAAAGAAGGTAAAGACCTGAATAATCTTTATTTGTGCTTCTTTTGTTTGGGTATTCTAATAATTTTTTTTGAATGATAAACCAATTCAAAAGGTATTCTAATAATTATATTTACAAAGAAGAGAATAATAATCAACTAACAAAGAACCGCTAAGCATATTTAATTTAGAAATTAATTCTAAGAGCTGGTTCTGTGTGACCACTAAATTTAAGTCAATGCCCCATGGACATATAGGAGGGTAAGAAGTGGGATGCACCACGGGGTACCTTGAGACAATAAAAGCTGGTAGCAAAGCTGTAGTGTAGTTTTCTAAGTTGAGTTTTTCCCCCTTCTATATTTTACTTGATTTGTGGAAGCAAATTGAACATGAATCTTAATCTTAGTCCTTTTTTTTGGGTGGGGAGGGAGGCGGATTATATGTCCATAGCATTTTCTCATGACAGTATATGTTAATAACTGCTCTGGGACTCTTGTTTTTGAAGATCAATACCTGGGGCTATTCGACAATAAATTTCTTTGCTCCTATGAGTCGCTATGCTAGTGATGGTGGAGGACCCCTTAATGCTTCCCGTGAGTTCAAAGAAATGGTCAAAGCTTTGCATGGAGCTGGGATAGAGGTATTGTGTCTTTCATTCTCCAAAAAGTAAAATATGTAATATTGTTAGTTGATGGTAATTTTCATTTTTGTTGTATCCCTGTTTAGAAGTCTTAAATACTTGTTATGACAGCAGACTGCATTGAGATTTTTCCTTTCTACAGGTCATTTTGGATGTTGTTTATAATCATACTAATGAGGCCGATGATGCCAACCCTTATACCACTTCGTTTCGTGGCATAGATAATAAGGTGATTTGCATTTATGTTGTGAGGTTTTACTAGTCTTGCACCATCATGTTCCTAATGTTCTGTGATTACAAGCACTTGGATGCTTTTATGTTTTACTACATGTTTGGGATACTTTCATGCCTATTTTATATATGGAGAAATTATTCAAGGTATTAATTTATAATATGATTTGATTACATGGCTACTATTACCTATAATATTAAAAAAAAAAAAAAAAAGAAGAAGAAGAAAAATTACGTGGCTACAGTCGTGTACCAAGACATAACTAGTTATTCATACTTAGTTTTCTATAGAACAATTGAGGTAGGAATTTTGTGAATCGTAAGATAACTTCTGTAATTGGTGAAGGCCATGAACCAGTGGCTGAAATGAAAACAGATATTATTTGTATGTAATTGGAGATGATAGGGGGACATATAGTATCTCTATTAGATTTTTGCCAAAGAGTTCTAGCTCAAAAGGCACTTCCTCCCTACATAATGAATGGGTTCGAGGATGAGGCCGTAGGTTTACGATCCAATGGGTGCACGTGTAACTTATCAATATAAATTAAAAAAATATTTTATTTATTTATCCTTTTTTTCTATAATATGCCACAAATTGATCTACAGGTTTATTACATGCTGGATGTAAACAACAATGGCCAACTGCTGAACTTCTCTGGCTGTGGTAATCCAAATGTCTTTCTTGGCTCTTTTCTTACTCCTTTTCCTTATGGATTTAAATTTCAACATATTACAAAAAGTAAATTATAACTTTCTTTAGATTCTTTGGACTATGGTACTCCTTTTTGGATGCATACCATCTTTCATTGCTGTGATTTGTTTTCTGCTTCAAAATGCACAGTGGCCAGCTCCATTATGTTAAGCTGTGTTCTGCTTTAAAGAACAATATTCCAAATTACATTTTACATTTTACATAAAATTGTTGTGCTGAAAGCATGATATGCATTCCTTTGCTACTTATTTCCAACAAATATATAAAATTATTCTTGTGAACATATATATTTCTCTCAGTGCAATATTGTTTTGGTCTCCAGGAAACACATTAAACTGTAACCATCCCGTGGTCATGGAACTGATTCTTGACAGCTTAAGACACTGGTATGCAAAAATTTACAAAGAAATTATTTCGTAGCACATTTTTAATGGCATATATTTTGTTTTATTGGAAGAATTCAACTCCTATGTTGTTATCTCTTGAAGTCATCTCCTCACCAACCATTTGACAACAAATTACTCTTATTCTTTGGTTGAACCATATCTTTTATTGTTTTGCTCATTGAAGTGTACCATGTTGTACTTTGTAGCAACTTGTTAGCATAAAATGGCACTGTTATCCAGACTTGTTATCAGAGTTTCTTCTTGAAGCTTGTCAAGTCCGTCTAGTAATTTGGACTAACCAGTAGATGGGTTGAATACTTGATTTAGTTTGATCAGTATCCTCCAGTCATCCCTGAGAACCTCAGAATCTTTTCTTTCAATATATTAAACAAAGAGGTGATCCTCCTCCATTCTGTCAACAATTTCAAGAGGATCATTTGTTGTTACTGTTATCTTAAGCCAGAATAAATTATTGGAAGTGGGAAATAGTTAATATTTGATGAAACTGACCCCATGCTTCTTTTTGGTGGACATATTGTTTTCTGCTGTTGCATATGTTGTATTTGTTTGTTGATTTGCCTACCACTGAATTTCTACTTCACATCTCAAGTTCATCATTCTTTCACCAATTTGCAGGGTTGTTGATTATCATGTGGATGGATTCCGATTTGACCTTACTAGTGTCCTTTGTCGAGGAACAGATGGTTCCCCACTTAATGCTCCCCCACTAATTAGGGTAAAAAATTATATGAATCTTTATATATATTATCACAGGGAAGAATGCAACACAGCAGTTTTATGAAAATTAAGGATACTTTAAGGAAAGATGTAAAGTAGTGGAAATTTCTCTACAAGAAAGAAAATTGTTTTGTGATATCTCAGATACATTTTCCATATTATCATAAACGTTATCCTGAAGTAAATTTTTAGTCTGGTTTTTAGAGTTTTTGTATCTTATATACACAGAAGAATTCCAGACAACAGCAATAGGATGCAGCTGTAAATACCTAATCACATACATTTCAAAATCGTTCTTGTGGATATCACACATTTAGACATACCATTTTTCGTGAAAAATGATTACTATATATCAATTACTAATTGTGTACCTCAAATTATGCTTTTTTGATATACTGATTTGATTTTTTCATAACTAAATCTTCAATTTAAGAATGCTATGTACTTTTGAGTTCTGATTAATAAAAAATTCTCTAAATTCTTTACATCTTGGTGAATGTGAATCCCAAAACAAATCCACGGTTGTTTGTCAGTTTTAACTTTGTTGTTCTCTTAAATGAATGCATTGTATATGGCAAGTATACAGTTTTTCCTTCTTACTCTTAACAGCACTGCACAGTGTATGCAGAGTTTCCTTCTACATACTCTAGTAGAACTGCATAAAGAGATGGTATCTTGGTTTAGTGACTAATCCTATCATTGTTTATTGGGCCAGGCAATTGCCAAAGATTCTGTCCTATCAAGGTGTAAGATTATTGCAGAACCTTGGGATTGTGGAGGTCTCTATCTTGTTGGAGGATTTCCAAATTGGGACAGGTAACTTACATCTTTTTAGGAAAAAAAATAAGGGTTTGCAGGGGGGAGGGGGGGGGGGTTTGGAAGGTATTTGTCAAATGTGATAAACTAGCACAGTTCCTAAAAGTTTAGCCTGTTAAAAAACAGTGAATTCAATCATTTAACCATTATTGTAACATTCCCTTTAATAAGTGAGGCCCAACACATGAAATTTAACTTTTTAAATGGGAGGTAGAGTGGATTTAACATTTATACTAATGCTCCCCTTGCACCTGACTCCTTCATAAGTATGTTTAACATGTGGGATTTATCTTGTCACCTACTTTGTTATTATGATAAACTACCAATGATCCAAAAAACTTAAACTATTAGGAAAATATGAATATAATCATCAATCATTATTCTAACAAAATTAATAGGTATTCAGAATATATCACTACATTTTGACCAGATGACAATCTGTTGCTTTGTTGAGGTCCAACTTGTGGAATTTTTAACTTTTAAATGGGAAGTAGAGCGGATACAGGGTTTGAATTTAAGACCACTTGCTATTTATCCAAAATGTTAAGTTGATAGGTGTTAAATTACTGATTGTCCCAAAAGCTTAAGCTTTTAGGAAATGGTGAATTTAATCACTTAACCTTAAGTCTAACACTCTCCCTTACTTGTGGGCCTAAACTTCCCCTTAATAAGTGGGGGCCCAACAAGTGGGAATTTAACATTTTAAATGGGAGGCAGAGTAAAGCTAGAGATCGAACTCAGGATCTCCTGCTCTGATACCATGTTAAATTACCGATTGTCCCAAAAGCTTAAGCTTTTAGGAAATGGTGAATTTAATTACTTAACCATAAGTCTAACAATAGGAAATTGTGGTTTAATCACTTAACCATTATTTTAACACAATCGTTTTTGGATAACATTGTCTCTATAAATCTCCTTCATTCTTGCAAAATATCAATGTGATTAGGATTTATAAATATTTCATCTATAAAATGTTTAAATTTTAAGTTTTTGTATTATATAAAATATAAGTAGATCATTAATTTATAGATCATATGGTAAATAGCATCGTATTGATACGAAATTTGGAATGCATATTAATTATAATTAAAACATCAATCCAATGGTGGGGTTTTCAAAATGTTAATTGAATAAAAAGTTATTAAGCAGTGTGAAATGAACAGAGAGTTACACCAAATGTAATTGAATTTAACCTAAGTTACTGAAGAAAATTTGTGAACTAGGGCTAACCGCTATCAGTATCTGAACTGTTTACTCCTGGAATGTGTTCAGATGCACTTATTTTTTTTTATAAAATAGGGAACCTTTCTAAAGAAGGGCCCTTTGGACTCACCCTTGTCACTAGAACCTATGGGCAACTGACCCTACCCTTGAGATTTAGTTGCTGGGTAAGCCAGTTGACGGGCTAAGCAAGTTATGCTGATGCCTAAGAGCACAAACATTGGTGATTGTTCTGAGTAGGGTGACACCTCCTTGAGTAATAAATAGTATAAATCAACATTTGACTCGGATCTTCTAAGTTTGGAGTTGTTTCCCTACACCAAGATATTGACCTCCATTATTTTTGAGTTTCTTATACAGATGGGCTGAGTGGAATGGGAAATACCGTGATGACATAAGAAGATATATTAAGGTAATGCTAAAAGGGAGTAATTATCCTATGTAGATGAGTCTATATCTTGTTGTCCTTAGTTTTGAGAATAGTTTTAAAGTAACAATGAAATGTAAACGGCTGATATCAAAGTATGAAATGTTTGAAAATGAATAGTAATTCAATTATATGATTGAAAGTATCTCCTAGTATCAATTGTAAATTCAAACAATGGGTTAATTTTCTTAAAAGGTTTCAGATTCAAATTGATTTTTTTGATGAGAAACTTAGAAATTTCATTGCATAAAATCAAGGAGATACATCAGATTCAACAATACTACCCAAACCGGGTGGGACCTTTTCTAACCTAACAATTTCAAAAGGTATATTACAAGCCATTTGTGCTAAAGTAGCAGCAGCTCTGTTTGCTGCTCGTGGAACCAAGTGGACACTACAGATTGCAAAAGTCTGGAGCTCTAGCTTCAGTTCTTCCATAATGTGGCCCAAAGGTGATAGATCCTATGCTATGTTGTCTAAGCCAGTGATAATGTTCTTTGCATCACCTTCAAAGCATACATGGTGCAGACCAATCTCCTTTGTGAAAAGAATAGACCTCTGAGCTGCCAAAAGTTCAGCTTCTGCAGCACTTCTCTCTTGTCTTTCCTTCCTACTCAACGCTGCTATAGGGAAATCTTCAAAATCTCTCACCATAATACTGGATCAGTTAGAATACCCTCCACCTGTGCACGATTTCTGTAGAACCAGATGAACCATGTACAAGTGAAAAAATAGTCTGTCTCATCCCTTGTCAGGCGGCAGAGTACCTGTTCCACAGTTGTTAAAAATCTTGCTTCACAGATGGCATTTTGCCTAAACCCAGAGAACTAGTCGCCCAAATAACTTGTGCCCAAGGACAACCCCATAAAGCAGGCCCCACAGATTCAGGTTCCCTGCTACATAAATCACATAGAGGATTTGATACAACTTTCTTCATGACCAGTGATAGCTTGGTTTGAAAAATTTTGTGGCAAGCCCTCCACATGAGCACTTTAACTTTGCAGGGTACACCAGAATTCCAGATAGATTTCTATAAAGACTGTCTGTCTAGACCAGTGGAGCTCTCTGCTTGGTATGTTTGCACATTTTGATTAAAGGCTAGATGATACGCATTACAGAGAAAACACCATTCCATGTTAGTACCAAACTTGACAATCATCACGGAGAAGGGAACTCAAATTGATTTTAATGAAATTGTTAGATGTTTGAAGCCACAGCTTTAACTAGTCTAGACACGGGTTAATTTTATCACTTAAAATAGTACTATGTGTTATTAATTGTCCTATCTAGATGGGTCCTGTAATCAGCCTCTCCAAAATTTGGGGTATGGTTGTCTTCCAATTACCTCTCCCAAACCCTGTAAAAGTGGGAGCCTTGTACACTAGGTATGACCTTTTAGCATACACATGATAAAGTCCAATTAGGAGAAAGAATAATTATATCATTAACATGTCATTGCTCCTGTTTTCTAATTTTTTCTCTGTTGTACATAATATAGGGTGACACTGGTATGAAGGGAAGTTTTGCAACTCGTGTTTCTGGATCTGCTGACCTTTACAAAGTATGCATCATTTTGTTTGCATTTATTATTTTCCTACTTGTATGTCAAATTCCATTTTCTAGTTTTGTTTATTAACTTTACATGATTGATCTTTCTGCAAAATACGAAACTGATGAGCGGCATTGACAAGTCACAGAATTAGGCCTAATTTTTCTTTCATCATAATGTCATATTCTTTTAATGGTAAGATGTTTATTAAAATTGGACAAATATAAGCACTGACGTGAAGAACTTTATTTCCAGTATTGGTGTTTGGAGGCATATTGAAATTCATTTATATGCAAAATACTCTCAAATTCAAAGAACTAGCCTACCCTTTTTTTTCCCAAATAGTATAAATTTCTTTCTGCAAACTGTCTTGATGAACACTGTCACCTTAATATCTATAGACTGCTGAAGTCATAGACTAAATACTCATGACCACAGGGTCTAACACACTGCTGCCCATGCTCAAACAATTGATTTTATTTAGAGTCAAAAGGCCCTATTTTCTATAATGATCAAATTGTCATGATATTCTATGACTGATTTTGGGGGAGATTTATTATTATTATTATTTTTTTTTTTCTATAGCATCCCTGGTCATGCAACTTGTTAGTGTCAATTTATAACTAAATACGGGATGTCCTTATTGTGATATGGGGCCAAGATATAGCGGAATTAAAAAAAAAAAAAAAATTCTAGTCTTGGTCATAGATATTGTTTTTGTTGAGCATGGATGGGCTTTTTAGTGCTTGGTGCTACTAGCTATGAATATTATTAGGAATTAGACTACTTTTGTAGTAGTAGTACATAATAATTTTTTTTCCCCATTATAATTACTGTAAAACCGAAAGTTAAGTGAAATTCTAAATTAGTTTTTTCCCCCTCGGCTCAAAATTGTTCTTTTTAGTGTTAGTGTTAGCGTTAGAGTGTGTGTAAGCTTGGTAGATATCATTGGCTCACACACTGAATAGCTTAAGCTTTTAGGAGATGGTTTTTACAGTTCTTTTATGAAAATTATCTCACTGACTATATTTAAATCAAGCTGTGGCTACTGTTCTTATATTTTTATGCTTGATTTTACAGGTGAATAAGCGCAAACCTTATCATAGTGTCAATTTTGTCATTGCACATGATGGCTTCACACTGTATGATCTTGTTTCATACAACTTCAAGGTATCTTCAAATTTTCAATCCATCAGTTTATTTTCTATCGAATACTATAGCATGGGGGTATTTTCCTTAAAAGTTTTGGTTTTTTAGCACAATGATGCTAATGGAGAAGGTGGAAATGATGGAGGCAATGATAATTTTAGCTGGAATTGTGGTTTTGAAGGTAATATAAAAATTTGATGCTTCTTAATATTAATCATTTGTTGTAGTTTTGACTTCTGAATATAAAAGTGATATGATAAGAGTCCATATAGTCTTTCTTTTGTCTATCACACCACTACACAAGCATACATTAACTTTCAAAACTACTGATCGTGTTTCAATTGTTCCAAGAATGGTTTATTACTGCAATCATGTTTCATATATCTCTTACTGGAGATGTTTTGTTGTTTTCTTAACCTGTCCATATTCTTTTTTTTTGGATACTGCAACCAGAGATGCTTTGTGGTTTTCTTGACGAGTCCATATTGCTATTTTTTTGGATACTGCAACCGGTTCATGTTGTTGTCTTTGTATTGACTAGCATTGCCAAATGTGTAAATTTTCACTATTACTTTTAAAGGGTATTAGATGATTAAATTAGAGTAACCAATTACTACTGAATCTGTCTTTATCGCAATCGGCTAAATGCACTAACATCTGTAAATCTGATTTTCAGAGAGAGAGAGAGGGAGGGAGGGAGGGAGGGAGGGAGGGAGGGGGGGTGGCAGGTGGGGTCAATTATGGGCCCTGCATCTTGTGTGTTAACTAACAGTCTAACAACAAGGGTCACCTCCACTAGGGTTATTCAATTGTCTAACATAGAACCTATCTGATGATGTTGTGTGATATATTAGATTTTTTTTTCTTCATTTCTAGATTCACTGTTTTGATCTTTGTTGATTTGATAGGAGAAACTGATGATATCAGTATCAAATCTTTACGCTCCCGGCAAATGAAAAATTTCCATTTGGCATTAATGATATCTCAGGTAAATATATTTGATAGTCTTTTCATTTGTCTTTTCTGTATGTCTTGGCTATTTATTTGATGTTTCTTTTTTATGCTGATTGTTGCGTATTAAATAAATTTTGAAAACCGCCGTCCTCAACCATTTTTTATCACTAAAACATCATTTTTGGAATTTAGCAACTTTGTTGCGAGTTTTCTATGGTTTGTTTCATGCTAGCAGTGAATCTGCAGCAATTATATAACTGTATGAGTGCATATGACTAGGGAACACCGATGATGCTAATGGGGGATGAATATGGGCATACTCGCTATGGAAATAACAACAGTTATGGGCATGATACTACTATTAACCATTTCCAATGGGGACAGGTGATTTTCTGTATTATATTCTTTCTTTTTGATAGCCTCAATCCAGATGGTGACTAATTATTAAATTATTTGGTAAGACAGTTGGACACACGGAAGAGTAGTCTTTTCAGATTTTTTGCAAAGGCCATTCAATTTCGCCAAACACATCATGTATTTCATCGGGAAAATTTTCTCAACAAAGTAATCTCTTTTCTCTCTTATATGAATCAAGTTAAATATTGTCCATTTATATTTAAGTACTTGGTTCTTGTGAGGCTTATGGAACACTTATTTTATTTAGGGTGATGTGACGTGGCACGAAGACAATTGGGACAACTATGAAAGCAAATTTCTTGCGTTTACGTAAGAAATTATATGTATCTTTTGAGTAAAATATGTATATTTGATGAACACAAAATGACTTCATGATACAAAAAAGAATTTAGTTGGCTTTAGAAACATACACCTATTCCATATTTCTAAATTGAAACATGACAGGAGAGAAATTTTATTTAAATATAATTGTTGCAGGCTTCATGACAATAATGGAGGAGACATCTATTTGGCATTCAATGCTCATGACTATTCTGTTAAAGCCTCGATACCCCGACCTCCAGTAAACAAGAGTTGGTTTCGTGTGGTTAGTTTTCTGCCCTCTGGTGCATATGCCAAACTTTTTACTGTTGTGGATTGTTAACTGCATATTTTGCAATATTGTGCTTTGGAAATGCACTTCAAAATCACCAGATTTCCATTTGTTGTTTCTAACTATCATGCATGGGATATCTACTTGCTAGAGTTGGCTGCCAATTCTATAAATTCGTTAGTCATTGTATTGCAAAAACAATTTTGCATGATGGCACAGTGATTGCTCACCAGTTTACATGTTCTTGTTGTTCCATTCGTTTCTGTGAATCCATTTTTGAACCAATTGATCTTCAGCACATCTAGACCACAAGTCTGCTTGACTGCACAGTAATGGTACATTAGTACTTGAACTTTTTTCACTTACTTGATCCCTAATTGTCTATTCTTCCATCTGATTTAATTTCTTTTATTTAGTATTTAATATATTTATGTCTTTGGGGACTTAAGAAACTTTGAATTAGATTTTCTGGTTTATGGAATCTTATTGGCTTTGATTCATGAAAGGATACTTGTATTAGAGGCAAATCCACACGACAAAGCTATGCTGTATAGGGGTTTTATATTTTTGGGAAGATTATTTTGTAAAATTTCTAGGATGCCTTAAATTAATGATTTTATATTGACTAATATTCCTTGCTGTTGACTTGCAGGTAGACACTAATCTTGAGTCTCCTGATGACTTTGTCACTGATGGCGTCTCAGGCATTGGAAGCACCTATAATATTGCTCCCTACACCTCAATTCTTCTTGAAGCAAAGTTATGAGATGATATCAGGAGCTACTTGCTAATGAAGTTCTCAAACAGTCTGTTCTGATCTGGATGTCAATTGGTACGTGAAGGAAGATTCAGGTTCCATGCATCCAGGACATCGTTGGAACTAAAGATGTGGATGAAACAATGCCATGGAAGAAATGCAAGCATGCATTAATCCCAAAGTAGAATTTTCGGTAAGCGAGCATATAGTTCGTAATTGTATTATACTCTACAAGAGGAAGAAAGTATAACCTTGTACCAAAATAAAGAAACAACTTAGAACTTGGCAAATCTTATTTAGGATATAACCTTGTATCAACATAAAGAAACAAGTTAGAACTTGGCAATCTTACTTAGGATACGCTTAATTATGTTGATACACCAATCATGACTACCAACATGGTTGGTTGGTCTAATAAGTTATACAAAATTATAAGTGGTGTATCTTTCATATTTCATAAATTACTGCAGACCCTTTCTCTTCTCCAGTGCTTGCTATGTACATGAAATGAGCTATGGAAAGAATGCCACTCAACCTTGCTCTAAAAATTATTGAATCTGCAATTTATTGAATTTGCGAAGACAATTACCCTAGCGGCACCCATTTAATGCTAACTCTTTGGGCCGTTGATTTGGGTAGCATTGGATTCATAGTGAAGGTAACCTCTAAGAGAGAAGTGGAGTTGGGCTGCCTTCTTTTCTTTCCTGAGGAAAGGAATTAGGGCTGCCTCATTGAACCTGCATCTTTATTTCATTGTACCAGTGCACTTGCTTACCTGAGACCAGAAGGTGAACCAGTGGGACTTCAGAAAATCTTGTATGCGCGGGTCTCATGAGACCCATGTCTCACATGAGACTGGCGCATGAGATACTTTCTCGACTTAGAACCACCAGCATTAGTCAATTATGGTATGGGCAGGCTGATGCAGTATCCTTTCCTTTCAAGTATAAGAAGGGAGTGAAAGACATTCTTTTTTCTTTTTGATAGGGAAACTTGAAACTGTGAAAGACATTCTTGGTTAGAAAAAATGAGACATAACTTCGATGTCATATTAGAAAATGTGTTATGAAGAAAATAAAGAAGATAAGGAATTTAATAGATTTGATGTGGCTCAGCCTTAGAGCATTCACAGCAGTGGAGGCATATTGTTATATTGCTAAAATTTAGCTCCACAAACACAAAAATCACGTTGCAGCAGTGGAGGCATAAGTAAAAATTTTAGATGTTCAGCTACAGTGCACATCTATAGATAGATGTGCACCGTAGCTGAGAGCAAAAAAAAAAAAAAAAGAATTTTTTATTCGGCCGGCTAATAAAATAATAAAAAGTCTCTCTCATCTCTCATCTCTCATCTCTCATCTCTCTCAGTCACTCTCTCATCTCATCTCATCTCTCTCAAGCAAACTTCTCTTCTGCCGCCTCACGCCTCACACCGCCTCACGCCTCATCTCATCTCATCTCACGCCTCATCTCATCTCATCTCATGCCGCCGATCGTTTGCTCATCAAGCCGCCGGTCTGAAGCTCATCGAAGTCGCCGGTCTAAAACCTATGGAGCTCGCCGACCCAGATCGCCGACGTTGTGCTTGTTTGTGATTGGTGATTTTTTATTTTGTTTGTGATTGGTGATTTTGTTTGGTCTGGGTTGAGGAAAAAGATTGAAGATTTGGGTTTTTTTTTTTTTTTTTTTGCTGTGGACTGGTGGTGGTGGTGGTGGTTGTAGGTGTGGAAGTTTTTTGAGTAGTGAGATATATTATTTTATTGTAGTTGTTATATTATTTTATTGTGATGTTTATATTATTTTATTGTGTTGAAAGCTAAAATAGATCCACTGCTGTAGCATATGTGTAGGTAAAATAGATAAAATAACTTTTGGTGGAGCTAAATTGCTATATTTTTAGTTCCACTGTTGTGGATGCTCTTAGAAGCCTACATTCATATGGACTCACCACTTTTTTTTTCACCGATCACAATTAGCCATACAAAGAGTTATGACAAAAGTTGTGCATTTTTTTGTGGTACTAGACTTTTTTTTTATCCTAAATCAGTAAATTGAAGGCTTTTCCAGTTTTCCTTCTCTTCTCAATCTGGCCTACTATTTTTATTTTTATTTTTTTAAAACCTTTTATTTTAAATTCAAATTTTAAAACATCCACGTTTTATCCTAAATTCTTCATATTTTTTTTAGAAGATAAATTCTTAATCCAAACACTCACCTTATATATAAATAAATAAAACAACAACAACCACGTTTTCTATTTCCAAATTTTATATTAAAAAAATCCCTCAAAAAAAACCTTTTATAAAAATAATAATAATAAAACCCGCATTTTCTAACTGTTCTAAAAAAAATCTTTATTAAAAAAAAAAATTCCAACACCCATGTTTAACTAGAATTCTTAAAAAAAAAAAAAAAAAAAAAAATCAATGCTCTATTTTTAGAGAAATGATATGTCCACAACATTTTTACAATATTTTTACAACAAATTTTAAGTGGCAGGTTATTTTTTGTTGTTATTATTGAGGTAAAAAAGTAATCTAAGTGTTAGGTTCAAATTTGATCCAATAACAACTAACCACCTCTGATTTGTTGTGAAAATATTATAGACGTAGCATCTCTCATTTTTTTTAATCCGGGATATTAAATAAGATAGGATAAGTACTAAAACCAATCCAAATTCAAAATTTTTTATTTTTTATTTTTTCCAAACAGTAAACCAGTAACAAAATCCTATATTTTAGGTCATTTTAAACTTATTTTTCGGATAACTACTTCAAAAGTTTTAACCGTTGGCAAGTTGGCAACCTTATACTCTTCTCAATAATCCATTAGCACACATCTCCATTCTTGTACTCGTACAAATCACTCAAAAAATTTAAGATTATCATAGATTCATAGTCATTCACTTACTCGAATGCATTACCTTTGAAGCTTCATCGTGATCGTCGCTATGATTCCTGCTCTCACTCAACCTTCTACTTTTACTTGGTGGGTCTTTTGGGTTCTCAAAAGTTTTCAACTTCTGTATGTGGTTTTCTGCTTTCTGATTTTGTTTCTCTTATTGAGATTATCATTGTTTGATTTTGAAACAGAGGTTATAATTCAGAATCATACACATCCTCCATCTCTCTCTCTCTCTCTCTCAAGTCTCAACACTAATAGTAGGTAATGCATACCTGCTATGACACTCATATAACCTTAAAAACATTAAACATTAAATATTTGCAAGACATACAATTGCGTTTTAGTTGCTATTAATTTAGAAGATATTAACTCTGCAAAGTGCATGGTTTGATGTCCCATGACTTTCTGGATATGAATGTATATGCTAATAAACCAGAACTACTCAAGTTTAGTGTTTTTTTTTTTTTTTTTTTTTTTTTTTGAAGGGTTGGAGATATAGGTCAATTGTGAAGGAAACACAGCTTATTTCATTGCCAGCAGAGCTTACTAAGAACTCTCACAGGGATCGGCTTTGTTAATTGTAGTATTCAGTGGAGGTATCACAAGATGCTCAACAAACAAAACACAGCTGAATCATCTCGGTAAGGATTCCCCCTCCCTTAGAGCATTCCCATTAGCTTCTTGAAAAATATATGTATTTTGCACTACCAAAAAACATTTTATTTATTTTATGTCACCACTTTAAAAACACACCCCAACCCCACATCCTGTTCTTTATTTTACAACCCATCACAGGAATATTATATATATTCTCTCTCTCACATACTTTTTTATTATTATTTTCTTCTTTTTGGAAGAGAGAGAGAGTATAAAATAATTTAAAAAATCAAATACATTATTGTTACAATATTCTTTATCTTTAGATATTACTGTTGCTATAGTAATATCAAAAGATGAGCTGATGTATTGAGTTTTAAGTGATTTGTTTGCATTACCTAATGAGAATGCTCTTATAAGCATATTTCATTCAATAGTATGATGACACAAGTTTCATAATTTTTTTTCACAACTATTGAGGTGATAGATTGTGATTGGTGTATAATAAAAGTGAGAGTTATTGCTCCATCTTTTTATTTGCTAAATTCGTTTGTAATATTCTTTCTGTTTTGTCCCCCCGGCCCTTCTTATTCTCAGGTTGTCGAAGTCTACATCTTCAAAAGGTGTCCAGCTTCTTCATGTCCATGGTGTGCCTTGTACTTTGGACAAAGTGAGAAAATATTTCAAAAATCCTAATTCAATATTTCTCTCTATTTTTTCCCTTAATTTCTCTACACTTATTTTATTTCATGATATCTTTTTGTTTTGATCATGATAAAATCCGTAGTGCTCATAATTAATATTTGTGTAGGAACTTCTTGCTGCAAGATCAGGCAAAATAGCTGCATTTATTAAAGAGAACTCCCAGGAAGATCTTTGTCATTTCCTCGAAGACATTCCAGCTGACCCAAATACTTTTGAGCTTATTGCCAGATTCTGTCATGGGTTTGAACTGCAGATTTCGACCGAGAATGTTGTACCCCTCACTTGCCTTGCTTACTACTTGGGGATGAATGAAAGTCACAGCAAAAATAATCTCTTAATCAAGGCTCTTACCTTCTTTGAGCAAAGAATCCTACCCAGCTGGAATGAAACCATTAAGGCTCTCCTTGCTACAGAAAATATTTTGCAACAAGCAGTGCATTTTGGCATAGTTGATGCCTGTTTAAAGTCTATTATTGAAAAGGCACTTGTTGACCCTTGCCTTCTTGGTGAACCTATCAAGAATTTGACCCGTGCTGATAACAATGAGGACATTGATGATGTGAATAGGCCAAATACAAGGAGAAGGCTATTTGGATTTGAAGGGAAATCAGAGGATTTGACAATGCTGCCTCTCCAGCTATATGAGCCCATCATTATTGCAATGAAAAAGCATGGAGTCCCATCAAAGTATGTGGCTGCATCCCTTTGTAAATATGCAAAGAAATGGGTTTTATACAAATCCACAGGATGTGAAGAAGTGACAATTCATAGGGAAGTCATTGAAACGGTGGAGAGGCTTCTGCCTCATGAGAGAGGACTCATTCCATGCACGCTATTGTTTGACATGCTTCAGTCTGCAATTTTTTTGGAAGCTAGTGCTGATTGTAGAAATTGTTTTGAGACTAGGATTGGAAAACAACTAGATGAGGCAACAGTCAAGGACCTCTTAATACCTTCTCAAGGCTATGCTAAGGAAGTACAATATGATATTGAGTGTGTGAGGAGGATACTGAAAATTTTCTATACAAATTACACTTGTTCAGACGTGTCAGGGCTAATCACAGTGGCGGAACTCATTGAAGAATTCTTAGCTGAGGTTGCAAGTGACATAGATTTGAAGCCAGACACATTTATTTCATTAGCAGAAATGTCAATTGCAGCTTCATTGGGAACTCAACGAGGCGCTGATGGAATATACAAGGCTATTGACATCTACTTGGTCAAGCATAGATACCTAACAGAGGTAGAGAGGGAGGAAGTGTGTCGGGTTTTGGATTGCCAAAAGATGTCCCCTGAAACTTGTGAACATGCAGCCAAAAATGAAAAGTTGCCGCTAAGGGTTGTGGTGCAGGTTTTGTTTATAGGGCAATTGAAGCTACGTGACACGATCACAAAGGAGATGCAGGCTTCTTATGACAAGTTGAGAAAGGAAGAGGAGGATCTAGCAAGGCTAGATTGTGGTGAAGAACAAGCAAGGACAGGAATGGAGAAAATGAGCAACAAGGTGATGGAGCTAGAGAAGGAATGCAATATGATAAGGAAAGAGATTGCGAGTGTATGCAACCATACTGTGAAGAAAGAGAAGGGTAGCATGTGGAGAGAAATGAAGAGGAAGTTTGGATGTATCACTACCATGCATCATCCCAACTGCCAAATAAAGAAGATGAAGAAGGTGAATCCAAAATATGGAGTATGACCTTTAGATGGTTGTTCCATTTCTTATTTCCTTTCCAAGTAGTTAGGCTTTCTTTCCCCCCTCATTTTAGCTTCCATGGTTCCTTGAATAACATGACCACAGTCCTTTGTTTAGTGCCAATAATTTCTGCAGTTTTTGAGTTCCAAGTACTCTTTTAGATTTTTCAGTATGATCATCAAATTTTATATTCAAAATTTCAAACTAGTGCGACTAATATTTCACTTGTGATGATTATGGGAAAAGCTATGGAAGCTTGGAATGAAAGTTTTAAGAACATGTTTACGAGAATGAATTCTTTGAATTAAGCATGAAGATAAACATACATACTTTTCCCAATTTAAAAATCATTATAACTTCAAACTTTTTCCCCTTTTTAAATAAGACATTATAAAACATTATAATGTCAAATTAGTAATTCGTATTCACACAATATTTATATGATACTAATTGCAAACCCTCGCGATATTTGGGTGTAATATAATTATTTTATAAAAATATAATGTAAAATTTCTAGGGTATATAATGCATGTTTTATTTAAAATTATTTTCTTTATTTTATAAGTTTTAGGTAATGAAACATATATTATATTTTGCATTTAACAATGTAAATGAAAAAGGTAATTTAATAAAAATATTTAAATTACACAATTATAATATTATTTTATATAAATTGAGAAAATGTTATAAAAATGAACATATCCAAGAATATATATATATATATATATATTAAATGTACACCTCCATTCCATTGAACACATGTTACAAATTACATTAAGTTTAAATTATTATATAAGTATAATGTCTATATTATTGAAACTTGAATTTTAAGTTAATCTTGTGAATATTTGTCATTTTTTTAAGGTCCATATCTCTAATTTCTAATGTATATTTTTTTTGTATTTTTTAGCCCAAAACTAAATAATTTGGCTCAAATACATTAAAATTTTCATACTTTTCAACTCAAAAATTAAGGAAAAAAATAATAAATTTTGAGTTTAAAACTGAAAAAGCAATTTACAAAAAGAATCAATTTAAGGCACAATTAGCCCAAAATGGACCAAATAAGCCGAAATGGACCGAACTAGATCAAATTGGATCAAATAAACCAAAGTGGACCGAATAAACCGAAATGGACCGATTGGACCAAAGTGGACCTAAATACTATATCAACAATAAATGCTACGCTTCAGCTTTTTCTTTTTTTAGAATCAACGCTTCATATTTTATATATATAAATATATATATAATAATTTCTTAAATATAATTTTATTTAATAATAAATGGTTTCTAGTTATGTATAATTCATTTAAAAATTATATAATTAATAAATAAGTCATAATTGTCTATACATAGATGATACAACTATTGATTACGTTATATATGGAGGCTTTTTTTTCAAACAATAAGTACTTCAATCAATTATGCAATCAACACTTTTCTTGTGTGTTCTAATAAGTATTACCGTTTATTAAAAAAAAAAAAAAATGCAATCAACACGATATTGAGCAAGTTTCCTATATATTCTTTTCTCTAAAAACAAGTGAATCAACCATTCCATCAAAACAATATTGAACAAATTTGCCATTTCTTCTATTCTTGAGAAACAAGTGGCCTAATTTTATTTTTATTATGTAAAATTATGTTCAATTTATGATTGGAAAATAACATATTAATTCGATTGTTGTGAATAACGGATCAAAGCTACCTCCTCAGATTTCTATTGAAGATTGAATTGGATCAAAGCTACCTCGCCAGCTTTCTTTTGAAGATTGAATTAGTACGCAACACAATATGTTAGAAAATTTTCATTCAAATGGGAGTTATAATTTATAAAATATGCTTAGGCCTTTTGGTTTATAATATCTAACAATTCTAAAAGGAAAGAATGCCAATTGGTTGTGGCTGACTTGTAAAACAAGCCAAGACCAATTTGTCGTTGATGTGGTTGATATTTGCAATGGTAATGAGTGCTGTATAGCCTAGGCTATAGTGAAACATCTCATCTTTCAATTTGTTGTTTACGTTTGTACCTGTTTGGTACTATTTATTTTTCAGTACTTATTTTTCTATCATTGAGAAAATGAGATTATTTGAAAAAGTGCTGCTTAAACCACTTTAGCAAATAGGTTCATGGTTTTATATAAACAACCCATAAGATAAGCATCTATAAGATTGGAGATAATTAAGTATGCTAGCCCGTAATGATCGAGCTCAAATGAAAATTATCACCGAGAGTATTGGTTCAATAGTCACTAGAGATACTCCTAAAATGGTTTGGTGGGTATTAGATTTTGGGTTCAACTCTCGCAATAAGAAGCGCTTAGTTATCATTGATGTTTTAGTAAAGTCAGGATAGTTATGGCTCACTAAACCTAATGAATATGATGTTACTATGATCATGCTTAGGTAAGAAAACCACCTTAGCTGCCCCAATAGGGTCTATACCCTTTATTTCCATTACCCAAAAAAAAAAAAAATGCAGAAACAAAAATTAAACAATGTAAGAAAGCTGTATGGATTCTTTTTTGATGAAATAGCTGTATGGATTCTTGGACAAAATAAAATACATAATTGACATAGTTGTATGGTACTACTAGTACTTAGTACCACCCTCACAAGCAAAGCAAGGATCTCTCTCTCTCTCTCTCTCTCTCTCTCATAGAAGCTTTTTTTTACTTCTCGTTAGGCCCATTTTGCGTGAATGTGAGTGGAAAGTTCATGGTTGGAACTTGGAAGTTTGGTCTTTTTTTTGTGTGTGTGTGTGCGCTTCACGTTGGAAATATTTATAGCAATGGCAGGCGTGTAGAGTAGTAGTGATGAATGAAAATCTCAAAAACATGAAGATGGACCCCAAGTCCAACCCTAACATCGTGACAACCAATCACAGACAACAAGATACTTCTCCCACAAGCAAACAGTCTTTCTTTCTTTCTTTCTACCTTCATAGCCACAGCTTTAAACAGACGCGGAGTACTGTGTCTTTTTTTTTTGGTAAACACTCTCTGTCTTTGACCATACACTATTAGTACTTTTTTACTCTCTTATAGTGGAATCAAATATTTCTTCCCTCCCGTGATTACTTTTTTACATCCAACAAATTAGCTTCAAATGTCTTTATCATCTCTGCTTCAAATACACCACAATATAGACGTGATTATATTCAAAGTCAAGGTCTCATAGGACTAGGAATAGAGAATTGTTGGTTGGAAATTGCATATGATCTTATGTTCATAGGAAGCATCACAAGGCACTTAGGCAAAACAACCGGTCAATTTCACAATTAATGACTCCAAAGATTATATATTTATTAGGGTAAAAGGTGTTACACATGTTTCCTATTCACATATTTTGACAAATAAGAATATGATCTTTTAAATATTTGACCCTTTTTTTGGGCATGTGCAGTTTTCCCGTTCCATGCACTCTGGGTATAATAAACACTACCTTATTTATTAACCTCTCTCACCCCTCTCCCAAAAAAAAAAAAAAAAAAAAAAAAAAAAAACCCAAAAGAAATAATAGAAAAACACATTTGTATTCATGCTTGAGTAAGATCTCATTGTATTTCAATTATGGCTCCCCATTGAAATACAATGAGTTTGTTTGTATGAACTATGAAGCAAGGGGGGTTAAAAAAAAAGAAAGTACAAAGCTACTCATTTCGGTCATCCTAAAAATTGGGAACAATAGGGTCCCAATGTCCCATATCTTATTCCAAATGTCATATATGCCTGTTCTGTTCTAACTTCTTCTAATGCTGTTTTATACTTTTTATTTTTCTTTTTTTTAACTTTGTTTGCAGTGAGTGACTTTAAGCTGTCAATATTTATTTGAAACCTTAAAAAAGCATCATGATTCATGACCCAAAAACCCCGTCAAATGCGTTTTGCTTCCATTTTGAAGAAATAATTCAAAATGTCTCCCAATAAACTGTAGTGAAAATTGAAAAGCCAAAAAAAGCCACCTCCCATTGACTAGTCTATAGCTCAAGTATCTTTCAATCCCAAATCTCAATTAAGATTAACAATTTTGTACGGGAGTGATTAACCTCAAGGTCCTCAACAACTGTGGATTTGAAAATCAAGTTTCTTTTTAATGTAGAGTTAGGCTCAGAAAATTTGGAATAGAAAAGACTGATTGCAACTAGAAATTAGTTCAGAGAAATCTCCTTTAACTCTTTTAACTCAATACATGAGGATTTATAAGACTATTTACGTATATTTTTAAAAACAAAGTTTTGTTACAAAATTTTACAACTAAATTTAAAAAAAAAATTAACATTACTATATATTTTGAAAATTTAACCATTAGGTTGCATGTTCTTTACACTCTTAATATATATGTCAAATTTTGTGTCAATCAGATATTATTTGCTATATGATCCATAAACATATTTTTTATGCATAATTTTAGACTACAAAAATTTGTAATTTAAACAATCGATTGATGATATAGTTATTAACTTTTGATCTTTTAGAAATTTTGTAAGCATGAAAGATATAAAAAGAAAATGTAATTTAATGGTGAATTTGTTAAAATTCACATCCAATAAGAATATATTGAGTGAAGTTATAGTTTTAAACTACAACCAATTTTGTAGTCAAAATTTGTCATTATTTAAACCAATTACATAACTCATTAAACGTCATATGATGAAAAATACATATAAATAGTCCTTTTTAATCATCACGTAATGGTTGGAGGAAATTTCATCTAAACCGGTTTGGAGGTAAACAATTTTCATATGAAAATTGTAAACTCAAAATCATATCCAGTTCAGTTTTGAGATATTTTGGATAATCTTTTAAAAGAAATGCTATATTCACAACATTTTTACAATAAATTTTAAGTAGTAGGTTGTTATGGATGGGCACAAAAGTAATTTTAAGTTGTAGATTCAAATTAAAACCAATAACTACTTGTCACATATAATTTGTTGTGAGAATATTGTGGATGTAACACCTCTCATCTTTTAATTATAAAGTCAAATTGCACCTAAACAATATGCCAACTCACCCACACAAAATTGGAAAGTCTAATTTATGATGTAACTGCGAAAAGGCAATGGTCTTTTGAATCAATCTAAAATTAACCATTCTTACTTTGCATTATAATCTAATTGCATTCGAATCAAACAACTGCAGCAAATGAATTATTATTATTATTAAGAAATCATTAATTATAATTGAAGTGGGTAAGATTAAAACCCAGGATTAGCTGGACACAGTGGCGGAGTCAGGATTTTACTTCACGGGGGGCAAAATTTATATACACTATGCATGAATATTGAAACATACACATATTACATATATGTTAGGTAGTTGTAAAGGATTTTTTTTTTCTTTTTTGCATAAATAAGCCATCTTCTGTTTTTTTTTTTTTTTTTTTATATAGTAAAAATTCCATTTATAAATGAAAATATTTTTAGTAATTAAGTATAAACACCAAATTTTTTTTTAATTATTATTTTTTTGTGGGTTCCAGTTAGCTCAATTGGTAAACTCTCTGATAGTTGTATAAGAGATCTGGAATTCAATCCCTGCCTATACTAAAATCTGATTGGTGTATTGGTTTGATGATAAAGAGCTATCATTAGGAGTAGACGTCATAGGTTGAAATTCTCTATAAAAAAAACATAAAGAATTTTTTTTACTAAGGATCCACATGGTGAAGTGGAGAATTGACACTAAGTCCTAGCCAAAGCTAGTTGGCTATTATATGCATGCCAGGCCAGCCCCAAGCCAAAGCTACGTGGCAATTGTTTGCTCTCTAAGGCTTAAGAGATGCACCTTTTTCTACCAAAAAAAAAAAAAGAAAGAGATGCAACTTTGAGATGGATATAATGTCAAATCAAATACAAATCTTCTTCTTACTAAAATTTAAAAGCCACCCTACTATTTTTTTGCTGAGCAAGGGGGGGCAACTCCCCTCCCCCTGGCTCCGCCCCTGGCTGGATATAATCATATATATTACATTGCAGTACTCATCTGGGGTGGTTCCTATGTGAATCCGAAATAAATTATGTTGGGGGACCACAATTTGGCTCTCTACAATTATTCTAAAAACAAACCCACGTGGTGTAATGTCGAATACCGTAAAAAATTTGAGTGTATCTTTCTCATCATCAATTAGTTTTGAGGTGAAATGACATAACTCGCGGTCCCGACAAATTATTTAATGAATTATTGAATAATTCATTAAAAAATGAATTATTGAATAATTCATTAAAAAATGAATTAAAACAATTTAATATCACCCTTAGTACAAACTATAAAATGTTTAATTTCTTTATTAGTATGCGTTTGGGTTAGGATTAAAAATTAAAATTATTTCACAATTTAGCTTATTTTTGCTACTATTTATGGGCTCCACTGCACTTTTTGGCACTATTCATGAGCCCACTGTACTATTTCAACTAACTTTTACTTTTATCTATAGTACTTTCAGCAATAATTTTTCAATTTCAGCAAAATAAACGGTAACCAAATACTCTCTTATCCTTAAAGTTGAGAAGGACAGTGGTTAAATACGACAAATAAATTGAAGACAAAGTTCAGGGTGTGATCTGTACGTCCTAGATTAAGTTGAAAATGGTTGTCCATTACAGCATTACTGTTAATTAAAAATTGAAACAAGAACGTGCACAATATAATATAACAAAACATAAAATTCCGGTTCATAATTTAGAATTTTAGGAGGTAGGCATAGAATTCTCAATGCCCCAATAAAAACCCATCACTATGTATCAGTCACCGTCCAATCTTATGACCTACTAATATATTTTCAAATTTAATTTAATTATTCAATAAACCATTTCTTAGTCTTTCCTTAATCATTATACATCAATCAATGTTGACCATAAAACGTGTTGGCTTGTTATTTTTCAATTTTGAATAGCTTTGAACAAAACACATAGAGAGGAGAAAATTCTTTCTAAGGTTAGGTGAGCATTCAATACATATGCTTTTTATTATGTATATTTTATTCACGGATTATAGAGTTAGTAAATACTAGTTCATAATTACTTACCAACAAAAGAGTAAATATTCATCATTAATTATCTATGGTCAGATTGATGATACGTGGAGGATTTCTACATGGTAAGTACTGTTTTTTTTTTTGGTAAGTACTTGAATCAGCTATGACTGATCCCCTAATTAGATTTTTCTAATTTCCTTCCATTCTTAGCTCGACGTGTGATACATAGCATTATTGAATTTTTAAATTTCATATAAGTATTATATCTAAATAAAAATTGAAAGAAAATGAACGATTCAATTAGAGAAAATCTTATCCCGAGTCGACAATTCAATCAAAATGATATTAAGTAAGTTTCCTATTTCTCATACTTTTTAAATAAAAAATAGCAAATCAACTATTCAATCAAAACATCAAGAGTTTTGTAACTTAATTAACATTTATGATGTTTCTAATGGAGATGTTCAATGTTCAAATTCCTTCTCATTTAATTATCAAAATAATGATAATAATAATAAACGAACTATACCAAACAAATTGTTTATCACTTCTTTTTCCAAAAAACATGTGGACTATTTTTGGTTAAATTATGTTCAATTTATTATTGAAAAATAACATACTAATCCTTTTTTTTTAATTTGATAATTACAATTGGGGAGGAGAAATTTTAATTCTGAATATTATGGACACCAGAAAGTGCCAACCAATTAAGGTATAAAACTATTGACAATACGTTAATCTTTTAAAGGAAGTGTCAACCGATTAAGCTATAAAACTATTGACAATAAGTTAATCTTTTAAAGGAAGTGCCAACCGATTAAGCTATAAAATTATTGATAATATATTAATCTTTTAAAGATTGAACTACTGCACACCACTACATATTTCAAAATGGATAGATGAAAATTTTATTAGTCCAATAAAAATTGTCTTTTAGTTTACTTATGTTAATTTAAAAAAGAGAAAAAGAAGAAAAAAACAAGAATCTTATAGTTCAACTTCAATGAGATTGAGATTATCCCAAAAAGTTTGAGCTAAAATTTCCTTATCTCACTTATAATGAATTTTCATTATTATCAAAACATGTTGATACTTTAAGGATTAAAAATAGAAATTTATTCATTCTCAAAAAAAAAAAAAAAAAATTTATTACTATATTCTAGAAACAATCTTGAAAACTTTAATGTGTTGCAAAATATTGAAAAAAACAAAAAGAAAAAGTCCATGATAAGTTCTACGAACCCCACTCACATATTTTATTATCCACATTCTTTTGCTTTGTAAGAAAGGTTCGCTTAATGTGTGTCTTTACGCACACATTAACAAATTTATTTTTAAAAAAATTTTATTGAAAATTATAAAAGTTGTCAAATTTTTTTTCAATTTTTGATAATTTTTTTTAAAATTAGTTTATTATTGTGTGTTCTTAGAGCATGCATTACTAAAATCCTATAAAAAATAGTACACCCCATTATTTTTAACCGACTTAAATTAATAAGAATTTTAAGAGACAAACACCTCTCTCTCTCTGAAGGAAGCTTCTCAGTACTCACCTCTCTCTCTCTCTCTCTCTATATATAAAAACCACTTCACCACCTTCTCTCTCTCACAAACCCCAAACCCTAACTCTCTCTCTCTCTCTCTCTCTCTCTCTATCTCTGTTCTCTGTAGAGGCTCCTCTGTTTTCTCACAACAATGGCTTCGTCTACTTCGATGACTCTCATGATGACTCTCATGCTTCTCACCTTGCTAGCCACTTCGGTTCTCTCTCAGGCTCCTGGATCCGCACCATCCTCATCACCAACCAAGTCTCCATCTCCGACTTCTTCTCCACCAGCCTCATCTCCTCCACCGTCTCAGGCTCCAGCTCCCACCTCAAAGACACCAACTCCCTCTTTGGCTCCAACTCCATCCGCCACCACTCCGCCGTCGCCTTCTTCCACTCCGTCAACCTCGCCTCCGGCTCCTCCGCTCGCCCCAGCCTCCTCCCATGCGCCGGCCGGTACTCCCTCGATCAGCAACCCTCCGGCTTCGGCTCCCACCGCCAACGGTGCCGGTTTGAACAGAGTCGCCGCCGCCGGATCTGTTGCCTCAGTCGTCTTCGCGGCGGCTCTTTTGCTTTAGATCACAACATCGCCGGAGTTCGTTTAGGGTTTGATTCTATTTAGTACTAGTTTCTATTTTTAAATATTTAGGGTTGATGGGTTTCCTTTTTTATTTATTTGTTTTGGTTTAATTTAATTATCATCATCATTATTATTATTAGGTCGGTGACAGTGGTGGATATGTGTTCATGAATATCACTTGGGGGTCTGTGGTGCTTGATCGGATTGCTTTCTATTATTATTGTTATTATATTATCATTTTTATTATTATGGATTCTTTTTTATAATCTTTTTTCCTGCTTTATATATGTTTGTGTTTAGTGTCGTATATTTTGTTTAACGTGGATACCAAGTCTGAGAAGAGTTACATTATATTAACGATCAGCGTACAATTTAATCGCAGGTTGAAAATTCATAATTAACCCCAAAATTTTGGGACTAAGATATCGAACATTGGCAAATAACCTTAAAATTTTGGGACTATAATTTTGTGGATGTGTATGTTGTATCAGATTTTGTTTTATACATGTGATCTTTGTAAATTATGACTGTTATTTAGTGTGTTACAACCTATGAGAGTGATAGTGATTACTGATTTCAGTGACAAACAAAGTGAGACTAGTGATCTTTGGTTAGAGAGAGAGAAGGGAAGGGAAGGTGTGAAGTGGTGGAGGTGTTTTTGTCTTTTTATGATGTGATGTGATGAGATGAGATGAGAGAGTGTGGGGTTTGAGAGGGGGACAGCTGGAGAAGAACTGAGAAAGTCATATGAGTGTGCTTTTCCTGTTATAGTTTTTTTCTTAAATTAAGTAATGGGTTGTTTGGTTTGGTTGGAAAAAAGTTGAAGACTTCTTTACCTGCTTCACATGCTCTCACAGCTGTCTTTAGAAACCCCATGTGCTTTTGCCAGACACAAGAGAGAGAGGCAGTAGACTACTAGTCTTTCTTTTAGAAAGAAGAAAAGTTCAAATAATTCTTTTTATTTCTTTTAGATTATAAATTATAGTATATCTTTTCATAAAATTGTGTTAATTTGGTCTCAAAAATGAGTTATTAAAAAAAAATTAAAAAGACTTTTAGAAAAAGAAAAGTTCAAATAATTATATATTTTTTTAGATTATACATTTTATTTTTCTCATTAATCTAAATTTTGGTATTGTTTTAATATAATTGTTTTAATTTGGTCCAAATGAACACTTATCCTTTAAAGCACTGGCTGGCCTATTTTCATAATCATGATGATGTAAATGACAGACTTAAAAGAGAATACCTAACCATTTATGTGGGGATTAATTACTCATACGACTACTAGCCTTAACATTAGAATTGTTGTTGACTTCATAACTAGTCTTAGTCTCCCTTTTCTTTTCAGTAAGTCTGAGTCTTCCATTCAATGGTCAAAAGTCTACCCAGGTTAGGGGGAGGACTCATGTTTTCTAGTTAAGGGGTGAGAGGACTCATGTTACGGAAACTTGATGTATTTTCTCGTTAAAGAGGAGGGAGAAGGATATTGAAATATATATATATATATTAATTACAATTTTTTATTAGTGGAAAAATCTTGGTGAAGAAAGTAGGATACTTTTTTTTGAGAAGCAAGAAAGTAGGATACTGTTAACCGTTGTTCACCCTTATTAAAGACCGCTTGATTCATGTTTTTCCTCACAAAATGTGCTAGTCCTATAGCTGTGTGGGCTGTACAAGGCAAGATACTTAAATCTATTTAATTTATCTAATACATGATGTACCGAAGCTTATGTTTAAAATATTGTCTACGAAACAAACACTCTCTTCAATGATGCACTAACTCTAGTCATGAGTTTCCTGTATTTGCTAGTTTCATCTTCTTCTTCTTCTTTTTTTTTTTTTTTTTTTTTTTTTTTTTTTTTTTTTTTTTTTTTTCCACTCAGTTGTTTAAATGAAACTCAATTTTAACAATACGGTCCTGCATCATTAATTCAACCATCTTTCAGCACTCTCGTATATGGTAAAAAAATATAGGAAAATGTTGAATCTATTACTTAAGTCCGTAACTACTAGTAACAATAACTGGTTTAATCGTGTGACTTTCAGAGAATGCTTTGCTACAGTAAAGCCATGCCTTGGAAATACAGATGCATGTTAATGGTTAACCTATTGTGGTTTTCTCAATCTGGTTAAACAACAGCAATCGCCACTAAGTTTACGTTTCAGCAAAAACAAAAACAAAATGCCACTAAATCTTAAAAGGAATTAGACCATTCTTCCAATTAAGGAGAATAATTGAGCCCATCACGGCTTTAGCACATCTGAATTACTGAAGCTGGCCCATGGGTCAAGGAATTCATGTTAGCAGCCCACTCTTACATAATGCTGATTTGCAAGCCCAGCAAGCTCGCACCCTTGAGTACTCGACTATTAAATATGATAGGCAAGAGAGAAACCTTAAAGTTTGATCTTGTCATGAATTATGATACAATCTATTGAACCAAAAAATTTTAAGCAACGATGTAATAGGGGATTGAATGATAGCTTAGTGTAAGTAACAGCACCCTCTATGATGTTCAGTTTCTATGGTTCAAACCTTATCTCTTTCCTTCCCCACTATACTTACCAAGCAAATTTTTTTACAAGCAACGCTGATTAGTCATTCCTAAATGGTGGTACATAATTTGTGGTTATGCTACTATGCGTTCAAGCCTTCAAGGATTCACACAAGTCTCATTGATACTAGAGATGGTAGAAGCGTAAATTGCTTCTTTTAAGTAACAGTTGCGATGCACTAGCCACTTCTTTGCCAAGAAAAGAAATAGCTTCCTTTTTTTTGGGTGGTGGGGGTTGAACTTGAATGTGTTAATAGTTCATTCACAATAAGGCTAAAGAATGATATAGTACATGATATTGATGAACCGAAAATGACACAAGCTGCAATATTTCCACTGCAAAACACATGGGCTGTAGCTACCAAAAACTAAAAAAGACAAAGCTGCATTGCTGTCGCAGAACACAGCCTACAACAAGTACTCATAATTCATAAACAGCAAGATGTCCTCTACCTGCTACAAATCAATTCCAGCTCTAATAATATAAACCAATGGCCCATATGACCTAATACTATTCTCTGATCTGTCCCTTTATGTGGGTTAGGTCCAAGGTCGAATCCCATCCCCATCCAAAAAAAAAGAAAAAGGTCGATTCCCATCGCTTACATTATTCAATCAAACCAATTCAGCTGAGCCTATTAAGCACAAACTTAATACTTGCTACCATCTATCAGGGTGAGGAAAAAAAAATTGCTGCCACTCTTGATGCAGGAGCATCTTCTGAGCTGTTTTAAGATGTCTTTGTTTGAGTTCTAGCTAGCAGCCTTAGCTATTGAGAACAGTTAGTTAGAACTATTTTTGTGTCCAAACAAGAGCATTAAGGCAGTTAGCTTATATGGCAATCATTCTTATTTGAATTAGTTAGTCTTGTTAATGAGTTAGTTACTTGTATTAGATGTAACCAGTGTTAGTTTGACACTTGACAAGATACTAATGGTTGTTAGTTGTAGAACAGATTGTATAAGTACTCTTGTACTCTCATTTTGTAACCAATTCTTGAGAATTAGTGATTTTAAGCCTTTGTGTGCTTTTCTTTGGAACTTAGTGTTCTTGTAGAGGTTCCTCACCACCTACTAAATGTTCTGAGCAACTCTCATTGCTAAACAAACCCAAAACAGTTCAGCCTACACACATTCCCTGCATCAACTCTCCTGGTGAAAGACTATTCATAAAACATATGAGCCTGCACTCCAAATGGTTTCTTTATAATAAAGGATCACCATTATAACTCCATTGGCAATAATTATGTGCATTTGGATCTGCTTATTTTCATAACATTATTTTGTTTATTGTGTAAAAGTATAGTTGTACATTGAAAAAAGTGATATCTTTAAAAAGTTATACATTATTTTTTAGGATGAAAATAAGTTCAACTAAATAGACCCATACATAGAGGGATGTTGGTAGCTAGTAGTAATTGAGACTGTTAGTAATTTTGATCTTTGATTTATCCTATTAGTTCCCCATGCTGTTGATTTTATAATGGATCTTCATCTGAGCTTATAAAAGTTCATAAAGAGTTGCTCGCTGAATGTCAAAAGCGAGCTGATTGCAACACTGAAACATATGTTCTATTAAGGTGTGAAAAATGAGTGAAAGTACAGAGTTGGTGGAAAGCCTTCATGTTAGAGTAGAAATTGAGATTAATTAAGTTGCTCTTTGAAGATGATGTTAAAGCAACCATTAAAAGTCCACAAGGGAAGGGAGTGGTTGAAAAAGCTATAAAGTGAGATGCAAATTTGTTTTATTCATGTTAGGAGTCTTTCTCATGGATGTAACTTCTCATCTATTAGTTAGGTAAGCTCTTCATATCAAGAGTTAATGCTCTAGTTAGAATTATCATCAAGGAAAATATACAGGCTTTCATTGGTAATTTTTCGTGTTGTTTTCTAAGAAAATTTCTTAATCTGTAAGAAAAAAGAAAAGAAGAAATATAACAGCAGAAACTGACACATGGCATAAACATTATTAATCCACTTCTGCTAGGTAATCAATCTAAGAAATCAATTAAGTAAATATAATAGGGAGATCAATTTATTTTTTTTTTTTTTTGGGTAAGTAACACACAACTAACCGGTCTTGATTCTTGAACCCACAATTTAACCCTCAACCTAGAATGTATAAGGGGAAGAGATGCAATTGAGCTAGAGCTCATTTGGAAAGCGGATTTGAATTTAGGTTTTTCTTATGAGAAGAATCAGACAATTCAATTGAATTACGAAACTTTTGATAGAATTATATATGAAGGTGCGGCATTAATACGGAAAACTCCTTAATAATTTGTAGTTTGTCACTTATTTAAATTATTCCTACTCTCTTGACCTGGAAATATAACAAAGCTGCCTTGCATGAGTATACCAACTTAGCTTCCCATTCATTTCAAGTCTAATTACCTCCTTTAGTAACTAATTTTTTCTAGTGTTCTCATCAATTAATCGTACATTAACAATCAAGTGTATGGATTCGCATCTAAAAGTACCGTGTTGCTTATGTGAGTGCTGTGATTCCAAGAAATTAATATAGACTCAGTAAACATGAATGAACCTCAATGATCCATCATGGTTTAACATACCCAAATACTCTTCCGTAATCTCTGAATTTTACATAACCTATTCATTCATAAAGTAAAGAAAAATCTCAACACAAACATGACTGACACCAAAAGAAAGAAAAAGCACTGCCTCCAACCTGGCTAAAAGCCTAGACTTATGAGAGAACCAACAAAGAAAAAGCAAACCAAGTCATAGCAAACACAGCCACAATTGGAGAAAGAATGGTCCCTGAAGATGAATTAGTTGAGGTAGTAGTAGTAGTAGTAGTAGGAGTAGTACTGGTTGTGGGTGTGGTACTTGTATTAGTACTTGGTGTTCCAGCTGCTGGTGTTGTGGTTGATGCTTTAGCAACTGTTACAGCAACCTTCATGCCACTTCCACAATGGCCAACAATACCACAAATGAAGTAGCGAGTCCCAGCAGTTTTTAGAGGGATGGTGGTGGCTCCACTGCTATCTGAGCTAAGAGAATTGCCCACAGTGCAAGTGCTGTAGTCACTAGAGCTCACTTCATCAACGGTGTGCCCACTCGCATAGTTGAACACTACAAGAACAACAAAATCAATCAAACTTTATATAATCTCAAAATTCAAAGTTGTTTATGGATCTCAACAAACTAGTCAAAATTGAACGGTATCACAGTAAGATTTTGGAAAAATGTAAGTTTAATCTTGGTTCAAAAACTGTTTTATCTTAAATAAATTTGCCGTTTTGATTTGTTATTTGCCTGTCTTATATGTCAAAAATACTAACTACAACTTCAATTTTGGGATTATTGCATTTGAGGTATATAAGGCACAACTAATTATTAATACTCGTACAGAAACATGTTTCTTCTTCCTCTCACATAATAGTCAGTCTTACTAATTAAATCCATAATGGGATCTATCATATATATGAGAATAGGAAAAAACACATTGTTATATTCTTAAAATATCTAATAACTTTTCATAAGACACTTTGATTTCTTTAATATGTGTCATCTATTCCATAATTGAATACTATACTATCACATAAAAATTTGGAAAGGTAACTATGGAACTTTATAGGGCAATATTTCACATGAAATATTGTGCCTAACCCAATTAAAAGTGCCACATGAAACAGTTCCTTTTGAAGCAGTTAGACAAGGAAATTTTGTGTGTTATGGGGCTGAAAAATAAAAACTTACCAAGGCTATCGCCAACAACAAAGGTCTTGCCACTAGTCCAGGTGGTATAATCATAATTAGTGACCCAACCATTGGTGTCTCCAATAGTGTAAACAGTGGCCAAGCTTGGCACGACCATACACAAGGCTAAGAGTGCACACACAATTCCAGCATTGTAGCTAACCATTTTTGTGGAAGAGAAGAAGATAATGAGGCTTTTTAGATAGTAGCTGAGGAATGGGGTTCCTTATATAGTGCTATTAAGGGGTCGGAGTCAGTAAAGTTTGGCCTGCTTTTCATGAATAAATTTCATGATAGGTAATTCTGTTCTATGGGGTTACTTGAATCATACCTTATACCTAATGCTTAAGTTAGTGGGCCCTCCTCTTTTTATTTTATTTTTTATTTTTTATTTTTTTTAAAGGTGTCAAATAAAGTTATTCTTGTTCCATTGTTTTTATGTTTTTGTCATAAACGGCTCCATATTATGATTGTTATATAATAAAAGTGAGGTTAATAGTAAATTCATATAAATATAACATTGTTCTAATAATAACTTATCGCCTAAACAAATTGTAAACAAATAGTTATATTGATAACATTCAAGTGGTTTTTCTTTTCTTTTTTTTGAGAAACAATTATTCAATGTGGTTAACTCTTCATTGCAATGTCAAATTCATATTTCACAATTAAATAATTGATTTTTTTTTTTGGAGAAACAATTATTCAATGTGGTTTAACTCTTCATTGCAATGTCAAATTCATATTTCACAAATAAATAATATCAATTATCAAGTCTACAAGTTTCCTCTGGCCCAAAAAGTTGGTTGTCTTTTTTACTTTTTCCATAACCAAAACATACATTATCCTTTTATGAGCAACCTTTTGGTTCATGAAAGGAGAAATTAAGCAATTGCTTATTTTCTTTCTTGGCATTCTTGCCCATTAATATTTATAACTAAAATTTGTTGCATTCAATGTTGCTGTTATGGTCGTAAAACTGTAGAGAGTTGATGATAGACGCCTCACAATTGGTTGGAAGAGATTCCTAAACATCATAATGAGATTGACATTATTAAGCTCATGAAATAGATAAGATTATAATATGTGCTTGGAATCTACTCAATGTAGTGAATAAGTTAATGAAAATGTGAGCTGTGAAAGCATAAGGACATCGACTTCTTTGATAAAATAAAGCCTTCCATGACCAGCCAGGGTTGTTAGGTGGAGACATTGTATACATGTAAATGGGAACTATAATTCTTTTTTTAGCAAAAAAAAAAGGAAGATCTTAATTGAATGATATCTCTCTCTGTTTTTATAATTAGGGCAGTCAAGCTCACCTCTTTGGAAGGTGTCTAAGAAGCTACTAGATCAAGAGGCCTTTGACAATTGTGATGATAAAATCTCTGACTTCAACTAATCAGCATGGAAAATAGTTTATTTTAAGCTATCAACAGCAATAAGGGGACTGCCTCTAGTGTTTTTTACCAAGTTGCCAAAGAAGATAGATTTACTTTTAAATACAAGATAAAAAAGATATTAAGAAATTAATTCATCATATTATTTATATGGCATCAGACACATTTGTCAATTCATTATTGCCTTATTTTGTAAATTTTTTATAGTAAAATTACCCACTATAAATTTTGATTCACCATATTAGAGATGATATTAAGTTATGATAGGTTTATATATCAGAGGCGTTACATCTATTTCCATTATGCACATAATTTTCTCATTAGTATAAAGTGGTCTAGAAAATATAATAGTCATCAATGACATCATGAGGTGAACTGTGAAAGATCTCATGGATCTCAAAGCAAATATAAGTTGAACTACTTGGGTTAAAGTTGAGAACAATTAGAAATTAAATTTGGTGGAATGCCAAAAGCAGCCGATAAAAGTTGGCGAGGCACTTAAATTAAACAACAATAGTTATAGTGGGTCTAGAAACAATTACGATGGGTCACTGCCAAAGAGTTTTACCTCACTTCCCTAATAATGATATTTCATCTCTAATCCTTTCAATGGGATTTGGTGGATGTCGGTAACAAGTAGTAGAAGGCATAAAATTCATATCTCTGAACTGTGCAAATTTTTCTTCCATGTTGTAACTTCAAAAGAGGAAGAAAAATATTGGGACCAGCATAAAAATGAAACCCTTGATGGTAAAAGGTAATCATCTTAAAGCGAAACATAATAAGTTTAAATCCTATCATATGTAAAAAAAAATGAAATAAGTGTTTGATTTATATATTTTTTAATTTTTCCTTTTCGTGACTAATTTTGGAAAAGGTCTCCACACTTTCGGCTCAGACCAAATAAATAATAAGTGGCAGCCCTAAAGGGACTTTTGAGGAAATAGATAAATCCTCAAAGGGCCACTTCTTGATGGACAATGTCTGGAGAGCCATTCTTTCAATATCAGGGTCAGGGCCAGGGGGTTAAGCATATTTAAAAAAAAAAAAAAAAATATATATATATATATATATATATGGGTCAGGGCCAGGGGGTTAAGCATATTTAAAAAATATATATATATATATATATATAAATTGGAGTGTTGAGATTCTTGACACGAATGTAAAATAAATCAGGTTAGAATTTTGTTCGGTTTTTTTCCAAATCCTTCAATTTTCTAAATTTTATATATATTATGGGTCAAGTGGCACAAATAAATTGTAGGCCCATGTACTTGTAAAATACTAATATTAATCTTAGGTTAGTCTATGATTAACCTAGGTTAATTGAGTATTTTTAGTATATTGATATTACATTAGGTTCATTGTAATATAAGTGCTTAAACTAATATGTAGCCACTAGGGCTTTATCACAGTGGACACTGGACATAGGCCGTTAAATCGAACCACGTAAACCTTTATGTATACTCTTTCTTTTGTGCTTCCACTCATCATTAAATTATCATACACAATCATACAACAACTTTCCAACTAAAAATATTAAAAAGAGATCAAACATATTCATGGCATTCACAATTCGCAACATGTGTGTGCTCTTTTTTTCATACTTCGGCTCATCATCAAATTATCACACACAATCATACAACAATTTTCCCACTAAAAAAACTAAAAATATTAAAAAGAGATGAAAGATATTCAAGGGCATTCAAAATTCGCAACATATTAGAATCAATCAGCCCATAAAAAGCACGTACAACATATGGCATAAATTGGTAACATGAGAATTGAGATTCGATTAATCCCTTTAATTTGAAGCCAAAAGGAAAACAAAGGCAATGAAATTGGTTAGTGCTAAATTTTATTATTTATTAGTGGAATATATAGATTGAAAGGTGGGATGTCCCAATTCTGATATAACCCCTACACCTAAAAAGTGAAGAAAAGTCGGTACATCATGTTCTGAAAGTGACAAAACCATTGCATAATTACTCAACCCAACCCGAACTAATAAGTGGGTCTTCACCACATTCCAAAGCCAAAAACCAACGAAAGCAAAGCATACAAAAACATCTCCTAAGTCCTAATTGAAAAGGAGGTTATGTTATGGGTTCGACAACTTTTAGAATTTGGTTGGACCCTTTGGGGTCCGTCATATTCTGGCCAGCTACTCTGTTGGGTTAGTCCATTTTACCCGCACCAACCACTTCCCTTCATAGGATTCCCCCAAGGAAGTGGGAAAAAATATAAAATACACAAACAAAATAAAGATGGCAACGGGATGGGATGGGACAGGGATAGGTCAAAGGCTTGATGATGGGTGTCCCGTCTTCGTCCCGTTCTCTCGGGCTAGGAATGAAATAAGTTAAAATAAAAATATTTTACGATCTTTAATGAGGCAGTTTTAACAGCATTGAGAGAAATGAGAGGAACATGATAGTCCCGGTTGGGACATTTTCTTGCCATCCCTTAAATGATGCAGCATACCTTCTTCTTCATGTGAGTTATTTTCGATCGTGTCTTATTCCTGCAATGAAGTTTAAGGCAACATGGTTTTGTAGTTTCGTATTGAACAAAATTGAAAGCTAACAGAGTAATTCAATTTTTTAATTTAGCCAAAATATAATTACTAGAGGGCTGTTTGGTAATGTTGTTCTAATAACGTTGTTTGTATTTTTTTTGAAGTACGTATAGGTAAAAAAGTGTGTAAAAATACGTGTAATGTTATTTAAAAATTAAAAACATGTGTATAAACACATGTACCAAACCGCCGCTAATCTACTTAGACATTGGCCATCAAGCTTGTTAATATCCCACAGATCTCAGCTGGTTCTGACGTGGTCGAGACAATCATACAGTTCACGCGTAGACCACACATACGTATTATTGTTCTGTCAGTGGGTCAATGTCTGTTTGTAGATTTAAAAAAAAAAGAAGTGAGCAAAAGCTTACGCACCTAACACGTCAATAAAGGGTTATGTGGCAACTTGAATTGTATCCACTGCAACTTTTAATAATCTTTCAATGGAAAAAGGGACCTGGGGGTTGTTGAAGATATAAAGTATACAACCAAATAATGATGATAATAACATAAAATGATTAGAGAGAGAGAGAGTGTGAAACAGAGAGAATTAGCATGGTTTGACACGATAGCCAATGTTTGACAATAGAAAAGTCTTTAAGTAACTGTATCTTTCTTATTTGAATTGTGTGTTACAATAAACACAATGCATAATATATTACAAAACCATAGTCTACACATGTAGGAATACATAGAAAATCATTATTTACCTATTCTATGATAGTGTCTTTAATATATTCTAGCAGAGATAATAGGGCTTTACGGGGAGGATGTATTATCAAGCTGGATTTTTTTCAAATCAAATAGGACTTGCACTCATACTTGGATTTGGTGATCTGCATAAATCTCTCTTTGTTTTTCAGGGATTTAAACAGTTTGTAACTTATAAAAGAGACCAATAAAGAGGTAAAGGATAAAAAATAAAAGAAATTGGAGATTGACAAGAGACCAAAAATTCCAAATGGGTTTTACCTCATATGCAAGTCACCCTTTTACTCATCCACAACATAGATGAAAACTATAGGTATGGCTTAGGGTCTGTTTAGATATTACTTATTGTTGAAAACTAAAAACATTGTAGCAAAATAATTTTTAAATGTGTGAATAGTGCCGTGGGACCCAGTTTTAATGAAAATTTTGCTAAATTCCGTACTTGTGGGTCCTGTGAACAGTGCACGGGACCCACTATTTAAAACGCAAACGCACTGAAAACGTTTTTCAGCGCAATCCAAACTAACACTTAGTAGCATTGCAAAACGCGTACTCCTAATTACGCAACAGCCTGACAGAACAAGTAAACTAACTAAACATGTGAGTAGCATGAACCTGTACTTACTACGAATATTTTGACCAGAAAAGAAATACAAAAGAATATGGTATGCATGAATATGATGTCTTCAAAGCTATATCTAATCCTTAGGTAGAATTTCAACATCAACAGGATCTTCTCTTCTAGTTTTCTTTTCTTTTATTATTTTTTAATTATTTTGTATTCCAAGAATAATGTTTCCACCTCTCATATTACAGTTGATCCCGCTAATTAAATTAACGGTAGAATGCTCCATTCATGTAATAGGAGGAAGTTTAGCTCCAAAAGTATTGAAATTTTTTCCAAAGATACAGGTCAAAAGATTTAGTGTATAATGTCATAATAGTAGTGTAGTGATTTCATTTTCTGCATGCATAACATTTTATGAAACTGATATAATAGAGTAAATTCAACAATCACTTAAACTAAGAAGACAACCCAAACAAAGCATTCTCCCAGTCCCAGCTATCTAGAATCAGCTATGGAAATCTCATTTTGTCATTCTATTCTCAGGTTTTAGCAGTACAGCACAAAGTTGCCTATAAACTATTGCTGCGCCTCTTAGTTTTAAAAGGCAGTGGGACAATATCATGTATTATTCAATGTGCTACCTATGTTTCTTGAATAGACATACAACTTTTGTCATGAAAGATGAAATTAAATAGAGAAAAAAATGCTTAAGCAATTAGGAACATCCAGAAAAATCAAACAACTATAACACTCGAATGAAGGGATAGGGTTCATAGATCTGACAAGTTCATTATGCAGTTATACAATAACAAATTATACTTAAAAAATAATAATTAATAATTTTTTATACACCAAGATTTTTTAATGTCACTAAGTGATAAAACTCGAACTCTTTATACTTAAAAGATTGATAATGGTATGAATATTCTCTCTTTTGACAGCAACTACTCTAAAACACTTCTAGCTATGCTCCCATGGAACACAGGCATCTACATATTGCCCCCAGTGTGCAAGTGATTTGTGGCCAACATATCTTCAAAACAGAAGTTGATACAAGTTGTTTGCAAATGGGTAATTAACATCCAGTGTATATGACATTATCAATAGCAAAGGCTGGATTTAGAAACTAGAATTTTATTTGTATAACTCCACCCTTGTATTTGAAGGACTATTTTTCACATAGCTGATCTCAAACTCCAAAAAGAAGAGGAAAAGGACATTTGCTGTGGATAGGTTAAAATAATTCAATAGCATAAAAGTAAAGAGGGTTAAAAATGACTAATGCAGCCAATGCCAAATAGTTGAGAACAATGATTCTTTGGTAGTTGAGCAATTCAAACATCACATTAGAAGTAGCTTATGTTATCTCAAAGCTGAGGAAAAAAAAGGGGAAAGGAAACAAGAGAGAGCTAATAGCTTAATTTGTAAATATAATTTGGCATAGGATAGATCAGATTTTTTTTCCCTCCCAACAACCGCATTACCATAGCCACAACAAACATCATGATGGATTCTGACATAATATTTTCAAGGCTTAGAAAAAAAAATTTAGAAGAGGAGATTTGATAAATGATAAATTTTTGGCCAGGTGTTTGACTACAGAAGAGAAGCTATTGGAAAATTTTTGGTTATCCAACGTATAAAATATGGAGTGGACATCTGAGTTTTAAATTGCTTCTGCTTTGAGTAACATTTTGCCATCAGAGGATAGTTTCTATCAGCTGCATCAGAAGGATCTATAGATTAAAAGGTCTCTCTCTCTCTCTCTCTGATCAGATTCAAAGAAGTTTCAGTGTAACTGCGGTCAACTTTGTTATCAAACAAATTTCGTAAGCAACATTGAGGACACACAAATTCAGCAGGAAAAACAAAAACAAAAAACAAATAATTGAGGACCCAGAATCAACTATCAAGATAGAGAAATGTACACATGAAACCAGCAATGATCTACAACAAATAAGCATAGGTAAGCCAACATCAAAGAACATGGAAGAAGTATCAACATAAAATAAAATACAGATCTAAAATGTGTATAAGAACATCCAGGAAATGAATGGCCCTAATACATTGGTTTCTGCATTGCCATATGAGAAATGCACTGATGTAAGCACGAAATCCAAGCATGTGTGCACACACATCCCTGCAAGCAAGGGAGAGGGAGAAAGATATTATATACTCTAATAATCAAACAGAAATATCTGTTTGAAAAAGTTCAGCTGCCAAATTTCCCCCCTCCCACACACACAATTTTCTTTAGGTTTGTGCATAACACTTAACACAGTTGAATGAATCTATCAGATTTCAAAAACTTTTGTTCACCTTGCCTCTCTTACCCACTATGAGCTACACAGATCATATACCCTGAAGATGAATTATTTTATAGGAAGGAAAAAAGGAGAGACAAGCAGAAGAGCCAAATATTGCCAGGCTAAACCATCTGAATGTCACACCAGTATATTCAACAAGCTAAACTATCAACACATGTTCATGTCATTATTACACGAGGGGAGATGAGTGAAGATGGTATTCCAGTCCAAAGGAAACTTGAACGAGTTCTTTAAATTTACCACCATAGCATGCTACCTAGCATCTTTTAGTTAAGGAATGTTGACCTCTTCAATATGGATCTTCTAGAATTCAAAATTATGAATATATATTTATGATAAGTAATTTAATATATATAAAAAAAAAGCACAAAATGGGCACAAACAACATACATTGGACATATACAAGAATTACAACAACAAAGCCCTGGTCCCAAAACTATGGTTCTGCAATAAATCCTCAATAAACTAATTGTGTTCACATGTATTCCTTTCTACCATTCCATCATATCCAAAATCAAACTCTCTATTACCTTCTTAATCAACATATCCTTTTTTGCTACTTTTACTAATGTTATTTAGGTCTTCCTCTACATCTTTTTGTTTCCTCGACTTGAATTAAATCACTCTTCTTCCTTACTGATGCAATAATTGTAGAATAATTTTTAAAAGCTATAAGTAGAACAGTTGTGGAAAAGATGAGAGAGGATCCTTCTAAAATGGCCTGCTGAAGCATGAAAATCAATATTCAAAAACGGAGGAGAGCTTCAATTCAACTTGAAGGCACCACAAGCACAACAAAGGACACAAGTGAATTTGAATCAAGGTATTAAGGTGATGAGCTCTTGTTAAATAGTGGATAGGATCCAAGATAGAGCTCAACTAGAATACAAATCCAAGTAATAGTCCCCAAGTTTTTGATGGCATACCACATCAGTATCTATATTTGTTTCTTATCTGCAGCATTGAATTTAAGAAGCTTTACCTACTGAATCACAAAAATGAAGAAAATGAAGCGAATTCACTGTCTCCGAAAATTCACTTTCCATTCTCATCAGCAGTATCTGCTTGCTCCACACTAGAGTTCAACTCAGTTGATGTATCTCCAGACTCTGCACTCTCTTCTGTAGTTGATGTATCTCCAGACTCTGCATTCTCTTCTGCTCGTAGTTTAACAAATTGTCGACTACGTGCTATTCGAATTGGTCTTCCCATAAATATCTGCAGTACAGAAACTTCTCAAATGAAATACAATCATATTCACTAGGAATGGTCTTAGAAAATTCAAGCAGAGAATGCAATCAAGCATTATAAACACGCCCACAGTCATTGTCACAAATCATAATGATTCAGCACAGTTATCAAGACCAAATTACCTTCCCTTGGAAAGAAGAAAGAGCTTCGTCAGCATCTTTCTTGTATTTGAAGGCCACAAATCCATACCCAGAGGACTTTCTAGGATTCTCATGAAATATAACTTGTGCAGAAACAAGACTACTGTTCTCTGAACCAAAGAATTCTCTGAGATCTTTAGACCTTGCTTCAAATGGCAAATTTGCTACAAACAAATTGAATGTTAATGGCTTTGGTTGCACAGGGGGAGGGGAAGGTTTCTTCTTTCGTGCCCTGGCATAATTGATCTTTAAAGTGCGGCCCTCGAATTCCTAGAAAGCAAAATAGAAAATAAAACCAGCAACTCCACAAGATGGCAAGTTAAAGACAAAAATCTTGTCCCTTATGTGCTGCAGATATAATGGAAGGAAAAAAAAAAAAAAATCTTTGCCAAATAGTGGAAAAACCAGCAGAAATGAACCTAACAACAAAACAAACACACACAGTGATACTAACTAATGTAACAGACCGAGTAGTGGAACGGTTTGCTAGTAGTGGATTAATTTTCTGAAATATTCTTTAATTACTTTTCTCTAATTTGGTTAAGAGAAATAAGAAGACTGAGGTTTGCTTCAAGGGAACGCTAGAGCTCCAAGTTAGACTAGCTAACATTTTGTAATTTGGGAAACCATGACTCTATATTCATTGTCTCCATCTAAATTTATCCATGAGCTTTCAACTAGATAAAGATAAACTTCAACTTTCTAGAATTTATCAACAAATGACTCAATTTATCATAATATAGACTAATATAAATCATCCTACAGACTCCAAACTAATTTCTTTGAATCCATACAACAATTGCAGATCATTATTTACTCAATACTGATCAAAATAAGCTAGACACATGACAAATAGCCACAAATGACTGAATGTGCCAATTTGTCATATACACTTAACTTGAGGAAACCTGCTGAGTTTTTAGCCAACAATGACAGCCACCAAGCCTTAGTCTTAAGATTTTGGGGTCGGTTATTGATTTTTCAACAGACTATTCATGGTTGACCATATGTATTCTTTTCTCACATTCTATTCTATTTGAAGACTTCCTTAATTGAAATGTCATTTTTTACTACTATTAATGTTATTTTTGGTCTTTCTCTACCCTTTTTATCCCCCATCTTTCTTTTGATAAGTCTATCTTGCTGGTGCATTGCTCTCCTCTAAACATGACAAAACAATGTCAAGTGACTCTCTCACACCATTTCATCAAATAAAGGTCAACTCTATTTTTAAAGGAATTTCCACAAATCCTATATTTCTCCGTATTTCCACTTATTCATGTTAACATTCTTAATTCAATACTAATCAAAATAAGCTAAACACATAAAACACAGCCACAAATGAGACAAATAGTCATATACACTTATTAAGGAAGTCTGCTAATTTTTTTTCAGGTAGTCAAATGATGTAAAATATGAAACTCAAGATACCAATTGCTTTCTTTTCCCTATATTCTTTTCATCTCAGCAACACAACACTATTGCAAAATTACAGGCATAAAAAAATTAATTATTAAAAAAAAAAAAAAAAAAAAAAACCCCAAATTCTTACATACGAGTCGAGATTATTGAGAGCCGTGAGGGCCTCCTCAGGCGAACCCATTGTGACAAAGGCCAAACCTCTGTTTTTGACCTTGTTATGCATAGAGAGCTTAACAACCACACCCAAAAAAAAAAAAAAAAAAAAAAAAAAAACCACAAACGCATATCAGAAAAGCCAACATAAAGCAAAACCCACAAAATAAAATTGCACAAAACAAATTAAAAAAAGAATAAAAACCTCAACGTCTAGGACCGTTCCATGTTTCTCAAAGAGAGTACGAACATCTTCAGCGGTACAAGACCAAGGTACGTTCTGGGCAATCAGTCTGTCCCGTGAAAACTCCTCAGTTTCTGGTTCCAATACTTGGGTTTCGGTTGAAACATTGGGTGAAGAAGAAGAAGGAGCTTGAGCTTGTTCTTGGGTGGTGGAAGAAGAGAAGCGCAAAACGAAGTTGCTATTACCAAGTCTTTTGGTTTTAATGGAAACGGAGTGAGAGAGATTGTGTTTGTAGTTGAAGGTACTAAGATTGGACAAAGGCGTGCGTGTGAGTTGTTGTTGTTCAGTGGGGAAGTTGTGAGTTAGAGATGGAGAGTGTAGAAAGCGTAGAAGAACTGCCATTAACGTTTGTTTGTGCAAAGTTGAGAGTGTTGCTTTGAGATTTTGAGAAGAGAGTGTGTCTCTCTTTCGGAATTTGGATATTGGATAAGAAGTGGGGACTACTTGGAGCTGAGTTCATCTGTTTATGAGACTGGCAAATTGGCACGTTTAATTGGGCCGGAACGTAGTCGTTTAGCTCATTGATTTTTTTTTTTTTTATATTAAAATTTGGAATTGTTTTCATTTTAGTTTTTACTTTTCAAAATTTTTATTTTGTCTTTTCATGTTTGATTCTGTTTTCATATTCACCGTTAATGTTTCAAAATTTTATTTTGGTCTTTCATCTTTAATTTAGTTTTCTGTTTGATCTTAAAAATTTCAAAATCTTCATTTTTATAAGTGCAAAATGAAAAATTGAATCAAACATAAATAACTAAAATGAAAAACACAAGTAAAATAAGCCTCCGTTTGGATACCAATGAAAAATAAAAATTATTTCACTATTCAGCTTATTTTTCTACTATTCATGGCCCCATTGCACTTTTTGGTACTATTTATTGGTTTCACTGTACTATTTCAACTAACTTTTACATTTATCTACAGTACTTTCAGTAATAAGTTTTCAATTTTAGCAAAATAAACAGTATCCAAACAGACTCTAAATGTAAAATAAAAAGGTGTGGGTACTTTTTCAAGAATTATCTCTAAGGTCCGTATAGCATCTCCTCTCACAAAATATGGATTTATGGCAAGTTTATTCAATTAGAATTAGCTCAATTATCTACCCCTTTTTCGTTTTGGTGCAAACAAGGTGAAAGTCAAGTTTTCCCTAACTTCTATAATATCTCTTATAATGGTTGTATAGTGCACCCTTCTTAGAGAATGTAACCCAAAAATCTATAAGGCCCACATTATGTGACAAGGGCGCACCATGCAACTGTTGCAGAAGTTACCCCATGTTGCATGGTATGGTACACTGATTAAAATTCTAGGCAATCTTTGTCCATAAAACGTAACCACACTTATCAAAAAAAAAAAAAAAAAAAAAAAAACGTAACCACAATTAATTAAGTGTATGCAACTCCTGTAACTTAGTGCATGTGAGTCACTTTCCCAAACCATAAAAATAAAAGAGTGTGCCCATTTGCAAGTGATAAAACTACCCCTTGTCACTAAAACTCAAGTTAAAAAGTTTAAATTATTAGGAAATGATGAATTTAATCACTTAACCATCATGTATGAGTCCAAAATCTCATTTAATAAGTGAGATCTAGCACGTGAGATTTTTAAATTTAAAATAAAAGGTAGAATGCATATTTGAACTCAAGACCCGGAGGAGGGGGGGGGGGGGGGGGGATCACATATGAATATGAAAATGTGCAGCACATGGGGCATGCAACAAGAATACAGATTACATGACACCGCAAGATCATTTTCCAACACTAAGAATTCATGGGGAAGAAAGATACATCATGTCCTAAAATTCTCCATTAGGAGCTAATAGGAAGCAAACAATTTCCCTGTAGTATTATCTTGAAAATACATTGACAAGATTTCCAATCTTTCTCAGCAACATATTACTCAAAGTACTCTTAAATTTCGTTAGATTGGTGTTGTCTAGAGTCTAGACAATCCGACTAAGAAGAACGCCCTTCCTTTCCTTGAAATCTTAGCGGCAGAGCATAACAAGAAAAATTAGTTCCAAATGGTAAAAATTGTAAACACCATCCTGTTTACAAAGGGGGAAAGAAGAAAACATCATCCTACTCATGAAAGTTTGTTAGAATTTATGCATTTTAGAGTCAGGGGAGTTATTTCGCAAGGGTGAAAGGGGATGTCTTGCTAAATCCACATCATTAAAATCAAGCTTCTTCTCAACTGGGCTGCTTATCTTGGGGCTTGATTTTCGCTTGTTTGACTGCAAGGAAGTCATATAGAACATTAAAGCAGAGACCAGAAACAGTACCAGAAGTGATTCAAAACACCACACAAGCTTTTTTTTTTTAAGTAAAAAAAAATTGTGCAAGTTATTCTTCTCTCTTTCTCACCTTCGCAGAAGCAGTGCCAGTGTGTTTCCCACTAGAACTATGATGGCTTCTTTCTTTCTGATATTTCCTAAGCAACCTCTTATTTTCCTCATCCAATACATTGTTTTCTTCGAATAGCAATTTGACCTACATTTTATCATTAATAATTTAGATGAATATTTGGAGAACATACAATCCAATGCATGCATATGAGAGAGAGAGAAGCGGGGGGTGGGGGCTCATCTGGCAAATGGGTTTTACTACTCTTCTCACCTCCTCTTCTGCTCTAGCAAGGTTGATCCTTAAATGTTCCTTATCGTTCTCAAGTGTCTTCGCTTCAGCAGCCAGTGATAGAATCTTCTGAGTTGATGGCCTCAAGCTACCACAATATCACAAAAAATGTTTTTTTAAGTAACAAAGTGGCAACTCAAATATGGGCAACAAATTATGATGGTAAAATTACCTAAAGGCATATTGTAATTGTACAAACACAAAGTCGCCACTAAATAAATCAGCCAAGGAGGAATTATGTCAAAGTAAAGAAAAAAATACTCACCAATTCCACATTTTAAGCAATCTTTGACATGATTCATGACTGCTATTGGCCTCCAAGAATGCATGTGCAGATGAAACATCATCTTTACAGATCAATGTTGTTAACACTGACTCAAGTAAACTGTTCTCTATAATTGTGTCCTCAGCAGAAGAATCAACCTTCAGGTTAACAAAAAATTTAGGTTTGTCAGCCCTAATTCTATTTAAGATAGAATAAAGCTCTCTATATTGCTCTACCTATTACAAACTCATTATCAAAACAGAAGATGAGAAATATCAAAGAGACAAAGACAACTTACTAGCAAATTGTTTTGACTAAAGTCAAATTCTTTTATCATAAAAATATAACACTGATATTAGTCTCCTTTGCACAGTACATTAAGAAACTTGTCATTGTAAACTGTAACTATGAATAGTTCCTCTGTTGTGCATGTGCAGACACTGTTACTGGGTTTGGCAAAACCAAAACTCAGTTGTCAAAGAACTGTTCAGACGTTATTACACCATAAGGGATTATGTAGATTTGAAAAAGAACTGTTTTTATCATTTAGCTTTATAAACACCATGAATGCAGCATGACTGCTGGATTAGTAAATTTCATACGTTAAGATATTTTGAAACTGCAATTCCCACATACCACAAATAACTCATCAAATTCACCTTCCAAGCATTTTTAGATGAAAATTACATTGAAAACCTTAATATTCATGAAAAACAATGTAAAATTCACCTTAGAATAAGTTTAAATAAAAACAATGTATTAAGGGAACCTTCTTATAGTCAACAGGATACACACAGCAGCACTCAACCTTAAACAAAATTGCATGGATAATTAAATATGCTAGGACATAATATAATACACCACACTCTTTTTCATCCAAATTTCCTCCAAACAGCTTCACACAAAAATGCTTCCCTACTTTTATCAAATAAAAAATATTGATTCAATTTGAGAACAGATTTGTGCCCTGCATCTGCATCTTATCTGTTCTGTACATCTTTTCATTACTGAAAGCACATCATACTGAAAAGACTACTACTAATTCATGACTACTGCATAATATTATGGGTATAACCAGCTGCTAAATAATTTTCACTTGAAAGACATGATGGCTTCATCGAAAACCACTATATTGTATTGAGTTTGAACAGGATTTATTGTTAATTTATATTTTTACTGTGTTTGTCAACACATTCAATTCCAAGTATTTCTGTTCTTTGAAGTGCCTGAAAGGGATTGCCCAAGATAAAACGTGAAAGAGAGAGAGAGAGAGTGAGTAGAACAATTTTTTTTTTTATTAAAAAAAAAATTGAAATCAGAATCTATTTTGGAGATTGAGATAACAAAGTTGATATTTCAATGTAAAGAATACAACTGAACAAAAAATGGGTTCAGTTTAATTCGGTTTAAACTTTAAACTGTGGAAAGAACACCAAGCTTCTCAAGAGTGAAACTCTTGCATGCAGAAACATCAGAACAACAAACAATTTTATTTATTTATTTGAGAAATAAAGGACCTTCCTATAAATAACAGTCTCAAGGAAAAGACAACACACACACACATACACACACACACACACACCCACCATACACACAAAACCATCGCATATAAAGCAACCTATTTTGAATGCAAATATTATATACAAATCATAGAAATACACACAGAAACTATAGTATCTAAATGTTCAACTTGACAGAATTTAAGTCACCCAAAATATCCTTACTGCAGATATCACAAAATTGACAAGCATCACACTGAATTCTCTACTGGCTCAATTCATTGAATAAAAGAAAAATAATTCCACTTTATAAACCCATCTTCCCTGATTCATACTATAAAAAAATTAAAATACCCACAAATCCACTAAATACAAAATTAATCAATTACCCAAGTACCTTTCTCTTTCAATTTATCAAATTTAACACAAAAATAAGCACATAAACAGATCAAGTAAAAATAAAACAAGGAAGATTAAAAAATAATTACCGTGCGCATCTCACATTCACACTTGTAGAACTGCAATTCCTCCGACAACTTTCTGACATCCTCCTCCAACTCATGGACTCGAATCTCAGCCTCCTTGGCACGCTCATCAGCCTCATTCCCAAAATCCATCAAGGCTTCCCGGTCACGATCATAAAGCGAGCACTCCCTCTCCCACTTATTACACTGGCTCAAAAGATTTGCACACTCCAAAGCCAATTTATGATTCTCCTCCACAAACTTTTTCAACGCTTGCGCATTCATACTCGCCTCAGCCTATAACATTTGCCCCAACAAAAAAAAAAATCTTTAATTCACCAAATAAAACACACATACATATAAATATAACCACACATGACAACATACATAAATACATACATGAATTATAATTCAGCCAATTACATTTTCTAATCAAATAAAAGACACACACATCAAATATATATACATACATATATATATATATGTATGTATATATATTTGATGACAAGGAACCACTTCAAGGCAGGGTCACTTCGTGTACCCACCCCTGTCGAGTAAACCCCGGATACACGACCCTGCCCATACATAACCGTGTATCGGGTAATTAACATTGAGCTAACCCATGCGGGCATATATATATGTGTGTATGAATTAAAATTCAGCCAATTACATTTTCAAGAACACTAAGAAAATCTAAAAATCAACAAACACACACATACAGAAACATAAACATACATACATACATACATACCAATTAAAATTCAGCCAATCACATCTCCAAAAGCATTAAGGAAAAAAAAAAATCTTTAAATCAAGAAATAAAAAACATACATACATACATAAAATGGGTAAAATTGAAAGGTACAAACCCTAATGCGGTCGATGAGTTCGTCTTTCTCTCGAAGCTTATACTGTAAGGAAAGGCACCGGTTGCGAAGTCGGCGCTGTGCTTCTTGGGATACACTAAGCTTCAATTCCAGAGTCTTAGTCGATAAAGGGAGCCCTAGTGAGTGATCAATGGAATCTTTGATGTAATCGTCGATTTCTTGAGGAAGATCCATCTTTTCTTAGAAAAAAAATTTATTTTTTTTCTCGGGACCGATCAAAACCCTAGAATTTCACAATTGGGAATTGAAATTTTAGGGTTTTGGGAGACAAAAACGAGAGCGTTTTGAAACCCAAGAGAGAGAGGGAGAGAGAGAGAGAGAGGCGTTTGGGTTTGGTGCGAAGTCTGAAAGATCGAAACGACGGAGTTTTAGATTGTCTGAAAGTTTTCTTTGTTTTTCTCAATCTTTGGGGAGGTTGGGGTGTTTGTTAACTAGTTTGTGATATCTCAATTGGGTTTTCAAATGTGAGGGGCTGGCTAGGTAGCCGTTAGGGCGCGATTTCAAATGAAACCAAAATTTAGCTGGGCCCCACGTGGATGGTGATGATGAGTAAGAACGAGACATGGATGGCGCTCCAGTTTAAAAAGTGAAACGTAAAACATATTACGTGGCCCGTAATAAACCATTGGAGATTACGATTTAAAAAAAAAAAAAATTGATAAAAGGTATTGCTATGATCTGATTGGATAGCGAGGGAGTACATGAGAATAGAGTAGAGATTTTTTTTCTTTTTTTTTTTTTTTTTGGAGAGGGAGAGTATAATAGAATTGGGTCGGGACGGATTCAGGACTTGGAGTTAAGAGGGGCAACTTGTTGCTGTTCTTTGGTTTTGTTGCTTCTTAGCTACTAAGGCCCCATTTGGTAAAGTAATTAAACATGTTTTCAGTTTTTAAACAACATTACACGCATTTCTACACACTTTTTTACTTACACATATTTAAAAAAATTACAAATAACATTACTAGAACAACATTACCAAACTGCCCCTAAGTGTGTGTGTGTGTGTTTTTTTTTTTTTTTGGTGACTTTGATGGGTAAAATTAGTTGATTGGACTTATATTTTTTTTTAGTTTTGTTATTGGTAATTTTTGTTGTTGGACTAATTGTTTTGGGCTTGTATATTTTGTTTTAGATTTTAGATGTATAAATTTTTTTATGGCCATTAAAAAGAGGAAAAATGTTATAATTACAATTTTTTTTTACAAATTACTGTTATGATGAGTGATTATTGGTAAGTAAAAAGTAATATAAGTGGCGAGCCCATATGTGAACTAATAATAATTTGTACCTCAATAGTTTGTAAAAATGTTGTAGAAAAGTTTGTGCTTATAACATTACTCTTAAAAGAATCAACGATATTGTTTAGAGGAACAAAGTGTAATTTTATAGAACAAAATTACTAAAAGTATTACCTATATCTATACTAGTAATTTGAAAAAATTAATTTGGGAGGGGGGGCATTACCCGCAAAGCCCAAGTGTGCCTCCATCCCTGAATTGGACGGCCAAATTGACTTGATAATAAATGTAAGCAAAATAATATTTATATATTAAAATATAATAAATAAGATTTGTAATTAATTTTTTGTGTTATTTTAAAAATTTTATGGATTAGTCTATAAATCTATATGGTAAAATTTGTAAAATTTCTAACATCACTTGAAAATGTGAGGATAAGTTCATCTTATTATAAGAGAATTCTCCTAGCATTGTGTGTATGATTAATAAATTTATTAACTAAAGAAGTGTTTATAGCAATGGTCACATAGTGAACCTAATTGCCAATGATGAGATGGAGGGTGATCATGGGTTGGTCAATCTCATGTTGGTTGATCTGATCACATCAGTTTGAAATTCTTCCAATCATTTTTGACCACAGACATGTGGGTTGTAGATCAATTTGGTAAAAGATTAAATCGACAATTGGATCGATTGAACTCGCAAGTCTCTCGTCAATGCTAGCAATTTGAGTGGTGTTACAATAGGTGAGTTGATGGAGATCTCAGTAGCTAGTGAATATGGTGAAAACCTAGGTATGCCTGCTAGGTTTTATAAAATAATTACAATTATTCATCCAATACATAGGGAAATATGATAATCCATTACCAAATGTTCACATTTATGTGTGTTCTATAAGTAGCAGGAAGTGTTTATTATGCCTCAGATTTTATGCATATTTATCTTTCACATCTTAATCATTCACAATTTTGATGCCTCAATTTCAAGAATCGCATAATAGTTTAGTTTTCGAATTTCTAGTTTTTCAAATTGAATCGAAGTTACAAATAGAGAAAGAATAAATAATATTGTCTCATTTAATTTGAGTTTGTGTTCAACAAATTACAAGTCAAGGCCCACATGGCCTGCCCTAGAACTGTATTTCACCAAGTCTAACTTTGGCTATTTTCTTCTTTAGATGTCTTCTTGGCTTGATCAATGACAGGGTCAATTAATGATTCCATATCCTTCTCCACTGCTTCAACCTGCAAATTGTATTTGATTAATTAACTTCCCATAAACAAATTGTAAAACAAACACCTTTTACTTCTATTGATAAGTTGGGGGAAATATAGACATATAACTGTTAGGAAGAACTGACACTGTTACTTTTAGATTCAAATCATAAAATGAGAATATGGGTCTGGTTCAAATTACATCGTTCAATAACATTGTATTAAATTATTTCTTTGCCAATTTTTTGTTTAGATCACATAATCTCTTCATACTTATCATGAATACCAAATTTCCTATAATCTAATATTATTATTTTTATCTAATCTATATGCATTTAGTGTATTTTTATATAATCTATTTGATGATGTGATATTAACCAAAAGTTATACAGTGTATAACCTAAATTAACATTGTTAAGAAATGTTTTGGTTCTACGAAACTGCGTGGCAACAACAAATGAAATTACCAGGCTTTGTCATATATGTGCACCGCATTAGAAAACAAAATTAGAAAAATATACAAATAAACAAGTGGAAGGCTATATAATATTCTTCTTATTGATAACCCATGAGACTAATAGTTAACCTAACCACTAGACTTGGTCAAATTACAGGATTGCAAATTGCTATAATGAATGAATTCTCCATAAACTACAATAATAAGAAGCTAGCATCTATGAGATCAGAAGCAAGCAAACTGGATCACATGGACCCAGTTAATGCTAATCCTAACCCTATCTGTTTCAATTCAAATACTAAAGCGGTCCATTTTTTGCATAGCCTAGGAGAAGTGATTAATGAAAGTTAGAGATAATGAAACAAAAATATAATAAAAGATTATGCAATTGATAGTTTGATACTATTGGTGCCTTATTCACTATGACTTTAAAAAAAGAAAGGGTATTAGGTATGACCTTGTCAATGACATCTTCTGCTAGCTGGGCATCCTTGGCTGTTTTTTCTGCTACTTTTTCAATAATTTTTACAGCGACACTAAGTTTTCCTCCTTCTGGAAGGTGCTCTGAAATTTCTTCTGCTACTTTATCCACTTCCTCCGCCACCTTTTCTACGACCTCCGCCACCTCTTCTGCAGCCTCCACCACAGTATCAACTTCCTCTGTATGTCAAATCCAAGCACCAAATTAAACCCCCCATTAATAATGACGATGTAAACCTTAGTCCCAAAAAATTTTGGGGTCAATTATGGATCCTCAACAGAAAACTACAAGATGCATAAGTGATGCAGATATGCATTATAATTGACAAAATGGAGAAGAACAGGTTAAGTTTCCTTACGTTTTAGCTTGAGTAGTGGCCCAAGTTTGATCCCAAAGAAGGGTAGAATTGCTGACGCTATCAGTCCAACAATCCAAAGCTTCCTGCTAAGATATTGGCATAAACTTTTATTGTCTCACAAGGGAGAGGAAAAAAAAAGATAGAATATTACAAATCAAAAAGATTATATGATTTTTCTTACCATGGACCAGGAGAAGCTGGATTAGATGGAATTGAAGGTACTGGTGGTATACTGCTATGGACAGTCACATCCCTGCACCAATACATCCATATAGAATTACTTAAGCTGAAAAACACTTGTATGAAAATAACCCAGAAATTGTTAGGCAAAACCAAAGAATAAAAAGTAAAAACTAGTACATCTTTCTTTTGCTGACAGCTAGCTCTCTCAGCCCAGTTTTGAGAAACTGTAACCTCTGATCAGTACCAAGAAAAGACTTTTTCTCGTTGCGTTTTGAGATAAGCAGAAGCCGATAAGGACTTGGAATTAATTGGTCTCTGCGAGAGGCACCAATAAGAGTGCTGGTGCAAGAAAGAATTGATTTTGATGCAGACATATAGAACCTACTTTGTATAACTCTTTACAACAAGTGCTTGCTGCTGTGATAATCAATCTAATCTTACAAGTTTGTGTTAAAAACTGAAAGGGTTTCAATCAAGAAGAAGACTTGAAAGAGGTTTGAACTTTGAACTTTGAAATACAGATTGGCAAGAACGTGCCTGTTAAAATAAGAATTGGAAAAATTAATTAATGTGACTTGGAGGAATGGTAAAGGCAAATATATAATAGTTTCCCATACGCGCTTTTTATCGTGGATTTGTCACCGAGTCAATATAATAACTTTTCCAAGGTCAAGTACTGTATAATCCTCGTTTTTCTTTTTTGTATTTTGTTGCTGAAAATACTCTAATTGTTTGCTTCACGTTACTTGTTGCTTTTAAATTATACATAGATTTAACACTGTTTAGAAATTTCTTGGTTTCCTCGGAGGTTGTATATTCTAATAGACCTAGTCCATTTTGGTTCTAGATAATAATAGACCATGCCCACCTATCCACCAATCTTCGCACAAGTTAATCAACTTGCACAATGTTAAAAGTTAGCTTGTTTGACCAAGACTATTTGATGGAATCTTCTGGGCATATTTTTCTTCCTTTTCACATGTGCATGAAGAATTATTCATGAGAAGAAAGAAAAGGCCAATTCTAGATTCCATCTGTCTCGTACTTGGGCAATGTACTGTAGTACAAGTATTTGGCCACGTTTAAGTCACATTGGGCATGCACAATACAGTAATGAGATTATGACTGGGCTTTGTAATTATAGATTAACCTTTGTTAATGTTGGGCTAGTGACATACTTAAAATCTCTGCTAGTCCTAGGATTTTGTAAACATTTAGTAATGTCATCCTAAATCAATATTGAGCTTTGCTAAAATAAGTTTGGTATGAACCACATGCATTTATTATACATTTCTGTTCGGACATTCTCCTATAAAGATTTCCCAGCAAATATAAAATAAAAATCCTTTTTGGGCAGTCTCTTCAATCTATAGAAAGCTCAAAATTTGGTAATGGAAATTGGAAATGGAGGAACTATTATTTTGTGCTTGCAATATGAATAACAGTGCTAAATTTCTAACTAATTCAAACTGATGGACTTGCTTCATATTTTTATCTTAAAAACTTTTTTTTTTTTTTTAGAGACACTAGCTCTGCAAAACAGGGTGGAAAAATTGGATGATTAAATAATCACTCTTGAAACTTATTTGCCTTAATTATAATCTTATAATAATGCTATAAACATAATAAACTTCACAACTTGTTAAAACGACAAGTTGTAATTAGTGAAATATCATTTTCATTAAGACAACTACTAATCAGTAATTACTTTTATTATATATCAATTGCAGTCTACTATTTTAAATATTATAATTTTTTTAGATAAAAGATAGAAAAAAAAAAATTTAAAATTTTTATTGTGTCGCAGTACTTATTGACAATATTATACTTATATTAGACGCAATGATAGCCAAAATTAGGTATTGCACCTTTCTTTTCCTTGTCTCTTTTTGCCTTTTTGGTGTATATGGTCAATTATTTATGAGCTTCCTTACTCAATGGGCCAATGGCTTCCGAGGACATACATGGTTACATTGCTAGAGGAGTCTTCCATCCTCTCACAGAGAGTGTGGGTCCTTATCCTATGGAGCCAGAAAGTTGATTAAACTTGAGCATTCACGCTAAGTTTAATACGCTTCTACACAAATTTGGTCTTAAAAAATAAAAACACACTTTCAACGATTTTTATATTTTATCAACTAGACCACATGGGCCTACTACATTTGGCTCTTTATTTCTTCAATTCTTCTATGACCACACTATTGAAACTGTCAACTTGAATGGTAGATAATCACTTTCAAATAAGCCTATAATTTTTTTTCTACTATTTACAGTCAACCACATTATAATTATGATGAAAGTTGTAACACAAAATTTGTTTCCCTAAGCAAAGGGTTTGGCTCGTTATTGAACCTAAGAAGAAGGGAATCAAGGGATTGGCTCGTTGAGGGTTGCATGCCATGAGAAAGATATCTTCACAACCTTTTTTCTTAATTTACTAAGGTAATAAGTTGTGATTCAAGCAATATCATTTCTATATGAACCATACCATTAACGACATCTTTATTATACTCTAATCACAAAAAGTCATACTAAAAAGAAAAAAAAAATTGTGAAAAGTGTTAGTGTCCTTAAACTTATTGGAAATGCAAATATAGTGAGTCACGGATATACAAGAGATTCCTGATAACTTACCTAATAGTCAATGAGTCATGCTCTTGAATGCGATTTCTTGTAAAAATTATAATTTTCATTGCTTCAAACTACCACTTCTGTGAAAATTAAGTGAACTTTATTTCACATTCAAGCCTTTTTTTGTACCTGGTGCTGTTGAGATTTAAGAGTTGAGACTAATAAATGATGTTCTTTGCTAATTGCTATAAGGACAAAATTTAGCTTCAAAATTAGTTGTAGTCTAAGGTTACAACTTTATTTAATATCTTTTTATTGGAGATAAATTTTGACAAATCTAACATTGGATTACATTTTCTTTTTATATCCTTCATGCTTGCAAAATTTCTAGAAAATTAAAGATCAATAGCTATGTCATTAATAAATTATTTAAATTGCAAATTTTTGCAATTTAAAATTATGCATAAAATATAAGCTTATAGATCATATAATAAATAATATTCGATTGATATAAAATTTGACATGTATATTAAGAGTGTAAAGAACATGTAATTCAAAGGTTAGATTTTCAAAATATGAAGTAATGTTTATTTTATTAAGTAAGGTTTTAGCCTAAGCCTGCAACCAATTTTGTAGCTAAATTTTGTCCTTATTGTAAATTGCTTCACTAGAAACAAGTCTAGCATAAAATATTTAGTTGTAGTATCCATGACTATGAGCATCCCATTCTCAATAACTACTATAGTAGAATTGACGGGATAATGAACGTAAGAGATGAAAAAAATATATAGTAAAATATAATAAATAAGATTTTTATTTAATTTTTTGAGTTATTTTTTAAAGTTCATACATTAATTTATAAATCTATAAAGTAACATTTGTAAAATTTCTAACATCACTTGGAAAGGTGAGGATAAGCTCGTCTTGATATTCTATCGAAATTTAGAATTATGGGTCATTCTTTATTGCACACTTTTTATGGTATGTGACTATGTGTCATACCTACCTACTGGAGAATTCTCCTAGCATTATGTGTGTGATTAATAAATTTATTAACTAAAAAAAGTGTTTATAACAATGGTCACATAGTGCACTCAAATTGCCAATGATGAAATAGAGGGTGGTCAAGCTCATGTTGATTGAGCTGATTACATCAGTTTGAAAATTTTCCAACCATTATCGATCGTGGGCATGTGGGTTGTTGATCAATAATATAAGAGAGTTGAATCAATTGAACTCGCGAGCCTCTCGTCAATGTTGGCAATTTGGTTGATGTTACAATAGGTAAGTTGATGAAGATCTCAATAGCTAGAGAATATGGTGAAAATCTAGATATCCCATCTAGATATCCCTACTAGATCTTATTGAGACCTCAAGAAATCTATTGAAGCTCGTGTAAAAATTAAGTCGTATGCGGGAAAGCGAGGGACGATGACACGTGAAATAGAAACTAGGCAATAGGCATGGCAATGACTAGGGAAGTATGGTATTGGGTGAATCACTTTCGATGGATCGAGTTTATTGAATTCCGATACTGATTGGGTTTCATTGATGCTAAAAATCGTGTGATTAGGATTTGAATTAATTTAGTCATGTGGTCATATTATAGATTGGATGTACTAAATAATTTCTCCCATGTTTCAGTTAGTAAAAAGAAAATAAAGTCATTGGTTTGATGAGATTAGATTCAAACAACTCATGTCTCATTGATTGGATTTTTTTAATAGCTTATATTACAAGCACTATTTCAAAAACTGGACTGGACCGGTCAGTTCAACTGGGAATCGGGCACCAGTCTGGTTTGGTAAAATGCCCTAAAATCAATCAAAAATCAGGTTAAATTGAGAATCAGGGTTCAAACTGGTTCTTTGACCGTACTGATTTTTAAAATCATGATTAAAAGTCATATAGAGCATGATGACAAACTCCCAAAAAAATTTCTCACCCGACAAAGAGAAAACTTTACATTAATTTCATGGGTCACATAATATTTTCAAAAATATTATAGTTTTTTGATAATTTGATATTTATAAAGGAGAGAAAGGATTTAAACCCTAGATATAATGGACATACCAAGAAGTGTCAACCAATTAAGCTACAAGACTTTTTGCTAAAAAATATTATAATTAAATATCTTTTTTGACCAAAGATATTATAGTTAAATAAAAATACTTCATTTCATGCACGTAGATTAAAAAAAAAAGTTACAGTTATTCATCCAATACATAGGAAAATATGATAATCCATCAATGTTCACATTTATGTGCTTTCTATAAGTAGCTGAAACTTGAAAGTGTTTATTATGCCTCAGATTTTATGCCTATTTATCTTTCACATCTTAATCATTCACAATTTTGATGCCTCAAATTTCAAGGGTCGCATAATAGTTTGCTTTTCTAATTTCTAGTTTTTCAAATTGAATTGAAGTTACAATTAGAAAAAAGAACTAATAATATTGTCTCATTTAATTTTAGTCTCTGTTCAACAAATTACAAGTCAAGGCCCACATGGCCTGCCCTAGAAGGCTAGAACTGTATTTCACCAAGTCTAATTTAGGTTATTTTCTTCTTTAGATGTCTTCTTGGCTTGATCAATGACAGCAATGAATGATTCCGCATCCTTCTCCATTGCTCGAAACTGCAAATTGTATTTGATTAATTAACTTTCCATAAACAAATTGTAAAACAAACAACTTTTACTTCTACTGATAAGGGGAAATATGGACTTAGTTGTTAGGAATTGGCACCGTTACTTTTAGATTCAAATCATAAATTGGGAATATGGGCTTGAGTTCAAATTACACCACTCAAGATTTAATAACTTTGTATTAAATTACCACTGCGCACTCTTAGTGCGATGGTTATTCCATAAGCATAAGTGCTTGTGGAGTTTGGGGGGGAGGGGGGACAATAGCCGGGGTTCAAGTCTCCAGAAGGGAGTTTCGCACACATACACTTAGATTAGGCTAGAGTAAAATTTTTATCTTGTATAAAAAAAATTAAAAAAAAAAACTTTGTATTAAATTATTTCTTTGTCAATTTTATTGTTTAGATCACATAATCTCTTCATACTTATCATGTTAGGGAGATAAATACCTTGGAGAGACTCCTTGAGTGATTAATATAACATATAGAGACACTTTAACTCAAAAGGCCTAAACCTAATGGGTATGTGCTTAATTATATTATATTAACTACTCATTATTCTCATCATTATTCAATGTGGGACTTCACTTACACATGTACACCCAACAATCTCCCTCTCACGTGTGAGTCTCTGCCTCTCTGTAAGTTTCAAGACCTCTCTATGGGCCATTGACAATTCCTACTCGCTCTCCTTTGCCTTATGGGCTTTTTCCTTCACTAGTGCATCATCCATGGGCTTCCATGTGTCAACCCTGCACGTCTTTTATCCTACATGGGAACCTTGCACCTTACCATTGTCTAGCACCATTGGCAATAATACTCCTTTGTTGGGCCTTTTCCAAGATCGTTTGTGTGGACTTTATGAGCTTGCTTGGTACAATATACCCATTCCAATTGCAAAAGGGACCCGTCATTGCTCTATTTGCGAAATGGCTCAAAGTATACACACCTCGTTCCCGTTCCAACTAGAAAAGGAACCTCAATAACCTTACCACTTTTGCCCTACATCACCATGGGCTCTGATATCACTTGCTGGGTGTGGGGGCCTTTTGCGTGTTTGGGTCTTGGCCCTTCTACCGTACTAAGGCCTGTGAGTCTGGAGTAAAGGAATTGGGACTAGCCTAGTTTGGGTTGCACTGTAGGCCAGCTTGTGCGCGAGTTGGGCTCACCAAATGTCGAGACAAGTTGTTGAGGGCACCGCAGACTGAATGCAAGGCGTAATATACTACGACAGAAATATAACAGCAGAAATATACTACGACACAATGTTATAGTAAAACACGTTAAATGGAGTCACAGTAGGCAACTAACACTATAAGTAAAATAAACAGAGTTACAGCAGAACAACTGATATAGCAAATAAGAAAAGAAGATAAATACTACAACAGGATATGTAATACTAAAACAAAACTAGTAACATTAGTACTGCTAACATAAACCAAAAGGGGACTGTCATAAGACACCTAGTGATGCAATGAGGATAGCCTCGTTTTCCCCCAATCTTGGGCTTGACTGCTTAGCAAGAACAGGTCCAAAAAGGGAGCCAATCCCCAACGTAGGTAATCTCAACGCAGGTTTCTACTATAGAAATTACCTGTGTTGGAAAAATGGCCTAAATGGTTTTGGGTTCTAGATTATGGGTTACAGAGAGTGGTGTAGACACCGCATTTTTAACCCTTACGACTCGAGCCTTTGTTCCCCAATGATGCTGAATTCTAAGACCTAAGATTGGTTTAGGGCCCAATCAGAATGTTAAATTGACTTGAGAAATGTTAAAATGAAAAATATAACTTTTAATGAACAAATAAATCTATTTTTGAAAAAATAAGGCCAAAGGAAACTCTCGCTATGCGCACGCAAAAATCGGCCTGTGCATGCAGCTTTTTGCATGCGTACACAGGCCCGATCTTTTGCATGCATAGCGAATTCCAGAAACCTAAACAAGACAAGTTTCCTGCATTTATGTTAAGGTTTAGAACGAATCCCACATTGTTTGGGAGTCGTTCCAAACCCCTATTTTCACACTATAAGTAGCCTTACATGATATATTTTTAGAACACACAGAAATCCCACGGGAAAACACTAAGATTCACTCGAAATAGTGAATCAAAGAGAGAGTTTTTCACAAAACATCCTTAAGTCAATTTTCTTTTGATTAAGGCCTTTTCTGGCCTTGATCTTTGAGTTTAAGATTACTAATCACTCTTTTATTGAATTGTGAATAGATTTGACTGAGAGGAATAGTCAAAAATCAATCTTGAAAAGCTTTTCTTTGAGGTATTAGTCTAAAATTTTCTTTTCCTTTTCTTTTCTTTTTTATGCTTTAATCTTTCTGTTTGCTTTGTTTTCTTGTTAAAATATGTTTATGTAGTCTAGGTTTATGTTTTTGTATGTTTAAAAAGCATGTTAGGATGTTAGATTTAGCGTTTTAAAGCTTTACTGTGTTTCTAAGGTTTCTGGCCAGAAAGCCACGTGCGCATAATCTTGCCTGCGCACACAGGGTTGTTCATGCGTGCACATGAACTTGCCCAGAAACCCTAATTTTTATTTATCTATTTTTGCTTCTGTTTTTGCTTCTGCTTTCACACCCATGCTTCTGTATAGCCTCTTTTCTGTATTTTTATGCTTTCAAAACTTCTGTTTCACATGTTTAATTATTAGTTTACCTTCACATGTTAGAATTAGGGTTTGTTTTGTGTTTTCCTTGTTTAATGCCATGAACATGTACTCATATGCTCATGCATAATGCCATAGGTGCTGAGTTGCTGCAGGGTAAGTGAGGTAAGTCATGTATTATTATGAACATGCATTTTTGTGTTGTTTGATGCTTGATTTCATGCTTAAGAGGTGGGAATACATGTTATGACCCATGTGTGATTGTCATGCCCTTTTGTTGCATTGTCTTTGTTGTTACCTTGTTTTGGATATGATGATAGTAACATGCTAGGGTTATGTCATGCCATGCTAGATGAGTGCTAGGTTGGTTGACATGTATGATAGATGAATGCTAAGATGATGTGAGATGCCATGCTAAGATGATGTGAGATGCCATGCTAGATGAATGTTAGGGTTTGTGATGTGATATGTATGATTAGATGAATGTTAGGCTTTAGTTGATTGCCATGATAGATGTATGGTTAAGGATGTTTAATGCCATGTTGTGTGTTTAGATCTATGTTAGTGTGTGTGTGAGTTAGATAACAATATTGAATATTGAGTTTGCCTTTAATAGGGTTAAGACATAAGACACAATGATGGGAAGCCAACCTTAGGATTGGGCGGTTTTGGTTGCCTAACACCTTTCCAAGACCGTACCTTAACTCCGAACCCATATCTCTGGTAGTAAGATCAAAAGGTCCTTCCTTGAGAAGACGCTATATGTAACGTCCCGTCAGTTTAAAAAAAAAAAAAAAAATCTACAGGTACTTTGAGATGTTTTTCTCATGCTTTAGACCCTTTGGGGTTTAGGGTGTGACACTATATATATGGTTCCTAGGCCATTGTAAAAACTAGATGGCAACTCCCTCCCTTGCGCCCACAAGTGCAAAAGTCAGGGGGGAGAAAAGTCGTTCTATTAATGCATGCTTCTATTTCTGCCATAACTCTCTCCGCCTTACCATTTGATTTTCTTATTCTCTTTTTTTGTTAAGTTTCTTTTCTTTCTTCTCTCTCTGTGTTTTTTCTTTCTCCCTCCTCCGTCCCCCTGTTCATGGTTACTTCTATCCTTTTTATACTTGCTTAAATTCATGGGATTTCTTCCTTTTGTCCCTAAGGCTGTACCAACCATTTTTGGTCTCTTATGGGCATCTCTTCAGGACTGCCCACTAACCTGTTGGTTGCCCGGCCATTATCTCTACTCAAAGTGTGCTTGCCACACCACTCTCCATTTCCAAACAAAAGTTCTTTTTGTTGTTTCCCTCCCGCTCACTACTTGCCTCCCCTAAACGAATAAGGGTTGAGGGCTTTCCATTCCTACCCTTATGGCATGCATCAAGTGGTCCCAGCCTGCATATATCTCTTTTGGGAGAAATGTCATCCCAGCAAGGCATTTTCCCAAAAGGAGCCTCTGCAGGAACCCTAGAGTAGACATCTTTTCTCCCCACCTCCAAACCACACCCCCTGAATCCCTTAACCGACGACCCACCTCCCATGTATTGGCTGGGTACGCGTAGGTGGTGTGCTGGGCCTTGTGCAAGTGCCACTACCACCTGCGTTTGTCTCCTTTCATCCCCATGTCGTTTCTGCCACTCCCGCGTCGTTTTCTTCTAATATGCGTACTGGTTAATGATTGTCTTCTGTGGCGTGAGGAATGTGTGGGCTTTTGGGCTTGTATTACCTCTTTTGCGTTCCTCCATGGAATGGGCATTTTTCAGACAAAAGCTTCTGCTCGTATAACCCATTGAGTTTCCATTCCTGTCATTCCTCTTTTTACCCATGGGCCTGCTAGTTGTCATTGCTGCCATGTTGGCCCTTTAAGCTTGCTACCTCTTTCCTTGGACTTCCTTGGCTCATTTACTTAGTCTTTACCTCTTACTCTTCCCATGGGCTTACTGGCTGTCATAACTGTCACATTGGTCCATTGGGTTTGCTATCTCTTTTCTTGGGCTTCTTCGGCCCATTTACTTTGTCTTTACCTCTTATTCCTCCCATGAGCCTGCTGGCTATTGTAGACACTGCATTTTGTACCCTTTACGACTCAAGCCCCCGTTCCCCAATGATGCTGAATTCTAAGACCCCCAAGGTTAGTTTAGGGCCCAATCAAAAGTTAAATTGACTTTAGAAGTGTTAAAATGAAAAATATAACTTTTAATGAGCGAATAAATCAATTTTTGAAAAATAAAGCCAAAAGAAACCCTTGCTATGCGTATGCATAAATCAGCCTGCATATGCGGCTTTCTGCATGCGTACGTAAGCGTGATTTTGCACACGCATAGCGATTTCCAGAAACTTATACGAGGCAAGTTTTCTGCATTTATGTTGAGGTTTGGAACGAATCTCACATTGTCTAGGGATTGTTCCAAACCCCTTTTTTCACACTATAAAAAGCCTTAAATGGTATATTTTCAAAACACACAGAAATCTCACAGGAAAACACTAAAATTCACTAGAAATAGTGAATAAAAAAGGGAGTTTTTCACAAAATACCCCCAAGTCAATTTTCTTTTTATTAGGGCATTTTTTGGCCTTGATCTTTGAGTTTAATATTACTAATCACTTTCTTATTGGTTTGTGAGTATATGACTGAGGGAAACGGTCAAAAATTAAGCTTAAAGAGCTTTTCTTTGAGGTATTAGTCTAAACTTTTCTTTTTCTTTTTCTTTTCTTTTTATGCTTTAAATCTTTCTGTTTGCTTTGCTTGTTTTTTATAACATGCTTTAATATGTTTATCTAGATTAGGTTTGCGTTTTTGTATGCTTAAAATGTATGTTAGCGTGTTAGATTTAGTATTGTAGGCTTGATTGTGTTTTTAAGGCTTTCTGGGCAAGACCCTGTGTACGCATAATCTTGTTTGCACACGCAGGCTTATTCTTGCGTGCGCAAGCCGCTACCCAGAAACCTTAATTTTTATGTTTTGTTTGTTTTGCTTCTGCTTTCACATGTTTGTTTCGTTTAGCTTCTTTTCCATGCTTTTATGCTTCCAAAGTCTCTGCTTCACATGTTTATTTGCTTGTTTGCTATCATATGTTAGAATTAGGGTTTATCTTGTGTTTTATTGTTTTGATGCTATGATCATTCATTCACATGCTCATGCATAATACTATAGGTGTCGAGTTGCTGCAAGGAAAGTAAAGATAAGTCATACATTGGGAATGTTCATGCATTATGATATGATCTTGCTTAGGTTTCATGCTTATGTTGGCGATCTTGATGCCTTGGATGATGACATGCTTTGCTTAGCTTTGTTTCTCCTTTTGATTTTTAATGCTCACATGTTTCTGCCTTGGTTTGATATTATGTGTTGCTGCCTTGAGTATGATATGATGCCATGCTAGATGAATGCTAGGATGATGTGATGAGATGTATGTAAGGGTATGCCATATGATGAAGCATGTTTAGATGTATGACATTAGGGTTTATGTTGATGCTTTGATGCTATGATTAGATGAATGCTAGCGTCTTTGATGAAATGATATGCATAATTAGATGTATGGTAGGCTTTATTTGTGAGCATGATAGATGTATGGTTAGGGATGTTTGATGCCATGTTGATTGCTAAATGTATGCTAGTGTGTGTGTGAGTTAAATACAAGTATTGAGTGTGCCTTTAATAGGGTTAAGATATAAGACACAATGATGGGAAGCCAACCTTAGGGTTGGGCGGTTTTGGGTGTCTAACACATTCCCAAAACTGTACCTTAACTCTGAACTCATATATCTAGTAGTAAGATCAAAAGGTCCTATCTCAAAAGGACGCTATATATATGATTCCTAGACCATTGCAAAAACTAAGTGGCGACTCCTTCTTAAACGACCCCTTGCATCCACAACTGTCATTCCTGCCATGTTGGCCCATTGGGCTTGCTATCTCTTTCCTTGGGCTTCCTCGGCCCATTTACTTTGTCTTTACCTCTTATTCCTCTCATAGGCTTGCTGACTGTCATTCTTGCCACGTTGGCCCATTGGGCTTGCTACCTCTTTCCTTAGGCTTCCTCAACCCATTTACTTTGTCTTTACCTCTTATTCCTCTCATGGGCTAGCTGTCATTCCTGCCACGTTGGCTCATTGGTTTTACTAACTTGCTTTTTCCTTCCACTTCCCCTATTGTTGGGCTTCTTCTGCTATTGGGCCTTTTATCAAAAATGGGCATCAACACTGGGTCCCAAATAATATTATCACCAATATTAGCAATCCAAAATAACAATCATATACAAGAACACCAATATTTACGTGGAAATCCCTTTCTCTTTGAAAAGAAAAACCACGGGATAAACTCCGAATCAATTTACTATTATCAAATCAATTACAATAATTCTCAAGTTTATGCCTAACTTAAGATTCACCAAATACAATAATAAATCTTCTAGTGTATGCCTCACTACTAAAGAAAAACTTCTTGTTTTCTTTACTCTCACACACGCACACTAATTATTTCTTTCAAAGACGGCAACACTTTGCTCTCTCTTCTTTATTTTTTTCTCCACGCATAGCTCTCTCTCTTCCCTCTCTTTCTCTTTATGTAGCTATCCTCTTTGCGTTATTCTCTTCTACAACACACCTTGTTGCTGCTATCACCCACTTTCTTATACGGGTCTTCACATGAGTCCTGTATATACTATGACATACATGTCCTCTTGCAACAACCAATGATCTTTTAGTAAGTTTCCATCTTCCATTGCCAAGGTAGTTACAATAACCTGCTTGATCCATAGCCAGTGTAGAAAACACATTCATCCTTAAATCTGGAACATGTTGCACATTCTTCGACATCACGGTGCTACCAACATTGGTTTCAATGCACACATCGCCAATTCCCGCAATTTTTGAGTAACTGGAATTACCCATTTTCACAGTACCAAAGTCTTTACTTTTGTACATTCTGAACAACCCTTTCCTAGGAATAACATGGTGGGAGGCTATCAAATTAACAACGCATTCAATATCACTATTAGCAACATGCTCACACTTTTGTTCTTCAACAGAAAGCATCACAACATCCTCAGCAATCATAGCAGCTGTAATATTTTTCTCACTATCATTCTTTTCATATTTGCTTTCAGTTTGTTCTTCATTTCAATGCCAACAATTTTTTCTTATGTGTCCTTTTTTCCCATAATAGAAGCATTCTCTAGTTTCCTTAAACTAAGATTTATCTCTTGATTATGACCTATTATTGAACTTAGCCCGATGATTAGGTCCTTTGCTTCTACCTCTACTTTTGAGTGGAGTTTGTGGTGTGCCTTTGTGTTAGAACTCCATTCTCTCTCCCTTGTGTGTGTGTGTTTCTAAAAAAACAAATGAGAGTAATAGTTAACGGTTAACTATTTTTGGTAATTTTTTAGGTTTCAGTGGTATTTTTTTTCATTTTAAAGTTTTAGGAGTATTTTTGTCATTTTTTAGGTTTAGGGGTATTTTGGTCATTTTATGGTTTGAGAGTATTCAGCAATTTTAAAGGGTTTTAGGATTTTTTTTTTTTTTTTTTGGGGTCATTTTCAAGTTTTAGAGGCATTTTGGTAATTTTGATTATTGGGTAATTAGGTGGGTTGGGATTTACTCATAATAATTGGGTTTGGGTTAGAAGTAATTGGTTAAATGGGTAATAGTGAATAAATGAGTTTTATGTCCACCCCAATTATGCCCAACCCAAACCCACCCATTTAACACTCCTAACTTTAACCTAACTACAAGACTTAGTCAAATTACAAGATTGTAAATTGCAATAATGAATACTATGAGATCAGAAGCAAGCAAACTGGATCTGGGCCCAGTTAATGCTAAACCTAACCTTATCTGTTTCAAAAACTATAACGGTTTCAAACACTTTAGTGGTCCATTTTTTGCATAACCTAGGAGAAGTGATTAATGAAACCTAGAGATAATGAAATAGGATATAATAAAAGCCTAACTATGCAATTGATACTATTGATGACTTAGAGCATTCACAGCCCAAATGCCAAATGTAAGCATATTTTAGCATTTAAGCCCAAAATCTCCACTCCTTCAGAACTTGTAAAAGCCAACTATTGCAAAAAAATTTGCAATTGTGCTACAGTGCAATTCTAAAGGTAGAATTGCACTATAGCTAAATGGTAAACTTAAATATTATTATTTAATTCTCTCCCTCTCCTACTTTTTATTAAACAATTCCAAGACTTTCTCTCTCTTCTCTGTCTCTCTCGTTATTTCTCTGCTCTCTTCCTTTTCTTTTCAGACCCAAAACCCATAACCACCACACTACGGCGAGCCACCACTCCCATTATTTATCCTCTTTCTCGTTGCAGATCGGCCTGGATGACTGTGGCAACGTGGCTTGCTTTCTCTCTCTTTGGTTGATGGCGGCGACATGGATCGGTGCAGTTGTAGGTTTGGGTTTTAGGCTGGTGGGTGGCGACGGTGTGGTGTCTTTTATGTGGGTTTGTTCAGTGGGATTATGTTGGTTTGTGTTGGATTTTTGGAATGGGTTTTGATGGGGTTTGCTATGGGTGGGTTCTGATGGTTTGGGTTTGCCCTGGGTCTGGGTCTGGGTTTGCCGCCACGAGTTGTGGGGATCGTGGGTTGCTATTTGTAACTAAGCAGTCATTCATCTATTGATCTCTCATTCGATTTCGCAATCGACTTTTAATTATGTTCATTGCTGAAAAAACTCTTTCAACAGTAGCTATTGCAACTGATAAAATCAATACCAAGGTCACTAATGAGTAAACCAATGGATATTAAACATCACTTTTCATTTCTATCATCTTTTTAGTAAGCTGTCCAATTCCTTTAAGAGCTGAAAACTCTTTAATGGACCGCATGTCATGGATGTATGTCTCAAGTTGGTCATCCAAGAGAGCAGGAGTGTAAGTCTATTAGTATTAGGGGGTAAGAAAAGCTGATGTGGCCTGTGAGAATTGAAAAAAAAGTATGACAAAAGTAGGATAGAGATCAAAAGTAGGATTTAATCTCAACCATTAAATATAAAAAATTCGGTAATGGAAATGGAGGAACTATTATTTTACGCTAAGTAATGCCACAGACACAAAAATTTTTACAACATTTTTACAAGTTATTAATGTGACAAATTGTTACTGGTTCTCAATTGGACTTATAACAGACATCACTTTTTTACTTCTCAATAACCACTTGTCACATCAATAATTTGTAAAATAGTTTGTTGCTTTAGCATTTTCCTCTTGGGCTTGCAACATTGATAATAGTTCTAAATTTCTAACTAATTCAAACTGATGGACTTGCTTCATATGTTTGTTTAACAAAATCTTTTTTTTTTTTTTTTAAGACACTAGCTTTGCAAAACAGGGTGGAAATATTGGACTAATTAAATAAGCACTCTTGAAACTTATTTGACTTAATTAGAGCATTCTTATCAGGTGTGCCAAATGCCAAATATTTGGCATTTGGCACACCAAACACTAAAAACAAAGCATCATGAGGTGTGCTAAATGTGTTAAAATTATGAGACATGCTACAGTACGCTCTCATTTTTGGCACGGTATGGAAGAGAATGCCATATGCGTTTAATATTTATTTATTCCACTTTTCTCTCTCTTCTCTCACCGTGACATCTGATTCACTCTCTCATCCTCTCTTCCTCTCCATCAATCCCTCCCAACCTTTGATTCACTCTCTCAGCCTCTTATCCTCTCCATCAATCTCCCAACCTCTGATTCACTCTTTTAGCCTCTCATCCTCTCCATCAATCCTTCCAATCGGATATTGACAATCAAGAACCAAAACCACGCCAGCGTCCAATCAAGCTCCGCCACCGTCCTCCCTGCTCGTCCCCTAAAGTTCGATCTTGCCGATCTCTCCTCTGAACTTGCCGCCGATTACTCCTTTGGTTTCACTAGTGCTGCCGTCGATCTTGCTAGTCCTCGCTGCGATCTCACCAGTCCTCGCCATTGATCTCACTAGTCCTCGCCACCGATCTAGCCAGTCCTTGCCGCTAATCACGTCGCCGACCTCCACAGCCGTCATCGATCGTTAGTTGAGTTTGGGTCGGTGTTTTATTCTCTATTTTTTTGGTTGGTTGAGTTTTTTTTTTTTTTCCTCTTTTGTTGAGGTTTTTGGATTTGGAATTTGTTGGAGGATCTGGTGATTGTGGGTGTAGTTTGTGGCAGTTGATGTGCTGTTGGTGGTGGTTGTTGGTTGGTTGGTGGCAACTGCCACTGAGTTAAGGTGTTTGTATATATGGCTGGGATTTGAGATAATATATTATTTTAATGTGTAGTAAATATTATTTTAATGTATAGAATTGAAGGATAAAACATCTGATAAATGAGATATTATTAAATGATGTGCTAAAATGATAAAGTAGGTTTTTGGTGTGTCAAAATGGCATTTTTTATGAGAGAGCTGATGAGAATGCTCTTATAATCTTATAATAATGCTATAAACACAATAAATTTCACAACTTACTAAAATGACAGGTCGTAATTAGTGAAACATCATTTTCATTAAGACTACTACTAGTCAGTAATCACTTTTATTATATGAGTCATGCTAATAAGTGCCCTTAGAGCATTGGTTAATAATCCATTTTAGGAAAGTTTTGACACCACTTTTATAGAAAATGAAAAAAACTGTCAAAACATTAATTGTTTTTTTTTTCTTTTCCCATAAAAACTTTCTTTAAATGGATTATTAACCAATATCCTAAGGGCATTCGTTAACATTTCTCTTATTATATATCAATTGCAGTCTACAGTCCTCTTAGTGAGAGTGTGGGTCTCTATGAAGCCAAAAAATTATTTAAACTCGAGGATTCACGCAAGTTTAATATACTTTTACACAAATTTGGTCTTAAAAACACACTTCTACTATTTTAATACTTTTATATTTTAGCAATGGTCTTACTACACCAGGCTCTTTATTTCTTCAATTCTTCTATGATCACATTATCGGTCACAATTTACTGAAATTGCCAACTTGAATAGTGGACAACTTTCACATAAATTCACTATTTTTTTTTTCCACTACTTATAGTCAACCACATCATAGTTATGATGAAAATTATAGCACAAAAGTTGTGTCCTGATGCATAGAAATTGACTCGTTGTAGTTAAGTTGAACCTTAGACAAAGGGATTGGCTCGTTGTGGGTTGCATGCCATGCCCGAGAGAGATTTCATTACAAACTTTTTTCTTAATTTACTAAGGTAATAAATTGTGATTCGAATAATATCATTTTTACATGAATCTACCGTTAACAACATCTTTATTATACTCTAATCATTAACTACATCTTTATTATACTCTAATCACAAAAGGTCATATCAACCTTTGTGATTTTTTTTTTAAAAGAAAAAGTTGTGAAAGGTGTTAATGTCCTTAAACTTATAGAAAATGCAAATATGGCGAGTCATGGACATACAAGAGATCCCTGGTAAGTTACCTAAAATAGTCATCCTCATTTTTTTTTTTTTTAGAATGAAGATTGCTACTTGTATTGAAAATCAGTCGGGATCAGCAAATAGTACATCATAGAGGTGCGGTGGAACATCCTTCACCCACATCGACAAACTTCTAACATGTCTTGCATGTCTAGCTAGGTTGTGGGCTACTTTATTACCATTTTTACGAACATGGGAGAAAGCAATACATTTACTGGTAACTAATAAGGATTTGGCAGACTCCAGAAGATGGCCAAAAGAAGATAGGGAGGCTTCCTTACTTCAAAGAGAATTTATTACCACTTCCGAATCACCTTCAAGCATGAACTCTGAAATACCAAGTTCCTGTGCGAAGGACATATCGCCCTTGCTGCTGCCATGGCTTCCACTAGGACCGGCGAAAAAGGCAGAGGAGCTTGCTCTGACAGCGAAGCTATAGCCTTTCCTTGACAATCGTGGACTACCACTCCCAGACCCGCCTTGCCCAGCTCTGGAAAAACTGCCCCATCAAAGTTCAGTTTAAGGCAATTCGCCGGAGGTGGACTCCATTGAGCACGGGGCTGGGGTCGAATGACTGCTGAAGGTTGACCAAGGGAGTATTGGCTCTGTTGGAAAGTAGTAAGGGTCTGAGATGCTTGTTGGAGAACCTGAGCTTTGGGAAAGTCATTTGTGCTCACTCGGATTTGGTTTCGCCTATGCCATATCGTCCACATCACCATGGCCATGAGGTCTATATTTTTCCTTTTCTCACGGACCAATATGATCAGGTCTCTAATATTTGAGATGCCAAGCTGTCCTCGGTCTTCAAAATCTGGAACAGCATCCCAAATATCATCTAACATGGCGCACTCCCAGTCCCACAATGCATGGAATACCGTTTCGGCCTCAACCCCACATTGCTCACACTTATCTTCCAATAAGATCCTCCTCTTCATTAAGTTTTGCTTCGCTGGTATGGCTTCTTTGCACGCTCGCCACATAAAGTTCCGCACCTTGTTGGGGACATTGAGCCCCCAAATCTGATTCCACACTTCATTATGCTGCTGCGTGTTGACTGGAGGAACCTGCATAGAAGTTAGTTTTGCAAGAAATTTTGAGCCCGAATTTACAGGGTAAATAGTCATCCTCTTGAATGCGTTTTCTTATAAAAATTATAATTTTCATTGCTTCAAACTACCACTTCTGTGAAAATTAAGTGAACTTTATTTGACATACAAGCCTTTTTTTGTACCTGGTGCGGTTGAGATTTCAGAGTTCAGACTAGTAAATGATGTTCTTTGCTAATTAGTAATTGCCATAAATTGCTCCACTAGAAACACGTCTCGCATAAAATATATAGCCGTATCCATGAGTCCATGACTATGAGCATCCCATTCTCAATAACTACTGTATCAGATTCAGCAAAAAAAAAAAAGACTACTGTATCAGACACCTCCTAATTAAGTCACACTGGCAAGTGGCAACCTTATCTACAATTACAAATGTCAAACTTGGTTTACTTCTTTAAATTTATAGTAGTTTAGAAATTAACGAGTTAGATTAGTTAGGCTGTTGCTTTCTTTTGTTTCATAAGGACCCATATGTGCCTGCTACTCCAAGGCTATTTGGCTATTATAGCTTAATTCTTACAACTCTCAAAATAAAAATATGAATTGTCCATACGTAAGGATAACATGAATCAGGGGCGGCGCTATACTTTGTTCAGGGGGTTTGAACCCCCTGACTTCATTTTTTATTTATTTTTTTTATACATATATATATATAATTTTTTTTTGTTAGCTTAATACTTTAATTTATTTTTAAAAATATTTTTGCACATTCTAACTTAAATCTTATACATTCTTATTAAGTATTTTCGACTCTAAGAGTAAGAGTAAGTGTTTGTGAATTGTAAGTGCCATTCTTTAATTATTATAAATTTATATTATATGTGTGTGAGTGTGTCTAATATTGACTGTGTGCATTATTTTTCGTTATAATATTATTTGTGTGAATAATGATGTGTGTGGATGTTTGTGTACATATATAGTATAAATATAATATAACTTTGGGTAAATTCCAGAAACCTACCCTGAGGTTTGAGGAAATACCAAACACGTCCAAGAGTTGTTGAAAATGACCAATTTGCTCCTTAAAACAGACGGCGTGTAGCGCCGTTTGAGCACTTTATATCAAACCAAATTTTCTTTCTCTCTTCTTCATGAATAACGCCAGAAAATCTCTCTCTTCTTCACACCAAAAAATATCTCTCTCTCAAGTTCAAAGCCAAAATTTCAAACTGGGGACCAACAACTCCTCCACCGGAATGGTTTCAAAGCCAGTTAAACCACAAATCTCACGCCATACTCCGCCGTTAAAAGCTTTGTGGTTGGGTTGCGAATCATGATGAATTGTAGATGGCGATTGCTGGGTCACGATGAGTGGAGACGGTGGTTGCAAGGTCAGTCTGGTGGAGCTGCCGTTGTGGGTATGGTTTTTTTTTTTTTTTTAATTTTTTTTTTAATTTTTTGATTTGGGTTTTGTTTGGGTATGAGGTGTGAATCATGTAATGTTTGGTTGGAACAGTTTGGGTTTGAGGAAGATGGGTGGGTAGTGATGGGTGGTGCCGTGGTGGACAGTGGTTGGGTCACATGATGCTCAACGGTGGGTTTTTTTATATATAATAATTTGGGGTTTTTTTGGGTTTGAAGTGTGAATCATGTGATGTTTGATGGTGGGAACGGTTTGGGTTTGAAATCGATGGGTGGGTAGTGATGGGTGGTGTTGTGGTGGCCAGCGATTGCTGGGTCACACGATGCTCACCAATGGGTCTGGGTTTTGTTTTGAATTTTATTTTATTTTCTGGATCTATTTGAAGTGTGATGTAAATGGGTATGTTTGATTGCCTTGTGTGATACTGGATCTAATTGGGTTGATCTTGGTTTGATGAAGGGAGGATTTTTGTTTTTGGAATGTAATGTAAATTTTTATTTTTCCTAATGAGAATGTATGGTTTTGATTTGAAAAATGGGTACTGGTTTAGTGATTTTTTTTTTGTAATCTTTCTCAAAATACATGTTTTGTGTATATCTTTTGGACTGGTTTGAGTTTCAGAGAGAGGCGTTTATGTTATGTCGCGAAAAAGAAAGTGAACAAACAGAGAACATGGAAAAAAAATCGTTTGGAGAGAGTGAACAAACAGCGTTACACGCCGTCTGTTTTAAGGAGCAAATTGGTCATTTTCAACAACTCTTGGACGTGTTTGGTATTTCCTCAAACCTTGGGATAGGTTTTTGGAATTTATCCTATAACTTTATATAATTTAATAATTAGGAAATAGAGAGGGTTTGTTACATATATGTATATTGTTGTCATATTATAATAATTTTTTGCAAAGTTATTGATTGTTCAAGCATTTAATTGGTTTAGTAGACACGTAGTGTATTATTTTATATATGAATAAGCCAATGAGTTGAGTTTATTCATTTAGTTTAAAACATTTTTATAAAAACAATGACAAATAGATAATAACAACTGCATAAAAATAAAAAAGTTAGACAAACTTAACAAAATAAAATGGTTATATAGCTACCCACATTAGCAATAAGTATTAAATACTCATAGTGAACTATCATGTAACAATTCGAAATTTGAAAATTTGTAAAAGGAAATTGTAATTTTTTTTTTTTTTTGTTAATAACTAACCATATTTAAGTTCTCTTTTTATTAATTTTTTTAAATTTAAGTTTCTTAATGACCCCCTAAACAAAATTTCTGAAGCCACCACTGTCATGAATCCCACATAAATTTTACGTAGATTCATATATTTTTAGATGGCTGAGAGCCTGAGATTTGTGTAATTACAAGGTTTCATTCTATAAGCGATGGGTCCCCATTACAAAATATGTTACTTTTTTTTTTTTTGTTGTTGAGAAAGTACAAAATATTTTACTTGCAGCAGATAATGATGCTTTTGATAAACAGATAATGATGCTTCTTGATCCTTAAACATGGAGTTAATTTCATTAATCATACCACTAAGTCTTAGGTAACCTCCATTTTTTTTTTCTTACAAAATGATAGACTTAGAGATAATATCAAATCCTACCAGCCCCACACTCTGCACCAGCAAGGTTACTTGCACGTTTATAAAAAGAATCTCAGGTATATCTAAAAGGTGAAATTTTTGCCCAGGTTGGCGCAAATCCACTCTGCAATTTTTGTTTTTTCCTCTCAATAATCCACTCTGCAATCTTGTTAATATCTAAGGTAATTTTTTTTTCCACCAAGTTCATTGCTATATAAATTATCTAGTTTTTTTTATCAGGGAAAAAAAAGTCTCAAATAGTTTGACATTTGAATAAAAACTCTTTGTCCTATATTGTGTTTTCTTCTACTTTATGCTTCATCAAACACACTGTACTGTACGCTTTCCCTCCCTCCTATAATGTAATAAAAGTTTAAAATGGGAAAAGTAAAAAATCATAGCATAGAGTGAAATATACGAATTTTCATTCTTATAAACAAGCCCTTTTATTATCCCTCTAGTAAAGAAAACAAGACAAAATTTTTATAGAAAAGAACTTGGGGAAAAAAATGAACTTAGATATTAACAAGATTGCAGGGCGGATTTACGTGAATATTGGCCCTCTTAACTCTAAGCACTTTTGTGTTTCTTTATGTTGTTTACAATTATACAACCAATTCCATGCAGCAAAAAGGACAACCAATTCCAACTTAAATAGCTAGATACTCTCCAAATAAGTAGACAAACATTTGAACTCTTAACAATTGTGAAAGAGACAATAAATTAAAAAAAAGGAAAAAGAAAAAAGAAAATAGTGGTAAAAGAGACATTGGGTTTTTATCGTAGCGTTGAATTTTAAATTGGCTTAGCAAGTCTTATAAGCAACAAAATACCTTGAATAAATGGCAAGGAACCAAAGAAATGTAGGGTTATAATCAACCTTACATTTGTGGGTTTTAATTAGCTCAATTGGTAAAAAATTTATAGTTCAATAAGAGATTAGGAGTTCAATCTCCGCCTACATCCAAAACCAATTGGTGTTTTAGTTTGATTATAAAGAACAATCATCAGAGCAGATGCTATTAGTTAATACTAAAAAAATAATTAAAAATAATTAAAAGAAAAAACTCAATAAATGTCATTCTCTCTTTACAACCTTTTCTTATTATAGTCTGATAATCCTTTTGTCCATGGAAGAAACACCGGCATGCATCATTATCATAGAAGCACCATATGAAAGTTGTATGTCATTTACATTGAATGTTAAATTATATATGGAGGCCTAAAGTGTGCACAAAGGTCAGAAAGCATATCTCACATGTAATTTTCTTCGAATTTGCTAATCACCTTCACACGCATTCAGTCATGAAGCATCAGCATAGAAATTTAAAAAGAAAAAGAAAAAAAAAAGGAACCGAGTAATGTCATATATATCTTTGCACTTTTATCTGCCACCGTGGTACATGCTTATCCAAATAACATCGTCACAAGGGACCAAGGGTTAACGATTTGACTTGAAAAAAGAAGAAGAAGAAGTCGCAAATGTATATTCGTGGAAATACTGTCTATAGAACAGTCTTTTATTGGCCATCAGAAAAGAAAAGTATATTGGATAGGTAATGTAAAATTAATGATCAGAGAAGAAGTCAGGATATATTTTTTTTTTAAGTGAAATATACTAAAACTAATAGCAAGATTGGATTGAATTTGATGAAAAAAGTAATTTGAACACACATTCAATTGAAAATATATCAAAGTTAGAAGGTGTAATTTATAATTTATTTTTTTATTTTTTTTATTTTTTTCAATCTTATGAAAGCTGGGACTATTCGTTTCACTGGATCCACACAAAATCAAACGAATTGATAGTCTTAAAATAAACTAAACCATGGTTACTAAATTTTATTAAGTTCTCTTTTTTCTTTTTCTTTTTTGAGATAGTGTTCACTTTTAATTACGAAGACTAAATAAATAAATTTGGAGTAATATAATCCTTTCATCTAAATTGATGATGTGATAAATGTTAAGATAAGTTACGTTACTAATTTATATGGTGAAATTGTTCAAAATACTTAAAAAAATATAAAGATTAATCTACAACCTTTAAAAATCTAAGTATCAAAATTCAATCAACTCCATATTTCAGATTATCAAAGCTACAATTTAGTTTATTTTGAAATCCAGATCTATAAGCCCACTATTCAATATTGGGCCAAATGGTTGTGGAGGTACAGTGTTTACTATCTAGAAGCCCACTATTTAAGATCGGGCCAATTGGTTGTGGGCGTACATTGTTTACTCTCTACATGCCCACTATTCAAGATTGGGCCAATTGGTTGTGGGCGTACATTGTTTACTCTCATAAGCCCACTATTCAAAAATATTGAGCTACTTGGTTGTGGGAGTACATTGTTTACTTTTATTTGACTGCATGGCCCAAAAATGTAAGTTGCATATCAAGAACAAAAAAGATTAAAAATTGCTAATCACACAACTTTTTCATAACTTCCTAAGTAATATGTTGTGATTATCATCACTTTCATATGTGTGCATTAACACCATTTTTTTTTAGATAAGTAGATAATGAGAAAGAGGGAAGGCGAGGTAAGGTTCGAATCACATATATGAGGTATCACAAAAGATATCATTACCATTAGATAATCCCTTAAATCCCGATACCATCTTTATTATTCACAAATCACATCAATCCAAGTCAATAATTATAGAAAAAGTTGTGAATTTTTTTTTGAAACAATGAACTTATATAGAATAAATAAAAAAAAAAGCCAGCCTAGAGTTCATAAGAAAGTGACCTTTCCCTCCCCACCAATAAGTAAATAACCTCTTCTTAAAAAATTTACATACAAATTTTTAATTTTTTTTAGAAGGAAATTGTAGGGACTGAGATTTGGATCTGACCCAAAATGGGATTGGGTTTCAGCCCATCAAGCCAAAAAAATGAGTTTATAGAGCGTGGGTGAAAGAACTAGTTCTATCCAGTAAGAAAGATAAAAACTATCATTTATTTAAGAGAAATCAGTGAAAATAACATGATAAAATCTGTCCTTGGCGTAGTCCGAAGAGCTATATATTAAGGTTGAGTTCTTAATCTGAGTTACAGGAATTCATAGGATCATTATAAAGATTTTCTTTCTTTCTCTTTTTTTCGTTTTTCTTTTTTTCTTTATGCCACTCTTTCCTGCTATATATTATAATCCTGGTATATCTTGACCATACACGTGTAGGTTAGGCTCTAAGAACTCCCTTCCGTCCCATCCAAAACCTGCCAGAACCTTCAACTAGTAGCTGTAAGGCTGCTTAACCACTGTTCAGGTATCACTTCCACATTAATGCGGCCAGAGAGTTAGTTGGGGGGCATTTAATGTGGAGGTAGCAGCTTTGAAGATATTTGTTGCCTCCCTTTGCTCATCCTTTATTCAATGGCTGACTTCTAATCATGATGCAACCTCGAAAAGTACCCTGGATGATGAGGCCTTCTCACTGTCCTCGGATCTCTGCTTCCGAGATGACTTTTATCCTCGGACATATTCTAAACTATCATGTACAATCCTTATCCCTTCTACTCATACCCTTTCCATAATAACCTTATTTGGCCATCCTCAGATTAGTTAATATCCTCAGATTGGGCCATAAGCCCAATTCGTACAGTTGTAATAGTACACTCTGGCTGATTGGCCCCCACAGTAATTACATGAAATTTAAAGTACTATGTTTGCTAGCACTTTCCTAAGATGATTTTTTTTTTTTTTTTTTTTTGAACTTTCCATTAAGATGAAACTAGAAGACTAAATTAGGTCACACCACCACCCCCATTGGCCCACAATTGTGTTTTATCTATAAGAGTAACTTCTACACAGCAGCTATAAGGTCCAAAGAAGGGAAGAGTTATAATCAACGTTACATTTTTGGGTGTCAATTAGTTTAATTGGTAAAAAATTTTATAGTTAAATAACAGATTTTAGGGTTCAATCTCGGCTTACATCCAAAATCAATTGGTGTCTTAGTCTAATGATAAAGATCAATCATCAAGAGCGGATGCCATTAGTTAAAACTCAAAATAAATGTCACTAGGGGGTAATGCCCCCCCCCCCACCCCCCTAAATTTTTTTTAAAAAAATATTAGTATATTAATAGGTACTAGTTTTAGTAATTTTGTTCAATAAAATTACACTTTGCCCCATTAACAAATAATTATTTCTATAATCTAATCTTTTATTTTATTATATATTTTTTATATTAATAATTTTATAGTAATAAAAAATTAATGCCATCAATTCTTTTAAGAGTAATATTATAGCTATAAACTTTTTTACAACATTTTTACAAACTATTAAGGTAGCAAATTCTTATTGGTTCGCGCACTTGCATCACTCTTTTACTTACCAATAACCTTTCACCACATTAGCAATTTGTAAAAATTTTGTAGTTTTAGCATTTTCCACCTTTTAAAGACCATAAAAACTAATAGATTTAACCTAAAACAAAATATACAAGCTCAAAAAATTTGCCCAACAACAAAAATTACCAATAATGAAGCTAAAAAAATTAAGTCCAATTAACTTATTTTACCTAAAACAAACAATTTGACCCCTTAAAAAGTTTTAAACAAAAATCCTTAGTGATAAAGTGATAGAGTCAAAGGATAGAGCCGCTGCACACAATGAATAACAAAGCCGCTCCTCCTAACTTCAAGTCTTGGCACCATATGAAAGTTGTATGATGTTAAATTATATATGGTGGCCTAAAGTGTGCACGAAGATCAGAAAACATATCTCACATGTAGTTTTCTTCGAATTTTTTTATCACCTTCATACTCATTTAGTCATGAAGCATCAGCATAGAAAATTAAAAGGAAAAAAAGAAACCGAGTAAGGTCATATACTATATATATCTTTGCACTTTTGGCTGCCAACGTGGTTCATGCTTATCTAAATAACATCGTCACGTGGTTCATGCTTATCTACGTCACTATTAACGACTTGACTTGAAAAACAGAAGAAGAAGAAGAAGTCGCAAATGTATATTCGTGGAAACACTCTATAGAACAATCTTTTATCTGAAAATAAAGTATATTGGATTGGTAATGTAAATTAATTAATGATCGGATTCAGAGAAGAATTCAGGACAAGTCCACTCTTTTCCTAGGACCTAATGCTATAGACTAAGTCAAACAGAAACAAAGCTCAGCTCTTGGCATTGTTATCAAATATCAAATGCTATCAAATTCAGCCTTTTAAATCGTTGAACCCATACGTTTAAGTCTAGCTACCAAAATAACATTGTCTTGAAAAGTGAAATGTGCTAAAACTAACACCAAGATTGGATAGAATTAGATGAAAAGGCTAATTTGAAGTTTAAGCAAGTATTCAATTGAAAATATAGTATCAAATTTAGAAGGTGTAATTTATAATTTAATCTCTTTTTTCCTTTCCCGTTTTATAAAAGTGAATGTTGAGATATTTTGTTTCAGTGAATCCACTCAAAATCAAATGATTTGATGGTCTTAAACTAAACTATATTTTTGGTCCTTAAAATATGGCTTAGTTCCACCATGGTTACTATTTTTTTTTTTTTTTTATGAATTATTTTCAACTTTTAATTATGAAGATTAAAATTCAATTTTTTTTTAAATTGGATTAATATAATCCTTTCATCTAAATTGATGATTTGATAAATGTTAAGATGAGTTACGTTACTAATTTATATGGTGAAAATTGTTCAAAATAAAAATAAATAAATAAATAAAAATTAAAGATTAATCTAGAACCTTTAAAAATCTAAAGATCAAAATGCAACCAACTCCATATTTCAGATGATCAAAACTATAATTTAGTTTTGTAAGGACCACAAAATCTGACAACCCAAGCCCACTTAGAACAGTGAATTTGTACAGTTCAACTTTGGCCCAAATCAATAAATTTGTAAGAGGTGGAATCAAACAACAAGTGTGGGCCTTGCCCGAGATGAAAATAAGGAAGAGAGTCTTAATATTACTGAATATGTGTTCAAGCTTGTCCGAGGAAGCCAATGAAACACAGTAAAAGACATTGTTCACTCTCTTCTCTCTATGTTCTGGTTTAAACTCTTCTTTTCCTGATATTTTCTTGACCTCCCATCTCTACCTACCCAATTTTTCCTCATTATACTTGTCCCTTTAAACATCTGAAGAAAGTGGTAGAAGGAGTTTGCTTAGCTGTGAGTTACACTGTTCAAGTCACTTTCTCATCAATGCAGCTGATAAAACTATTGCCCACCATTTAATGAGGATGCAACAGGCTACTCCAAACTGGAAACTTCCACTACGTTCGCTGATTCTCTCTCTTTAGTCCACCCTTTCCATCTGAAGCACCTTAGAGTCCTTTGTTTCACCCCCTCCTCTCTTCGGGCAAATTTCCTCTTTGGGCATGTGATGCCCCCATATCAGTACTGCAACTTATCAACCTCGTCCTCGGGCACCCAGAAGTTTATTTAGCCATCCAGATCTATAAGCCCACTATTCAAGATTGGGCCAATCGGTTGTGGGCATTCAGTGTTTACTCATAGAAGCCCACTATTCAAGATTGGGCTAATTGGTTGTGCTCGTACATTGTTTACTCTTTATAAGCCCATTATTCAAGATTGGGCCACTTTGTTTGTGGGCGTATATTGTTTGCTTTTGTTTGACTGCGTGACCCAAAAATATAAGTTGCATATATATAAAGAACAAAAAAAAAGATTAAAAATTGCTAAGCACAAAACTTTTCATAACTTACTACGTGTAAGTTGTGATTAACATCACTTTCATATGTGCCAATCATTAATATAATTCTTTTTAGATAAGTAGATAATGAGAAAGAGGGAATGTGAAATAAGTTCCGAATCACAAACATAAGGTATCATAAAAGAAATCATTACTACTAGAAAATTCCTCAAGTCCCGACGCCATTTTTATTGTTCATAAATCACAACAATCCAAGCCAATAATTATAGAAAAGTTGTGAATTTTTTTGAATCGATGAACTTATATAAAATAAAATAAAAGCCAGCCTAGAGTTCATAAGAAAGTGACCTTTCCCTCCCCACCAATAAGTAAATAACCTTTTCTTAAAAAAATTTACATACAAATTTTTAATTTTTTTAGAAGGAAATTACATGAAATTTAAAGTACTATGTTTGCTAGCACTTTCCTAAGATGATTCTTTAAAAAAAAAAAAAAACTTTCCATTAAGATAAAACTAGAAGAGTAAAATTTGGTCACACCACCACCCCCATTGGCCCACAATTGTGTTTTTATCTATAAGAGTGACTTCTGCACGGCAGCTATGAGGTCTTTCTCTGGATTATTACTTATCCTAAAGTATGACTGATTTGTTTCTTCTAAAAAAAACAAAAGTGTACGTGATTGCCTTTGGCAATTCTTATTATTCATGAAGTGAACACACCGACTTCAGGATAGAATGTAGTCGTCATGATTAGGACTTGGAACAAGAATTGTGAAACTAAGGTTATGTTTGTTGGGTCCGGAGAACATGCACCTCTGCAGCTCATGAAGCTGCCAAGTTTGCACTGAACTCTGATTTAGAGTATCGCTTTAATAATGGATATCTCCCCCCCTTGTTAGAGGCTGTCCGTAGGGATGATTCCTTAGGTTGTATTCCTGTTTCTCTCTAATAGAAGTACTGTTTACCAAAAGAAAAAATGTTATGTTTGGATACCACTTATTGCTGAAAACTGAAAATACTATAGCAAATTTTTAAACGTGTGAATAGTACTGTGGGATCCAGTTTTTTTATTTATTTAATAAAATACTTGCGAGTCTCGTGAATAGTGCACAGATCCATTGGAAAAACATAATCCCACGTCTGAAAACATAAAACGCTTTTCTCAAAAAAAAAAAAAAAAAAAAAGTGAAACGCAAATGCAAGTGCTTTTCAGCACTATCCAAACATACACTAAGCTCCGTTTGAATTGCGCTAAAATTTCATTTTAGCGCGTTTGCGTCTCTAAGAGTGGGTCCCGTGTACTGTTCACGAGACCCACAAATTGTCTAATTTAACAAATTTTTCTTCAAAACTGGGTCTCACGGTATTACTCACACATTTAAAAATTATTACTACAGTGTTTTTAATTTTCAGTTTTCAGTTTTTAACAATAAGCGATATCTAAACACATTCTAAGAGCATTATCATCAAGTGTGCCAAATGTCAAATATTTGACATTTGGCATACTAAACACCAAAAAAGCTCCCTCATTAGGTATTTCAAATTCTAAAAGGCATGGGTGAAGAGTACCGTCTCAATTTTGAGACGGTACTGTTCAAAAATTGTAAAATTTTTATCATTTTTTATTATTATTCTCTCTCCTCTTTGACTTTAATTTCTCTCTCTTCCCTGTTGCTTTTCTTTATCATAGCCTCTCCTCTCACCTCTCTTCCTCTCTAACCCAGTCGCCTCTCCTCCCTTCATCACTCACTCTCACTCTCATTTTCACTTTCACTCTAGCCTCTCTTCCTCTCTCTATAATATTCCGCTAAACCACCAAACCACCAGCCTCTCCTCCACCTTGCCGCCACCTCATTGAGCTATAGATCACACAAACAAAACCCAAAAATCACCGGCCTCTCCTTCACATGCGTTGCCACTCGATCAGCCTTATCCTTACCCTCCATTGTCACCAACAACGATGGGATTGATTGGTTTTCTTGGTTTTATTTTTCTGGATTTCTGGTTTAATTTTTTGGTTTTCTGGATTTTATTTTGTGGGTTGATTGGGTGGGATTGATTGTGATGGTGGTTGGGTTGTGGTAGTCCGGTGGTGGTTGGATTGTGTTGTTTTAGCCACTCACAATGGTAGGTCTTGGGTAAATTTTCAAATTTTCAAGGGCATTTCTGTACTTTTAATTTAAGTGAGCTAGTGTCTGACTTGTCATTCTTATACAGGTGTCAAGTTTTAACTGGCCATGAAACAACATGCTGACTTGGAGTCTAGAAACAACGAATTATGCTACCAAAGGTTGTGTCCTAGTCGTTCCAAAGGTTGTCTCCTAGTATAATTCGTAAACTAACATGTTTATTTTGCTATGGGCTAATTTTGAGACCAAGGAGCCCTAATCCCTATTTCCTTTACCTTCTTTTTCTTTCTTTCTCAGTGCTCTCAATTTGAATCAGTCCAGTAGATGAATTCGTGTGGTCGTGGGCTAGTTGAGAATGAAGAACAGGACGAGAACAAGAAGATGAAGTCGATTGTAGTCGAGGAACAAGAACAAGAAGAGGGAAGTGAAAGTGAAAGTGAAACTGGGTTTGTGGATTTGGACCCGGATACGCTTCTCAACGTGTTGAAGCGCGTGGATGTGGTTACGTTAGGACGAGCGGCGTGTGTGAACAAGCTGTGGCGCAAGGTGGCTGGGGACGACCAACTCTGGGAGCCCATCGTTACAATGCACTTTCTTCGCTCGGGCGGGTATGGGCTTCGATGTGTTCAGAAAAGAGGTCCCCAAGTTTGGTGGCTTCTGTCGATTCCACAGTTTGCGCCTCTGGCCTCTATCAAAGCCCACACCATCGGATTTTTTTTCGATCGATCCAACGGTCTTCAAAATCCAGCCCTTTTCAGACATTGCTTCAACGAGCTCAAAGATGGGTAAGGGGACCATCGGTAATATAACGTGGTATCAGGGCAGGAGTTCCTGAGTTAACTCCTGAGTTCGAGCACTGTATTACTTATTATTATCCCATAAATGTTTTTAATTTTGCTTTTTCAGCATTGGATTTCCCTTTCTTTTTTTCTTTTTTTTGGGCTTGCGGGTTTTGTTTGGGTTATTGATTGTTATTGCCATTTTTTGTTTCAGTTAATGAAATGGTTTGTGGCTCTCCTTGGGAGAATGCTGCAGATGCTATCCTCTGCCATATTATTACTATTATTCTAATTCTCTGGGCCAGCCCAGTTGAATATCAACTATTTGGAATATAGGAATGTTGATTGCTAATTTATTTGTTTGCTGTGCTTTTTTATTTTGGTGTACAGTCACAAGGTAATCAAGAGAGGATGCATAACGAATAATGAATGAGAGTCTGAGGTATCAGATCGGAAGGGTCAAGGGTAGGTACCACCTATTGTTATATTCTTTAATCAATGTTTCATTAATATTCCTTGTTTATATATTGCCTCGTAAATATAAGTCAGGATATCTATGTAGTGTGTTCAATATATATGTTGGGAAAAAAAATGGTTGCTGATGCTTCCCTTTCTACCGGTGTGTGCTGCCCCATTGATAAAAACATGGTGTGTGTTTAGCTTCTCATCTTTCAAGTGAGATGACTGTATGGTTCAAGCTGATTGATGTATCATGTAGCATGGCATATTTCTGTTTACTGTATGCATGGCATTGCCTGGTTTAAAATCACCCCTCCCCCCCAAGTTTTACCTCCTTGTTGCTTGTTGGTATTCCAGAACAGATTTATCGTCCATGTGGATGTTATGATTTATCTTTTAATTAGTGAAATAGTTTGTGTATTTCCCTGTCATCCAAGTGGTATATGCCTCAACGATTAGCTTGTTTGCATTTTTGACTTTGTAAAACTTGGTCTTTCTCTTACATGATGCACACTTCTTGAACATTCATTTGTCCGAGTATAACTGGATGTAAAACATGGGTTTTACTTTTTGCATTAAATACAATTCTCTTCACATGCTACTGAAATGAGGTATTTTTGCTATGTGTTTCCCCTTAGTATTGCTACTTTTTAGTTTCCTATGTCTAGTATCAATCACACCGTTAACCTGTGTGAATAATAGAACACTTTCAATTAGGCACCAGGAATACATTGCCTACATCTTTAAGTTAAAACCACCACCAAAGGTAGCCCACAGCTTTAAGTAAAATCACCACTAAAGGTGAGGTTTGATATTCTAAAGATTGAGGACGAGGCTCCTGATTTCCCCAGTTCCTCAAGTTAAGGTGACTCCCTGCTATGAGGAAACCCAACACCTAGTCGATGCTCTCGCTAGAAGAGGAACCAAGCAAACTGCTGATTTTTTGTTTACTACCATAACAACAGAATTTGCTATAATATATATATATATATATTTATATATATTTTATGTTTCTTTTTGTTGCTTTGAATATAATCCGTAATGTTGAAGTTAATATATACATAGGATACATAGGATAAAGGGATCAGCGTTCCAAATGGTGTGGAAAGAAAACGGCAGCCATATGATAAGTGACAACGACGCCCAGCATTCATTACCCTCTGATTATAACATCCTCCCACATCACATCACATCAATGTTATTGTTGCGCCGTATACTTGACGGCGCATTGGGAACTGTAACGGCTGAACCACAACCAGAACCTGAAACATGTTGTATATTTGATATCTTGAACAAGATATTTATATTTTTGATATATATCCCCAGCTTTTATGAAACATGGAGTTGAAAAAACTCATCAGGATATTGAAACTGATCTGTATCTCTTTGAATTTGTCATTGTTGCTGGTGATGCTCACTACACAGCTAGTACCATTTTTTTTCATTAATGTTTTCATTGGTGGATAGGATTTTCTTTTTAGTGAATTTATGCATTTCATTTAGTAAAAGTTTGGGCTTTAATTATTCCCAAATTTAGTGGATGAATAATTGTTCTCTTTCTTTGAATTTGTTTTTGATACCATCGGATTTATTGGAAATTTGTAGTAGCTACGCTTGTTCTCTATATTAGATACGAATGAGCTGCCCTGTTCTCTCCCTAACGAAGCTTGTGTTTTAATTTCGTTTGGCGATGTGGAGTCAGTGTTGTAGGTCCCAATAGTTTGGCAAGTATGTTCTTTTGTTCTTCCCTAATAAGCTTTATTCATGACAAAATGAAAAACTTATTTGAAATGGCCAAGTTGTAAGTTTCTGATGTACATTAGTTAGCCATATAGGTTGATTAAGTATATTAAGTACTGTATGGATTGTTAGTTATCATGCACCCAAATGAGAATTTTTAGTTTTGAAAGCAGATGACTTACCTTGTAGTTGTCATCCTGGATGATATATATTATTATGTTATCTCATGTTCATGCTAATAATACCTTTTTGTGTCAATGTTTTTAGCACTAAACGCTTTTTGTTTTTTTGGGTAAACTTTTTTGTTATAAACCTGCATTTGTTATACTATACTATAGATTCAAAGTAAACCCTTTCTCCCCAAAAAAATTCATGGTTGCACAGATTGAAATTTCTAACACTGAAATTTACATGAGAATGAGTGTTCTCAAGATGTATATGACTTCTCATTCCTTAAAAAAAAAAAAAAAAAAAGAATTCTCAAGATTCAAGTGGGTTTCTAAGTGTTTTTGACTGTCTGAATTTTTTTGCTAATGTTAGTTGCAACTAATTCTGTTTTTTTTTTTTTCCCAGCTATGATGCAGACAGATGGTTTTGAATATTTAAAGGAAAATTGTCCTACTATCTTGATTGAAATCTTGGAGTATGTGGCTAGAGTTGGTGAACTCTCTGTCATCCAACACGGACGTGGAAGTGAAGCCTAAAAATATATTTTTTATAACCAAATACTTGAAAATATTTTTTAGAGTATTTTTATGAATGCAACTAAACACTTGAAAATAGTTTATTTTCTAGAAAATATTTTCCATTGAACCAAACACAACATTTGTACAAATTTTTGTGGATCTAAACTTGTTGTACTAGTTTTCTTAATGAGCAGTGCCACATGCACCAAATTTTTTCACAATTCACTCCCCTCTCACAAGCTTTCTTAATAAATTTTTTTTATCATTAATTTGTAAACCGTGTAAACTCTAGTTAAAGATCCATTTGGGTACATCTTTGAATGACAGTGTATGTTGTCCTCTTTTATAAAGCCTAATGTTACTGGACAAAATTGACAAAAACGTCTTAGGTTGGGTACATTGGATTTTATCAAGTCGATTGGATTTTTTTTTTTTAATCAGTAATGTGAGGAACCATATAAACTCTAGTTAAAGATCCATTTCGGTAGGCCTTTGAATTGCAAGTGATATTTTGACATTTAAAATGGAAAATTCCATTGTTATAGTAATTGCATCAATCTGGCCAAATTTTTCTATCTATTTTACATTAAAAACCTACTTTTTTTATTTTGCACTACCCACTTTTCTAAAGTACTCATGTTAGCTTATCTATTTTACAATTCCCTCTATTTAAATAATAGTATTTTTTTTAAAATTTTTAATTATTATTTTATATTTTTATCTTGTCCCAATCTTTTTATCTTTTCTTTTGTACTTGTCCTTTTTTCTTTGTCCTTATCTCATCTCTCAGAGACTTAGACCAATCTTTGTCCTTCTTCTACTTCTTTCTTTTTCCTTTCCCGGTAAACTCCTCTTTCTTCCTTTCAAGGTCACGGTCAAATCACCTCCCTCCACAAGTATCTTCTTCTTCTTTTTCCTCTCATGGTCAAATCATTTATCCACCACAAGCACCAATCTCCACCACAAGAACCATAAGAATCAAAACCCACCAGCACCACAAGAATCAAAACCCACAAGCACGAACTCCGTTGACCCACAAGCACCGATCTCTGCCGCTAGCACCAATCCACAAGCATCAGAACTCATTCTTGTCGACCCACAAGCACCGATCTCCGTCGCCAACACTAATTCACAAGCATCTAGACCCATTTTCGTCGACCCATGAACTCTGATCTAGCGCCACTATCACCGATCCACAAGCGACCAACACTAGCACCGATCTGTCTCTCTGTTGGTTTGTCCGCATGGTTGTGTTTGTGTGTAGGTGTGTTTGTGTATCTCTGTGTTGATTTGTCTGTGTGGATGTGTTTATGTGTGGGTGTGTTTGTGTTTGTGTGTATCTAAGGAAAAAGACGATATGGAGAGGAGAAGTCAGTTTGTTTTGCACGGAGAAGAGAGAGAAAAAAAGGCGCAAAATGTGAAATTAATAAAATAATGGTATACACAAACTATAGCAACCGTGCATATAGTAACTGTAGCAAATGTGTAAATATACATAGTTTTAGAAGGACTGATGTGGAAGATTTTTGGGATAAAATATGTAAAATTTGTCACTTTTTGTATTTTGCAAAGTTTTACGTTCACTGATGTGGATGCTTAGATAGGTATTTTTGTTGACAACATCGTTTGAATGGTGCACATCAACACATTATTTGCTAAGTAAGTTTGCAAACATCCAAATTCTGCAAAAATTAATCTCAAGGGGTTGGTCAAGTGGTTCCCAAGGTTCAATGAGGTTTTGGATTCAAAACTACTTTGATTCAAATGCTTCATTTCCAAAGCTATCTCAGTTCACTTTTATCCCCCTGAGTTGATAATAAGAGTGCATATAATTTTTTAAGAAAAAATTTGAGGAAAAAACTGAAAATTTGAGTTAGAGGCATAAATTGCTTACGAACTCATTATGAGTGTCGATTGGCACTTTAATTCTCCTAGGATTTTAGATTTCCTTCCTTTTCTTGATTTTTGATAAGTTTTGGGGCAATTACAAGTTCATATAATGCTAAGAGATAATTTTAAATTTTAATTAACCATCTTATTTTTCAAGATAATCAATCAATTATTAAAAAACCTAATTATTTATTAGGATCATCCACTGCAATTATGTACATTTTTGTATTAAGCTTGGACCAATGAGATTTTAACACGTAATTATTATAATTAATTCTTTAAAGAGTCCTTCATTATTAATCATCCATAATCGCATGCAGTTAGCTCTAGGTTTCAAGAATGTGTTATTCGTATAATCGCATGTGGTTAACTCTAGGTTTCAAGAACGTTTGTTATTCGTTTAAACTTGAGGTGGCTTGATTTTAAGATTTGGTGGTCACATTTTCACGTTCAATGTGTCATTTTGATAGTCAAGATTTATAATTTTTTTTAAGCTCTTGTTTATCTAATAATCAAAATGGCAATTTTGCCCTTATGTTGTGAAATTAAGCTTGGTTTTAGGTAAATGATGGTTGCAAAATATGGTGTCTATAGGATCTTACATCAATCATTTTGTAAATCAAAAATGAAACACAGTTAAATAAACATGAATCACACTCACTACAACTGTTTCCATATGTTCCAACAATCACCATGACCATAACAACTTTTGTATGAGTAAACGAGAATTATGTTATTATCAAACACTTGTATTTAGCCTCAAACAAAAAACTTGGGTTCTTGAGAGAGAGAGAGAGAGAGAGGGGGGGGGGGGGGGTAAACAAATATGTGAAATCCGCATCGTGGTAGGAATTCCGAATTCATGTTAAAATATGTGAAAAACAAATCGTGGAAATTGAAAGTGAGTCCGCCGGCACAACTAATAACCAACCCTTGGAGGGGGTTTTTGAATTCATGTTGAAATTGTTTTATAGAGAAGTCGGTGTTTGTCTAACTCCGTAATTTTTTTAAGTGCATTTACCATATCAGCAATGTGTGCATGATTGGGTTGGTTCAGATGTAAGGTATTTTTTAAAATTCAATTAATATAACTTTCTTGGCCCAAATTCAACCCATGGTAGCTGTAAAAACCAATCCCATTCTATTTGTTAGGTTCTATATATATATGGATTTATTGGCAAACACGTAAGCATAAACTTGTTTAGATATAAATCATAGTGTCTATAGGTATGATTAAACAATGCTCAAGGGTCTGTTTGGTTGTGTTGTTTAAACAACAGTTTTCGTTGTTTAAACAACACAACACATATCTCCACAACAATTTTTCACCCACACGTATTTCCACAATACTTAAACAACGTTACTAGAACAACATTACCAAACGGGTCCTAAGATGCTACCAAGGCAGTATACAAGAACATGAAGTTGCATATTCAAGGAATTAGAATTTAACAATTTCGATTGATCGAAACTAAAGTTAAACCGATTGAAAGCCGATTTCCAAAATTTGTTTTTCAACGCATTAAGCCCAGTAAGTGATTACGATTTCAGTCCAACTACACTTAGTATTCAAATGAAACCTTAATGCAAGTTTTCTAAGGCTTGGAAGCTGCTCTTTTGAGATCTAAGAGGTTTTGTACCTTCTCTTTCAAGCCTCTACTGAAGATCACACACATATTCATTGAATCGGTGGAATCAAGTTCCTAACCTTCAGCTATCAAGTATACTAGAGATCTAAATTTTCAATGAGATTTTGAAGTGCATAGATTGAAGGTTCACGTTGCAGCTATTCACTGTAAAGGAAGATTGTGGGATTCAAATCTCAGTTTGATAACTGAAGTTAGATTTACTTCAAATTGTTATTCTTAATTGTAAATCTCCAGCATATAGTGAAATTGTTACCTCGGGATTGATTAGGTCAAGTCCCCCCAAGTTTTTCCTTTGGAACAAGTTGTTTCATAAGGTTTCCTTGGTTATCATATTGTGTCTTATTTATTTTTTTGCACTTGCATGATATGTATGTTTGTTTGTTTAACCTAAGACTCTCATAATAGATCTAATTAAAAACTTGGCCTTAAAACTGGTTAAACACTAATTATCTATGAGGTCTAAACCTTATACTATTACCTTATACTATATTTATTAGGGTTCGGGTTGGGTTGGGTTGGATAGTCAAGTTGGAGTCATCTTGATTTGCCTAATAAAAATATTGAATTTTCATTCAACTATTTGAGCACATTATTTAATAAATAATTATCAAACTAACAAACTTAAAATTAAATATAAAAAAACCCACACACACAGTATCAATAGTGTGGGTTTGGTTTATATATATATATATATATTTATATAAATCAACATGCATTAACTTTTTTTTTCTTCATATTATACTATTATAAGGATCAAGGTGGGGGTTTAGATGCTGAGTACTGTTCAGATGTTAGAGATATATGATTGGCGATGGAAATAAACAAGGGTTTTGTTATGAAGGGAGATGATGAATGTGGCAGGTATTGTGTGAGAGGTCTTAGGAGGGGAATTAGGTCATACGAGAATATTGAAGAGAGAGAGAGAGAGAGAGAGAGTTACAACTTCTAGAGAGAATTAGAGAGAGAACTCAAGAAAATGCATCACAATTCACTAAGTGAAATTAAATTATTATATGCCAATTCTCCCCGTAGGATTCCATCTTAATTAACAGATTTTGCATTTCATGGACAAACTTTTCAATTACACATACTAATGTGTAGCACTATGTATATATACGGGTATAATTAAAAATAATTTCAATTATATGATTCAAATTATACATTTTTTTTAAGAAGTTCAAATTATACATGGTATTAGCTTACATATTTTTTTTTAAAACTATACATTTCTAAAATATGTAATGGTTTTTCATTATATATATATATATAAATATATGATTTAAAATTTAATTATATTTAGATTCTTCGATTTTTGCGCCCAATAATTCATTTGTTTCAAAAATTAAATGGACACATGGCGCATAATTGGACTCCAATTGAAATCCAATTTAGAATCTAATTGGATTTCAACTTGTCGATTTTTACACTCAATAATTCACTTAACACAAAAATTAAAAATTCAATAAAACATGTGACACAAAATTGAGAATCTAATTAGATTTTATCTAAACTTTGGCTATTAATATATGTATAGATTATTATTATTAGCTAAGTTGGTAGCCTTTAGCATTTCATTGCAATGAATGAATGATAAAGTGCCATGTAAATGGGCCCTAAGTAGAAATCATGTTGAGTGTAAAAACACATGTTATATAAGTATGAGAATATAACCATAATAATGTTTAACATGTGTTCAATGAACAACTAAAACTAGAACTGAGCAAGTCCACATGCATGTATAAGAACGAACTCAATTGTAAACCCCCTAATCTCATTAGTGAATTGTGATGCATTTTCTTGAGTTCTCTCTCTAATTCTCTCTAGAAGTTTCAACTCTCTCTCTCTCTCTCTCTCTCTCTCTCTCTCTTCCATATTCTCGTATCGTACGGCCTAATTCCCCTCCTAAGACCTCTCACACAATACTTGCCACATTCATCCTCTCCCTTCACAACAAAACCCTTGTTTAGTTCCATCGCCAATCATATATCTCTAACATCTGAACATTACTCAACATCTAAACCCCACCTTGATCCTTATAATAGTATAATAGGGAAAAAAAAAAATTTTTTTTTTTGACAAGTCCAAATCCAATTAGATTCTAAATTGGATTTCAATTGGAGTCGAATTATGCGCCACGTGTTCATTTAATTTTTTAATTTTTGTAACAAGTGAATTATTGGATGCAAAAATCAAAGAATCTAAATCTAATTAATTTTTTTTAAATTAAATTTTAAATCATATATATATTATATATAATAAGAAACTATTACATATATTAGAAATATATGGTTTAAAAAATGTGTAATCTAATACTATATATAATTTGAACATCTTCTAAAAAAATGTATATTTTGAATCGTATAATTGAAATTATTTAATTATACCTGTGCATATGTACAGGACTACATACTAGTGTATGAAATTAAAAAGTTTGTCCATGAAATGCAAAATCTGTTAATTAAGATGGAATCCTACGGGGAGAGTTGGCATATAATAATTTAATTTCACTTAGTAACTTATTTGAGGCCTGTTTTTGGACTCAACAAAAAAGCCAGGATCATTGTTTCAATGGCATTCTCTTTACACAATAAGAGCCCCCCCAATAAAAACAAAAACGTTTACGTACTGCCTCTAAGAAAAAAGATTTGTCGATATAAAAATGATAATAAGAAATTAAAAAGGTTTCGTTATTAATAGCAAGTTTATTATTTGTGCGTACAAAGGGAGTTTGATGTTAAACAATTTGGGTATTGAATAATGGATTGAGATCACCTGCTATACTTAGGGTATTGCACGGGGGCTATAGCTTTAATATTAGCCATGGATTAAATCTAATGCTCAGAAAATTGACACATCATATCTCCACGCTGGCAATCCACGTGCTTCAATTTCTCTCCTATCTCTTCTCTTCTCACTTCAGCAGTTCAGCTTTCCCAAATTTGAATTTCAAAAAAAAAAAAAACTCTCTTGGAGATTGTAAATCCACGGCCGAATCTCCGTGGGCTTCAGCTCATCCCACACCACCACCGGTGATGCTTCCCGGTCTAGTCTTCTCCTCTTTCAAGGTTTTCTCGTAGCTCTCTCTCTTCTCATTGCACCCACACCACTGTCGTTGGCGGTGCTTATTACTGGTGTCACCACCACTGGTGGCTACCGGGTCTCTCCTCTCTCCCTCTCAAATTTATTTTTTCTTTTTTTTTCTTTTTGTTTTAGTTTTAATTATTTTGATGACTAGAGCTGTATGATTTTGTTTGGGTTTGAAAAATGGGGGTTTTGAGTATGGCCGAATGTGCTGTGATTGAATATCTGTTTGATGGTGAGTGTGTGTGTGTGTGTGTTGTGGTTATAGCTTTGGTTTGGATTTTTGGGTTTCAAATGAACGGTGGTTGGATGGGTGTTTGCACTTTATAGACTTGTGCTTGTGGAAGTAGGAGGGTGAGAAGGAAAAAGGATATTATTATTATTATCATTGTGTGTGTGTTGTGTTTTCAATGAGCTGAGTGTTTTCTTTTGCCCTTCAATATGCTATGGCTTCCTTATGTTCTATTGTATTTTTTAGTTGACTGTTTTTGTTTGATAATATGTCGATCATCTTGATGTTTGCGATTTTGTTCTTTGTTATTATGTTATGTGTGTTTTGGTAATTTGTTATGTAATTGTTTAGAATAAAATTGTTTTAAGTTATGATGCTGGCTATAGAGGAAGTTTTTTTTTTTTTTTTTTTTTTTTTTTTTTTTAATTATAGTTGTGTAATGTAGTTATGTTTTTCACCATTGTTTAATACATTGAATGGGGATGTTATTTCAGCTGTTAAAAGAGTGGGTTTTTTTTTTCTTTGGATTTTGAACTATAAGGATTTTGTTTTAATTGACTGATGAAATAAAACATTAGAGATTGCAGTTCTATAATTTATATTATACCTAGTTAGATGTCATTTTAATTGCAAAAGATTAACAATTGCAGTTTGATAGTGATATTGGTTCTCATTGCTTTTTGTTTTAATTTGTATAGTTATTTGTTGGGCATTGAACTAATTTAGTTTCATCATGAGAAAACATGTTATTCTTTTCTCTTGATGGTTGACGAATTATACTTAGAACCTTGAAGTTTAACTGATTACAGTCACAACTAATTGCTATGTAGTCATGCATCTGTTTATTAAAAAAAAAAAATGTAGTTATGCATCAATGTGGTAAGACTTTGTGGTAAATCAATATCTGATATCTGGTTTTAGGAGATTATAAATCAGAGATTCTTGTAGTTCATATGCTATATTGTATATGTGAATTGTGGTTTAAGCTTTAGTCTCTCTTATGTGTTTCTGGTGTGCATGCCCTTTGAAGGATGTTGTGCTTATTGGTTTCATTTACTTTCACTCTTCTATGTAGCACTACCATTATCTTTTTTTTTTTTTTTTTATAAAAAAAATATATATTTTTTATATATAATTTTTATGAGGTAAAGATAGATATGTTATTGATATACCTTGTATACAAAGTAGTATAGACCCTGGGGGTCAGTCAAGGGAAACAAAACAGTAAATGCGGCTGGAGCTAACTACAACAAAACTAAAACCAATGCTGCCAACTAAACCCAGTGCCGAGAGGGAAATCAGTGCAGAATAAGAAAACAGCAGCCCACACGTTGCAGGAGCAGCTATCCAATGCAGAAATCCAGTAGCTACCCAGTGTAGAAAAACCAGTGCAGAGGAAAAAAACAGCAGTACCCCACTGCACGTATTAGCAGGACCCAACACTGTGTATCAAGAATTTCTTTGTGCAGCCACAAGGTTCTGGTATTCATGCAAGAAAACAACAGCCTCGTCCAGAATGGCTTTGGGATGGGCTTGAATCTTTTCAAAATAAAACTTATTGCGTGCATTCCAAATCCCCTATGATACTGTTGCCTACTTCTCTAGCTCAGGTTTTGATATCTTTTTTGCCAATACTTGAAACAACGAGAAGAAATCTGTAGGGCCGATTGAAAATTGCAAGCTTCAGATGGAATATACGCATATAGTCAAGAAGCAAGAGACACCCCAAGTGTGGAACTAAATGAGTGCATGTGATTTTTTTTTTTTTTTTTTAACAATTGAGTAGGGTCATGACACAATTTTTTATTTACAATTAAGTAGGCGCATAAGATTGTTGAAGCATTTGATCTTGAAGCATGGGAAACATTTTTTTTTGGTTATTACATGGGAATTAGGTAATATGATGGTAGAAAAAAGATTGTCTATTGTATCATGTTATTATGGCCTTGTAATTAAAGAATATAATTTAATACAATTTAGTTCATTTTTTGGATCAAGCTTTTCTTTTTTTTTTGGTGGTTTACTTCTATCTTGGATCCATTGATTTTAAAATATGCCAAACATCCTTGAAGATTCTTGTTATGTAATTCTTGTTTTCAAGAGAATATATTGAGCACGAAGTTGTAATTTGACAGAATAGAGCAATAATAGTATTTCCAAGAAATTCCATCATATAGATTGGCTTTTTGGTGAAGAGCCGGAATGAAGCTGTGAATAATTTATATAATTTGTGTTTTTAAGTCATCCTCCAATTTTTAGTACTAGTTCCAACTTCCAAGCATATTCAAACTCAAAGAATTGTTGGTCTCTCCAGCAAGAATGACTATTTAGACTAGATAAAAAATTGGAATGCATTAAGACCTAAAAAGCTAATAATAGAACTCCATCACAACATGCTATTTGCAAAACAAATTTGTTTACATTTCATCTATTCATCAACACAAAAAATCAGTTACTACATGAAAATACAACTTGTACAGCAATTCGATTATACAATGGAAGGCAAAAGACGAATCTCCTGAATGATGCCATGGCCAAGACAAGTCCATTCGAAACTTCAATTTGTTTTTATTTTTCCATTACACAAGATGAATCTCCTGAATGAATTAACCAATTTAAAGAATAGCTTGGTGCATTTCTCAACATGACGAATCTCCCTCAAGACTGCACAACATACAAATAAATTATCTTAACATCACTTCAAAGTTTCTAACAAATATTTTCACAAACACCTTCAGTGCATTTCACAATTCAAACCACATTAGAAATATAGGGAATGAGGAAAAAACTGATCCATTGTGACAAATTTCCAACTGAGAAATTAGTATCAAGCTAAGAATCATAGCTCTATTTCAGTAAAAGAAGCTAAAAGGAGTAAGAGTTACCATGGCTTTTGAGTGGAGTTGTGGTGTACCTTTGTGTTAGAACCCTTTTCCCTCTCCCCTGTGTATGTGTGTGTGTTTGTTTCTCAAAAAAAAAAAAAAAAATTTACGGGGGCCAATAGGTAAATTTTTTAAGATGCACAAAATCCGCTTGGGTAAAATTGCTTTGACTTTCACCTTAAAGATAGCATATATGAGACAAAATAACATTAAAATATATAAACTTAATGGTTTTTTTATTAAAACCAAAGATTTAAAGAAAAATGCTGCTTATTATTACTCGTGAGTATAAAAGCAATTTTAGTGTTGAGTTTAAATTTTAGTATTGAGTTGAAATTAAAATTAGTAATAACTTACTAGTCAATAATTTTAGGACAAAGTTTGACTATAAACTTAGTTGTAATCTAAAACTACAACTCCCACTAAAAAAATTAATATAATTACATATTTTAAAAATCTAACCATTGAATTACATGTTCTTTTTGTTCTTAACACACATGTCAAATTTCATGCCAATCAAATATTATTTACTATTCGATCTATAAATAACTTATTTTTTATGCATAATTTTGGTTTATAAAAACTAGAAATTTAAATATTTGATTGATGACATAATTATTGATCTTTAATCTTATGAAAATTTTGCAAGCATGGAAATATAAAATATATATATAATTCAATGATGGATTTGTCAAAATTCACATCCAATAAAAAATATATTAAGTAGAGCTGTAGTCTTAGGCCACAACCAAGTTTGTTGCTAATTTTTTTAAAAAAATTTAAATACCTTTAGGTTAATAAGAAAGCTAACCAATATCTTTAGGACAAAATTTGGCAACAAACTTAGTTAATAGCCTAAAGTTACAACTCTATTCAATATTTTTTTATTGAATGTGAAAAATCCACCATTAATTGGATTCTATTTTCTTCTTATATCCTTCATACTTGTAAAATTTCTAGAAGATCAAAGATCAATAACTATGTCATCAATCAAATGTTTAAATTTCAAGGTTTTATAGTTAAAATTATTCATAAAAAATATGTTTATAAATTAAATAGTAAATAACGTTCGATTGACATAAAATTTGACATGTGTGTTAAAATTATAAAGAACATACAATCCAATGGTTAGATTTTCCAAAATATGTAATTATGTTTAATTTTTTTATTGGGAGTTATAGCCTTAGACTATAACTAAAGCTTTTTTTTTTTTTTTTTTAAGAATCAAGTTACAACTAAGTTGGATTCTAAAAAGAAAAAAAAAAAAGTCACAACTATCTTTGTAACCAAACTATATTCTATGTTTATTATGTGATGAACGGTAATATACCATCTTGACCTATGTATTTCTTTAGATATGAGATTATCATTTTTTTTTATTGGGAGTTGTAACCTTAGGTTAAAACCAAGTATGTATGTGTGTGTGTGTGTGTGTGTATATATATATATATATAATCAATTTACAACTAAGTTTCTTTCTCAAAAAAAAAGAAAAAAGAAAAAAAGTTACAACTAAGTTTCTTCTCCAAAAAAAAGTTATAACTAAGTTTGTAACTAAACTTTGTTCTATGTTTATTAAGTGATGAACAGTGATATATCATCCTAACCTATGTATCTCTTTAGACATGAGATTTTTATATAATTTGTAAAAATGTTATAAAATAGTCTGTAACCTATGTATCAACAGTTTGTATCATTTACCATCCTAACCTATGTATTAACAGTTTGTAAAAATGTTATAAAATAATTTGTGACTGTAACATTACTGTTGAACTTAATAATTCTTTCATGATGAATATTTTAAAATTAAATTAGCCTTATTAATCCGTATGGAAAGATAGCCAAACAACCAAAACTTTCCTCATGGTTTCCAATTGTATTCTTGCTACCTAATTTTACCAACTTTGGCAACCTGCCAAAATTGGCGCAAAAGTTTGATATAAATAGTTTTTGCCATATTGTCAACTTTTCAACATTGAAACCAAGAAAGAAAATTATATGCTCCTTTCCAAACATATCTTCATACCATTCTCTGCTAAAATTATAAATAACCACAGCAAATCCAAACCCAGATTAAAATTGTATTCCACATCAATGACCATCTCTTCTTTTCGGGTAATTATAAATGCGTATTCTTCCCTTTCACATAACTGTGGGTCCCACTATTAAATTTATGGTGAGACCCACAATTCATGTGAGAGGAGAGAATATACATTTATATTACTCCCGGAGTATTCAATAATTTTCCCTTCTTTTCTTATAGTCATTTTGCACCAAAACACATAGGGTCCATGAGAAAAATGCTTTTAGGGGTTAACCATTAATGCAATAATTTTGCTAAAGAGTTTTAGGGTGTGTTTGGATACCTCTTATTTTGCTGAAACTGAAAACTTATTACTGAAAGTACCGTAGATAAAGGTAAAAGTTAATTGAAATAATATAGTGAGACCTATAAATAGTACTGAAAAATGCAGTGGACCCATGAATAGTACCAAAAAATGCATGAACAGTATGTGAGACCCACCATTTTTTAGCAAAATGCAAAAAATTTTCATCCCAACGCAATCCAGACGCACGCTTAATGGGTCTTTAAATTTGAAATAAACTGATTCTTTGAAAAAAAACAAAAAAAAAAAAACAAAAAAAATCTGAAAACAGCTGTACCGCTAAAGTTAAAATTTGAAATATAGATATTTAATGCACTATTTATGTAAATATGGATATTTAACGCACTATTTAATGTAAATATAGATATTTAATGCACTATTTAATGTATATATAGATTTTTAATGCACTATTTAATGTAATTTTTCAAGCACTTAAATGCTAAAGAGCTTTTCAATTATCCAAACCCTATATTGGAATTGGAAAACTCTACTATAAAAACTCTACAATTGAGACCTTGTTTGGTACCAAATTTTAAATACATGTTTTCAGTTTTTAAACATTACACGTATTTTTACACACTTTTTCACCAAACGTTTTTTCAAAAAAACTAAAAACTGTTGTTTAAACACATTTACCAAACGGACCCTGAAAATCTACCACTAGTATACACAACACTGGAAACGATGAATAGTCCTTTTCTACCACTTAATAAGGCAGATTGAAAACATGGATCCTTGAATAGTAGCACAATTTTTAATTATTTAGTATGACAATTATGTAATGCTTAATTTGAAGGAGACTAAACCACTTGTTCATATCAATTATTAAGCCTTTGAAGTAACAGTATTTTTGCCACTTGTTCATATCAATTTATTTCAGTATCTAATTAAAAATCACATTTTTGGGGACACCATTCCACTGAAATAATTTTTTTTTTTAAAAGAAGGGGTAAGTGACTAAGCGCGTTGTGTTAATATAACTTTTTTTTAGTCAAGTTTACTGTGTGTCTTTGTATTTGAACTATGTTTCCTCTCTCTTGTATGTTCGTTTCTCAATGAAAAAAAGAAAAGAATACGTAGAACTATCACTCTAAACTTATCTTTTCTTATGTTTGGGTTTCTAGAATGCTAGCAAAAAGTATTGTACTGCACAATCAATGCTAAACCTGCAATCCCATTATTAGGGTTGGCAAAATTAGACACGATCCGCGAACCCGACATGACACGACACGAAATTAGCAGGTTATGGGTTGAGGCTTAATGAGTTCGTGTCATATTCGGGTTGACACGACGGACCCGTTTGATAACGGATTGGGTTAGGGTTCAACTTATGGAACTCGTTTGACCCGTCTAACCCGTTTAATTAAATGAAAATTTACCAATATACCCTTCAAACCCTAGGTATATAAACTTATTAGTTGTTGTGGTTTATTTTCTTTGACATATTGTAATTGATTATTTATGATATTGAGACATGCTTTAGTTTTGAATGATTATTTGTGATACAGTTACTCATTAGTTCTGAATTTTATATTTAAAATATTTATTTGCTTGTTTTTTCATAAATGTTTTTCTTCATTTTGATAAAATCAGATAAACAGGTCGACACGACTGACCCGTTTAATAAATAGGTAGTGTTAGGGTTGAGGAATCTTGACCCGTTTAATAAACATGTCGGGTTAGTGTTGACTCATATAGTCGGATACTCATGAGTTGACACGACACGAACCCGACACGCGAACACGAATTGCCACCCCTACCCATTATTAATAATTTTTTTGGTAGAGGCCATTAATAATACACTATATCATTTATCTCAAAAAAAAATACACTATATCATGTATAATATTGTTCAAAGTTCATATGAAATCATTTCTTTTAACCATTGCGTACGTTGTGGCCGATTTGGCCACACAATCCAAACAATTAGGACCTTAGCACATTTGTTCCTTTAATATATGGTTCAGATCTCAAAATCCAAATTCATTCCCTAAAAGCTCACATGACCATATGTTGTAATATAATTATCAACATGCTCATCAATATGTTACGCATGAAAACATATATTAGAATCTTCACAGCGCATATTCTGGTTTTGATGTTCTCCAAGATAGGCAAAATCTGCCATATTCTTTTTCTTTCAGTATCTAATTCTTAATCACATTTTTTTGGGACACCCATTCACATGGAAATTGTAAAGTTGCATTCTTCTACTGCAAAAGATACTCCCAGATCAAAGTTTGTGTGGTTCAAAGTTCAAACAGTTGTCAAAAAGATGAGAAATTATGAGTATGATTTGGTTAATAAAAATTAGTTGGATTTGATGTGGTCGATAATTAAAGCTGGTTGAACTGACATCCCTTTCATTTTCATACTCATATTACTTTCATGCTTATTTGAAATGATGTATCCTTTGCAGTTTTTAGAGCAGTCACGTTTGATATCAAAAAAAAAAGAAAAAAGAAAAAAAAAAGAGCAGTCACGTTTAAGTTGAAGTTCCTGCAAACACAATATAGTAGACTTGTTAAAGTAACACAAAAATTTTCCTTGTGAGACAACTCACTCATGTGGCGAGTTGTGAATAGTTGAAGAATGTCTTTACATAAATCCACTATCACCCCTTTACCATTTACAACTCGCCACGTAAGCAAGTTATGGCATAAGGACTTTATGTGGCACTAGCATAGCTCAAAATTTTTACACATTTTTTTGTAACCATTGAAATGACATGTTTTGATTAATATACAATAATTATAATGATAAAAGTGGGATTACGTGAAAGTCATGTAATTACAAATTAAAGGTAAAGATTTTTGGTCTGAAAGTCAATGATAAGCTAATAATATTGCTTTCTCAAAAAAAAAGAAAACTAATAATATTGCACTACTTTAATTACTTCAACAAAACAAACTCTTAAGACAATTATGAAAAGGTAAAAATCCTTCAATAATCTACGCATCTTTACAACTCTTCATGGAGACAAACCAAACAAAGAGAAATTTCACGTCTTATTATATGCACAAACAAAACAACTTCCCTATTAATTTATACACATATGTATAAAATGGGTAGCTTTAATGGCCCACGTTTTGCATCATCCATGCTAAGTGCACGTTCAAATAGTGTAACATCTAGTAGAAAGTAGAAACTGGCTTCTTAATTTAGCAAATTAGCCAAAGCTCTCCCTCCAAAGCATAGCATCTTTATCTTTTTATATAATTGGCCTTGGAAACATTGTTGATGGACAACACAAAGATCAAAATCAAACGTGTTCAAATTGCATTCACAAAGCATTAAAGGAAAGAGGTTCCAAGACCCAAAAATAATCATAAACAAGGGTAGGAGGAAGTTACCATCTTGAAGTAAAAGCTAGCTTCTTAGTGTCTCCTTGCATATTTTGGCTTGATGTGCACACATAAATGTTTTGGTTTGGTACACGTTCTTGTATTCCAAGAAAAGCCAGTCATGAATTTCGCACCAGATAGATAAAGAGAAGGCTATATAGGTCCTCAATTGTATTATATTACAGCTTCAAAATTAGCCTTCCAAGCAAGCAAAAATAATTAGATCCAGTTTCCCACATGCCCATGGGCTGCAACATTATTGCTTGATTTTCCTTGTATGGACAATGTACACAAACATGTGCTACCTGTGACAAGTCCTTTCAAACTCATTCATCTTGAATCCTTGATATCAAACAACAAACATAGCAGTCCCACTACCTGGCTATCTAGCCAGCCAGTGTAAATTGAAAACTGTGATTCAGTCAATTAATAAGTCTGCTGGTATAGAAGTTGGCTGTTAATCGTTTTTGCACATATGTATATAGAGGTGGTGACCTGGTAAACCTGTTTAAAGAATGCTTCTTTTATGAAAAGTGCATTAAATTTCTCTTTCTTCCTACTAAGGATTATTGCAGTAAAATGCTATACAGCAATGTTTGCCTATTGTAGAATCCTTAAGGACCATTGCTTAGTGACAACAGGGATAGGATAATTTGGAGCTTTCCACTCAGAGTCAAGAGATAAATTAAGCCAGAATAATGCTTTAAAAGAGGCTTCATTGAAAGCTGTTCTATTCTAACTTTTTGGGTCTGAATTGGGAACTCCGTTATGCACAACTATGAAGAAAGTTTCATATATGAAAAAACAATTGGATATAATTTTTCTCCACAACTTAGAAACAAGTTCCTCTAATCTACTAAGCAACGACCTAAATGATCATTTACTACTTTTAACCACATGATAGTGTTAATAGTATGTCGTGTAAGTATGTAACTTAGTTGGATGACTTAATTAGCTATGTAATTAAAATACTTGTGAAAAGTCTTATGAACCTTCACATTATCATTTACTACTTTAATCACTTGACAGTATTATTAGTATGTCGTGTATGTAACTTAGTTGGATGACTTAATTAGTCATGTAATTAAAATAATTGTGAAAAGTCTTATGAACCTTCACATGATGTGTTGCAATTTTAAAGGATATTTTTTAAACCGGTTTGAAAGAAAAGTTTGTCCAAAACAAATGTTAGTCTTAATAATAGAGTTGTGCTTGTACACGTTTGATGAGTAAAGCAATTGAATTCCTTGAAGCATGAAATAATTGATGTGAATGGCCTTCTTATATATGTAATTTGACAATTCTTCTTACTGTCTATCACGCATAAGATTATTTACCAAATGTAGAACTTGATTGCTACTAGTAGAGACCACAAAGTGTTGTTGAACATAAAGGATGAGCTCAAAATGTGCCACATTTCCATACCTATGCTAAGTAAAACCTTCTTATATATGGAATTTGACAATTCCTTTCTTTGCTTGCTACATGTGAGATTTTGCATCAAATGTAGAGATGGATTGCTACTTGCAGAGACTACAACGTGTTGTGGTACAAAAAGATTAGCTTGGAAGGTGCCACATTTTCATACTTAAGTAAAACCTTCTTATATATGAAATTTGACAATTCCTCCCTTCCTTGCATGCCACACATAAGACTCAGCATCAAATGTAGAACTTGATTGCTACTAGCAAAGACTACATGCTGTGGAGCATAAAAGATGAGCTAAAAAGGTGCCACGTTTCCAAATCTAAGCTAAGTAAACCCTTCTTTATATATGAAATTTGACAGTTCTTTTCTTTGCCTACCACATGTAAGATTCTACACCAAATGTAAAACTTGATTGCTACTAACAGAGACTACCTCTAAGATGTGAAACATAGAAGATGAGCTCAAAAGGTGCCACGTTTCTAGACCTAAGCTAAGTAAGACCCTATGCTTTAGGACTTGGGGAAATAGGTCCTACTATTTGAGAAGCACATAACGAATATTGCTCCAATGATAAAGAAAAGACCAATAACAAATGACAATGGGCTCTAGACATTGCCGACAGTCCTCGAACAATAGGATATAAAATGCAATTATTGCACGAGTCCATAATAAAGTCCCCTCATTCATATAGACCTAATGTTCCGAGAAAGGTTTATGTTTTGTGTCCTGTGCTCACAAGGATGCAACCTGAGGTGTCATGTCAACTTATGGAGATGCATTGCATTCCTAGGTTCTGTCATCTCCACAATGCCACAGGATGTCAGCCCTAACCAGTTTTTCTTGTATTGGACATATTATGGATAAAGCTCAAGATTGATCAAGAAGTTCTTGATGCAACCTATGCAACTCTGTAAAGTTTCACTCTTTTTTCTTTTTCTATTTATTTTTTTTTGTACAACTATACTTTTATGCAGCTTAATTTATTCAATCAATGAAAATAAACTATCCCAATCCAGCTTAATTTACTCAGTTTATTTTTTAAACAAAATAAACCAATGAAAATAAACTATCCCAATCAAGCATGTGTTTGGCCTGAAGATGCCCCTAACCTCCATATTACTTTGTACTGGAGATACTACTACATTTTAAGAAAAATGCCGTCTCCTTTCAATTTACTATCTTTCCCGGCACCTTTCCCTCTCTTCTACTCGTCCTTCATCTTCTTCAGTTCTGTTCTAAACATAAATGAAGGTAACCTCTCTTCCACTCTTCCCTTCATCTTCTTCTGCTCCGTTCTAGACATAAATAAAGTTACCTTCGGCTAAGAATTGCCAGCAGCTAGATGTAATGATTTACCAATACTAAAAAAGTACTACTATTTTGGAGGTTGGAAATGGTACTCAGGTCAGGAATTCAAATCAAATAACCTACCTTCAATCACATCCATTATGTCCCACAGATTTCAGAGCAAGAAAATAAATACTACATGTATCCATTTACATACAGTTACTGATTTATACAGGCCTGTCTATGCATGCATGCACTCATTCAACCATGTGATGTACATATAAACCTTCTGGTCCTAGAAAGATCCTAGTATCATCAACCTCACTCCAAACCGATGAATGAGTGTTAGATTTGACCTTAAATTGTAATGGGGGAAAGGATTTGACTGGCCAATAGCAAGTACTGCAATAGGGTTTTCTGGAGTTTTGAGTAAACTCTAAACCCATGAATAATGGGAGAGTACAAGATTTTAGGGTGGGGGAATTAGATTTCAAAACAAGTAACAGATTCAAAAGTAACCAAGTCACCACCCAACTGTCTAGGAATTGAGAAATATACTAGCAACCAAATTTCTGCAGCCTTCAGCCGAAAGAACCAAATGTACATGCAATCCAGGATTTCGGTATTGAGCTGTATAAAGAAAAGGAAACTTTTTTTTCATGGGAAATAATCACCTCCCTTATAAACTCAATACATTTGATAATACTATCTAGCCAAGAAACCACTGAGAATAGTTTTGACTACTACATCCAATACATTCCTAGCAGAAAATGAAAAGAATTAAACCGGGGGGGGGGGGGGGGGGTGGAAGAGAGAGAGAGATAGAGTATCCATTACCCTTCTACAAAAATATATATATATATATATATATATATATATATAAGATGAATTATTATGTTAGAAGTATAGACATGCAAACCAGATCTTAAGAATTCAACAAATCATCACTCAAGTGCTACCAGGAGCATCACTAACAGCAGATTTGCGGTTCAGGTAACGAATAACAGCATCTTCAACCCTGAAGATTTCACCAAAAACATAAATAGAAATTCAGAAGACTGTTATATAATGCTTTTCATGGAAGAAATATAAAAAAGGGAAGATATCAGGTGGAGACACAAAAAATTACTTATCATTATTTAACCTTATTTCTTTGTGGCTATATCATAAGTCAAAGCAGATTTGATTTGTTTTTGTAGGTGAACTAACACAAGAACATTATCATTTGTTGATTTCATATTTAGGATGGATAAGTAAACATGGAAAACCAAAGGCGTGGAGACCATAAACTGATGAATATCAAGCACTGTGACCAGTTGGCACCTTTTACCTATGAACTATCAACTAGAACTACACAAGTTACAGGCACTGCAAACAACACTACAACTTTTTTTAAACGGCAATCGAAATGATTCTTTTCAGCACAACCATCGTACTACAATAGAGTAGGCAAAAAAATTATTTTGATAAGTATTTACAACTTCTGTTAAAAAAGACACAGGGCTTGATATTCATAGGGACCTCTCATTCAATGTTTTATCTTGTTGAAATTAACACACTTTCTAGCGTCTTTTTTTGATTTTCTTTCGATATAAACAAGATAATAAGGAAAATACTCAAAGATAAAATTGAATAATATGTAAATCTTTAAGTTTATAGTCCAATAATTAATTCTAGTAATCTACTAGTGTAATAATTCAAAAGAAGGAAAAATATAAAGCATGTATACATATTAACATGAAATAAAGTTAAATCAACTATAAAATATAAGTTTTATTTTAGAATAGGTTTTTGTTGAAAGCTTATTTGCTAAAAATTGGCACTTATAAAGGTTAAGACCTTTAAAAAATTGTACATAAACAAGTAAGCTAAAAAGCTAATCCAAACTCATATAATATATACTGTTTTAAGAATAAACATGTTTGATAGAGAAAAAAAAGAGTAAATTTAATTGTAGTAGATTTGATATAACTTTAGTGAATAATGTCATTAATATTTTATATATAACATAGAAAATTTAATATAACATTAGTGTACAAACATACATATTGAAAATGAATTAATAAAAAATTGAGTTTAAAATTTTATAATAAAGACTTGGTTAATGGGCCACATTAGGTTAGGTAGAGTAGAAGTTCGACCTAATCGAGTTAGAAAAAAATTTGGAAAGTAAGAGTCAAAATTTTATCAAAACAAAGCCAGGTTACCATCAGGCAACATGAAACAAGAACTAAAGCTTTCCTATTATTTGAACAGATCTCACCGTCTCAACTGACTCCGCATAAGCCCCATTGTGTTTTACATATGTTTTTTTTTATATAAAAAAAATCAAGTATTCCTAATAGTAATCAAAACAAACTTTTTCATGCACTAATGATGGTTGCAACACAATAGTAAAATAATAAAAGTGAGCTTCAAATAAGTACTTATTCAAACTATTTGGCAATTATAAGTGTTGCAAAGCTGAAGTAACGCTGCTTGATTCGCTGGATCAAGATATTGACTGATGATTTCGGGGTATCTCCCAGGAAATCGAGAGGAAAGCCCAGCCAATGATGCAACCAAAACCTCCTTTGGATCCTTTATATCTTTCAGAGGATCCTCCTCTTTCTTCGCAGCATTGTATAGACGGACAAGGGTAGGAGTATAACCCACATTTTCTGCAATATCTGCTATTTCTTGTTCCTCCTCAACCCTATCCTGCTCTGGCCATGAAAGGAGAGTAACAATGCTATCCAGCATTTTCCCCCACAATTCAACATTTGCAGGATCTAAAACAGCTGGAGCTTCACCTAAAAAGTTTATTATTCTCGTTGAAGCAACTGCAACTAACTTAAGCTCAATGGCTCCAGTGATCAGTTTAAGATTAGGTACCCAAAGCTGCTTCACAACCAGGGAAAATATGTTGGCCTGAACAGAATTCATTGAATCTACAAGCTTCATAGAATCATGTTTGACTACAAAGAGTGAAATAAGTAGCAAAAAAGACTTCACAAACTTTTCTGCTCGAAAATTTTGCAGCTGCACAAAAAGTATAGCCCAAATAGTACAAAGGTAGGATTTAAATTCATCGTATTCAAGACTCTCAATAACGGTGATGAGCACATAGAAGCCCTGCTCAGCTGTAGTAGGCGATGAGATAAGCTTTTCAAATATTTCAAGCACCTTGACAAGCCTCCCCTCTTGCTTAAGCTCATGGGGTACCTTCGGAAGGAAGGCCTGAAGCAGACGCACAAGAGCTGGGATATTTGAAGCTTTTTTCCATGACTCAGGTGATAGTAGAACTTCAAAAATCTGCATATAGCATGGAGGAATCGGTGGTCTATTCAATTCAACGAGCTGGGCCTGCAGCTGAAACGCGTAAGGAAAGAATTCAGCCACATCATTGGCCAAAATCAGCTGGAGGGAAGGGAAGAGGCCTGCTTCAAAAGCTGATATACAAGAGGGGTCCCTCTCACACGTCCGCTTGACAAGAATGGCCACAGTCTCGAACAGATAGTGATTGAAAACTGAATTCTTTGGGTTTTTGCAAACTTCCATGAAAATAGAGGTCAGTTCAGATATGCAAGTTCCAACAACTTCAGAAGATAATTCTACTACCCAAGAACCCCCATAATACACTTCATTATATATTGATTCTCCTCGGACTCTGGAAATTTGAACGCATTAAAGAGGTTGGTCAACAGCTCAACAAAAAACGGAGCAATGTCGTTTGCAGTATACCTAGCTTTTCCCCAATCATCCTTCACCACCAACAGTTTCTCAATGCAATATGCAGCATAAGAATGAACTACATTCGATTCTGCAACAAGGAACTGAACCAAAAGTTGGAAAATTGACATTCTTTGATATTTGATTCCACGAATGAGCTATATTTGTTTCTGCGACAATGGACCGATCCAGATCTCGGAAAATCTGAATAATAGCTTCCTTTGATATTTGATTCCTGAACATTGTAAAAAATTTCAGTGCACCAGCTTTAAGCATCGGAAACCCATTTACATCCTGACTCGTCAACTCCGGCAGAATAACTGAAGCAAAAAACCTCTAAACATCAATAAGATCTGTCAATACTGAACTACCCCCAGCCTTCTCAGTAGCAAGGGAGACAACTAAGTATACGGCACAGTCCTTATCCTGCCAATTTGTAACAGGGTTTGCAGCAAACGAAGTTAACAAATGCCGAACCTGTGCAGAGACTATCTCAGTGACATGTTGTTTATAGTTGGTTGCAATCCCTTTAAGAATCTCACACGCCATTCTCCTCCTATTATCAAGATCACTACTGTTAATATCCCTCCGAATAAACTCAAAATAATTCATTTCAAAGAGTTCTTCGTCCTCCTCCCTCAACATCACATTCGGTACCACAATACTTTGACAAATCTGCGGTATCACTCCCTCAGACGCAAACAAGGCATGGTGCACACTCGTGCTCACCGTGGTAAAAAACTTAATCGCAGCCACGGCCAATTGATCACGACTCGAAGATTGAGTCACAGTCCCCAATAAACTCCAAACCGCGAGCATGAAATCATTCAAGTATACATAAAACTCCACTTCTTGCACATAAAGATTAATGTTCTCACACACAGCAGCCCTAAGCTCATCGACGATGGCTAGCCCATCAGCCCCGCTATTCTCAAGCACAGGATAATTACCAATTAGGTATTTCCTAAACTCGGTCATCCACTTTTTCATATGGTCCTCGAAAAATTCGGGCAATTCTTGAAAATTCAGGGAATAAAATATCCTACAACACAACCTCTGACACTCAAAAAGCGGCTTAATCACCGCCGCAGGACTGACCGTGGAGGCGGAATCAATTAAAGCCGCGGTTTTAAGAAAGATTTCTAACAAAGGCGAAGCGAAATTTTCCAAACAGTATTTAAAATCAAGCAAAAGATCAATTCTTTTATACTGATAGTGAAATTTCTTAAAGAGAGAGTTTGCAATAGCAAGAATACCGTTAATGGCGGCGTAATCAGAGGCTTGCGACACCTTGTGGAGCTCGACGATGAGCTCCGGGAGCAATGTGGGCCAAGATTTGGGAAAATTGTGCATGCCAATGAGAGCTAGGGCTTCGCTGAGCCGGGATTGGATTTTGGGTGTGGAGGAGAGCATAAGGCGAACGATTAGGGATTTGATTTCTGCCTTTTCGAAGTCGGGGATGAGGGGGTTGGATTCGTCGGGAGAGGCTGGGGCCCATCGAGCGCGAAGGTGGTTTTTGAAGTTGACGGAGGTGGCTTGGCGAATCTGCTCGTCGACGGAGGGCTTGGAGACGAGGCGGAGGACGGCGAGGCCGTAGTTGGGAGTGTCTGCGGCCTTGGAGAGTGAGGACTCGGCGAGGCGGCGGAGCTTAGGAGCTGGGGAGAGTGTGTGGAGGAAGCATTGGGAGAGGAACTGTAGGGTTTTGGAGTTCCACTCCATAATAATTGAATTTGATTTTCAGATTTCAGAGGTTTTGACTTTTGAGTGCTTTTTAGTTATTGATATTAGGGTTTTTGATGGTTTGTAGAGAAGATTTTTGAAATGAAAAGAGGGAAACCTTGTCTGATCAAAACCTTATGGACCCATCTCTCTTTATTGGGCTTTCAAAGGCCCATAATAATATGTTGTCATGGACAGCATACTATAACGAAGGAGAAAAATCAGGCCCAGGTGATTCATCTGTGCGAGCTTCTATAGAGAACCACAACAATCATCCAACAGTAATACCTTTACGTGGTAAAAGGAAGTTTGATGAAGAGAAAAATATTTTTAACGGAAGGGCCTTTAAATTGACCAAGGTGGGCTCTGGTCTCTTAAAGGTGTAGTCTCAGCCTAATCTGCCCCACCAACCAATTATAAAAGACAGGATGGACAAAAAGAAAAGACTCAAGGAACTAGCCAGAGAGCAATCAGTCTTTGCTTCCAATTCCCCACTGCAAGAGTTAACATATATTGAATCTGTGAGCTTAAATATCAACGAATCCCTTACATCCAAAATGGCTGAGGAGGCGGGCCAACACATGCCCCCAACTCAGCCATGATTACTTTATCATGGAATTGCCATGGCTTGGCTCGGGCTACGACAAAAAGAACCCTCAGAGCCTTAATAAGGGATACTGGCCCAGATATTATTTTCTTATCAGAAATAAAAATTCCCAACAGTAAAATTAGTGATTTGTTGATGTTATTGGGCTTCTATAATATAGAATGTGTTGATCCGAGAGGGAAAAAAGGAGGACTAGTAGTTGGATGGAAGATTGGAGTGGATATAGAAATTACTTTCAAATCTAGTAATATAATTAATGGATTAATTTTTCTGATCCAATGAATGAGCCTTGGCTGATTTCTTTTGTGTATGGTCCTCCAAATCATAGTAACAGAGGCCTTTTTTGGGAAGCTATTGAAAAAGTGGGGATGCTTTCAGTGAGGGTTGACTGTGCATTGGTGATTTCAACCATGTATTTTCCTAGGCTGACAAAAGAGGCAGTAAACCAGTGTCAAATTCTTCTAGAGATGGCCCGAATGAGGTGATAAACAAGAAAGGGCTCATTGATCTCCAATTTTCAAGTAACCCTTATACGTGGTCTAATAAAAGGGAAGGTTTTGCAAATATCAAAGAAAGATTGGATAGAGCTTTTGCAAACGAAAGATGGAGGCTAATCTTTCCAAGAGCTGCAATTCATAATTTACCTTCCTCAACTTCAAATCACTCTCCCATTGTTTTATTCACGAAGGGTGAACAAAGATATGCCAAAAAGCCATTTAAGTTTGAAGAGGCCTGGACAAGAGATGAGACAAGCTATCTAACTCCAAGCTTTTTTTATGAGGATATAGAGATGAGGCATTTGGATGACAAGGATTAAAGCTAGACTGGAAGGAATCAAAACAAGCCCGAAAAAGGTGGCATGGTAGGTGAATAAATCATATGAAGAGCACAAGAATGTGTGGAAAAATCAATCAACAAAACCTCCAAAAGACTCATCCTGGACTCCCCCACCTTTAAATTGGATAAAATTGAATTTTGATGCAGCAATTAGGGAAGATAAATCTTCAGTGGCAGTGGTGGCAAGAGATCAAAGAGGAAATTTACTTGCAGCATGGACAAAGCAGTTGGATCAGACAGAGCCTTTGTTAGGAGAAGCCAAAGCAACTTCATTAGCTATCAAAAAGGTAGCTGATGAAGGATTCAAGAGAATTATCCTTGAAGGAGATGCCCTGAATGTCATTGAGCCATTGAAGAACAAAGAAGTTGTCTCTCACTAGAGAATTAAAGCAGTTCTAGAGGATATTTTGTTTCTAGTCAAATCTTTTGATAATGTATCATTTTCTTTTATATATAGAGACGGCAATGTTACCGCCCACCTTCTAGTCCAATGGGCTACTCTTTTGAATTGAAGTGGGCCAGTTCCCATCTCTAACTTGTCACCAATGTTAGCTAAGGCTTTAGATAGAGATGGTCACAGGTCCTCTCTGGATTGTATAGCTTTTGGTTCTTATAAATAAAGTATTTATTTAGCAAAAAAAAAGAAAAAAAGAAGAAGAAAGATATGTCCCATAAAAAAAAGGAACATATAATATAGTTGATGATGCCGAAAAAGTCACCAGTGAGTCACACGATACTCGCACACTCGAAATAATACCTGCACAATAAAAAGGGAAGACCTAACAGAGAGCATCGGTGTGGTGCCGGCCAAATACCCTCTGAAGGTCAAGTTAGAACTTCTCACAACTCTAGAGTGCTAGAGATGGGTAAATTATGCGTACCTTGGTTTGTAAGGGTATTGGGGCTTTTATAGTAGTAGAAGGTTGACTTCTCTTCCTTGGTTTAGAAGTCTTTTCCTTATAGGAGTCCTTTTGAGTAGTGCCAAACATGGAGGGCAAGACATTTCCTTTAATATACAATCTTGGGCAGCAAGCTAACCCATATTAGGGTCGTCAGCTTATCCCACTATCTTTAGCTTTATTGGCGTCAACTTATTCATAGAGGAGTGCTTCACAAACTCCCTACAAATCCTCCTAACAGATCTCCGTTCGTTGACGTCTTTCAGCGGAAGCTGACGGCTTTATATAACCGTCAGCTTATTGCCTTATATGAATAAGAACCATTTTTTATCCTCATCAATAGTAAACGTAAAGGAAAAGAGAGAAAGAAAAGTAAACGTTGAGGGTTTAATTTGTATTGAATCAAAAAATTAAGCTTATATTAATTTTTGAACAAAGAGGGATGGGAGTGGAGAGAGGGAAACCATAAATCACAATTCAATAAATTTTTTTGGAAATAAAAATCCAGTAAAAATTTATCATTTATCTTAGTTATATATGCCGGGTTAATTATATACTTGAAGGGAAATATAACAAAATAGTAAATACAATGGAAATAATTTATAATTTTTGTTAGAAAAACTGTGACAGATGCAATTATGATCTATCTATTGTCCTTATACCCTAATTTGTATTGATTATATAGACTCTATAAAATCTTTGCCAATCTGAGATGTAAAACTAAATATTCATAGATTTGCAGGAGGTCTTCTTTATTTTTATTTTTTAAAAACATGTATATTAATTTTGATATGTGGACCGGTTTGGTTGTTGTCTAGTTGACCAGTTCAATTTAAAACTAATCATGCATGGGTAATGAGTCCAAATTATAATATTTATAAAAAAATTTGTACATATTTTATTGATCAACTCAACTAACATAAAAGTACACCCAAATAGGATTTTTTTTTTAGGGTGAAAAAGTACACACAAATAGTTGATAGAATTCGAGGTGAAATATATAATAAATGCAATGCTTATAAAGTAAAAAACAAAACTTAGGTATAAAACGAGTGATTGCAATCAAAAATTTAATTTTTCATTATTTTCAAATACACTAATAGTGCATGAATTTGTGGACTAAAAGAGTAAATAGTATTCTGATATGAAATTCAATATGAGCATGGAGAAAACCTATGATTTCACGGTATTCACTGACATATTTCTTTAGTGTAGAATACTAGAATTATTAAGTAGTATGATCAGTTTTACAAAATTAAACCAAGCGTAACTTTAAAACGAACACACTGTAACTTTTGTGAAAGTTACATCATTAAAAACGTTTTTTTATTAGATTGCATGAACTCATTATTTTATAATATAATATTAGATACTAATCAATTAATAAATTCACGCTTTATTTGTAATTTTAATATATATATATATATATCTTAAAATTTAAATATTTTATATATAAGATGATTATTAATTTTTGATCATCTTTAACAAGTATGAAGAAAACAAGAAAAAAAAAAACGTATAATTCAATAATAAATTGGTAAAAATTCACTCAAAAATATTGAGTAATGCAAATTTTCTAATGTACGTACAAGACATATAATTTCAACTCAACTTGTACAATACATAACTTCAACCTAATTCCAACAAGTCATTGATCCTCTCGCATTTATTATTGTACATCATACATAAACCTCACCCATTTCACATTTTAAACATAAACATCAATTAATCTTGCAAACATTGCAAGTTAAACTATGAACCTTATAAGTAAGGAGCGCACATCGACAGGCATGAGATAACAATTACCCGGCCATATATACTTGTGTCTCTTTCTACTCCCTCAACTTTCCCTACCTGTGTCTACCTTATATGGGGTCCATGCCGAATGGAGCTAATTGGAGGAGTCAATACACTATAACACCTATACGAAACCATGGTGAGGCAGAGGGTTGAACTTGTTGTCAATCACCAAACACAGAAAACAAATCAAAATCTTCCACTAAACCTTTGAAAGAGACATGTTAACTTTCTTAACGTCCTTCATCTCGTCCCTTCCAATTCAAACAAAAGCTAAACACCTCTCTCTTCAAAGAGCCACTCATTCATGTATCTTGCTTCTCTTTTTGCCTCTACATGCCCACTATTCAAGATTGGGCTGCTTGGTTGTGGGCGTACATTGTTTACTCTCATAAGCCCATTATTCAAAAATATTGGGCCACTTGGTTGTGGGAGTACATTGTTTACTTTTATTTGACTGCATGGCCAAAAATATAAGTTGCATATAAAGAACAAAAAAGATTAAAAATTGCTAATCACACAACTTTTTCATAACTTCCTAAGTAATATGTTGCGGTTATCTTCACTTTCATATGTGTCCATTATTGACACCATTTTTTTTAGATAATTAGATAATGAGAAAGAGGGAAGGTGAGGTAAGGTTCGAATCACAAACATGAGTTATCACAAAAGATATCATTACCATTAGGCAATTCCTTAAATCCCGATACCATCTTTATTATTCACAAATCACATCAATCCAAGTCAATAATTATAGAAAAAGTTGTGAATTTTTTTTGAAACAATGAACTTATATAGAATAAATAAATAAAAAAGCTAGCCTAGAGTTCATAAGAAAGTGACCTTTCCCTCCCCCACCAATAAGTAAATAACCTCTTCTTAAAAAATTTACATACAAATTTTTAATTTTTTTTAGAAGGAAATTACATGAAATTTAAAGTACTATGTTTGCTAGCACTTTCCTAAGATTTTTTTTTTTTTTTTTTTTTTTTTTTTTTTTTTGAACTTTCCATTAAGGTGAAACTAGAAGAATAAAATTAGGTCACACCACCACCCCCATTGGCCCACATTTGTGTTTTATCTATAAGAGTAACTTCTGCACGGCAACTATGAGGTCCAAAGAAGGGAAGAGTTATAATCAACGTTACATTTGTGGGTTTCAATTAGTTTAATTGGTTTTATAGTTAAATAAGAGATTTTGGGGTTCAATCTCGGTCTACATCCAAAACCAATTGGTGTCTTAGTCTAATGATAAAGAACAACCATCAAGAGCAGACACCATTAGTTAAAACTCAAAATAAATGTCACATTCTCTCTTTACAACCTTCTCCTATAATAGTCCGATGATCCTTTTGTCCATGGAAGAAACACTAACATCAAGGACGGAGCTACATATGCCCCCCCCTCCCCCCCCCCCCAAGTATTTTTAAAAAAAATAATAGTATATTAATAGGTACTAATTTTAACAATTTTGTTCAATAAAATTACACTTTGCCCCATTAACAAATAATTATTTCTATAATCTAATCTTTTATTTTATTATATATTTTTTTATATTAACAATTTTATAGTAATAAAAAATTAATGCCATCAATTTTTTTAAGAGTAATATTATAGTCACAAACTTTTTTACAACATTTTTACAAACTATTGAGGTTGCAAATTTTTATTGGTTTGCACAATTGCATCACTCTTTTACTTATCAATAATCTTTCACCACATTAGCAATTTGTAAAAATTTTGTAGTTTTAGCATTTTCCACCTTTTAAAGACCATAAAATACTAATAGATTAAACCTAAAACAAAATATACAAGCCCAAAAAAATTTGCCCAACAACAAAAATTACCAATAATAAAGCAAAAAAAATTAAGTCCAATTAACTTATTTTACCCAAAACAAACAATTTGACTCTTTAAAAAGTTTTAAACAAAAATCCTTAGTGATAAAGTAATAGAGTCAAAGGCTAGAGTCGTCGCACACAGTGAGTAGCAAAGCCACTCCCTCTAACTTCCAAGTCTTGGCACCATATGAAAGTTGTATGTCATTTACGTTGAATGTTAAATTATATATGGAGGCCTAAAGTGTGCACAAAGGTCAGAAAACGTGTCTCACATGTAGTTTTCTTCGAATTTTCTTATCACCTTCACACTCATTTAGTCATGAAGCATTAGCATAGAAAATTAAAAGGAAAAAAAAGAAACCGAGTAAGGTCATATACTATATATATCTTTGCACTTTTGGCTGCCAACGTGGTTCATGCTTATCTAAATAACATCGTCACAATTAACGACTTGACTTGAAAAACAGCAGAAGAACAATCTTTTATCTGAAAATAAAGTATATTGGATTGGTAATGTAAATTAATTAATGATCGGATTCAGAGAAGAATTCAGGACAAATCCACTCTTTTCCTAGGTCCTAAAATAATGCTATAGACTAAGTCAAACAGAAACAAAGCTCAGCTCTTGGCATTGTTATCAAATATCAAATGCTATCAAATTCAGCCTTTTAAATCGTTGAACCCATACGTTGAAGTCTAGCTACCAAAATAACATTGTCTTGAAAAGTGAAATGTGCTAAAACTAACACCAAGATTGGATAGAATTAGATGAAAAGGCTAATTTGAAGTCTAAACAAGTATTCAATTGAAAGTATATCAAATTTAGAAGGAGTAATTTATAATTTAATCTCTTTTTTTCTTTCCAGTCTTATAAAAGTGAATGCTGAGATTTTTTGTTTCAGTAGATCTACTCAAAATCAAACGATTTGATAGTCTTAAACTAAACTATATTTTTGGTCCTTAAAATATGGCTTAGGTCCACCATGGTTACTAAATTTTATTTTCAACTTTTAACGATGAAGATTAAAATTCAAAATTTTTTAATTTGGAGTAATATAATCCTTTCATCTAAATTGATGATTTGATGAAGTTCAATCTCCGCCTACACCAAAAACTGATTGGTGTCTTGGTCTGATAATAAAGAGATATTATCAGGAGCGGACGCCATAGGTTGAAACTCTCTAAAAAAAAAAAAAATTGATGATTTGATAAATGTTAAGATGAGTTACATTACTAATTTATATGGTGAAAATTGTTCAAAATAAAAATAAATAAATAAAAATTAAAGATTAATCTAGAACCTTTAATGATCTGAGGATCAAAATGCAATCAACTCCATATTTCAGATAATCAAAACTACAATTTAGTTTATTTAGCAATCCAGATCTATAAGCCCACTATTCAAGATTGGACCAATTGGTTGTGGGCATACCGTGTTTACTCTTAGAAGCCCACTATTCAAGATTGGGCCAATTGGCTGTGCTCGTACATTGTTTACTCTTTATAGCCCATTATTCAAGATTGGGCCACTTAGTTTGTGGGCGTATATTGTTTACTTTTATTTGACTGTGTGACCGAAAAAAAATATAAGTTGTATATATATAAAGAACAAAAAAATATTAAAAATAGCTAAGCACACAACTTTTTCATAACTTACTACATGATAAGTTGTGATTAACATCACTTTCATATGTGCTCATCATTAATATAATTTTTATTTTTTTTAGATAAGTAGATAATGAGAAAGAGAGAATGTGAGGTAAGATTCGAATCACAAATATGAGATATCATAAAAGATATCATTACCACTAGAAAATTCCTTAAATTTGACACCATCTTTATTATTCACAAATCACATCAATCCAAGTCAATAATTATAGAAAAAGTTGTGAATTTTTTTGAAACGATGAACTTATATAAAATAAAATAAAAGCCATCCTAGAGTTCATAAGAAAGTGACATTTTCCTACCCACCAATAAGTAAATAACCTCTTCTTAAAAAATTTACATACAAATTTTTAATTTTTGGGAAATGTTAACAAGCACCGTGCGGTGCTTGTCAAGATTTCCCTATATGAGTCTTACTTAAAATAAAGAAAAAAAGTTGTCAAAAAAACTGCAAAAAAAGATTAAAAAAAACTGCTAAAAAAACTATTGTTATTGCCAAAAACTGCCAAAAAGATTGTTGTTAACGGGTACCTTACTGATGGTGCCTGTTAACACAACTCTTAATTTTTTTTTTAAGAAGGAAATTACATGAAATTTAAAGTACTATGTTTGCTAGCACTTTTCTAAGATGGTTTTTTTTTTTTTTTTTTTGAACTTTCCATTAAGATGAAACTAGAAGAATAAAATTAGGTCACACCACCACCCCCATTGGCCCACAATTGTGTTTTATCTATAAGAGTAACTTCTGCACGGCAGCTATGAGGTCCTTCTCTGGATTATTACTTATCCTAAAGTGTGACTGATTTTTTTTTTTTTCTCAAAAAAAACAAAAGTGTACGTGACTGCTTTTGGCAAATCTTATTATTCATGAAGTGAACATACCGACTTCAGGATAGAATGTAGTCGTCATGATTAGGACTTGGAACCAAGAATTGTGAGACTAAAATGAAAACATTGAAAAGAGGGATGGGAGTGGAGGAAGGGAAACCATAAATCACAATTCAATAAATTTTTTTGGAAATAAAAAGCCAGTAAAAATTTATCATTTACCTTGGTTATATATGCCGGGCTATATACTTGAAGGGAAATATAACAAAATAGTAAATACAATGGAAATAATTTATAATTTTTGTTAGAAAAACTGTGACATATGCATTTATGATCTATCTATTGTCCTTATACCCTAATTTGTATTGATTATATAGACGTTATAAAATCTTTGCCAATCTGAGATGTAAAACTAAATATTCATAGATTTGCAGGAGGTTTATTTTATTTTTAGAAAAACATGTATATTGATTTTGATATGTGGACCAGTTTGGTGGTTGTCTAGTTGACCAGTTCAATTTAAAACCAATCATGCATCGATAATGAATCCAAATTATATTTGTAAAAAAAAAAAATATGTACTTATTTTATTGATCAACTCAACTAACATAAAAGTACACCCAAATAGGAATTTTTTTTTTTTGGGTGAAGAAGTACACACAAATAGTTGATAGAATTCGAGGTGAAATATATAGAAGCAATGCTTTTAAAGTAAGAACAAAACTTAGGTGCAAAAAGATCTTGATTGCAATCAAAATTTTAATTTTTCATTATTTTCAAATACACTAATAAAGTGCATGACTTTATGGACTAAAAGAGTAATTAGAATTTTGATATGAAATTCAACATGAGCATGGAGAAAATCTATGATTTCACGGTATTGACTGACATATTTTCTTTAGTGTAGAATACTTGAATTATTAAGTAGTGTGAGTTTTACTAAAATTAAACTAAGCGTAACTTTAACACTAACATGTCTAACACACTATGTAACCTTTTATGAAAGTCACACCATTAAATAAGTTTTTTTTTTTTTTTTTATCAGATTATTATTTTAATATCTTATTATTAGATTGAATGAGTTCATTATTTTATAATCTAATGTTTTTTTTTTTTTTTGAGAAACTTATAATCTAATGTTAGTTATTATTCGATCAATAATTCCACGTTTTATTTGTAATTAATATATATATATATAATATAATATATGAGATGGTTTTTGATTTTTGATCATCTTTAAATTTTACAAGTGTGAAGAGAATAAGGAGAAAGTGTATAATCCAACGATAGATTGGTAAAAATTCACTTAGGGCATGTTTGGTAGATTGTAATAGGCGCTGTAATGTAATAGTTATTCCTATGATTTAGTTATTTTTTAGTTTGGTTATATTTTTATTACAAGAAATAATCATTCTTTATGAATAACTATTCTTCAAAATGAGGAATAATTATTCCTTTTTAATAGGTTGTATTAGTTATTCCTTAGTAAGTGCAATAATTTTAAAACTTAATATATTTCCAAATAAACAAACTTTCCATATACATTTAACAATTATAAAATTAAAAAATCATAAAAAATAACACATATCTCTCTTAAATTTAAAAATAACAATTTTTAAGGAGATATAATTGTATGAGTAAGAAATTTTCTAAAATAAATGTTAAGTTTCATTCTAATGTTATAACTTACAACCAAACTAATGAATATGTTTAGTTAATACATTACAACACATTTTATTCCTAGTAATAAAGATTACAATTCCTGTTGTAATTTTCATTTAGTGTACCAAACATACCCTTAAAAATATTGAGTTATGCAAATTTTCAAATGTACTTACAAGACATAACTTCAACTCAACTCATATAAGTTTCTCACCAAAAAAAAAAAAAAAAAAAAACTCCACTCATATAATATATAACTTCAACCCACCTCGGATAAGTCATTGATTCTCTCACATTTATTATTGTACATCATCCATAAACCTTACCCATTTCACATTTTTAAACATAGACATCAATTAATCTTGTGAACATTGCAAGTTAAACTATAAACGTTATAAGTAAGGAGCACGCATCAACGCAACAGGTGAAGGGACAGACCCAAGGGGGCCCGGGCCCCATGGCCCAAAGAAAAAGAAAAAATTTTGGGTTCCCCCGGACCAAAGAACAAAGAGAAAATTTTTTTATTGGTTATATTTTTTTATTTATTTCTAAAGTTGCACTTCTTTCTTCCAAAAACTTAGACCCCTTCCATTTTAATTAGCCTAACCCAACTAAAAACTATCAAACTTAAAAACTTAACAAAAACAAAACTTTAAAATAAAAAATAAAAAATCCTAATTAGCTCAATATTAGAGTACTAGCATCAGGTATTCTAAATGATAAATATATAGTATTTAGAATACCAAATACCAAGAACACTACTGTACGAGACATTTCAAATGCTATATTAAAGTAGCAAAAGTAAAGTAGTAAAAGTAAGTTTTGATTAGTGAAAATTATTATTATTATTATTATTTTTGCAACAGCTGATGCTCTTAAGAAACAATATTATTTTGTTTTTATTGGTAGATGTTTACATTTTAAATTAAAAAGCAATGATTTTGTGCATTTATCTTAGTTGATATTTTGTTAGTACTATATAGATACCTATTTGAATTTTTATTTTTTTATGTTTCAAATCCCTAGCTTGAAATCCTAAGTCCACTCCCTGAATAGGTGTGAGATAACAATTATCCGCCCATATATACTTGTGTTTCTTTCTACTCCCCTCAACTTTCCCTACCTGTGTCTACCTTATACGGGGTCCATGCCGAATGGAGCTAATTGGAGGAATTAATACACTATAACACCTATACGAAACCATGGTGATGCAGAGGGTTTAACTTGGTGTCAATCACCAAACACAGAAAACAAATCAAAATCCCCCACATAACCTTTGAAAGAGACATGTTAACTTTCTTAACGTCTTCCATTTCGTCCCTTCCAATTCAAACAAAAGCTAAACACCTCTCTCTTCAAAGAGCCACTCATTCATGTATCTTGCTTCTCTTTCTGCCTCTCTTGACCCTCTTTTTTTTTAATCTCCTTCAATGGCTAGAAATTATAGAATACTCTTCCCTACACTCACTGCAACAAGCCCATCCTCAGACTGTGAAGGTTGTGACCTAGTTTGCCCTTTTAACTGTGAATCAGCTTTCCCATACTATAGCTATATCTCACCACCACCTCCACCACCATCTCTCACAGCCTCTCATAGCTCAAAATTCTTAGGCCACCACTTCTCAACCATCCTTATTATCTCCCTTTCTGTCTTAGTCAGCCTTCTTGTTCTTGTTAGTTACTATGTTCTAATAGTAAGGTCTTGTCCAAGTTGGTGTAGCCGAAGAAATAATGGACGTACATCCTCTCAATCAGACGGTACAGATGAAGATTTTCTTGATGAGAATCATGTTGATCATCCTATATGGTTCATCACCACCGTTGGTTTACAACAGTCTATTATAAGCTCGATTGCGGTTTGTAAGTACAAGAAAGATGAGGGTTTGATTGAAGGCACCGAGTGTTCTGTGTGTTTGAATGAGTTTCATGAAGATGAAACGCTTAGACTCTTGCCTAAGTGTAGCCATGCCTTCCATATACGTTGCATTGATACTTGGTTGAGGTCTCATACAAACTGTCCTCTATGCCGTGCCAATATAATTGTGAGCGATACTGTAAGCTTAGACCTTGTTAGTCATCTGGGTTCAGTGGATCAGAATGCTAATAATTTGGACAGAAACCAAGAGACCACTATGATGAACTCTGGGAATGATGATGACATCTCTGAAAACCCAGCTGGAATAACCGATGAAAGCGAATTACTGGAGGTTAATGGTGAAAGAACATCAAAAGAGGCTGTGAATTGTAGTGGGAATAATGATCTTCAGGCACTTGGTGATGATTCAATGGATAATGGTATACAAGTAATAAGGTCTATTTCAGAAGGGAGCTTGGTTATTGAAATTGAAGATGCTGAAAATTCAGAGTTAGATATTGTACCAAAGCAAGATGGTAGGTGCTCAAGCATGCCTAGATTGATGGGTCATTCTTCAATTGAAAATTTTCTGCATATTAGGCCTGTATCTATGAAAAGATCGTTTTGCAGTGGTGGGAGGTTTTGGTCCTCAAGATATAACAAGAGCTTGAATTCAATTCTACTCTTGTAATAAGTTGGGGGTGTACCAATTCTTCTCCTACTACCGAAGCTATAAGAAAATATAGATGAGTTCCAGGACGAATTGTCCACTTTAAACGAATAAGTTTTCGTTTTTGTGCTGCAGTTTCAAGTTCTGAAGTGGAGCTGGAGAAAGTCTTTTTGTATCACGAAGTGTGAATATTGCAGGACAGAATTGATGCCTCAAAAGGCAAAGGTATCACCTCCACTTGCAAGCACTAATTACTTTGTAATTCAATTTACTTGGCTATGTTTCTGCAAAGGGATAAACCATTTGATTTTGGCTGTGCCTACAAATATATATATTTTTTCTTTTTTGAGAATGCATTTCGAACCCTTCATCCATTCAAAGATAAAGGGGTTTGTAGAGGTATTATCAATATATGCGTATATACTCTTTTTTTGTTATGTTTTATTGGTGTAATGTTGTGGTTCGTGCCATTAGCAGTATATTAGTCTTATTCTCAATATCTTTTACTAGAAACTGAACCTCTTTATCAATGTTCTTTGACAATGAGAACAATTCTAGAGCCCACAAGCACAATTGCTTCATCCTAGGATGAAAAATTGGCCACAATTTTCGTTCCCTAGTTTGTAGCATCAAATATAGGGATATTGCCGGTTCTATCCACACATCAGAGGAAATAATTTGTTGTGACTTCACACTTATTATCCAATGTCTCTTTCTGTTTCTCAAAAAAAAAATTATCCAATAAAAAAGTGTGGGGGGCCATTGCAATGGGATATATATTAATTTAAGCAGAAGTTAGAGAGTTCCAGCTAGATAAACCATGCACCATCCTGGAAAGGTAGCTGTTGAGAAAAAAATTTCAAAATGTTGGCATAATGGCATATGTAGTAAGTAGTAACCAATGGAAAGAGGGCATTGTAAATGCTGACTAGTGACCAGAACTTGGTAAAATGAAATGGTTTTTTTTTTTTTTTTGATAATTCAATTATTACAACAAATGATTATGGGAAGATATGAAACATGATTCTCCTTATAAAACGAAATAGTTGAATAATTATAAAAGGAGATTATTAAGGAACATAAATTTTCTACCACTTTTTATGTTCTATTACATATTGAATACTAAGATTATGTAGCTTACCAAACCTAACATGTGATTCTTTTTGTTTAAAAAATAGCTCAAATTGAATAATCGACCGGCCCAACTTCCCTTCATCAATAGGTCATCTCAAGTATTATATATATAACATCATCTTCAGTATCAACTAATTTAGCCTATCTAGCATTTAGATGTAGCAAACCATTTGAATTTTTATAAGTTATGTACAAGAAGCGATTGATCTAAGCGAATCATGTCAATTTTGACAAGTTTTCATGTCGAAATCAGTTGATAAAACCTCAGACCTAATTGCTCTAAACCCCCTCATTTTTTGCTCCAACTTTTTCTTTAAAAAAAAAAAAAAAAATTAAGGGTTGAGAAATAATTATAAAAAGTTAATCAAAAGTGATTGTGATGAATAATCTGTATGGGATGAACTTTGTCTTTCTTTTTTTTTTCTTTTTTCTTTTTATAGATAAGATGAGCATGATAATCCGACCACTCATCCGAGGGTGAAGTGTGGATAGTTGCTTTCGATCCATTGATAATGAGTTATAACAACCCTTATCTGACATGCTTAGGTCAAGTCATTAAACCCAAACCTACGCCATGAGCCCATGATCAAGAATCTTTAGGTAAAATTTGATGGTAATGTCAATAAGTCATTGAGGGAACGCATAGTGGAAGATAATTTTTCAACAGGGATTAATAATTATTCAATACTACTTTCAGGCAAGAAGTCATTATCCTTATTAAATTTTCTTCCAATCGGAGGCATGCATTTTTTTGTAACCATACAAAATTCACTAACTTGATTCCCAATCACAACATAAAGGCTATATTCTAAGCTAGTCGGCTATCTCTCAACTACCACGCCTTCCTAATCCCATTGAAATGGAGGTTACTTCTTTTTCCAGATTGCTTATAGTGCCAAACAATGAATCCATACAATTTAGGCTTTTGATTTAAACACGTTATTTGACTTTCAAGTCTCAAGCTGATGTAAGCCTAGCTACCTGCTCTATCTATGTGCTCTATTTTACCAATATCTTGAGCAACCCAACAATAACGGCCTAACTCTATGGTTCTTGCAGCGAATGAAAGCCAAGCACAAATAGGAATCAAGGTTTTGAAACTCGGACCGTTCAATGAACCATAAAAATGAGATGTTTAAAGTTTTTAAGGTTAGACCGAGGTCGAACCGAGATCGAACCATGATGACGTCATAATTAATTTAATAATTATTTAAAATATAAATAAATATATTAAATTAGTAAAAATTAAAAAATTACATAAAAATCCAAATAAATATAGAGATCTAATAGAAATTTCACATTAAATTAATTTATGAAACCCAATAAAAAATTTAATAGACATTTTCCCATGAAATTTTTTTTTTTTAAAAGAGCAGTAACTTGAATGGTGGGAGACTTTAGCGTGTATAATGTTATATATCTTTTTTGTTATAAATGTATATAATATTTTGTGTATTTGTTTAATCTTATAGTGTATTTTTTTTTTGCTGAATAAACATCTTTATTTCACAAAAGGAAACCCAGACTGGTACAACTTGGAACTCATGGGCCTTTGCCCATCTCTTTCCAAAACTTGAGCCACCAACACAGATGGATCAGAGATGGAAACAGGCCCAGAGTTGTTACAAAAAGCAGCCCAGAGTGCTAACAAATGAGCTACGGAATTACCCTCTCTCTTCACAAAAGAAAAGGAAACCTCATCAAACAGATTACAAAGAGCTAAAATATTCTGCAATATTACATCAATAGTCCATTCAGATGATGACTTTTTGTCTTTAAGATGATCAATAACATTCCAAGCATCACCTTCTATTATCACTCTTTTGAGCCCAGCTTCAACTGCTTTATTAACCGCTGCATAGGCCGCTTTAGCTTCACCCCACAGAGGGCTTCCCGGGTCCAAAATATCAGTCCAAGCCAAAACAACTCTGCCATGATTATCTCTGCCCACCACTGCAATAGCTGTTTTATTCTCTCTTATGGCAGCATCAAAATTTACTTTCACCTAACCAAGAGGAGGAGGGATCCAGCTTGACCCAATCAATTTTAATTTTTTCCGACGGACTTCATCCCAAGCGGCTTTTTGTTCGTTAAAAGAACTCTGAATTTTCCTAGCTAGATCAACCACCGAACCAATATCTTCACCCATTCTAGCTTTATTCCTCTGCATCCAAATCCTGTCACACACAATGGAGGCATATAATTGGAAATGAAGGGAATCCTCATCCCTTATTCCCAATTTCGTTTTGGGATCAATGATACATTTTATCCATTCTATAATATCAATATGAGATAAATTTGACATATTTAAAGGCCAAGGAGCCATAAGCCATACCTGAGAGGTCCATGGACATTGGAGGAAAATATGTTCAATTGTTTCAACCGCATTCTTGCATAAGAAACATTCTGTGGAAGGGATGTGAAATCTTTTTTCCAACTCCTCACCTACAGGAAGCATCCTCCAAATAATCTTCCACAGGAGATTCTTTAATCTAGCATGGACCTTAAGTTTCCATAGGCCTCCCCATTCTTTGATACTAAGAGGATTTGGGCCAGATAACTGGGGTTGGATGATTGACATATAAGCTGACTTGACAGAGAAAGAGCCCGATCTTGATAAGCACCAAAAAATTTGATCATTTTGTTGGTGATGTGGAAGATTGATCTTAAGTATCTTCATTGCTGTCTCCGTATCAAATAAATTGAGAAGCTTACCACGATCCCATTGTCTTGAGTCATGGTCAATAAGGCAAGCCACATAAACATCTCTGCTACTTGCGACATTGGAGCTGCTGGGAATAAATCTTGGGATATCTGGAACCCATGGGTCTTCCCATATACAAGTACCCCACCCATTCCCGATCTTATGGCAAAGCCCATTGCTCAGGACATCTCTGCATTTGAATATACTCATAGCTGCCCAAGAAGCAGATTTAGGGCACTTCATCTTCATAAAATTTCTATGCTTCACATACTTCTTCCGAAAGAGTTGGACCCATTTTTTTCCAGAGTTACTTGCCACCTCCCAGGATAATTTAGCAACTAAAGCTTTATTCAAATCCTCAGCTTTCCTTATACCTATACCACCAGCCCATTTAGGGAGGCAAATAGAGTCCCAACTCCTTAAAAACAACCCATGTTTCTTTTCATCAATTCCCCACCAGAAATTTCTATTGATACAATCAAGCTTCTTACATATGGACTTTGGCAACAGAAGGGAAGACATATGGTAAGAAGGAATGGATGAAGATACTGACCTGATAAGGGCCCCTCTCGCTGCTTGAGATAACACTTTCATTTTCCATCCTTGAAGACGACTATTAACCTTATCAATAACTTCTTGGAGCGCCAACCTTTTCTCCTTGCCCAAGACTAAAGGCAGCCCAAGATATTTTTCCTTCCTGTTTGCAGCATTAATCCCTATAATATTTGCCAGTCGACCTTTGTGCAAAGGAGAAACATTTTTACTGAACATAAGAACAGACTTTGACAGGTTTATTTTTTGCCCCGACCATGTTGAGAATAAATTAATACACTCCATAATGCCATCAGCGTCAGACTCCCTTGCATGAGCAAATAAAAATAGATCATCAGCAAACTGTAAATGGGTAATTGGTTCACTATCTCGGGATAATTTGACCCCCTTGATCCTGTCATTAAGACTTGCCCTTCCAATCATTCTAGATAAGACTTCCCCAGCAAGAACAAATAAAAAAGGGGATAGAGGATCCCCTTGTCTCAGGCCTCTTTCAGATTTGAAGAACCCATAGGGAGCTCCATTGATGAGAATAGAGAAAGAGGGTGTTGTAATACATTGAAGCACCCACTGAATCCATACCTCTGGAAAACCAAAACACTTCATGACTTTATGAAGAAATTCACATTCAAGCCTATCATAGGCCTTCTCCATATCTATCTTTAGCCTCATCCAAGGACTTTTCCCTTTCTTCTTCCTCATTTCATACATAATCTCTTGAGCAATGAACGTATTTTCCTGAATAATTCTTTCTGGTACAAAAGCAGTTTGCCAAGGAGAGACAACTTTATAAAGAACCCTCTTAAGCCTATTAGCAAGCAGCTTAGATATTATTTTATACAGGACGTTGCATAGGCTTATTGGCCTATACTGCTGGACAGTTGCTGCATTACTGTTTTTAGGGATCAAAACAATAAAAGTGTGGTTTAACTCTCTAAGCATGAAGCCCCTCATAAAGAAACTAGTCACAGCTTCAACCACTTCACCTCCTATTATGTTCTAATAAAATTTATAAAAGAGAGCCGACATTCCATCGGGGCCTGGAGCCTTATTAGAACCCATACTAAACACCACCTCCCTTATTTCCTCCGAAGAAGGAATGGTACTAAGCATTTCCCGGTCATCATCCGAGAGACAAGGAGAAATAAGCTCATCCAAATCGTTTGGAATAGAAGGGTGGGATGAGGAGAATAGTCTCCTATAAAATTGTTCAAAGCACTTACCAATACTATCCCTTCCAGATATCCAATGCCCCTCATCATTTTTGATGAAATCAATGCTATTTCTTCTCCTTTTGATTACTGTTGACAAGTGGAAAAATCTGGTATTTAACTCAGCTAAAGTGTGCCACTTTGCTCTTGCCTTTTGCTTCCAAAGGGTCTCTTCCCTTTCTAGCCATTCTTGAAGCTCGAGACTTATACTTGCTTCAATCTTCACATTTTCAGGCGTTGGGTCTTTTGCTTGGATTTCTTCTAATCTTTTCCAGGACTCCTTGATTTTTGTCTGTATGTTTCCAAACCATTGTTTATTCCACTTACGAAATTCTTGCTTTGTTACCTTGATTTTATTACACACTTTGAAGAGAGGTGACCCATGAATGCTCTGCCTCCATGCTTTCTCAACCACAAAAAAACTGGATTTATCTCTGGTCCATGCTTCTTCAAATTTAAAAGGCCTCTTAATGTTTCTTTCTTCCCCTTCAGTAAGGAGAAGAATTGGTGAGTGGTCAGATGTAGAGGCTGGAATGTGTCTCACTGCTGCTCTAGGGAATAATAATCTCCAATTATCATTTGAAAAGACCCTATCAAGTCTTTCTTTGATATTAGCTAGCCCTTCCCTTCTGTTTGACTATGTAAATGGATTTCCTGAAAATTGAATATCAATTAATCCATTATTACTAATGACCTCTCCAGGTTTATCCCTTGATGAACTTGCCACAGGCCTTCCCCCTCTTTTCTCTTCCTGTCTAAAAACTTGATTAAAATCCCCTATGCATGCCCATGCCCCATCGAAGGCATTGCCTACGTTATCTAATGCTTCCCAGAATAGCTCCTTTTCACACTTCTTGGGAGGACCATAAACCAGAGATAAAAGCCAAGGCTCATTGACGGGATCAGAGAATACCAAACAATTCACCATGTTTTTACTTTTGAAAATCACCTCAATGTCTACTCCACATTTCCAACCCACTACAAGCCCCCCTTTCCTTCCTATTGGGTCAACAAATTCAGAATTATAAAACCCCATAGACTTAATCATCTTTGAAATTCTACTAAAAGGAATCTTAGTTTCGGACAAAAAAACCACATCTGGCCTAGTGTCCTTTATTGTGGCCCGAAGAACTCTTTTTGCCGAGGTTCGAGCCAAACCTCGACAATTCCAACTTAGAACAATCATGGCTGGGTTGGGGGCATGATAAGGCCCGCCTCCTCAGCCATTTTGGATTTTGGGGATTTACCTGCGCTAGCTTCAGCTTTTTCCTCCATAGTAGACAATTTGGCCCTTGCTGACCCTTTACTTTCTCTTGCCCTTGCCTTCAATTTCTTCCTCTCTTGTTTCTGCTTTCCCATATCTCTTTCGGGAACAATGAGATTTACTGACCCCTGTATCTTCTCACTAATACTTCCAGAGTTAGCCCAATTAACCTTCACAATGTCCCCTGACCCAATTTTAGATAGTTTAAGCGCTTTATTTAGTGTTGGGCCATCCATTACTTCTCCTTTCCTTTTACCACTAATACTTAACTGGTATGTCTCCATGGGCTTCGTTGAGAGAGCTATTGGGCCTGGATCAACTTCATTTAACTCCTCAACTTCTCTGATGCCTGATGTCTTATTCTCCATTGACTCCTCTGCTTCATTGAAAAAAGCAATCCAAGCAAGCCCTTTTAATTGGGCCTTTGAAAGCCCAACTATATTTGATGGGTTCGGCAGTTCTAGAGGTTTTGTTTTGGATGGGTCAGATGGGTAAGGGAGCGGATTGTGAAAATCTGGAAGGTTCTGACAGTGGGTAATTAAATGTTGAATTGGTGGGTCCGGATTTGGATTAGGATTGCCAAGGTTTGAAGTGTTTTGGGACTCAATGTTTTTTGGATTTTGTGTCTGGTTCAGGGTTGGCTGATTATAACTTGGATGGTTTAAATTTTCAGTTTGTTCAATGTCCATTGGGTTTAGGGAGGTCATTGCGGATTGAACATTATTTTCTTTGAATTTGTAGTGGGAATCTGGTTGGGTTTGGTTGTTGAGGTTGATGAGTTTTTCTAGATTGACAGGATTTGAGGTGACAAGGGCGGCTAGACTTTCAAAATTTGTGGGGAGTTGAGCTGTCGGGGTTTCCAAGGCATCAGAGCTGATGTTGTTTTTTCCTATCTCATCACTGTTCATAACTTGCTCCACGTCATCTGCCATCACTGAAGGAGGAGACCTTGTTGGCTCTGGATTGCTATTCTCATCTTCAGTACAGATCTCCGAGAGGAACTCTACCCACCTAGAGGTTCTTTTACCTTGATTTTCAGCTTTCATCCAAGGTCCAAACCCCTGAGGTTCGTTTAACATCTTCTGCACTGATGAGCTACATCTGATTTTAACATGTCCCACCCTACCACATTTAAAACAAAAATCTGCCACTCTCTCATATTTTAGCTGGATCCAGATATCAGGCAGAGGATCTCTATCAAGGAAAAAACCACTTTTTAGTGGTTTGCTCACTTCAAGTTCCACCTTGATCCTCAAGAACCGGCTCATACACACCAATCCATCACCTGTGAAGTCCACCTCTAACACTTTTCCCAAAAGAGCTCCAATATTTTCTGCATTTTCTTTCGACATATATTCTATAGGTAAATTATGAACTTGAACCCACAATTGAATGAAAGAGAAATCAATATCTTTTACCTGGAGTTTTTGATCCCATGGTTTAAGGATAAGAGGAAATCCCTCAATGTTCCATGGCCCAAGCTTAATGACCCTTCTCCTGTCTCCTTCAGCAGCAAACTTGAAGAGATAAATATTGTCACTCAGGTCCACAATCTGAACTCCTTTAGCCGTACTCCATGCTTTCAAGAGGATAGCCTTGACTACATTCTTATTTATGACTTTATCTGCCAGAATCTTACCAACTAGACCCAAGTTATACATAATACTGACTGCCTTATCATTTTCCTTCAGCTTTATGGATTTACTGGTACTTTGTAACTTGGCTGTTTCACTAACTAGAGAATCCACTATGGATACATCTAGTTCTTTATTACTGGGTGATTTTGCCATGGGACCAGATTGGCCCCTGTTTAATCTTATAGTGTAAATTTTACATTGATAGGACAATCTTATAATGTAAAGCAATAAATAAATTTAATAAATTAATGTACGAATGGGTGGATTTGTACTTTGTAGAATTAAGAATTTGACAAATTACTAAATAAATTAACTAAGAAACAAGTCAACAATACGTAGGAGGTCCAAAACTCTTTTTCAATCTCGTGTGGCGTGCAAGCTTTAAGTAAACAAAAAACAAAAAAACAAAATCCCAAAAATTCACAACCACAAGTCCCCCTGGCACAACCACGAGTCCAATGTCTGGCACCCACGTAAAGGGCTTTCAAATCTCACTTTTATCTCTTCTCTCATTAGACATCATCTTCTCAAATCCTTCTTTTCTCTCTTGAAACACCCAAAGTTAGGCTAGTTTAAATCTCAGTTTTTCAGTTTTTGCCAGCCGCACGGTAGCCTTTCAGCTTTTGCCAGTCATATGGTAGCCATCAACAGCCAGCAAAGGGTCTACTCCGCAACAAAACGACTGGGCCCTTTCTTTTAATCCTTGTTCTCATTGTCATCTTTCACCTTCTTCCTCTTCTTCTGTTCTTCATCTTCTTTTCTTTTCTTTTTCTTTTTTTCTTTTTTTTTTTTACTTTTAAAAGAGCTTAGGCCTAAACCGTGAGACCCGTTCACAGTTCTCAAACCCGGGCGGTTCGACCAAGGTTCGCACGGTCCACTAGATTTTTTGTGTAGAACGGTTTTTGAAAGTTAAAGAACCATCTCAAGGAGCGGTTCTCAGTCGGACCATACGGTCCGGTCCGGGTTTCAAAACCTTGATAAGAATTACAGTACTATAATTGTTGAAGGAGTTGTCTCAATGTTGACTTGACCCTATATAAGTTTTTAGTTTCATTTCTAAGCAACACTTTTTTTTAACAATCTGGTTATATTTCCAGTTAGGAAAATGCAAAATTTACTGTAAATTTATTATAGGAGAAATTGCACTTTACCCACTGTGGTTTGGTCCGTTTTAAAAGTGTCCACCCGTGGTTTAAAAGTTATCACTTAACTCACTTGAGGTGACCTTTGTTAGACATCTATTACCTACTTCTGCTCTTTCCGTTAAAAAATCTCATTTACTATATAAGTCACAATAGAAACAGAATTAGAAGCAACATATTGAAGAACAACTTCTCTCTCACCATCTTAGAAATCAAATCTTCAAACCCAAATCCCATATCGTGACTTGAATCTTGTTCAATCAACACAATAATTGGTTCCCTCTTAATGTATATACTACCAACAAAAAGGAACCCAGACAACAAGGGAAAACAAAAAGGAACCCATGTTTTTTTTTTTTTTTTGATTGAAAGGAACCCAGAAGATTCTCCATCTTCTTTTGAAGCCATAGATAGAACAAATATGCCAAATCCTAACAACTCACAATAGGAAAAACCATTACACTCACATAACTCACAAATCCATTAAACCCAAAAAATTTGAACCCATCAACCATAAGGAAATTTAAACCAACCCAGAAAATTCGAACCCACAAATCCATTAACCCCAGAAAATTTGAATCCACCACTCTCCGCTGCTTCGATCTCAACCGATCTAGACAATCAGGTTGCTCTACTGCTCAGCCGATCTCACAATTTCATTTTTCTTGTTTCTTTGTTTTTGCTTCCCGGTATGGGGTTTTGGGTGGTGGCTAACAACGGTGGTGGTGTTGGAGGTGGTAGTTTGGTGAGGCTGTGATTTGATGGTTCAATGAGTTGGCTGTGGTGTTGAATTTGTTAGATTGCTAGGTTTTTTTTTTTTTTTTTTTTTTTTTTTTTTTTTTTTTTTTTGCAGATTTTTTTGCTGGGTTTTTCTTGTTTCTTTGTTTTTGCATCCTGGTCTGGGGTTATGGGCAGTGGCTAATAGCAATGGTGGTGTTGGAGGTGGTAGTTTGGTGAGACTATGATTTGATGGTTCAGTGAGTTGGTTGTGGTGTTGGATTTGCTAGATTGCTGGTTTTTTTTTTTTTTTTTTTTTTACTTACAAATCTGAGTTTTTTTTTTAGAGAACCCAGCAAAAGAGAGAGGGTTAGAGTTTTAGAGAGGGTTTTTTTGCTTTGTCTACCCTCTTTCGTAAAACTTTGTGCTAATTATGTATATGAAAAATGATGAAACAAATTTTATCTTGACTTGTTTTTTGATATTTTTCTTTTATGTTTTATGTGAAGAAGAAGAAGAAGGAGAGAAAAGAGGAGAGAGACACAAAATATAATAAAAAAGACACATTTACTGCTATTTTTAACGGTGAAAAGAGAGAGGTGGGTTACAGATATCTAACGGAGGGCATTTCAGGTGGGTTAAATGATACTTTTTAAAACACAGGTGGCTTAGTTAAAACCGGCCAAACCATAGGTGAGTTAACTGCAATTACCCCTTTATTATAAAATGCTAATAAATTAATTTGCTAATGAATGTAATTGAAATCATGTCAATAATATAGTAAATAAATTTATATATATATATATATTGTTAATTCTCTAAATTAAAACTTGCAGGAAATTCATTTGTTAATCTCTATATGAAAAGGGGCAAAAAGTGTAACGTTTTCAATAATTTAGGAAATTAAAATTTAAGGATGAAAAAACAAACTTCAAGCAAACTTTATACAGAAGCAATACTTTTACCAAATTTTAAATTATTTTTCTTGTATTTGAAAGTTCCTAATAATAGCTGTAGCATCATTATTTCAGCAAAATAGTTGTGTGCATGGTTTCTTCATCAATCTATGACTAGTCATGACAAATCATGCAGTTCGAAAAACATGAGTGAAGTGTGTGTGAAACCTATTTTTTATTTTTTATTTTTTTAAAAAAAACTACAACCATAAATTGTAATTTTACACTGAGATGCTTGCTAAATTATAAAGATATGTATAAAATAAAAAGAAAATGAGACAGAGAATTATGTCGGTATGAACAAATTTAAAGATAGTTTTTAATAATTTTTTTTTGGAAAGCTTGAACTCCTATTCTTATTCTCTCCTCTCTCTTTCTCTGACTGCTCACTTTCTTGACGTACGTGGGCCAATGCATTTGAATTTTATCGAAAAAAACACTGAATGTCACTCCAAGCCCAATCGATTAAGTCATGTACTTTGATTGATTGGACTAAGTTTTAGCTCTTTATTGAGCAGGGACGATAAAGCCCGCAAAATTGGTTGAGCCCAATTCCACTACTTGTCTCCAAATCCAACCCACCTTTGCGGCGCGTGCTGTACACACACACAACTCCATTGATTACACAATAAACACTTTCAACTTTATCTAGTACAAATCAACAAAAGCTTTTCTATATTTTATACAAGAGTTTTATTAACATAAACCCTTAGGTCCTATGTTAGTAAATCATTTTAAAAAATTTTTTATCGAGAATTGAAAAAATTGTCAAATTTTTTGACAACTTTTTTAATTTCCGATAAATTTTTTTAAAAAATAGATTGTTAATATATGCTCTAAACCGAACCCTTTATACAAAACCAAATAAGATGAAATGTGCCAAACAAAAGACACAATTATGTCATTTATAATTTTATAGTAGAAATTCACATAAAAGATCTTTTTTTTTTTTTTTTTTTTAAGAAAAGGTATCTTTTTTTTTTTTTTTTTTTGAGCAAATAAGAAAAAGTATCATTTACCATCGCTATCTTGACTTCTTTTCATCACTTTGTGGTTACCCCTATGTTATACTCAAAAATCGGCCTGCTTCTATGGTTTCCCCATAAAATGTAGAACTGTCTCAAGATTTTGAGTTTGACATTTAATTCCTTTATTTTATGTGTAAGTTGTTAATTGTGTAACACTTAAATCCATTAATATTTTTTAGTTTAAGTGTTGTATTGGTCAGATTTGAGTCCCTAGCCCAAATGACAAGTGAACTTAGGCTCAAAAAGCCCAATACAATGAATTTGTGGAGAGTGGGTTGGAAAATTGGGCTCTAATGAATCAGTCAACAGATAAAGTGGATTCAGATGACAAAAAAACGTAGATAGACACGTTAATCTAAAGAAAACTGTCCTCGGCACAGTCCGAGGAGATCAGTTCTTATATATTGACCCTCAAGTTCGATTACAAGTTCAGTTCTTTATTGCTATAGTGTTTTTCTTTCTCTTTCTCCCCCCCTTTTTCTTTAGGGTCTCTTACATTATATATCTCTCTTTGAATGATCTTGACCCTGCACTTGTTGATCGTCTAACCCATTACTTGAGTGCTTGTCCTATCGGACACTCTCATAGGCCCTCTGTGAGTTAGAGCAACCAAGGCAGCATTGTTCAGGAGACTTCTCCACATAAATGCGGCCAAAGAGTTAGCTGTAGAGCATTCAATGCGGTGGTAGTAGCTTTCCCTTAGATATTTCCTAGCTTCTATCTTGTTTTGTACGTTTACAGTGCATATCCTTATCAACAAAACTTCCTGGAACGTCACTCTGAATAGTAGAACTCTCCTTTTGACCCCTTCTTTGCTTAGCTGAGGAGATACTCCTCCTCGGCCTACCTTTTCCCGACTTTACAGTCATAGCTGGCTTGTGAAGTTTAAAGTCTTACTTCCTCCTCATTGTTGATCTATTCTCGGATCATTGTGCTTCCTCGGACAAGGCCCAATGCCCAATATATACTTGGGCCTACGCCCCCACAAGTGTAATAGAAAACTCCCATGTGGTATTGTTTTATGTAAAATGCAGTTCTAAATTTAAACATGTTATCAAATGAGAAACTCTTTTATTATTTTTATGGAAGTTTAACGCACATAAAATAATACATATTACATAGAGATTAAATATAACTATCAAATTTTAGGGGATTACGTGTTTTATTCGTGCTCTTTTCCCTACATTTATGCTTCCTGTTGAAGCATTTTAATATTATTTAATTAAAATTAATAAATATTACAACATAAATATAATAATATTGGAGTTAATATGGAAGATAAAGAGTCATATTAAAAAAAGAAAGAGACTCTTTTATTAAATTATTAGTAACATATAAGTTTATTTGTTAAGGTTGTATCAAGTTTATTACTAAGCTTGAATGCTTGATATGTTGCTTAGAGCTCATGTTCCTTGGAGCTCTCTCAAACTTGACATGTTGCTTAATGAGGAGCCTTGGTAAATGGTGAACATATTGCGAAGACATAAGAAAAAGATGCATGTAATTGCTTCCTTTCATTATATAGAGATGCAAAATTAAATTTAAAATTTAATAGAAGAGCGGTTGGAATGAATTGCAAGTTTTCTTTGCACCGGTAGAAAAGAAACTTATTTCACAACATTTTCTTAATTTATTTAAGTGGTGAGTTTCACTTTTATTTAAACCTATCATCAATGTCATTTTTATTATAGAATATACTAAATATATTATAAATTTACTACATATAATTTTCAAAACGAGATTCCTAGCATCACTTTTTTATTATAAATAATGCACAACAAGCCAAGTTAACATTTGTTAAACAAGTTTGTGTCCCATCAACTTATTGGTTTTATACTACTTTGTCAAAGTTAGTCCCACCAACTTCTCGTGTTATTTACTCATTAACAAAAGATAATATTATCTCAAATGGCACATGTTATTATTATTTTGTTTCTGCTTTTTGGATGAATAATTATAGAAAAGTGATATGTACAATATTTTTATAATAATTTCACAATAAATTCTAAATGATAGATAATTATTGATTTTAATCCGAACTTCATCATCGAAATTATTTTTTTACCTATTAATAACAATAAATAACAATTTGTTACATAAAATTTATTGTGAAAATATTGTATACATAACATTTTTTATAATTAGAATTTCTCATAATTAGAACCATAGCATTTCTCATGATTAAAACCATAGTTGTGTTTCTTCATATTTCAACTCTCAGAGTCAGTCTATTTCAAATGATTTTCACAACAAATTTCATTACAATTGGTCGGCTCATGTTTACAAAGTGGGCTACTTTTTGTAATAGAAATGGACCTCCATCCTTTTCTTCTCTTCCTCATTACTCTTTTCCATCCAAGAAGAAAAAGAAGAAGAAGAAGGTCAGGATCCTCATAACTGTTATACATGTTTTTGTTGTTTGAGAAAGGAAAAAAAAAATTCTTAGTTCTATTCAACCAAAAAAAAGATACTAATAATTACACGTCCAAACAAAATTACTTTAATCATGGAACCAAAAAAATAAAATGTTGGGAAATGGTACACCTTTATGAGATATGTATGTATTATCGTTTTCAAATCAATAATGATTTTCAATTTGCTATCATTACATTCACGAAACTTCTTCGATACTACCCAACATATATATATGTGAAAGTACTTGTCACTAAAAAGAATCTGCTAGCTTTTTTTATTTGACAACCCCATGTTCCATGAACCTGCTGTCACTGTTTACCCTATAGTAATTTGATAATCTCATGCAATAATGCTACAAATACCATAATTTTTTTTTTTTTTTTTTTTTTTTTTGAGTTGATAGACTATGATTATTGATTAGTTGATAGAATATTACTCAACGTTAAATTTAGGGTCCCAAAATCAATGCATGGAATGTAGGTTTGGTTTTTCAGTCTTTCACTTCCACTAGCTGCCCTTTCGGCCTTTCTAGATTTCCTTTTTTCCCTAAAGAGAGAACACAAGGGATCTTTGTGCTACGGATTAATGCTTTTATAATGTGAACGTTTTAGTGTATATCATGTATAACTTCCCGTCAATTAATCATTCAAAAGAAGTTAATAAAATTCTAATAATTAAAATGGATTAAATTCTAATTGTATTGTTATTTTATTTATTTAAATTCTTATTCTATTGTTATTGATCATTAATCTTAGCCATCATGGTTATTCGAACTCAAAATGTTATTTAATAATAAATGATTTCGATAGTTAAGTTAATTCGAATCTACAAATTCATATTGTCAGATTATGTCACAGTTCATACATGTATGGAAAACATTATAATTAAACCATCTTTTATATTTTAAATAGGATAAGTGAATTGGAAAAATATATACTTTGGTGGGTTACCTATTGTATATGTGTTATAATTTACAAAGAGAAGTGGATTTTTCAAAATAATAAGAATAATAATTTGAATTTTGAAGGGGATGTGAGTAATGTGACCTCAATGAACCTAAAACTAAAAAGCCCAAGATTCATGTGCGGTTTTTAATTTTCACAAAGATAGTTTTGTTGTAAATGTCCTGGAACAGAATATTGTTGCAACAAAAAACAAAGAAGTACATCAACTCGCCGCATCATAGCCGCCAACACAAGAAATTAGCATTTATCATCATAGTAGATAATGTGGATCCAACGTGTTTAGAGAGGATTTGTCAATGCCTAAGTACTTGCTTAGTAACCAAATTCTCAAGTTTCAACTCTTGAAATGCCCCATCTGTGTGCTTTAGGACTTGATCCGTAGCACCAAAAAAAGGCACATCCTTAATAAAAGGGCTAATCATTTTATATATGACAAAACTTAACTAGGCAGTAATTTTACCCTTTTACATATTGCATAGTAGTTTCTCTGTAACCCATACACGCTTATCTCAAACATTAATTAGTTGATTATATGGAGGAATTTTTTAGGGTGACCCCAACATAGTTATTAGAGGTTCTAGAACCTCATTGATCTCATGAGGTCTTAGGAACAACTAGTTAGTTCATTAATCTAATCCTTTAGGTTTAAATTTAGATTTCTTACAATACAACTAATTCTTTGAGTTCGTTCTTTACTTTTTTTTTTTTTTTACTAGCAACTTTGTTCCTATAAATAAAAACTTGAAAGTCATTGAATATATCCAACTCTTCTGACCATTTAAGCAATGACACTTGCCCAAACATGCATGGGTCAAATGATGATGCAAAAGACATGCATGTATGGCAAGTAATGGAGAAGGAGAGCATCATTCTGTACCATTCCAAGGACATCTTCCTCTGATACATATATATTACAAGGAGACAAAGAGGAAGAGAATCAAGAACTCAGAAGTCACAAATCAAAGGGAATATGCCGTGGGGTATTATCATGAAGTCCTCTAAAGAGCCTACGAAGAAGAATAGGATGATATCCATTTGGAATTACACTATATCCGATGTGTGGAACCCACTGAATATTTGCAACTTGAAAAGCAAAATTATGCTCCATTGATTCCCAAAGTAAATACACAGAATGGTTAAAGGTTGTAGCTGTGCTTCTTCAAGGAAAGAGCACAATATGTCGTTAGTGAACTTGTTGGTTTCTTCTTCCTGCTTGCTCTACAATATTGGGCTCACAATAAGTTTGAGTCTATTGAGTCATAATATCTCTATTAATGGAAATGTAGGATGTGATCTTTGGTAAGGAGAGCAAACCAAGAGCGTGTTTGGCACGAGTTTATAAGCTTAGTTTTTAGCTTTTAGCTTTTATGTATAACTTTTAAAACCTCACTTTTTTTCGTATTTTCTCACATTTTCAAATTTTTTTCAAGGTACAAGCATACTTTAGCACACTTTCAACAAAAAGTTTTCAGTTTTAGCTAAATAAGCTGTTCTTAAATGGACCCTAAGTTTATATTAGCTTCTTCAAGTATAATTATACTTTTATGAAATTTTAACTAATTAACATAATACTAATCCAACCACACGTTAAATCCACATATGTGCAAGCCTCCTATTGTAAAGACATTAGAATGATCTGGTACCACTAAAAAAAAAGTAAGAATTTCGATCATTCAATGGTTCCTTAATTAAACAAAATGTTTGAATAAGAACATTTTCATGTTTTTAGACAATCTAAATACAATTTCATGCCTTACCCAACAAGGAAAAGTGGATGAGCGGGTGAATTTTGAAGGTCTACATTAGTTCCTTTGCAACTTACAAAATTTGTTGTATATTCATGATTTAGCCTTAAAATTGATGAGGCAGTTAGTTCAACTCTCAAGGGATTTCTCTTGGGGAAGATTTGGGAGAAGCTAAGGCTGCCCTTTTTGTAGTTTCTTCATGGCCTTTGCATTCACTTGGTGGGTTGCCATAATATAATTCCTGATGCCCTCAATGTCCATAAGAGTGTCTTTGAATCTAGAAGGAAAAATTCTGGAATCAATCAAATAAATAAAATTTTTTACTCAAAAAAAAAAAATTTCAATTTTATTAAAAGAAAATTGTTATATTTGTTCATATTCTTTTTTTTTTTTTTGTTCTACATTTTGCAAGCATATTAAATAACTTAATTTATACTTAAAAATGACCTTAAATGGACTCTTACTGATATAGTATCATTATAGGACTAATTAGGTTAGGAAAGTCTTAAAAACACCTAAAACTTATTAAATAAAACCCTAATTCCTAAAATTCAGAGAAAATTACATAAAACATTAAAATTTCCAAAAAAATAACAAACTGGAAAAATCAATACCCTTATTTTGTCTTCGTAGTGGAGATGGTTAACACTTAACAGTCCTCTCCTTTTGTTTCGGGTAATAAAATTCATCATTTTATTGGCAAAAGAAAAGAAAATAAAATCGTATATATAGTATCTTAATCTTCAAATTAAAATGGGCACAATGCCACGACTGTGTTTGTTCCTAACTGGCTAACACATATAAGAATTATGTTTGCAAGAAGGAATTTAGATTTGGTTCTGCTTTTATAAAGTGCGATGTCAAACCAAAGATCATACACCACTTTCGAAGGTGGAATGTCTTAATATAATAAATAAATAAAATAACAATAAGTTGTACTTAAAAATATATATAAAATTGTAAAAAGATGTATAGTTAGATTAGTTAAATAATAAAAAAATTAAAAAACAAACAAAAAACTTTTTGTGTTATGATTTTCTTTCTTTCTAGTGAATATATTTGTACTTTTTAGTAATTAACAGGGGGGGAAAAACTAAAAAGTCTTATTCAAAAAGACTTGGGAAAAAAGCGAATGTTTTTGCTTTTTTACAAGTTTGGTGGTGGTGATGTTACGTTTATTAATTTATAATATGACAGGATTTTTTTTTTTTTTGGGAATATTTATATGATAGGATATATACTATAGAGTACTCCCTAATTCAATAATTTAGGCATCAAAATTCACCGATGTTATAGTTTCGTGATATTGATACCCATGATACTTATAATATTTTTATTTTTATTTATGTATTATTTTATGATCAGCGGGAAACATGCATTGCTTCGGGAAAATATTTGTATTCTCTCGTTAGATAGATAACAGAGATTAAGGAAAGAGATACAACAAGAAGAATGGAACCAATCATTCTGATAGGCATATATGATATAACCCCAATTACAAAATAAAACGATTAAAAAAAAAAAAAAGTGGGGTTTTTTCATATTATTTTAGCTGAAAGCAGACTCTTCTTGAATTCTTCTTAGCATTTGATTAACTGCTGTTGCTATTTCATCCACTGTATTCAGCTGACACCCTTCCTCAACCTGTCCCACAAATTTAACAAAACCATTATTGATATAATTTCTAAATGGGTCTTGTTAATCAAATTAAAAATAATAATTAATATTCAATTATAAGTCAGAATGCATACTTTTCAATTAATATTCAATTGTAATCTTGTGTAACACTATAGCTTACAGTGTTTAGCTACATAGTAATTGTTCTTTTTCATCAAGCTTATATAGAAAATGACAAAACTTAGGTACAGACTACAGTACTTTAGGTGCTGTTTTTTAGATTTTTCTCTTAAGATTTAACCATGTGACTATTTAATTAAAAAATATACTTTCATCTCATGAGAAAAAATCCAAATAAAAAGTACACCTAAGTACTGTACCTAAGTCTTACTAATACTTAATAGAAAATATATATATACTGTTTAACTTTATTTTAAAAATTATATTTATATATAAAAATATCTGCAGCATTAAATGTACATTAAGTACTTATGTTCTTTTGATACTCTTTTTTAACAAAAACTTTGTAAAATTGACAAAAGAGAGAATAGTGATCGGCTAACTTTTCATTGTACTGTACCAACCTTAACGCTAACGGAATAGAGGACCATTTGATCAATAGTGGTAACGTTAAGGTGGAGAATAGTGAGTCTCAGACTTTGAAGCCCAGCCACCATTTTCAAGAGCTGTCTAGGCTGTTGCTTTGAGAGTATCTTGAGGTTGGCATGGCTCTCCACCATAGTGACTTCTATGTCTGCCACAGCCCATTGATTCTGTTGCTGCTGCTGGGCCATTGATTCGTTTGCTGTAGCAGTGGCAGGTGAGTCGTTGCACTGAGTTGCACGTGTTGAGTACTGAGGGAAGGAGAAGAACTGAGCAAACGGTGAAGAAGAAGAAGAAGAAAACCCATTAGTGTCTGGTTCTTGCTTTGTCCTTTTATGGACCTCCATGGACTGCAACAACTGCTCTAGTTCCTTCACAAAATTGATTGCTCCTCCTACTATAGACGCTTGGTCACCCTATAATACAACAATTAATAAGTCAATAACAACAACAACAATCAAGTTTTCAAAGCTTTGGAGTCGCTATGTTGTAAAAGTACAATGTTTTGTATGAATTGTTACTCACATAATAATCTATTAAGTGTTGTAAGTATGTATTATTATATTTATATGATTAAAGACTGTAATTCAAAAATGTCAGAAAACTAAATATAACCGATAAGATAAATTCATTAAAATCAGTTTAATTAGCTCAATAACTATGTATATATCCTCAAAAATTCTCAACATATACTAATCAGAATGGCCTATTAACCTTCACCATATACCTAATTTATATAAGGAAAGAAAGTATTAATTCATACCAAAAAGCTAAAAAAAATGATGTGATGAACATGCACAAGGCCGATTGAGCGTGTATAATATATTAACCGAAAAAACAAATATAAAGTGAACAAATACAAAGTCAATATATTACTACATAAGTAGTACAATTATTGAAATCTTGGGATTCGTAAACATTTGTAGCCATCATAAAGTAATCAAGCAGACTCCTGGAATCTTGATAGGAAAAAGGAGAGAAATATAATTAGGGTTTAAAAAATAGTATTGCTAAAAAGAGTTTCATTGGGCAAAGGAAAAAAGCAAAAGAGAAAAAAATAAAAATAAATATAAAAGTGACTGACCCTTTGAACATAAGAAGGTGGCATCAAAGACCTGAGCACAGAGAGGTACTCATTCATCTGTTTACGACGATTGCGCTCAACAGCAATGTGGGTCATCCTTTGATTCTCAATCTCCTCCTTGTTTTTACTACACTTGGTGCGTCTTCGCTTTCTACGACCTGTCGTTGTTGTTGTTGCAAAAGCTTCCTTTGAAGGAAGAGGGCAAAGTTGTACTTCACCAGGGAAAGAATATTGATCAATAGTATGATCTGTGCAAGCCTCAGGAGAAGAGGTATTTGGGTCATAGTACTCTTTATGAGCATTTTGCATCACTGAAGGAGATGAGGAATAATCAAAATTTGCATGGAGACTTTGCTCTAAGCTATGGATTCCAAGAAGGGCTTTATCTTCTTCTTGTAAAGCAAGGTCATAGCTCCAAGAGTAAAAGTCTTTGCAAGCAAAACTAAATGGATCTTGTGGGTAAACCACAGCTTCTAATGCCATTTTTGATACTAGCTAACACACAAACAAGTGATAAGACAGGGCTTCGAGGGAGAGAGGGTTTGTGAGCTGAGAGTGAGAGAACTGTTTCGTACAATACAAAGAAACCCAAATGAATCTAAGAAAAAAGGCAAACGAAACTTATTGGTATAAACCCAAAGGAAAGCACTACGTACCCAATAGACCAAACAAACTCACCTTTTTATCATATGCCACCAAGAAGGGAAGCCCAGAGGGCTTTAAAGACATCTAATCAAAGATATAAACAAAAGCTACAGCGTCTTGCACGTGAGATTGCATATATTGTAGACTAGTCACTAGTCAATACTTACTAATCGATTAACAATGTGTGTGAGAGAGAGAGAGAGAGAGATTCTATTTCTATTGGCAATTAGATAAACAAATCAGTCTATATATTAAACTAAACTAGACAACTATAATTATTAATTTATAAGACAGTTTGTTTCTCAACCACACAATTTTTTTTATTTTCTTAAAGTTTGGTGGGTAATTTGCTGTCCCGGTTGTAATACCTACAGATACTTGACGCGTTGCGTATATAGATGGATGGACCTAGACCAGATGTTCAGTAAGCCATAAGTTTAAAACAAATCTAACTGTTGATGAATAGTTTGAGTTCAGTTTTTAAAAAAAAATAGTTCGTACAATTGATAACAACAAAACAGCCTGCTAGACTGACGAGACAACTATAATTCTTAAATGGAGTACTGTTACGAAATTTTATAGTTATACTATTTGTTTTGGGGAAAATTTTGAGTAGATTCGATATCATCCAGTCACTGTTACAGTTTGTGAATTCCATGACACTATAACTGTTAATTGAGCTTGTAATCAGTTCTTAATCGTGTTCAAAACCATTTGTGGAAGTACCCTGAGAAAAAGCAACTTCATTTAGAGTTCAACTGCTCCCGACTTTCGAACAATTGAAGCTTGACTGTCCCTCGGTCAAGACTTAATCAATGGAGAATTGGGGTTGTTGTGTCATTAATCGCTAAAGTTAGTTGTTTGCTTAGAATTATGTGCCTTACCTACATCAAGTATAAAAGGTGCTGTATAACTTGACTCACAAGGTTGGGGTGGCACTTTGCCGTGAACCCTAGATAGAGATATCATTCAAGCCTATTTCCATACAACAGTGAGTATAAATCGAAAGAATATTCAAGACGAAATTGGCGTGATCAAGAGATCAAGCTAAAATCGCAGGAGCCCAGTTGTGTTGCTGCGGTCAATCAAATCTTCAAGAGGTTTTTGGAGAAGGTTGGAGGTATACATTGTAAAGCACAGGTACGTTATCTATGAAATATCCATATAGTTGTAAAGATCATAAATTCTAAAGATATAATTTTTTTTTGCAATTAATCCCATTTATCAGGTAAAACATAATTTTTTTTTTTTTTTAGTGGATTGTTTGTTTGGAATAAGTTATCCCTTTAGTGGTTATCTCTTGGAGAAATTTTCCACTTCGTCACCATATAGCATGTCTCTTATTTATTTATTTTGAATGCATTGTGATTGGTGACAATATATGTTTATATTGGCTTGATTGTTTAAAACCTAATTAGCATAATTCGACCTAATTGTATTAGCTGCATAATATAATTTTAGGGTCTAAATATCCTTTTCAATAATAATACATAGAAAATACTTTGGCTAATAAACCACAAGATTATTCCCTTAGCCAATGAACCACAAGATTGTATAGTACTTTTTACTATATGAATATATAGTATTGTCGAATTTAATTTTAAAACCTAAATTACAACATTTAAGAAATTATACCTAAATTTTATCATTTATTTTTTACAATAAAAAAATTATCTATGATAGTAAGTAAATTTAACTTGTACTCAAAATAAAATTAAACAAATTGTGAAAAACATTGCCTTTAGATGATCCTAAAATTAAGGACATGAAAACCCCTTTTTTTCCTTTCTTGAAGAACCTTGTGAAAAAAATTATCCTATGAGATTGGCATGGAGTGCATCCTTCACAACATGTGGATCTCACATGCCTACCAAATATGAGAGAGATGCTCAATGAAATGGTCTTGTGAGATACTTTATCTATAGACATATCTAATTTGTAATTTGGACATTAATTGATTTTTAAGGTTGTTAGGTTCTAAATATTTAGAATTAAATGTTTAGGTTCTAATTTTATGTATGTTGGCAAACCGAGTACAATAACATGTCTAGTATAAGATATTTATATCTTAGAACAGTTTTAGATATTGCTTAAATTGATATAAGTCAAGATTCAAGAACACACAAGCTACAGAAAAAAGAATTCAGAAACTGCTAAGCTTGACCGATCGAGAGACAAGTTTAACCAATTGAACTACAATTTTTGCAGATTTTAAATCAAGCTTGAAAGCCCACAAAACATTTAGGGTTTGAGTCCAACACTGCTAGATATAAAAGCAAAACTCTAATACATGTTTTTTAAGACTTGTGAGTTACTTCTGTGAGATCTAAGAGGTTCTGTAATCTTCTAACTCAACAAGCATATAACAGAAAGAAGATCCAAACACAAGTACCGGTGGAGATAAGTTGCTGCAACAAGATCAACTACTGCTGATGATCTAAACTTTTGAGTGAGATCTCAAAGTCACAAACAGGATTGTTTGTGGCAACAAATTCAGAATAGAAGAGTCAGTGGATTCAGAGTTGCGTGTGGTCACGTGAGTAAGTATTACAAGAGGTAGCATTAGATTTAGGGTTGAATCTATTGTAAACACTTCCATTCTATTTAATAAATTTGTTGCCTTGTGGATTGTTGAGGTTAAATTCTCCACAAATTTTTTATCTTGAAACTGGACAGTTTCATTAGTTTTCCTGAGTCATCATATTGCTTGTGTTCTTTACTTTTTTGCTTTATGTGATATGATTGATATTTGTTTAACCTAGATTTGTTTAATTGAACTAAGTAATTGCTTGGTTTTAAATTAGGTTAAACAATCTGAATTTATAGAAATCTAAATAAACAAACAAAGGTAAAACTTAAATACAATTAATTAGTGGTTTCATATCAACCATATGACTTATTGGATGTAAATTTATTTTATTGTTGTTAGGGGAAGATAACACTATTGGCGATGTAATAGTCAATAAGCCATATGATTGAATAAATTGGAGAATATATGTTATGAAGAAACTATAACTTAATTTTATCATTTATTTTATGAGATGATTCTTCTCCATTCTCATTTATCAAATCAGATAAGACCTATTAAACACAATTTTAATTCAGGTTAAAACTTTTAAGGTAATTGAGGTATTTATAAATTATTTTATTATGTTATTTCCTTCTTCGTAACATGAAAGAATATCTACATTAGTAATAATTAAGTTCTTTTTATATATATAAAAAAAATAGATGAATAAAACCTTTTTCTCAAAAATTTAATATCACAAATAGTCGAATTTTAAACATATTGGCGTGGTGATAATAAGGTATAGATCGGGCATTGTTACTCACCACAAAGATAGTAGCAATAAGATAGAGTAGATCACAGAAATTTGGAAAAAAAAAAAAAAAAAAAGTAAAAAGGAAAGTAAGATCTAGTAGACACTACTTTTCCCCTCTTCTAAGTACTTTTTGTAAGTTATTGGCGGTGAATTGTTTATTTAACATTTTTGGTGTTCGGGAAAACCCATATGATACGACTAATACTGGTTTCATTTGGTAAAGATGTGGTGGGACACTTGGACGTAAAAATAAGAATGGTGACAAAAAAAGCTGTGAATAGCCAGAGATTCTGATGAATATCTATGCCGGAGAGAGAGAGAATGAGAGAGAGAAGTAAACCAGCTTAGTTCAGGTGTCGGACATGCTCAGAGGAATCCATGTGACCTTATGTAAAGCCAATCTTTAAGCATCTACGATGAAGACTACAATCTACAAACGTATTTTTTGGTGTTTTTCTTTTCAATAAGTCTAAGAATACACAAATTTCCATAATTCTCTCCCAAACTTAAATTGGTGTGAGTAACAACTAACAAGTGCATATCAAAGTAATCTAACATCAATCACAATTTATCACCTTAATGAATTTTCTTAATTTATCATCTTAATGAGTTTTCTTTTATAATGTTTAGGGTAATAAAAATTTTCATAATCATTGACATGATTTTCTTTGATTAAAGGAAATTATTTTAGGTTCATTACTGATACCAATTTCACTGTGCACCAATCAGGAAAAATTATTTTTAGGTTCTCTAATGTAGATTTTTTTTTTAAAGGTAATTTTTCAATAACTATGAAAAATGTTGTCCTCGTTGTATTTTATTTCTTGTTTTTTAAGTAACTATGGCCTTGTCACGAAGACATTCTCTTTGGTTTCTTCCCTTTTTTCTTGGGTTCTTCCATGGAATATTGTCTAGTTGGTTGTACCATAACTTTTTTTTTTCATAGTTGTACCATAACTTATGGTACATATAGTTTAATTATTCTGAATTGTTTTAAGTTATTCCTTTATAAGATATTATATTTTATTTGTAAATCTTTGATCTAACAAATTTAGAGATTAAAGAAAGATGGAAAAATCCATACCCAACTGGCATTCCTTTGAATGTATCACCAAAATGGTAGTTTATGAGATTCGAAGACTGACTGGTCTTCAATAGAATGCCACTACTCGCTATTCTTATTTCTTTAATACAATCATTTTCTTCCTTAAAATCTCATTGGAAAGCAATAAGTAACTCAGTAAGATATTATTAACATTTGCTTAAACTTTTTAGAAAAGGGTCACGAATCACGATCAAACTTGCTGTATGTTTTCGAGGGAGGACAAAAAGTTTATTGTACGTAGCAAGTATCATATTGCACATCAGCATGGTTTTACGGATGAGAATGGATCCAGTTTATCACAGAATACTCTAACTTCAATCCCACCCCATTAAAAATAATTTGTATATCATTCACGTGGATACCTGGTCGGGTTGAGTTATTTGTTCTTAAATTAAGCATAACAAAATATGTTTTGTGACTTACTTAACAATACAAAATATGTATTGTGACATAAAACCAATAAATTAAGCATAACAAAATATGTATTGTGACTAACTTTTTGTTGAAAACCTATTGGTTTATTTGCAGAAAGTGTGTAAAAAAGACAAATATACTTTAAAATTTTGAAACTTTTTAAAAATCTGTACATCAACAAATAAGTTAAAAAGTTCAAAGAAAAAAAAAACTAATACAAACTCACCCTTTGCAACCCATATCCCAGAAATAACGAATTTTAAACTCCGAAGCTCCCTGCCCTAGACCCTATTAGTTGATGCTAGGTTTTACAAACCAATGTGCTAACTTTTAATCACAATACAAAGATGTAATTAAAAATTTATTAATTACTTAATGTAGCTCCAATCACATTAATTATCATGTCAATTTGAAATAACTTTTAATATAATTAATAGTAACTTTAGTCTTCCTAACTCAAAATAAACTTATTTCAAAGTTTGTTCTTCTATCCCTGAGAGACAGGAGATTGAAGCCCAAAAAAAAAAAGATTTAATCTAAAAGATTGCAACACATCAATTGATCTAGGTCCCTATATAGATTTAGAGGGTTCAAGGTGGAGTTTTTACATTGGAACCTTATATGACTCATGCATATTTGTCGTAATCCAGACAAGGCATGAATTGAAATGGACGTTAATTATTCAGGATCTAATTAAATTGAGCTTTTGTTAAGAACATGGCAACACAGCCTAAGCCCCTAATATTTTCATGTCAAAGGCTAAATTTGGATTTTAGGGATATATCCAATTGAACCTAGAGAGAGTACAATATATTAGCACAACTCATCAGCTAACAAAACACCAATCTAGATTTATATGAATTTAAATTATCATTATGTCTATTCTAATTCCATGTGCTTAGAGCGTAATGTACGCCAACAGCAACTCTAATTAACCTGCTCATGTGGGCACAAGGTACAACTCGATTTGTATATAAAATCAGTTCCATATTGTGTTAAATAGTATTATGCTGATATGATCTGCGATTTGGGTTTTTATTAATTCCTAAAACCGTGTTATCATGTAGGTTTTGTTGACTCGTTCAAGAAATCAATCACATACCGGAGTACCTCAAATTTGGGAACCTGCAGCCACTTGTTGTTTTGTTATTCCCCTAAGGGAATTTGTTGCTATCTGATAAGTGTAGATCAGCTTGGTAGCTTCAAGTTCCAACCAGCTAGATCCTGCTATTGGCTTAATAGTGTCGCTTCACGGGCTAAACCTGGATTCGGCATATGCTAATTTAGACTTAATTATAAGGCTAATGATGGTCTAAGATGGAACATTTTAGGTACATTTAGTATCACAAGCTTGGACCAATTTGTTAAGATTGATTTGATTTTAGTTTTTATTGCTTATGTTTGTTGAAAATAAAGCCAATGATTGAGTTGGTCTAATGCCATTAGTTCGTTACCTTTTCTTATAAGTAAGGGAAAGTCTCTAAGTCAATCAAAGGTTTTGTAACTTAGTGATGACTCTCCTTTCTTTCAGGAATGAGATTTGGGGTTCATTGACTCAATCTGCTACAGGTGTGAAATTTTTAAGGGGTTAAAGTTTTTTCTACTGCTCATCTTTGTAAAAAAGTATGGAAAAATCTCAAAGTCAATTAACGGATAGTTCTCTTCTAAATTTCTAATCCAGGAATGAGGGTTTAAAGATTCTTCTATTGATTGTCCAAAGAAAAGAAAAGAAAAAGAAGAAGGAAAAATAAAATAAAAAAGAAGAGAGAAAGAGAGAGAGAGAGAGAGAGAGTTTTCGAATTACTCTACCAAATTTCATTAATTAGAGTATTTTATCTTATGAGATGCTGCTTCGGTGAACTTAAAAAGTAATTTAATAAGAGGACTTTGAAGTTATTTTCCTAACCCATTATGTGACAACAATTGAAAATTATCTATATTTAGTTTTAGTCACATAAATTTTTATAATAAGTAATTTAATTTATTTAAATAATATACATAAATAGTCTAATAAATTGCTAAGTAGTAGGATGAACGAGATTCCTCCAAACTAGTTGGGATCTCAACTTTGTTCTTAACTGAGTTACATTTTTTTTTTATTCAATTACAAAGTAACACTACATTGGTAAGATGCGAAATACAAAAACTTTTATGGTATACAACTAATAAATAAGAGAATACAAAATATTCCAATGCAACCATTCTCAATTCTGACACAAAGGATTTATTTATATAATATGAAAACTTATCAAATTTTTAATTTTAATTATAATTTAAACTTACATTTTTTTGCCAAGTATTATTTAAATTGAATTTATATTTGTTGGGTTAAAATAGATTGACCTCGGTTAATTAATTCAATTATCCAAGATGATTAATTAGGTCAAATTACATGCAAATCGTGGAAGCAACAATAAATCACCAAATAAACTAAATGCAGCGGAAAAATAAATTAACACAGTGATTTGTTGACAAATGGGGAAAATCTCTCGCAAGGCAAAAACCCTACCGAATGAATTTAAGATCACTACTCCCAAGAATTCACTAATCAATAATTAAGCAGTTACAAGTAAAAAGAATCTTACCACTACCCTGGCTTATCCCAAAATACCAACTTACAGTTGAATCTTTGTTTCAATACCCAATTAAACTTGATCTTGTAGCAGATTTCTTTGCTTTGCACAAATCTCCAATCTGTAACTAGGTCCTTTACACGGATCCCAAAACATGACTAACTCCAGCAATTTGATTGATTGTTATTGGCTGCAAAGTTTTTCACTTCATAAACAATGAAAATTAGGAAGCATTTGGTTACAAAACCCTAAGGCGTACAAACGCAGTAGCTTCACACAGAGTGTATGAGTTATGAGTCTCTATTTCCGTACTTAATGACTTTTAAAATAAGCTTTATATATGATTAGGGTTGTAAAGAGAAAAACCCTAATCATTCAAGTCATCATGAGTCGAAATTCAAATCTGAGAAATCTGAAATTGTAATTCTCAATAGATCGAGCTTGTGTCGAGCTTGTATCGAGCTTCTTCATTAACCTTCAATAGCAGCTAGTGTCGAGCTTTAATAAGACAATTTTTCTTCACTTGTTTCTTAGATTAAACTTCATGTCTTTAATGATACCACTTGATATGCTTGAACAACATACTTTTTGATACATTAAGCCCAACTTAGATCTACCCAGTTACAAGTAAAGCGCATTTTGTCAAATGATTTGTCAGTTACATAGAAAATATTACCCTCACAATATTTTCTAATTTTCTGTCAAGTGTTGCTCCAATATACACTATTTCAAGTTCATCTACTTCTAATCCATTTTACTTTGAAGTTCATTTAAATTACTTCCAATCCATTTGAAACTAATTCAAATTTTCTTACCTAAACTTATTTTTATTCAAGTATTATAAACATAAATTAAAAATTCTACCATATTTTAAAAAATTGACTATTCATTTTCAAGCTAATATCATTATTATTCACTCAATATATATAACTTACACATTATATAAATTTATTTTATTACAATAACAAAATTGATGTTAAGATATAGGTAAAAAAAATTACCTTTAAAAAAATCTAAATTAGAGAAATTAAGAATGAAAAATTTATATAGCCCTTCTAAATGTATATAACAAAATTGACTATCAATTTTTGTTTTTCAATTTTCGCCAATCCTTGAAAAAAATCTTATACGAAATACATTTTTTTTTTTTTTTTTGGTAAACGGCGCATTGCATTAACTAACAAACAACAAGTCTATTACAAAAAACAATACCAGCTTTATCACTAGCCAGCATCTCATCCACCACTCCTGTTAGAACTAGATGCAAACAAATATTATATGTTTAATTAAGTTTATTATTAAATGTGTCCAAACTAATACTAATCCAACTCATTTCACAATTAAAATGAGACCAACTAATTAACCAACCAACAAAACTACTTGATGAATGAAATGGTTGAATATGGTTTTTTTTTCCTTTTATATATTTTTTGTTGGCTAATTTGTAAGATACCAGAGGAAAAAAAGATGATAAAAAAAGAAAGAAAAAGAGAAAAGGTGGACAAAGTATATGGATTATTGCAGTGACTGAAAATTTAGGTCACTTCACTTGGTTTTAGATTGGACAAATACATCTGTAGTCATTTTGGACTAATGAATTATCGCCCTAAAATTTCAATGATGGATGCAGCTTAGAGAAAGGCTGATGATATGTTTGTCTTTTAACATGATAATATATTATTAGTAGGTTTAATTAAATAAAAATTTTCATAATTTTTTATAAAAAACATGTTAATGCATGGTAGAATAATATGAAAGGGATGTTGAATGTTGTACAATTAAAGTCATAATTAACTTGCCAATATCATGAGTTGTGTTAAAAATTGTAAACAAAATTGTATTCTTATTATTAGTCTTACATGATAGTTATAGGGTTACACACGATGAGCAATCTTGTCCCTGCACTACCAATTTCTGCACCCTATGAAAATAATATATAGCTCAGGCCCTCTAAGTAGCTAGATTTCTCTGTTAGATATTCCGTTGGCCTTTTATATATAGGTTAAGCCAAAGCTTCATATAACGTTTACGAGCACAGACAGACCCACGTGATCACGTCCGAAGAATAGAAAGATATTATTAAGAATGTTTTACACTTTTACTTTTACTTTTACTTTTTTTTTTTTTTTTTTTTTTAGGGTTTTAACTTATGATATTCGCTCCTGATGATAATTTTTTATCATTAGATCAAGACACCAATTAGTTTTTGGTGTAGGTGATGATTGAACTCCAAATCTCTTATTTAATCATCAGAGATTTTACCAGTTGAGCTAATTAAAACTCACCACACTTTTACTTGATATAAAGCTTACCTGTCAATGTTCTTTGAGTTTAATGTGGTAGTATGGCATTTACATCGTTATAAAACATGGGATAATGAATGAAATCTTGGTTAAAAAAAAAAAAAAAAAAAAAAAGAAGAAGAAGAAAAGTTCACTTGTTAAAAGAGGTTATAGGGAAGGAAAAAAAAAAAAAAAAAAGAGAAAGCAATCACCATTCACATATAGACCCTAATGATTCATATATAGCGGTTTTATATCGGAAAATGGATACAATACTTATACATAAAATATATGTATCTTTCATCTCACACAATGTAAACCTTACAAGCATGTGAGAGTTATATATTATAAAAAAAAATGATGCAAAATCTAAGTATATACATGTGTAAAACTTTCTCGTGAAGACTTGATTGTTAATGCTAGTAATTGTAAAAAAAAATTAAAAATTTAGTTTCTTCTGATTTATTGAATATATTTATACGTACTATGTGTTTTCCTTTCACTTATCTAATACATAACACCCACAAATGTTTAAAAGAAATTCTTCAATTTCTTAATTTTTAATTTTTTAGAATTATTCAATTATTAATTTAAGTACCTGGAATTCCATATCAAACTAGTCATTTTTATGCATAATTTTGAGCACGTGCATTTTTATTGTCGAGCCACAGGTGCCTAGATATGGCTTTATTATGCTTTCCAAAAAAAAAGATATGGCTTTATTATCAATATCGTCACATTGCGAAAGTACTAGAGTCATGCCACCATGAAGAAGTCACACTCCAGTTCCCATTTTGTCATTTTTGGGGCCAAAAGTCACACTCCACCTCAGCCTAATAAATTAAATGCAATGAACCTAATTAAACCCTGATCGATATAGGTGTCAAATAAAACCAAAAACCATGGGCAGATCAGAAAACTACAAATTTCATACCCTAAATGAACAATGCGGTCACTTTTCAGTGTTCAAATGTACTTCATCTGCTAGTGCAATTTACTTTTTAACAGTGTCTCCATTCGTTCTTCTAGTCAATATAGCATCACTGTGATGTAGAAGTAGAACGAAGGATATAGTTTTCAAATTCTGGATGAAGTTAGCTATGGGGAACATGTAGGGAATTAACACGAAATTCCCAAACCTGTGATACACAAAATAGAGAAAACACACGTCAAAGAAAAATAATCACACGCACAAGACAGTATTTACGTGGTTCGACAATTTACCTACGTCCACAGAGTTGCACAGATTTCACTATTATCAGAATATATACAAAGTGTGACAATACAGTTTTTTTTTTTTTTTTTTTTTTTCTCTCAAAAACTATATCAAGAAACCCTAATCACAATGGGCTACAAAATGGACCCAAAAAATTTTCCGGGGACTACTATTTTTTAATATGACTACAATTTTTTTTTTTTTTATAGAAGAATATAAATACTAATTTGAGTACTTAAAAATTATCTAATATTTTTCTTCATTCAATATAGTATGCAAATTGGTCTCATTAATTGCTCCATCTTAAAAGGAGAAAGAAGGTAGTTTGTATACTTGGATTTTACTTCTTAACATAATATTAGTAAATTATTTTTATTTTTATTTTATGTATCAAAAATTTATTGAAATTAGTTATTATGAAATCTATTGAAAATGCATAGTTAATTTTTTTGGGAATTTACTAATGTAAATAAAACTTTTATTGAAGTATGTACTTGAGTTAAAAATAAATTTTGGAATTTCAAGAGAATTTCAATTAATTTCAAATGGGTTCCCAATAGTTTTAAATGGACAGAAATAGTTTCAAATTGGTGAAATTAAGAAAAAGAGATAGTTCTTTGACTTTCTTATATTCTTAGTTCTTTTACATTTTAGTGTAATTATTTTTAATCTTTATTAAAAATTTTAGAGAAGTCATTCAAATTTTGTTAATATGAAAATTTATTGAAAATGTATAAATAATTTTTAAAACAGTATATTTTTAATATAATTTTATTAATGTTGGTATTTAAGGTAATGAAAATTTTAGGAATTGGAATTAAAATTTGAATGAGTTATAAATGGCTAAAAAGTAGTTTTAAATGTATTTTAATTACTTTTAAATTGAATGAAGTCAATGAAGGTTAGCACAAGATTTTTTTTTTTTTTTTTAGAATAAATGCTTAGCACAAGATTGGAGTGAATTTTAAAGTCCAAAAAAATGCTATAATACCCGCACTTTTTTTGTGTGTGTTGGCATATATGGTACCTCTGCTAGGAACATGGTTACACATGATAATAATTTTGTTATACCATCTGTTAGTGACTCATTTTACAATGAATAATAACTTTATAATTTTCTAGTTATTTTATTTTATTATTTCATGTTAGACCATTATTGTGTGATAAGGTTAAATAAGATAATATTTACGTCAAATCAGGTAACAGGCTGTCAGGTTTTGTCACATCATATGATAACTAATTTTTTTTGTCATTTTGAACAATTAAAATACAATCGACATAAAATAATAATTCTATCATATTCGTTAATACGTCACGATAGATTAAACAGTAACTCCAAGTTGAATCGTACCCTAAAATTATTGAAGGCAATTGAAGGTAGGATCATACCCTAGTGTGAATTAGCTTAATTTTTTTAAGCTACCATCTTTAATTAATTGTAGATTCACCATTTTCAATCCATTATAATAAAACACAAAAATTGTTGTGTTTTGTCATGATTAATAATCTCAGCCCAACAAGTTGAATGTGGGGAAATGTGGAAGCTGATGTTATATGCATGGAATCAGAATTCACAAACAAAATTAGAAAAATTAAATAAGTAACAAGTGCAAACGCCAAAAAAAATTTAAAAAAGAAAACATCGTCAGGTATAGTGCTCTAGATTTCGGCATTGTGATTCGTCTGATTCGAATGGACAAGAAACACAAGTTGGCTATTAGTAGCCGTAGACGTGGTTCCAAACTTAACCCTGCTGCGCAGCGAACCTGCGGGCCCACCTCCAATCTGTGGGCCTCGTTTGCATGTTGTGTCCATATTGATATATGCTATTTTTGTTTTTAATTATTCGATAGCCACGCTCGAATAATTAGGAATTGAATCTTAATGTCTTCAATAAAAATACTCAAAATATCAGTTCAATTATAAGACTTAAAGCTATTATCAATTTTATAATTTAATAAATAAATAAATAAATAAATAAATAAAAATAAAAATAAAAACCAAACTAAATCTTCGTTTCTTAAAGTTTGGGGTTGTTTTTATTTTAATTTTTTATATCATAAAATTTTCAGATTTTCTTTCATATTGGTTCTTTACATTTCAAATTTTCATTAACCCTTTATGTTTGATTCAATTTTGAATTTTCTGTTTGGCCCTTTAAATTTTAAAATTTTCATTTTTATGAAGGGTTAAATGAATAATCAAAATGAAAAATTTGAAATGAAAAGAGCTAAAAATAAAATCAAACATAAGGGGGCCAAAATAAAATTTTATATATATAAAGGTCTAAATTAAATAAAAACAACCCCAAACTTTAAAGGCAAAAGGTGTATTTTTTATTATAAAATTTATAAATTTATATGAAAATAAATATTGAGAAATGTTTCAATAAAAAAAATATTGAGAAACATTAATCTTTAATTACTGATAGAAATTTACAAACATAAATGAAAATAAATATGATTATTGTCAAATAACATCAGAAAATAAATTTTTTAATTATTTTCTATTTTAAAAAAAAAAATATTATATCAATTTATAAAATTTATGTAATAAAATTATAGTAACCCTATCACTTATTCAAGATTTTTGTTTTTTCTATCAAACCTCAAACCAAGATTAGTTTTTTTTTTTTGGCTTGAACAAACTCAGATCATAAACTATAATAAAATTCCAACAAAATAATGATGACAACAATAATAGCCACAGAAAAAGTATATTTTTTCGGCTGCTGCGAGATAAAATATATTGCCTTTGTCTTTCCTAGGAAAATAATCTAAGACTACTGTTTATTCTCATTTTTATAAAACAATTGAATTTGAGACTTTCATCTGAATATTCTTTAAAAATTATTCCCGTGACTAATCAATTCCCTAACTCTGCAAAAATAAAATGTAGTGATGGACATAGGCATCGTGACAAAGAGATATTGTACCTTACGGGTGTTAAGTTCAACTTAACCAAGAAGGACAAATGCTATAGGTATTTTCATAATGTTTGATGTGCGACCAACCCTAAGGAAGAATAATTCAAAGGGTAGGAAAATTGGTTGAAGATTAAATTTATTGATGCTGATGAGGTTATTTTTTTGAATCTTTCAATCTCTCCCACTAAAATTAAATTTACACATTTAAGAAAAGAAGAATAAAACAAAACCTTAAGGATCCATGTTCTTTAAATTAGTTGATAAATTTTTTTTTTTTTTTTTTTTTTTAAGATTTGAGAGACTCAAGAAAAACTAGGTATATGCTTGCTTGTGAATTATAAGTGTGGGGGGCGAAAAGTAAATCAAATAACTAATGTTGGTTTTAATCCAATTACTATTCACTCACACAATTAATTTTTAGAGATGGGATGCAAGGTCAACCTTTAAGTACCCATTATGTAACAAGAGATGAAAGTCAGGCCAAAAAACTATAGCTTGAAAATTGGCTAAGTGTTCGTCCGAGGGTTCAGTCCGAGGAAGAAAGTACAATGGGATGGTTTTTCTCTCTTTTTCTTTCTCTCCTAATTTTTTACGTCCCTTTGATCCAGGTGCTTCTTGGCTTTATATAACTTAGCAAGGATGCATCTGGATCTTACATTTGGAGGGTTGTGATTAGACTTTCTTGATACTTGTCCCATCAAGACTTTACTAGAAGGTTTTTACACCATAATATGAGCTATGAAGAACACTGTTCATGGTCATTTCCCCAAAAATGCGGCCAGCTAAGTGGTTGCAGTGCATTTTAATGCGGAGGAGATGGTTGTCTTGTCCTTCCTTTTCTTCTCTTCCTTGTTCAATACCAAGTAACCTTTGTTCTCCTTGGGATTGCACCGCGCTCCCTTCATTCCTGATTCTCGGCCTTCCGAGGTTAAGTAGGAGCCCTCGGCATCTTCATCCCAAACTCCTTATTAGTTAAATATGTCATCTCTAAAGATACTTCTTGAAATTCCCCTTCTCGAAAATACCCTTGCCTACTTTATTTCTGCCTGTGGATCCTCGTCCCTTCACAATAAGGAAGAATGATTTCAAGTGTGAAATAATTAGCTTTCAGTCTCTCCCTTGATATCAAATTTAGTCATAAAACAAAAAGAAAACCTACAGGAAGGTCATTTCATCAAGTTTATAATTTTTCTTAAAATATAAAATTTTCTTAATATCATTAACACACACTATTCCTTTGTGTGTGTGCGCTTCTTGAAAAAAAAAAAAAAAACTGGTTGGAAATTACGTTTCTTGAAGCAAAGGTTGTTGGTTCAAATTTACTCATCCAAAACAAAACGAAACCTTGAACAGAATATTCTTTCATCATATATGTTAATATAAATTTTAATGGACACATAACTTTGAAAATCTCGGGGCACATAGCTTTGAGAATCTTTAGAGCAAAACTAGGTTTAATCTAGGGAAGGCCTTTTTATGATGTGCTTTTTAGCTGAAAATTTTTATGTTTTAATTGATGTTATTATGGATAAGTGTCATATATTTTAATTCAGCAAAAAAAAAAAGTTTTATTATATCTTAATTTTTTTAACCTATAGTCTTGTATAAATCATACAAGTATTTATCCCAAATTTTATTGGCTTTTACTAGGTACACTATCTTTTTATAACTTTTGATTAAATTTTATGTTGACCAACAAGTTTAGTAAACTCAAATTAACACCCACAAATGTGAAAATATTTTATGAATATCAATTTTTGTCAAAATAAATTCGACTGTCAAATATTTTTTTTAAAGAGTTCTACAAAAGTCCTAGAGTATCATGTTACCAATTACGTTATGGTTTTTTTATTTTGTCAAACAAAGTCTCAAATTTATATGATCGTTTCAATTCAAAGTCTCTATCCTTATTTGTTATTCATTTCCTTTTTCTTTTTTTTTTTTCTTTTTTTTTTTTTTTGATAGACATTTCCATTATTTTGGGTATGGAGTAGAGAACCCATTAAGTGGAAACCCATTAATTAAACTCCACATTAATTTATATGGAGTAGACATTTCCATTAAGTGGAAACCCATTAATTAAACTCCACATTTCACATTAGGACTTGTTTATAAATTAATTTGGAAGCCATTTAACAGAGAGTGTAGACAAAAAAAAAAAAAAAAAAGTGATTATAAAAAATAAAAACTAATTACCTACTGAAACACAATTTTATCTACAAATTCTCATTTTCCTCTTCACTATTATAATTCAAAAAATGAATAATGGAGATAAACAATGAGAATGAAGTAAAATATTTTCAATAATTTGAAAGATAAAATTAATAACTTAGGAGTAGGACCTAATTTAATATTGGCTATACATTTTGGGCTACACATCTGTAAAAGAACTGGGACTGAACTAAAAGCCCGGCCTACAAATATATAGAGGACACATTTTATGATGGCCGGCTAGATGCAGATGTGTCCAATCCAGCTATTTCCTCTATCCATTCGAAAGAGTTCACGTTGTTTTAATGTTTTATACACTTTCTATCACAATCTAATTAAATGACAACTATATAATTTCCTAACTCTATGATCAAGGATAAGAATTTTAAAAAAAAGTAAGCAAACAGACCTTTCTTTTGGTATTGTTTTGGGTACGTACTATAAACAGAAATTCTTCCTTTAAACATGTCTACTTCATTTCTTTGTTTCTTTCTTTTCTTTTATTTTTAAATTTATTTATTTTTGCAAAAATATTCACATGGGGAGACCAACATCTATTTGAGTGTTTTTTTATAAAAAAAAATTAAGACAACGTCTACTTTATTTATTTTTAATTAAAAATAATAATACAAAAAAGAGAAAGAGCCCATGCGTCCTAACTTCTAGACTTCTAGACAAGGAACCTAGGTAAGAAGAGAAAAGAATGTTAGAGGCCCATCCAATTTAGAATGTGTGGCCCGTAAACTGTGTCCACTTCATTGTTTTTTCATTACTCATTTGCAATTTTTAAGAGTCTTGTAATTCAATTGGCACATTTTGATATTTCAATCAGAGACATCAAGGGTTAAATCTCCTCTTCTCGACCTATCGAATTATGAAATATATATGTATAGACACACATTCATTGGCAATACAGCATAACACCCTATTGGGCTGGACCGTTTAATCACTTTAGACAATATCTTAGTCTGACCCTTTTTAATTGAGATTGGACCTCATGGCTCCGCTAAATAAAAAATGCTGCTTTTTGAGACTTGGTATGGCCCAACGGGCTCAGAGAGGAGCTTGATCCAGTGCTGACAGTTGACAACAACGATTTTTCTTTATACCTTTTATTGCATGAATTTTTGTTATTATTTATTTTTTTATTAAAAAAGTCACTATTTCAGTTTTCAGTTTTCAACAATAAGCGGTATCCAATCAGACCCTAAAAGTAGTTGACAGGACCAGCTGTGTACGATCTAAGACCTCTGTATTTTTATTCTGTTTGGCTTTAAAGTCTCTATTCCAATCTAGAAAAACCTGTATGTACTATTTTCTCACTTGTCAATCTAAATCATAGACTTTCTTATGGCCAATAAAGAAAATAACACAATCATATAAAATTATGCTTCGGGTTTCTGTAAAATGTACACAAATCAGAGGTTAATAAGTTTCCTAGCAAAGAAGTGTGTAGAAAAGTTCTATTAACTCAAATTTGGTGTTGACATTCCCAAGAAAAGGAAAAAAGATCCTCTTCATTTCACTTAAAATTTTGAGTTTATTATTTCACAGTTAAGATTTTATTTTTATTTTTTTGTACATAATATTGTACAAAGTGTCAAGTTATTTAGAATTTTAAATAATGTAGAACTAAATATACCTTTCGATATGTAATATATAATCTAAATGAAGTATTCATTCTATTAATTAGGTGGCAAAAACGAGAATACACGTCATCTTTGAAGGTTTCTTTAGACAGTACTCCATCCATGAATGTGTAACTTATAAAATCAAGATTTTATTTTTTAGATATGATATTGTAAAAAAGTGTCAAGTTATTTAAAATTTTAAATTATGTAGCACTGAATATACCTTTCGACATGTAATATATAATCTAAATCATGAAAGGATTCATTCCATTTGGTGGCAAAACAAGAATACACGTCATCTTTGAAGGTTTATTCACGCAGCACTCTATCTGTGAATGTGTAACTTATAAAATTAAGATTTTATTTTTTGGATATGATATTGTATAAAGTGTCAAGTTATTTAAAATTTTAAATCACGTAGCATTGAATATACATTTTGATATGTAACATATAATATAAATCATGAAAGGACTGTGGCAAAACAAGAATACACATCATCTTTGAAGGTTTCTTTAGGCAGTATTCCATCCGTGAATGTGTAACTTATAAAAAGAGAATATATATAGCCTTTTTTCTATTATCTAGGTATAATTATAATTTTGTACAAGGATTAATTAGCTAGGGGAGGTATCTCATAAGGATATCACAAAAAGTACTAATAGTAGATTTGTCAAAATTCACATCCAATAAAAAAATATTGAGTGGAGTTGTTATCTTATTCTAAAACCAAGTTTGTTGCTAAAGTTTGTCCAAAGTGTAATTATGTTGGGCCAAAAAAAAAATTTGTGAAAAATTTAGGATGGTCACAAATTTTTTTTAAGAATAAAAAAATTATCAATTTTTTAAAATTTATATATAATAATAATAATTTTTCCAAGTCAGGGTGATCCTGTGACCACTTAAATCCAACGTGGAGCTGGCCCCTACATGGTCAATATTTTTGACAATTGAAAATAAAGTCATCAACTTGCAGCAAAAAAAAAAAAAAAAAAAAAAACATTTCCCTCCAACAAGAATACTTTGCTTGCACACCAAATAAAAATGAATGGCCTCTGTCTCTCTGCCTCTCTAGAAGCCGGGTCTTCCATTGGACAGTAGAAGTGTTTGTCCCTTCTTTCTGAAGGAGAGTTTGTTTTGTTGTTTCTGTCTTAACAGTGCGTTAGGTTTTCTCCTTCTCTTTTTCTTCTCCTTTTCTCTTAGGGTAACACTGTTATCCATAGAGCTAGTGGTCTTTCCTTTGTGGGGGTTTGGGAAACAGTTTCTGATAGGTCTTACACTAGGGATTTTTTCTCTTCTCTCCTTCCTTCCTTTGGACCTTCACACTATGTACGATCTTGTTATTTTCTGCCACCTTAAGGAGGCGGAGGATGGCGGAGACTGTGAATCTCAGACATGGGTCATTCCGAATATGGATATCGATTTTGGTGGGGAAGACAATACTGCATACGTTACAAACATTACTCATGGTGAAGATACAGCTAATCCATCCAATACGCAGGCGTTGAAATACAATAATGATACGGAATCATTGGCACAGCTGGAGGGTATTAATTCCGAATTATTGGGGCCAAATTTGGAGAGCATGAAACATGGCATTAAAGAGCCCGAGGTGATAAGGTCTAGTAGTGATAAGGGGAGTTTGGAGGAAGTTAATGCGGAATCAAATACCAGGTTTCCTGGAATTAAGGAGTCATCCGTTAAGCCAGCCACCTTTCAATGCAGAGTAATTTCAAATGAAAAAACCCTACAAGCATCAACTCAAGTCACGATATCACAAAACCCTAGGGTTTTAATTCAATCATCACAATCAACGGTAGAGATTGAAGGGCAGCCAACCAATGTTAGAATGTGGACGATCTGGCTTCGCAGGAACGCTCTTTGGACTAGTGACAAACCATTCCCAATCCTACTAGTTTTGCAAGATGCTCGATCTGCACAAGCATCTTATGTACGTTCAATTCCTCCAAAACCTCTAAACTGTGGCAGCCTTGCTCATCAACACACGGGGTGGACTCCTCTAGTCAATCACATGTTCAAGGTTAACTTCGACAGAGCTATTTTTAGAGAGGAGCAGAAGGCAGGTGTTGGGGTAATTATAAGGGATGAGCATGGCAGGGTTATTGCATCCATGATAGATAGTATTTCTCTTCCCTTTTCTGTTGATGCAGTGGAGGCTTTTGCAGCCAAGGAAGCACTTAAGTTCGCTCAAGAGCGTGGTCTATCAGCTATTGTTCTCAAAGGTGACTCAAAGCGCACTATTGATTCTCTGTTGTGCGAGGACGTATCCCTAGCAGCCATTGGACACCTCATAGATAAAGCAAAGATGTCTGGTATTGGAGTGGGAATACGGGAGAGTAATGGAGCTGTTTTGGCTTCTTTACGGGAGAGTAATGGAGCTGTTTTGGCTTCTTTCTCACAAAAAATCCCTCAAGCATACAAGGCTGAAGTGATTGAGGCGCTAGCAGCCCTCAATGCATTGTCATTTGCGTTTGAGTTGGGATTTCGTAGTACTATCCTTAAAGGTGATTCTCTTAGACTGACTCAAGCTTTGAAGTCAGAAGAGCGTAGCTTATCACCAACGGGTTTGCTGTTTGAAGATGTGAAAATGTTTGCTAACAATTTTGTAAGATTGTTGTATTCTCACATTAAGAGAAACGACAATGGGGTTACTCATAGTCTGGCTAAAAATGCATTATGCATTCCATATTTTCAAGTATGGAGAGAAGATGTCCCATCACATATTGTTTCGATTTTACAATTGGATGTAGTTGAATTTCATTAATAAAATCCATCAGTTTCTTTCTCAAAAAAAAAAAAAAAACATTAACTCTAACGTGTACCATTCTTTTGTATTTATATATTTATTTTGATAGATACCATTCTCATTAAACCAACGGAAATAGTCAATTGGAATCTACAATAGTACAATCTGCATGCATCCTTTGAGTACGGGGAAAGAGGAGGTTGATCTATTTAACAAGCAAACAAATAGTGACAGATAATTAATTGCATATTAATTATCTGATAGATTTACAATGAATATTATGTTAAATAGATTGAAGTAAAAAAAAAAAAAAAAATTCCTCTGAGAGCTATAAGAGCCTTGACTTTCGAATCGAGTTGAGTAGCATATACAAATTTGAACCTACAATTTGGCATAGATGAGAAGCCGTTCAAGACTTTATATATAACTAATTGCTTAAAATAAATAAACTGTTTAAAGAGGAGCTCTTTTTTAGATTTTAATCATGTTAGACAAAATCCAATTATAAATTTTTTTTTGAAGTGTTGCCGCCTGTCAAGTTTGTCCAAAAATAGGTGAGTTTCAGTTAGCTTAACAGGTAAAATCTCCTATCATCAAATAACAAATTTGAGATTTGATTTCTACCTACACCAAAAATTAAAAAAAACAATCATTAAGAACAGATGTCATATGTTTAAAACTCTCTCTTAACAAAAATAAAAAAGTTTGCCCAAAAATAATTCCTATCAAGATAGAAACACCTATTGTCTATATAATGCCTACCTCTGGAATCAATTTTCTTTTGTAGAAGTATCAAAATTCAAAGTAACACAATTTAGAAACTTGGCTTATCCTTGCTTTTTTAGGGTGTGTTTGGATACCGCTTATTTTGCTGAAACTAAAAAATTATTGTTAAAAGTACTGTAGATAAAAGTAAAAATTAGTTGAAATAGTACAGTGCGGCCTATGAATAGTGCCAAAATGTGTAGTAGAGCCTATTAATAGTAGCAAAAATAAGTTGAATAGTGAAATAATTTTCATTTTTCATCCTAACCCAAACGCACACTTAGTGTCCGTTTGGTTTGCCTTTTGGATTCACGCGTCTACGTCTGGCTTTTTTTTTTTTTTTTTTTTTTTTTTTACCAGCGCCTCTTGCATTGTTCATGGGACATAAACAGTGCATTAAGGCAAATGAATAATAATTTAAAAAGTGAACAGTAACTGAAAATTATTTTTTTATTATTTTTAATTTTCAACAAAATAAACGGTATCTAAACGCATACTTAGTCGTTGAGTTTATCCATCCAAAAAAAAAAGTACCAAGAAACTCCTTAATTTGACGGGCATCAAGTTCTGTGCAATTATATCCGTACTAATTATGTGGTTCAAGATAATCTTGAATTCCATTCCTTATAATTGAATTCTTCGGATGGGGTGGGTGTTGAAATAGACTGAGTGAGAATTACAGGAAAAGCTTAAGCCAGGCTCAAGTTATCTTGATTTGATCTGAGGCTTAGAATTCAATAGATTGTCGTTAGCACAACAGATCAATATGTTGACTTTTGAATCCAACTAGGAATCCCAGTTACCACTTAGCATGCCCTTGAGCAGAAAATCCTTAGAAATCTCGTATTATTTTATTGAAACTGAAAACTTTTTACTGAAAGTAATGTAAATAAAGGTAAAAGTTAGCTGAAATTATACAGTGTGACCTATAAATAGTAACAAAAATAAGCTAAATAGTAAAATAAGTTGACAAAAATATTTTTTGCCAAATGGACACTAAATAAACTGAGATTGAGAAGGTATATGTTACCTATATAATATGTATATAGCATGCATCTCACAGTATATAAGTTATAAAACTAAACGAGACAATCACATATTGTGAGGTTGTATATGTTACATTGGAACATATAGCATGCCTCTCACAATATGAAATTTCACAATTAAGTGAGAGTGGGACAACATGCTTAGAGTGGCAGAGTTAGGATTTAAGTTCAAGACGTAAATTTTATAATTGAGACGTTCATACGCATGCACGCACATGTATAAATAAATATACAAGCACTCGTGCATCAGTGCATGCACATATATATTTTTCAAAAGTATTTCATATTCATTTAAATAATAAAAAAATCATTTATGTGAACACTACTTCACTATATTTTAATGGAAAAAAAAGCCACAAACGAATAACATATTCATTATTTAATGTTTATCTATTAAAGGCCTTTCACATGTTTATCTATGTATGGGTTTTGCTAACAGGGAAAAAGTGATTAACTAGTCTTATTTATGTGAAAATAGTTATTGCTTATTAACAAATTTTTATGAAGCAATAAATATGAAATTTTTTAAAAATATTTTTTTCATCTAAAGAAGATAATAATCCACTAGAATTATACATTTATGCTAATATTATAATTATATTCTAAATGAGATAGTTTTTTATAAAAAAATAAAAACAAAAAGTTAGAAGAAGAAGAAGAAGAAGAAGAGATAGTTTTGTATTTCAATTAGAACATCCTCACAGTATTTAGCCCAAAAATAAATAAAAAAAACAAGAAGACAAAATATCCAAGCGGTTATAGAAAAGGAATATAAATATTAAGCTAGTGAGTTGATTATTGACAATGTCATTTTATTCTTTTGTAGCTTTCCAATATGAAAAGTATATATACGCAAGTTCCTGTTAGAAAATTTAAGCTTTGTAAATTGTAATTAATTCAACTACTAGTACTGCACTAATTTTTGTTTCTGCTGCATTGTTCTGGAGTTGAGATATCAATTGTAACCTACCGCTAAGTACCCAAAGTTTAATGGCTACACTCGTGATCGATTAGGCGTTAAACATTAAACAACCATAAAAAATGGTTTACATCATTATACTTCCTATAGAAAATCAAATTAACAAAAAAATAAAACCCAACTTGTTAGAATAATAGTGAAAAAAATTATAAAAAAATAATGTATTTTTAAACTTCCTATTTATTACTGTCAAAAAAAAAAAAAAAAAACTTCCTATTTATTGATATGACTTGTTACATTATCTATCTAAACTTTTTTTTTTATTATTATTATATAGAGTTTCAACCTATAGCGTCTGCTTCTAATTATTGTGTTTTTTATCATTAAATCAAGACACCAATCAATTTTTAGTGTAACTTAAAATTGAATTTCAGATTTCTTATTCAACTATCGGAAACTTTACAAACTTTTTTTTTTTTGAAAATGTAGAAATTTTACAAATTGAGCTAACTAAAATCTACAAATAAACGAATATTCATTCCAAAAGCCCATTGTCGATTTCTGGCTAATTACAAAGAAAATTCTGCAGATTATAAATTAAATTAAAAAACATAAAATCTTTGAGTTGATCGACGGCAAATCCAACTATGTTAATTATGTATAATAAAACTAAAAAATTGCAAAATTCAATGCTCTTGTTCTTGTTCTGATCGAATTGACCACAGAGAATCACACAGTTTATTAGATTTTAGAAGTTGGAACCAAAAGAAAAACAAAGAAACCTCTCACTGTTTTCATATTATCAAAATATCAACCACACAACTAATCGATACGTAGTAGCCCTCCTCTATTACGTGGCAGCTACTCGTTACCACGACCAGACAACCTTCATCTTTTTCTCTTTTGTTCTTTTCCTTCAAATCAAACCAGACAGCATCATCGTTCGTTTACATCAAAGTCCCTACTTGTGGGCCCCACTATTCCCTTAAGTCAAACTCAATATCCAATACCCAACAATTACAATTTACACTTACATAACCGGCCGATAATATTAAAAAATTAAAAAAAAAAAAAACCCACAGCCTCTGCCACAGCCACTGACTCTTTCAAATCTAAATGGTTTCCTACAACAATTATGCTATTTATTTGTCTCTCTATACTTCTATACTTCTATTCTATACATAAATTCTCTCACGCTTTTTTATATTAATGATTTTTTTTCTATGCCAGCTCTGACACACAAACACAATCTCTCCCAACTTTGTTTTGCTTTTGCTTTCCCTTTTTCCTGTGCTTTCGGCAACACCCAAATCATCAAAATCAGAAACACTTTCGGTTTGTCACTCTCCTTCACTGACTCAAAAATAAACAGTTTCTGATGAGTGATGACAGTCCAGAGAAGAACCCATCACAGCCGTTCGATTCTCAAACTCTCACAATTCAATCATGGAATGGCAGTGGCTTCGTTGGTCAAGATTGTTGTTCTCTTCCACATGTTATTACAAGTCACAGCACAGAACGACACAAACGGAGCTTTGCCACCGGACCCATTTTCTGCGCTCAAGTTCGATAAGCGCATGGCTTTGATTATGATAATCCTCGTAAGTATTTTCTTCTTCCTAGGATTTCTGTCCGTGTACACGCGCCAGTGCGCAGATCGCAGGATTCGCGGTCGGCTCGACTTAGCTATTGCCATGGGAGGAAGTGGAAGACGCTCCAGAAGGGCGCGTGGGCTCGACGCGGAGGTCATGGAGTCGTTCCCGACTTTCGTTTACTCCTCTGTGAAAGGACTGAAAATCGGTAAGGGCGCGTTGGAGTGTGCAGTGTGCTTGAACGAGTTCGAAGATGATGAAACGCTGCGTTTGTTGCCCAAATGTAGTCACGTGTTCCACACAGATTGTATTGACGCGTGGCTTGCCTCTCACTCTACGTGCCCGGTTTGTCGAGCCTACTTGGTTCCCAAACCCGGCGAAATACCTCGGCCCATCGTGCTCCAAATGCCCGAGCCGGATGCCAATTCGGGTCAACCCGAAATCGAGGAACCTTTATCCTACTCCCAACATACCCAAGATGTATTAGAAGCATCAAACGCAATAACCAATCAGAATCAGCCACATAGATCAAGCTCAACTGGGTTCAAGTTATTTCCAAGGTCATACTCAATGGGTCACTCGTTGGTTCAACCAGGAGAGAATCAAGAGAGGTTTACGCTAAGGTTACCGGAAGAGGTACGGAGTCAGCTTATGAGTTCGACTTCGGTGACGTCGTTGAATCGAACAAATAGTTGTGCCGTGGCGTTTCCTAGAGTGAGGAGTTCGAGGAGGGGTTTTAGGAGTGCAAGCGGAGGCATTGGGCGTACCAATGACCGGTTTGCTCGGTCCGACCGTTGGCGGTTCTCATTCACACCTAATTTTATTTCTCGAACTGGTTCGGCTCGATCCCCAAAAGTCGAGGTGGACTACGTTGGTGAAAGGTCATCTGATCCACTCCGGCCCAATGGTGAAGTTTAGATTCTTTTTTTCTCTTTGGGTTTTTTGAGATTTCAATGTGTACATATCTCTCTCTCTCTCTTATTAATTGCCTATTTTATTTTTCGTTGTTGAGGAATGAAATTGCAGTTTAAGTGAGTGTTCAAAGAGAAGAAAGAAAAAAAAATATACATAATGCATTTTGTTAATATTGCAAATATGAAACCAGTGTCTTTAATTTCTGTTTCATATATATTTTGTTAAAATTATTAGTTATCTATTGTTGAATGTGGAGGGCTAGCTAAGCTTCATTAGTGTAGAGTCAATTTTTGCCAAACTTGTACACAAAATTGGTTTGGATTACTATCAACCTTATCAAACTGACTAATGACTTATGCCGAATTTGATGCAATGCCATCTGAGATGCGTGTGTGAAATAAAATACGCAGGAAGTCATTTATGACTAAATTCACAAAGCTACACGTTGGTCGCCCATTGAAATGGACGTGTGGAATTTTTGGCTTTCGTAATTAGTTCCCATCAGAGGATATATTAAGAATTTGCTTGGATCAATGCCCTTTTGTTTGAAGATGAATTATACAATAAAGAGAATCCAAGAATGTTAGGAATACATACTGAGGGGTTTACTCAAATTATGAGGAGAACTTGTTGGGCATTCTAGAGACTGCCTTTTATGTCTTGGTCCATAATCTTGACTTGCGTTTTTTGGTCGTACCAAACAATCAGAAAGTAGGAAAAATTGAAAAGGGACAATGCGATAGGGCTCCACTAACTACCTGTGGACATGAATTTTCATACGCTACTTAGTAATTCTAGGATTACACCCATTTTCACAACTATTTTATATAACACAAACTGTAACTAGCTTTATGTCACATTTATATAAATTCATTACTTTTTCTTTACTATTCATAATTTGTCACATTAAAGTTATGGCAAAATTGTAGCATAAAAGAATGTGGTTTTAAATTTTTTCAATATAGACTGTTTCTCAATTATTACACAGGTTCTTTCTCAAGATATTTGGCCTCACCAAGATATTAGGTACGTAAATTCACCCAGCAAAGAAAATGACAATGTTTTGTGGTGAAAAATGGTGTACTCTTCTTTGTGTGTGGTAGAAGTAGAATGATTAAAGATCAATTTAATCAAATCAATATTTTCGCAGTGAAACTCAAAGAAATACCCCTTTGTCTCTGATTGGGAGTTGGGAGAGCTTGCATGTAGTGAACGCCTAACTCCCAGGTCCAGCACTATTGGGCTGGGCATTCTCAACAAAAATTAGTGTTATTCTTTCTCTATCTCCAAAGTTTATTGGGCTAGGCTTAAGACTTTTCTCCATATAAGCATTCGGCCCAGATATGACACATAAACACTACCCAGAAATCTCAAAGAAGAGTTAATAGAACAACAGAAATAAGCTATGCCACAATATATATAAAATCTAGAAATGACAAGAAACGCTTTCTTCTAGTTGTTACAAGAATCCGAACGTTGTAAGTTGGAATGAGGCTAGCAGCTCGTTATTTTCATTACTTCCCTTTTTATTTAGTACTTTTTTTTTTGATGAAATGTATAATACTTTAATTGTTAATAGTAACACTATGTTTCCCAGAGAGTCATGATCATTGGAGATAGATTGTCTTTGTTGAGGTTCCTAAAGATAGTTTGAGGCCTAACACAATAAATTTAAATGGGGTATTTTACATTTAAATATTAATTGAATAAATTTATTTAATACTAACCTAACTAAGATTAATTTGATAAATAAATACTAACAATACGAATGTAAATATATCATAGTTCAAGCATAAAATTTAATGAAAATAAATATATATTTTTTCTTAAAAAAGAGAGGTTTACTTTAAAATTGTAGTTTAATTTCAATTTTATATTTTGGTGTTAAGAGAGGTAGAAATTGTTTGGTTTGTGGCTATGTGAGAGATTAAATGGCTAATGTTAACAAAAGAGGGATGAGAGCGAGGGGGGAATAAAAAAGAATAAAACTAAGTGGCATATGTGCTACAATTATTACTACAAGTAGTAGATTATTACATTGCTAAACTTTTTTAGATTTAGCACACCTAATGTAGTAAGTTTTTTGTTATTTGGTGTGCCAAAATAGTATTTTAAGTGTTTTAGCATTCCTAATGTTTATGCTCTTATAATTGATGAGTTGGCCTATTTTATGTTTTGTTTATGGTAAAATATAATTTACCCTACAACTCAACCCATAGACTGGGTACCTTTATACAATTATTGTATATCCCCTACTCATTGCCTCAACTCGCGATTGAATTGTCCTTTTAGGGGGAGGACAAGGTATCAATTGGCCAACAAGTTATTAGCACCTATATACAAGTTAGATAAAAGAGTGATTATAATGAAATTACAAATAATATTAAATATATCTTATAATTGATGTGTTAAACACAAGGCACAAAGAAAGAAAATTATTTAATTAGAATTTTTTTTTTTCAATTGTTGATGTGAGTTTTATTGTCATGTCATCATGTCAATCTATAAGGTTATGTAGTAAAATTAATAATAACTTTCTTAATTAGAATATCCATAGTATAGTACATCAAGACAGAAATTGCATACATTGTAGAAATGGTTAAAAAAAACGATACCTTTGAAATTTTTTTTTTTGAAACTAACGATACCTTTGAACTTCTCCTTTCTCTATCTGGTCTTAATTGGACATTTAGCATAAAGTCAAAAGTCATGCTCTTATATTCCCATCAGCACAACTAATTTGACAAATATGGCTTACAGAAGAAACGGTAAGAAATGGCAGGCACGAGGCTGACTGTGGTCCATACATGCACCAATGCACCAACTATACAAGTTATTATTTAAGTTTATACTTTATATTACGTATATAGTTTCATTGTATTCTAAGTTTCTAACTATTAACAAAGATATAGTAGTAATTAATTATTAATTAATTAATACACATTAATAAAATTAAAAATCTCTAAAGCTTTCTCAAATTCATCTTAATATTTCCCTCTTCCCACTCCTTCCTCTCTAGGCTCTCCTTATCCTCTTTCTTTGACTCACCATGGGTAGGCTAAAGAAGCTAAGAAATTTCATAGATATTTTCAAAGACAAAGCCTCTTTGATCAAAGCAACCCTACCAATAACCAAATGCCACGCCTCTGTAAACGTTGCGGTCCTCCACGCCACCACGCACAACCCGTCTCCTCCGTCTGAGAAGCGTCTTGCCACCGTTCTCAACTTTGGCAACGGGTCCCGCCTCACCGCGTGTGCATGCATAGAAGTACTTATGGATCGCTTGCATGACACGCAAAGTGCTTCGGTTGACCTAAAATGCCTTCTCACAATTCATAACGTTATCAACAGGGGCTCCTTCATTCTAAAAGATCAGCTTTCTTTTTATCCATGTTGTGGTGGCAAAAATTTCCTCAACCTATCGAATTTTAGAGACAATTCCGATGTGGAAACGTGGGAATTGTCGAATTGGGTCAGATGGTACGCGGGTTTATTGGAACAAAGTTTGATGGTTTCTAGGGTTTTGGGTTATTACTTTTGTGTATGTGATTCATACATAGTAGATAACAAAGACAAAGAACAAAAAGTTTTGAGCTTGTTGAACTCGGAATTATTAAAGGAAATAAATGTTCTTGTTGATTTCACAGAGAGAATTTGTGAAGCTCCGGATTCGTTACATGTTAACAGTTTGGTCTTCGAGGTGATGAGAATCGTTAGTGAAGATTTCATGTTGGTTCAATCTGAAATATTTGTACGAGTTATGGAACTCGGGAATAGAATGGAAAGTAATCAAAGTATGATTTACGATACTGAGTCGACTCAGTTTTTTAACGTGTTGAAGAGGCTTGAGGATTGCAAAGAGAGGCTGAATCGAGAAGATAATGATGGGTTTTGGGATTTGATAAGACAGACGAAGAAGAAGGTGTTGATGGTGAAGGAAAAGAGAGAGGAACTGAGGCTGGTGGTGGTGACGATGGGACACAGAGACGAGTCAGCTGTTAGCGAGTCAACTCGGTTCAGAAAGCAAATCGCTGACTAGGGCCACTTGTTTAAATTGATTGAATTGAACTGAGTAATGCTACTGCCACACATTTTATACATTCTTTGCCACAACTCGTCACGTGACAAATTGTGAGTGATGAAAAAAAAAATGGTAAATTTTCATTTCTATCACTTACAACTCATCATATAAAAAGTTATGGCAAAAATTATATAAAATGTTGTGATAGTATCATTGCTCAATTTAACTGAATGGCTTAAACTATTGTACTTAAAAATTATTTTTATAGAGTGCATTATTGGTTCCTGCCAAAGAAATTGTCAAGAGACAAGACAATGTCCATGGCGTTTTCTTATGTTATTTACTAGGTGGGACAGTGACATGTCTTGTTTATGGCATTGTCATATATACAAAGACACTTGTAATTGAGCAACTTCTGCTGCATTCGATCCCATGTTTTTTAAGATATTTATATCTGGGGGTGTTTTTTACGCACACTTGCACACATAATACACATAATCTTTAGAAATTAAAAAATTTGCAACAATCATGATTTTGAAGTGTTTCTAATATACTCTTAGCTTTAACTGTTTCTATTGTGAAAAATATCACAGAGATTAAAAAAAAAAGTACCACCAAGATTATAAAAAAAAAAATTGCAATTTTAAGGATGTGATAGATATGAGTGATTTTGGATAGAAATGATTGGAAAGAAGAACAAACTTTCACTATAAACCAGTTTGGAGCCAGACCCTCCAACCAACTCTAAGAGGGTGACATTTACACCTTGATAAGTGGTTAAGAATCCATAACCGATTAAAAATTAATAAATCATATTTCCCATAAAGTATGTGTTTTAATTTTAAACACCTATCAATGATCAATGATGTGACCTCACGAAAATCTTTTTTTTTTTTTTTAGATAGAAAGGTCTGCATCTTGAAATGGTGATAAAATAAGACTCATTTATATTTTTATAATATTGAAAAGTTGAAGCGTAGAATTGATACGCTCTTGTTGAGCTATATCAATGTAATATTTCACTCAACTTCAATCCATTAGGTCCATTTCGATTGTAAGATCTATTAGTAAATAATTAAATGAGTTAATTTAATTATTTTGTTCAAATCTATTAGTATGTGAAGTCATCTAAGCTTTTTAAAAAAAAAATTAATTTTAATCAAACAATAAGATCTTTTAAATAATGCATCTTATGAATGTTTTCATTTAAATTTTTATTAGTAAAAATAATATTTAAATATAATTAATGGACTAAGCTGATAATGGTCCATTTTGGTCCACTAAGGTCCACTTTGGTCCAATTCGGTTCATTTTAATTATAAAATCTATTAGAAAATAATTAAATGAGTTAACTATATTATTTTGTCCAAATTTATTATTAGTGCATAAAGTCATTTAAGCATTTTTTAAATTAATATTAATCAAATAATAAGATTATTTTAAATAATGCATCATTGCATCTTATCATCTTATGAATGTTTTCACTTAATTCTTTAATAATAAAAAGAACATTGAAATAATGAACTAACTGTTAATGGTCCAATTCGGTTTGGTTTGTTCTATTCGGTTTACTTTGGTCCATTTCATTGTAAAATCTATTAGTAAATAACTAAATGAGTTAATTTAATTATTTTGTCCAAATATATTATTAGTACATGAAGTCATTTAAGCATTTTTTAAATTTATATTAATCAAACAGTAAGAACTTTTAAATAATGCATTTTATTTCGTATGTTTTCGTTTAAATTTTTAATAGTAAAAGGATCAATTTAAATAGTGGACTAAGCTAATAATAATTTTAACATGAAGAACTAATTTGAAAATTATATCCAAAATTAAAGGATTAAATTTAAATTGTTTGATTTTTATTTTTATTTTATTTTTTGAGAATCTTAACAATTTTAATTTCTCCTCAAGCTACAAAACTAGTCCACAAAATTCTTCCTTATATAAATATCTTACGGGCGACTTAGGATTATAGGTTGAAGATAAAATGATGATGCATTTTAATATTAAAATGGATTAATATAATTTTTATCCTTATAATATTCATGGGTTCTTGTTGATTTGTGTAGAGTATGTAGGAAAATATTATCAGGCCTAACTATTTGATGCAGAAAATGAGTCCATCTTATATTGCTGGACTTAGCAATTAGATCTTTCAAAAAAAAAAAAAAAATGATGATGTTTAAATATTGAATTAAGCAATTTAAGCAGTTCTCATGGCTCTTCCAAATTAATTAAGCTTTCTTCCGTGTCCAGAACAAATTCCCATTTTTGAAGCTCAACCACGCATACAGATTAATTACAAATTAAATGGTTTATTATGTAAGAATCTACGCCATCAAAATCAAAAGGATTTTTCAATTCCTATATATTATGGTAGTTAATGTGTTTGATCTAGGACAACCACATGACATGCATGAAAATTATAGAAAATTTATACGAAAAAATGAAAATTAAATGAATTCTCCAAAGTTCTCTGGCGTAATACATACTATATAAGAGAACATAATTATTAAGGTTTAAACACAAACAACCTAACTTAAAAAAAAAAGTTTTAAATACGAACACACACTGCTACAATATTGGTGAGTCTTCTCAGTAGCAAAATTCATCAGTAATATTGTTGTTATTGTAGAATCTCAGATTGATCGTCTGATTTAGGATTTGACCACTTATTTACACGTATGCTGGCTTTCGCAGCCTGCAAATCCAAGAACTCATTGGGTTATGAATTTTATATCAGCTTATATGTAGAAATGATGATACCATATATATAGTGAAAATATGTGGAAATGTACCTCATTCTCCCAATCACATCGTATTGTTATGATGGCCAATATAATAGTCTGAATGACAGTCCCACCGATGATCATCCCAGCCCAAATTCCCTGCATGCAGGTACATCAATTTTAATAAGCATTATAGAAAAGTTGGAAAAGATGACATACGTGTGGTGATAAATCTGAAGACCTATAATAGAACTATCTTATTAAGCTCTTTGTTGGGAATCATCTTCTTGTTAATGGAGACGCCAATAAAGGCCCCCATTTGTTGACCCATTGGGCTGATTCGTACTTCAGGGCCCATTTCATCACTTCCATTCCTAGTGTAAGGTTAGCATAGTGTGAACTGTGAAGATAGGCTGGCTCATTTATAATCTACTTCGGGGCCCATTTCTACCTTTTCGATTCCTAATTGAAGGTCAATGCTTTCCATCGCTTGCTCAATGAAATTTGTTATTCAGCACCAAAAAAAATAAAAAATCACTATTGTCTTCCTTTATGTGCCCTCCTCTCCTCTAATTCACTAAAGAGATAGACAATTTTCTTTTTAGGCTGAATTAAATCAGCGTTTACTCTGAACCTTTGATAATTAAAGACAACCACAATGCCACGTTAACAAGCACCCTTTGGAAACGCAAATTGAGTAATTCTATATGTACAATATTTTTCATAATTTAGATAATGATTTATTAGTAACTTTCACTTGAAACTATCACTAACATCATTTTATTGTCTTCAATTAATAGCTTTTTTATTTTGAAAGATAATTATAAATCATAATGGCCACTGGGGAGGTGCCAATTTAACTACAAGACAAAATTGTAAAAAAAAAAAAAAAGTTATATAAAAATTTATTAAGGCAAAGTTACCTATCACAAATCATAATGGCCACTGGGCATGTTGTCCATAAATCATTTTTTATTGCAATGTGATCATGACATTATATAAATGCCTCGAAAAAAAAAAAAAAAAAAAAAAACGAAGATATGATATGAATGAAGATGCCATTATAATTTATAAATTATTCCAATCATAATGATGCTTGCTAACTATCCGACACATAAAGCTAGAAATTAAAGAAGGCAGATATATAGTTGGTAAACGTACCATAAGGCCTAGATTAAAAACCCATCCCATTAGAATTCCAAGTGGAAGTCCAATGATATAGTAACACCCAAGATTTACATATGCAACTAAAGCTTGCCATCCCGATCCAATAGCTACTCCTGTCAAAATCAAGAAAACGGATTTATAATTATTGTAATTTAGCTATTGCAGGTTTAGTAGCAATGTTTGGTCTCTTCGTGATTTAAAAAAAAAAAAAAAACGGTAGGTTTGAATTTCCCTCCCCTAATTATAAAATAAAAATAGAAAAAAAATTTAATGCTGAAAATTTTGTGATTTAATGACATTGTCAGATAAGTGCTTGTTTGAGAAAGCTAATTTATATTGGTTTATTAGGTTTAAAAGTTAAATTAAAAAGAAAAATACAGTTGTATTTAAAAAGAATAAGACTTTAAAAATTGCACATAAGCCTTGTCAAAAAAGTAAAATAAAGATTGCACTTAATAAGCCAATTAAACCGAATAAACATAAAGAGTAATGCTACAGACACAAACTATTTTACAACATTTTTACAAAATGTTGATGTAGCTTTAGTAATTTTCAAATAATTATTGGTAAATATAAATGTGATGTTAGTAGTGGACCCATATTAGAACTAATAAGAATTTGTCATATCAATTGTTTGTAAAAATGTTGTAAAATAGTTTGTAATTGTAATATTACTCTAAACATAAAATAAGGTGTGTGACATACATTCTCTAGGCCCCTAGGGTTGAAAGTAGGAACTCACCTGATAAAACTGGTTGAACGCTGTTAAGAAGAATTGCGGCACCTAAGAGGTACAACAATTTATCAACTTCTTGAACCACTTCAGTGCTGGATGTAAATATGTCAATGAACTCATCGTGGAAAATCAAGATTAATAGGCAGAAAAGGAGTCCAAGCATTGTGGAATACACCACAGACACTATACTTGCAAATTTCGCTGCTTTAGCATTCCCTGCTCCCAGTTCATTGGCTACCCTTACTCTGTGAATTTCATGGCAAAAATGGCAAAATTTTTGAAATGAAGTTACACCATTAACAGCCTTTCAATAATTTTCACAGCCTCTTATTGAACAATGAAATAATTACTTATTAAATAATTAACCAACGGAGAATATTCTTATTGATCTTACTATATATAACTTTGGATACATATAAAATTAATATACAACTCACTTATTCACAATGTGGGGATTACCTTATAGGGAAAAAAAATCTACTTTTGTGTTTTTAATAGAAACATCCAAGTTCGAATTTCTCTCTTTCAACTATTGAATTATAAAAATAAAAATAAAAACTTTCTCTGTCTTGGGGTAAGTAGTAACATTTAGTAATCTTGAAATGTGGCTATTTGGGTATTTATTTCAATTTGGCTCATCGGAGTTCTAATTAAGTTGGTGACCACGTGATGCCGAGGGTGCTTTATGAGTCTACGGTTTGAGAGATCGAGTCATTTAGATCCTTTGGGTCTCTCACCCACAAGACTCAACAATGTGGTAGAGAGGATTTTAACCCTAATTTTTCTTATTAATTAAGGAGGGCATTATGATATCCTCATGTGGTGGTTTGTATGTAGCTAGGTTCATTCCAAATTATGTCTAAGATTAACTATGAAACTAAAAAAGTATGAAAGGGATGAGAAATGATACCCAACACCCGCAAGAAAAGCCAAGTGGATCATCATCTCCCACCCAATGATATTCATGCTGAAAAGAGAAGAGATATCAGGAAATTATTAATCATATAGTGTCATATTCAAAGTGCAATTATTCCATAGCCTAATTAAAAATATGGGACTAAAGTTTGGTTATTGTTGATATTGTTTTTATGATAAAATATATTCTAAACTTTAACAAATCAAGGTAAGTCTCAAACCAGATTGACAAGGCATCCACGGCTATTGTAGCATCCTTTAAGTACCCAGTCATCAACATAAGTATTTTGTAGTACCAAAACTCCAAACTGCATATATCACCAGCAAAAGAGAAATTATGAACCATAAACTATGTTTATCACTGATACTACTTACTGATACTACTTTATTATGTACTTGTTGCAACATATCATAATAACCATTATTTAAAAAAATAAAAAATAAAAAATGTTGCCGTTTTTGTCCAAGTATTGAACTAGAAGTACATCACCGTATATTAAATACCAGAGCATGACTCCTGAAGCAGCAGAGAGTTTGAGAAACTCCCAGAGCCCTGAAAAGGCTTGCACAGACAAACCAGTCCAAGTTAGAGGACATCCACCACACACAATATACACCAACAAGCCAACACCCAAAGCCCACCACGAGATATCCAAAGCAGCAATGGCACCAACGAGTCCAAAATCCCACACAAAAACGAACAACCAACTAAGCAAAACAGTCAGCAATAGAGCCACCAAAGACATCCATGCAATCACTAAGGTCTTGAGCTGGGACTGTAAGAACCTTTGCATTGGGAAGTAAAATGCAAAGCTGAAGTGCAAAGGTATGAGCCACTGAGCCACCAACCCTGTCTGCTCCGCCACTTCGTTGGACAGTCCTATGAGTTTCAAAATGGGACCAGCAAAAACGTAAAAGGGCAAGAGCAAAACACAACATAGGAACAGCACAATCCATGACCTTTGAAGATATATGCCCAACATAGGGTACCTCTTTGCTCCAAAAGCCTGACCACATAGTGTCTCCAAAGCGCTCGCCATCCCTAACTAATAAAACGTAGCATAATTATTAAACAGTAGTGTTTATCCAAAGGCGAAACTGCTAAATTTCTCAACTTCCTACAACAATGTCAAAAAAACACAGTAGAGAGACTAAGTCATAGTATATCCCCGAGAGAGAGAGAGAGAGAGAGAGAGAGATGAATTACCACGAGGCCAAAACAGAAGCCGATGATGACATTCATGGCTATGGAGGTGGAAGCGAGTTCAACTTCACCGAGATGACCAGCAAAAGCTTGAGTGATGACGTTCATGGAGTAGGAAGCCAGTCTGTTGAAGATGGCTGGTCCAACAATGTGCCATAGCTTCTTTGATTCAATCCACACCCTTAATGCGAGGTCTTTAAAATTATGCTCTTCTTCATCTTGGATAGACGATTCTGGCAAGAGTGATTGGTCAAGATCTTCTTGATTGTCCCCGTTAGTAATGCTCCCCATGGAAGAACTATTAGCTAGTCTTTTTGCCTAACTGGTTGGCCCAGGAGTACAGTGCTTGCTATATAAAAGCATGTAACATGTGACTATGTGAGACATTCAGACAATATTATAGAGTAGCTAGTTTAAGTTTTCCCAAAAAAAAAAAAAAAAAAAAACCAAACGAGACATGACACTTTAGCCCAAAGAAATTGAAAAAATGCGCTGATATTTTAGAGTAATGCTATACGTACAATAATTGTCACAAAATTTTTTGTAATAGCCATTTTAGCAAATTTTTATCACTAGTTTTTATCTAAATTTTAGATCTATCACTAATATTAATTTTTTTCTTATCATTAACAACTTGTCAGTTTAGTAGTTGTAAATTATTTTTGTCTTTGGAGTTATTCTGTAATTTATTCCCTTCCCATATCTGCCCTAAGGTTTGGTGGGATCTGGACAATGTAAAGTATTTCTCCTCACTAGTGAGGGTTTTTAATATGATATAAATTAACAAATGCCTTAAATGCATTGAGTTAAAAATTATTTTTAAAGGACCAAAAAAAATATTTTTGAAAATTTTTTATATTTCTCATAAAAATAATATAAAAACTTACTTAAAATGACTTAATAATAAATACTCTAATAGCACCTATTAATTGTACCTTCTAATGTGGTAATCATTCAATTGTAATTCGCAGTTAGTAGCTGTGAAATTGATAAGCTAGCTAGAAGCTAGATACAGTGATCGATATAATGCAACTACTGTGTTGCTTCACCAACTAAAAGATGATACATAACTCACTTTTAATTATTATTTTTCTTTAAAATAAAGAAGAGAATGTTTTTAAGTTTAAACTGAAGTGTAAGTATAGTCATTAGTTTGAGGTGTAGTCTAAAGATCCAATGGTAGAAATCACATGGGTCAACTACTAGCCTAATTCGAATACCGTGAGTGTAATAATCTAAATCCTAAAGGTTTCAAAATACAACAAACAAACAAAAAAAGGCAAAGTTGAAAACTCCAAAATTCCCAAAGTCTAGCACTATGAAAACCCTAGAAGATTTTGTTTTGTATAAAAGGCTGAAGATCATGGTGGTAATCTTTTAAGAAATTCAAATTTTATTGTGCATTAATTCTATTCTTTTGATCAGGCTGAAAAACAGTTGGGTCTTCTACATCCTCTAAACCTAGTCTATGACAATTGAAAAAATAGAAAAAGACAAACTTAAATAAATAAATAAAAATACATATTTTATTTCTTTAGGTTTGGTTTTGGATTGAATAGAGTTTGTTTATTTAAAGCATTAATTTTGCAATCTTTTTGTGGATTTGGTTGATAATCTCGTATCTGTTGAGCTATGATTCTTATTTTTTATTGCTTGTCTAGGGGAAAAAAAATGTTAATTTATAATATTGGGTTAACCACTCCCTTAAGATAAAACACATGTTTCCCATGTAGGGTCTATAGTCCACTTAATAAAGACTACCCTCCACTTATTTCTTTCTCCCTCTCTTTTTTATTGTTTTTTTGTTTTTTGGGCCTTCCTTTTAAAATAGGAGAAATTATCAATATTTCCTTATTTAACAAATATATAATACTATCAACCATCAATGTCCCGGGAATCTAGCTAAGTGTAGACTAGTCAATCACTCTCTTTTTTTGGAACCAATTTTTCCTAAAAGGATATTCCAATGTAACCAAGGTACATAAGTATAGGCTAGCTATGTGGTATGCAACTATATGCATTAGTATATATTATATTAACAAATTAGAAAAGAAAGTAAGGTGAGATCGTGCAAACACTAATACACTAAATCTCATCAGAACTCTGCAAATTCTAAAAAGAAAAATAAATAAATTAAAAAGAAGTATAAAAATAATATGGCATCAAAATTCAGATGCATGGTAGCAGAAAAATAAGGTCTTGCTTCGAGCTATCTGGAACCACCCTTATTTCCTTGTTTTCTTAGGAAATCGTTGTAGCTGAACTTGATGGTGCTAGATAGTGTGTGTGATTTGGTTATTTAGGCCAGCCTGAATCGACCTAATGCTCATCAAAGAAGGTGGGCCTAGCTACAGGCGTAAAAATTAAAAAGGGTCGAGCTAGTTTCGACCTTGTCCTTTTGAAGTTCATGCTGAGCTTGGACAACCCACAAAGGTTGCGCTGCTATTAATCTAACATATGGGTTACCAACTCTTACACAATTCCAGTACCACCAATATAAGCCCACATTGAAGTCCATTCAAAGACAACTATTTTCAGTGGTGCTGAAGGCATCAAGGCCTACACCTACATTGTAATTATTTTTTAGACAATAGGTAAACATTAAAAAAATCCAATTTTAAGTCAATTTTGCCAAGAGTTTTGTACCTTAAATTGACACTTTTTTATGCACAAAATGTTTGGGGGTAAAGACTTAGAGCTGTGGGTTAGCAGTACATCATATCTATCTAAACCAAAAAAAAAAGTCACCCTTATTATGATTAATTGATTATACATAGTAGGTTGGGAATTTATTATATATATAATTAAAAAACAAAGAATAAAGCAAAATGAGTCCAACCCACGCATAAAAAAGTTTTTTATTTTATTTTATTTAAAAAAAAATTAGATTCATACCTACTGTACCACTACTTGAAATTTGAAAAAAAAGAAAAAAAAAAAAAAGACTAAGTAATCGCTTCTGTAAGTACCACTTTAATATAAGAATTTCATCAAGAAACCTTCGCTAGACATGCTCTTTAAGCAGTCAAACAATTAGCTATGTATATACCAAGTTACTAGAACAAAAGTATGAAATTAGTTTTCCTAGACCCAATGTTATTTAAATATTGAATTAAGAAATTTAAGCAGTCCTCATTGCTTTTTCTAATTAATTAGCTTTCTTCCGTGTCTAGAACTAATTCCCACTTTTGAGGCTCAACCATACAAATTACAAAATGATTTATTATGTAAGAATAACTACGCCATCAAAATCAAAAGGATTTTTCAAATTCTATAATGGTAGTTCATGTGTTTTTTTTTTTTTTTTTAATTATTATTTGAACGGTAGTTCGTGTGTTTTGATCTATGATAACCACATGACATGCATGAAATTTATAGAAAATGAAAATTAAATAGGTTCTCCAATGTTCTCTGACTTAATATATACTATATAAAGGAACATAAATATCAAGGTTTAAACATGAAAAACTTATATTAAAAAAAAAAAAAAAGAGTTTAAATATGAACACACACTACAACATTGGTGAGCCTTCTCAGTAGTACGTAAAATCCATCAGTAATATTGTTATTAATGTAGAACTTCAGATTGATCGTCTGGTTTAGGATTTGACCACTTGCATACACGTATGTTGGCTTTCACAGCCTGCAAATCCAAGAACTTATTGGTTTATGAATTTTTTTATCAGCTTTATTATATGTAGATGTCATGATATACTATATAATATATATTGTGAAAATATGTTGAAATGTACCTCATTTTCCCAATCACATCGTATTGTTATGATGGCCAATATAACAGTCTGAATGACAGTCCCACCGATGATCATTCCAGCCCAAATGCCCTGGTACAACAATTTTAACAAGCATTTTAGAAAAGCTTCATCTAGTTTTAAAAAACTACATACGGGGTGATAAATCTGAAGACCTTTAATGGACTATTATATTAAGCTCTTTGTTGGGACTTGGGAATTATCTTCTTGTTAATAGAGAAGCCGAAAAGGCCCCCATTTATTGACAATTTGGGCTGATATATACTACACCTCAGGGCCCATTGTCATCTTCTCCATTCCAAGTGTAAGGTCCACATAGCTAGTGTGACCATAGGCTGGCTGATTTGTACTCCACTTGAGGGCCCATTTTCGTCTCTTCCATTCCTAATGGAAGGGGTTCACCCCTCTAATTCATTCAGGGTGAGAGAGAGAGAAGATTTTCTTTTTAGGCTGAATCAAACCAGCATTTTATCTGAACCTTGGATAAAATGTTGGTCTAATTAAGGACAAGCACAATGCCCATGAGCTAAATTGATTAATGTGCAACATTTTATTTTTTCACAACTTTGGTGATAAATTCTAGTGATTCCCATCTAAAATTAATTTGAAACTCTCACTAACACTATTTTATTGTCTACTATTAATAACTTATTACCTCAAAAAAATAATAAATGTTATACATACTTAATTATTATTATTATTATTATTTTATATATATATAAAACTAGAAATGGTATCCTAGCCTTTGGCCAGACTATTTCACTTCATGCTCGTAAGATACACTGAAAATTCTATAGATTGGTAGTGTGGTAAATTAAACTTAAGATCTTTGGAATTACGTCATGTCCAATACCAATGAGTTTACCACCTGAGTACACCCTTGGGGTAGTAATATACACTTAATAAGACCAAGTCTTTATCTGTCACAAATCATAATAGCCACTTGGCTTGTGGATGTGGTCCATTAATCCTTTCTATTGCAATGTAATCATATGATATTATAAATGCCTGGGAGAAAAAACAAAAATCTGATAAGAATGAATATGACATTATAATTGAATCCAATCATAATTATGCTATCTAACTGTCCGACACATACATAAAGCTAGAAATTAAAGAAGGCTAGTTGGTTTTTTTTTTTTTTTTTTTGAAACGTTAAAGAAGGCTAGTATTGGTAAACGTACGTACCACAAGGCCGAGGTTAAAAACCCATCCCATAATGATTCCAAGAGGAAGTCCAATGATATAGTAACACCCAAAATTTACATACGCAACTAACGCTTGCCATCCCGACCCAATAGCTACCCCTGTCAAAGTCAAGAAATCGGATTTATAATTCTATTAAGATTGCTAAGAGCCTTTTAATATCAATTTCAGCGAGATTGTCATTGTCTAGTCTCTCTTATAGGAAGAATTAAGATTTGAATTTCCTCTCTTATTTGTAACAATTATTAACAAGCAAAAAATAAATCTATGAAGGCCAATGCGGAGAGTATTGTAGTTCATAGGAATTGTTGAATCCTTTTCATAAGAAGAGTTTGGGTTTTGAACTTTGAATCACTAGTTGTAAGGGTGAAAAAAATTTACTGGCAATAGTTATCCAATTTTTACACTATATTGTTGTTTCAATCAGACTAAATAGTAACTCTATTGTCAAATAAGACAATTGGAATTCAGTATCACTCACTCTCTTAAAATATGTTGAGAAATCTCATCTCACGTCCTCACCTACTGTTTTACTCAAGAGTATCAGTATAGGGCTGTTAAAAAGACAAAATGGACCGAATAGGACCGAACAAGACCAAATAAGACCGAAGATGACCGAATGGACCGAACAAGATTGAAAAGGACCGAACAAGACCGAATAGGACAGGATAAGACTGAAAAGGAACTAACAAAAGCGAAGAGGACTGAATGGACCGGATAAGACATAATAGGACAACACAGGACCGAATAAGACCGAATAGAACCGATTAAGACTAAATGAGACCGAACAAAAACTACATATATTTTTTAACTCCGAGGTTTCTATTATTATCTCTTTCTCTCAACTGGCTCAACTTCACTCTCACTCACAACCATGACACCATAGTCTCTCTCAGTGTGCCTTGCCTATTTCAATCGATCTCTTGGAAGGCTTAAGACCGAAGTCTAGACTGGACTGACTAGGACTGATTGGACCCAGACCGGTTGAGACCGAGGACCAGTATGGAGTATTAGACTATTAGTTAAAGAAAAATTGAAGAAGAAATCTCACCTAGTTCTAAGGGTGGAGAAAAGGATCTCAATAATGATAGGACACATATTCAATGGGCCTCTAGTGGGCCGAAGGAAAAAGAAGTTTTGCACGTTATTGTCACTATTTATTGCCAATTTTCGAAATGAATGTTCAAATTAATGCACCAAAGTATACGTCTTGTTGGCAGTTAACAAAAATCCAAAAGGTACAAAAATATGCTTTATAACTAGGGAAACAATCCAAAAGGTACAAAATTAGACAATCTCTAATTTTGTCCGTTGATGAGACTAATTAAGTGATAAGTGCTCGTTTGAGAGAGCTAATTTACTTGAGTTTTTATTGGGTTTAAAAAATAAAATTAAACAAAAATATAGTTAGTATCTAAGAAGAATAAGATTTAAGTAGCGAATTATAAAAAAAAAAATTGAACACAAGCCAATTAAATCGAATAAACTAAAAAATAAGGTGTGGCATACAGACACTAGGTTTAAAAGAAACTCACCTGATAGAACTGGTTGAACACTGTTAAGAAGAATTGTGGCACCTAAGAGGTACAACAACTTATCAACTTCTTGCACCACTTCAGTGTTGGATGTAAATATGCTTGCAAACTCGTTGTGGAAAATCAAGATTATGGTGCAGAAAATGAGTCCAATCATTGTGGAATATGCCACAGACACTATACTTGCAAATTTCGCTGCTTTACCATTCCCAGCTCCCAATTCATTGGCTACCCTTACTCTGTGAATTTCAGTGGAAAAATTTTTGAAATGAAGTTAATAGGTGGAGAGTTTGAGACCATGAGTCCACATGAAATTTGTTCCAATTCCTTTCTATACCTACTTCTTGTGTTTATGTAGTCCCCTATTTTTTACATACATACCTTATTTTGGGGACAATATATATCAATGTTTTGTGTTGTTGTTTAAGGTTTATTGTTATTATTATTATTATCTATTTATTTATTTTAAAATGATAGTCACAAGACTTACAACAATATGAGAGAGAAGATTCCAACTCTAATTTTTCTTATAAATGAGGACATGTGATATCCTCATGATATATATGGCGGTATGTATGTAGGTTCATTCCAAATTATATTTAAAGTGTAAAAGGGATGAGAAATGATACCCAGAACCCGCAAGAAAAGCCAAGTGGATCATCATCGATCTCCCACCCAATGATATTCATGCTGAAAAGAGAAGAGATATAAGGAAATTATTAATCATATAATATCATATTCATACATTCAAAGTGCAATTATTCCATAGCCCACATAATAATATGGGACTGAAGTTTGGTTATTTTTGTTGTTTTTTTTTAATGAAATATATTTTAAACTTTAACAAATCAGGGCAAATTTCAAACCAGATTGACAAGGCATCCACGGCTATAGTGGCATCCTTTAAGTATCCAGTCATCAAAGTTAGTATTTTGTAGTACCAGAACCCCAAGCTGCATACATCACCAACAAAAAAGAAATTATGAATTATAATCTAACCGAAATAATTGCTTAAAAACAAGTTATCAATAAAGAGAGGGGAAAAAAAAACTCTATTTGTAGAAAAATTTGGGCACAAAATCTCATTTTTATTCTCCTTTTTTTCTCTTTAATTACCTTTTGATAAAATAGGAAAAGTTTTCTTTCTGGTTTTCTAACATATAAAACAGATACTAGTGTATTAATTATAATAATGACGTAAAAGAAGTTTATCACCAAATATATATATAAAAGAAACTCACACTAAAAAATGTATAAAAAAAAAAACCTGAAGTTAGGATGTGGGGGCAAAGTGGAAAATTTAAGTAAAAAAGTTTTCATTTTTAGAGAGCTCTATCTATATCTATCACTAATATCACTTTTATTATATACTAATCATAATATATTATGTTAATTGGTTACTAAAAATGTTATGAAAATGTTGTGTTTTTGTTTTTGTATAGGTATGGCACTAGCTAGGAGTACATTATTGGAGAAAGAGGCGGATATATTATACACCAGAGCATGACTCCCGAACCAGCAGAGAGTTTGAGAAACTCCCAGAGCCCTGAAAAGGCTTGCGCAGACAAACCAGTCCAAGTTAGAGGACATCCACCACACACAACATACAGATACAACCCAACACCCAAAGTCCACCACGAGATATCCATAGCAACAATGGTACCAACGAGTCCAAAATCCCACACAATAACGAACAGCCAACTAATCAACACATTGAGCAATAGAGCCACCAAAGCCGTCCATGCAATCACTAAGGTCTTAAGCTGGGACTGTAAGAACCTTTGAACTGGGAAGTAAAATGCAAAGCTGAAGTGTAAAGGTATGAGCCACCGAGCCACCAAGCCTGTCTGCTCTGCCACTTCATTGGACAGTCCTATGAGTTTCAAAATGGGACCAGCAAAAACGTAAAAGGGAGAGAGCAAAACACAACATAGGAACAGCACAATCCATGACCTTTGAAGATATATGCCCAACATAGGGTACCTCTTTGCCCCAAAAGCCTGTCCACACAGTGTCTCCAATGCGCTCGCCATCCCTAACTAATAAAACGTAGCACAGTTGTAAAAATGATAATTAAACAATTAAAATCATTTTTTTTTTTTTGAAAGTTTAAACTTTTGAAACATGTAATAATTTATCACGCTATTAGAATAAATTGCCTTAACTATCGAATAATATCTCCACTTACACCAATTGTTAAATTATTTGCTTTGCCAGCTTTCAACACCTAAACTTTTGGGATAAAAAGCTATATAAAAAAGTTAATGATTCGTACTCTATTCACTGTAATTTGAAAAAAAAAAAAAAAGAAGCATGAAACGCACGAAATGCTAAGAATTTTTGCAGGTCTATATCGCAAAAGCTTATTTACTTAATTTCTAGGGTTAAAACTCAGAGAGAGATGAATTACCATGAGGCCAAAACAGAAGCCGAGGATGACATTGATGGCTATGGAGGTGGAAGCAAGTTCAACTTCACCAAGATGACCAGCAAAGGCTTGAGTGATGAGACATTCATGGAGTAGGAAGCCACCCGGCTGAAAATGGCGGGTCCCACAATGTGCCATAGCTTCTTTGATTCAATCCACACCCTTGATGCGAGGTCTTTAAAAATATGATCTTCATCTTTGATAGACGATTCTGGTAAGAGAGATTGGTTAAGATCTTCATGATGATTGTCCTCGTCAGTAATGCTCCCCATGGAAGAACTATTAGTCTCTTTGCCTAAGTAGTTGGTCCAGGAGTAAAGACTAAAGAGAGACTGAGAGGTCTCAGCTAGTTTTCCAAAATTCTTTGGTATAGTGCTTGGTATATGTAAAAGCATGTAAAATGAGACAATTCCGACAATATTATGGAGGAGTTAGTAAAGCTTTCAACGCGACAGCGAGACTTTGTGGAATTGTGGCCTAAAGAAATAAAACACGTAACATGCACAATAATCATTGATCAATATCATATATATATATATATATATATATATATATATAACCGAAATCTCTTAAACTCCCACAATTTTCTACGTCAGCACAATATTTAAAAAATAAAATTAAAAACACTATTTTTCTCTCTAAAAACCCATTACTTATCTTTAAAAATAAATAAACCCCGATAGATTCAAACACAAATTCAGCCAGAATTGAACACCCTAGACATAGGTTTACTCTTCTCTCTTCACGCTTCCCCTCATCCCTTTCTCTTTGGCTCAAACCCTTCACCTCTTCTCTCAGTCTCGCTCTCTCTGTTCGCCTCTACTGGCTCATGTCTTGGCCTCTAAAGCTTGGTACGTTTTTGTAATCCTATTTGGTTCTGGAGAACATGTTGGTTTCATATGACTTTGTCTCTCTTTTCATAGTCAAGTCAAGCTATTTTATAGATTATGAAAATTACAAAAAAGATTGCTTACGGAATTACTAATTTTCTGTTCCAATTTTGTTTTAGGCCCATTTATTCTGTTATGGTTTTTCAGCAATTTAATTTTTATTTTTTGTTTGTTCTGTAATAAATATGTTTTGTTCATTCTGTTATGCATGTTTAATTTTCGGTTTTTTTTGGTTGGTTCTGTTATGGTTTTATGGTGAGATTTAAATTTTGTTGTAATTGGTTTTGTTATGGTTTGATGTGTTGTTGAATCCATAAATCAGACTCATCAGACTTTTGGTTCTCTGCCATTTGATTTACAAATGTTAGGTTTGGGTTTAATCATCTTTATTTTGCTTTTTGGGTATAAAAATAAAGAGAATTTTTTCACATCTCTGACGCAACGTATGAGGAGAATTTTTCTTGGTTCTCTGTGATATTGCCGTGTGTTTCTAACACTTCTTCAAAAAAAGCACATGAAGGAGACCATCAAATTCTACATGATTAGAACAATGTGTATGTGGCTTTCACTCAGCCACAAACACCACAAACACCAATTCCGTCACCACCAACCACCAAACCAACCAACCAACCACCACCACTGAAAATCCTTACCACCACCGAAACACCCACAGACCCACTACAACACTTATAGACCCACTAAATCTGACCCATACATCAATTAAATTCGACCCAAACTTTGACCAATCGCCACCCAAATCCGTGGCCACCTCCATAAACCCACAATGAACCCATCCCCACCACCACCATAGCAACCCCCACCGCCACCACCATGAATCTGCAAATGCACCGATACCCATAACAAAAAATCAAATCAAAACCAAAACCTAATCTGAGAGACAGAATCGGAGTTAGAGAAATAGAGAAGAGAGAGAATCAGAGAGTGAAAGAAGAGAGAGGGGCTGAATGGATGTTTGGTCAATGAATTATATTTCTTTCTCATGTATCATATAGTTTGTGGTACATGTTATGGATAAAGTTAGAGAGATATATAAGAAATACAACAATGTAACTGTTAGAACTTAGAAATACACATTAGCAGTAACAAAGGAGCCCCAACATAGGAAACAAAACACATTTAATCCTACGCAACACAAAACTAAATGAAATTATATTGAGTTCAAGCTTGAGACAAAGTTGGCAATGTATGAAAATTGGGGAAGAACAAGAGAAGATTGTGTGTGTGATTAGAATAATCTTCTAACTTATATTTAATAGCTTTTTCACGCATAGCACGGGTTAGCAACTAGTATACTATATAATAAAAGTTAGGTTTAGAACCCGTAGTTGCGCCAAGTGGCTGCACTATATTGCAGAAATTTTTTTAGATTAAAAAATATATATATATATATAATTTTCCTTATTCTATAATTTCTAAGTTGATAAATATCTTAATTTAATTACAATAGAAATTCTTCACCTGATTCATCTAATCCTTATTTAATTATTGTATTATATTACACGTAAAAAGAAAACATTTATATATAATAAAAAAAAAGGTAGCAACGTGTATTATAAATATAAAAAAAAAAAAAATGTAACGTGTATTAAAAAAAAAAAAAAAAAAAAAAAAGCAGCAACATAGAAGTCTAATGCATTGAAGAAATTTTTTAAAATTTTTAGATTTTAAAAAGAAAACATTTATATAAAAAAATTCTGATGCATCTTAAATCGCAGCAACGTAGAAGTAATGTAATCTAATTATTCTTATTTTTTAATTATTACACTAAAAAAAAGGTTTAATGCATCTTAAATTGCATCAACGTATACTACACTTAAAAGAAGAGGTTTAATGCATCTTGAATTGCAGCAACGGCTAATTTTTTTTTTTTTTTTTTGTGTAGTATTTGGTGGATTTAAGAAAACATTTACACTTTATATGCACTTGATTTGTCTTTCATATATGCATATCAAAATCTGTATATCCAGCCAACAAAGAGTAAAGAAACACTATTCTTGCAAATAGATCATGTAAGCAATGAATAATTGAAGCTAACCTATATATTCATACATTTATTTAAATAATAAATTTGTATTGAATTACAAATTTATTTGCTTCAATTGTGTACATTTATTTTATAATAAATTTGTTTCAATAAACTAATCTTCTTGAATTATGAATAATTCAACAAACCAGGATGCTAATGCTGTTGCAATAAATTTTTTGTAAAAAAAACTGCAAACTCATCTACTTCGATTGGGCACATTTATTTCATAATAAATTTGTTGTGAAATACAAATGAAGGTAATAAACTTAGTCATGTGTATCTTTCATATCATTTTTCTTTGCAAGTAATTTTTAACATTTTTTCTTTTTTACTTTTCTTAATTGTATCTTTATTTATTTACTCAATGAAAATTTTTATAATCCTACTAACATATGGAAATATTAAAAGATAAAAATTTGTAAACTAAATCATTATCTTTTTTAAAAAAAAAATGATTTTAATCGTTTGCACTATTTCATTATGTTTGCTTATGCAAAAATCTATATCAGTTATGCCTACCTTTATCTAAAAATAAGGTTATCAACAATTTTTTATTTTCATATTTATCTTCAAGTATTTTTACAACTTGAGATTAGATCATAGGGAATAATTTGATGAGATTTTATATTAGATTTTAACTTGAAACTGTACTATCTCTTGTTGGTGCAAACACAATGATAATGGAAATAACACAAAGAGAAACTGAATAATACTTCTGAATTTTATTAATTTAAAGAGAGAAATTACACAACATTATTTGGACTGAAGCGCGGCACTCGCTCTCTTTAAAAAGATTCAAGCCCTTGGTTGGCTAAACTTTGTAACCGGTGCAGACCTTCTCTGACTTGTCTCCTCTAGGATACAACAGCCCAACAAGTGTCGTATGGCTAGAACAACTTCTGCACAAAGTGTTCAAGCCCAAAGCTCTACCAGAAAGAACACCCTTCCTTGCCAAGAACCTCTCTATGGACTGGGTCTGAATGAGTCTATTTTGATACCTCCACCCTTCACCTCCCCCTTGCGCACGTATCCAGCCCAATATTTGAGACAATTCATGTTAGCCCATTAATCACCACAATTAAAAAGAATAAAATAGTCTCTCTCCTTTTCAATATGAGATTAAATATTTTCATTAACTCCTCATCTTCCATATTCACTCCCACATATTTACATTTATGTTGTAACATTTATTCATTTTATTTAATATTAAAATGCTCCAACATCTCTTAATAGTAAAATTAGTCGAAAATATATATATATATATATATATATATATATATATATATATATGAAGCTAAACAATACTTTAAGGATGCCTACATTGAAAGCTACAAATTCTCTTTTCCTCTCCAAAGTTATTTAACACTATCATTTCTTTTTTTCTTTTTCTTTTTTTCTATTTCATTATACACATATATTTGATAGGATCTTTTTTTTTTTTTTCTTTTTCATAATACACATATATTTGATAGGGTGAAATTTGGTGCCTCCTCCCTCGCTTTCAAAGAAAAAAAAATCAATTCTCATGTAAGTCTCTCTACTTTTATTTTTTAATGTTTAGTAATTTATATTTTTTAATGTTTAATAATTTAAGTTTTTCTTAATTCTTAACTATTAAATTGAGGTTACCACTTAAATAAGCTTTCAAATATTTTTTTTATCGTTTTTAATTATTGAATTCAAGATTTTTTTTTTTCATTTAAATATGCGGTGGTGATTACTTGAGCTTTAAAGCTTAATATATTATTTTGTAGACTCCCTTTATATAACTTAAAATAAAAGATTATTACTTCTCTTTACTTTATTTTAATTATCTATTTTATTATTTAATTTAAATTAAATTAAAAAATATTTTCTTATTTTCTTTAGTTTACGCATGATTCTTAATTAAACCGTGCATCGCACGGGCATAATACTAGTATATATAAAAGCAGAGATCTCATGTGGGAAAGCATGAAGTTCTGCTATGTGGCACATTCTATACAAAAAGAACTGAAATATTCTCAAGTGCCACATCAGAAATAAGAACAATTTAAATATTGACTTTTTGTTTCATTTGGTTCAATGTTTCGAGACTTTTCTAATTAAAACGTAAATATTATTTGTATCTTTTGGTTCAATGTTTTAAGACTATTCCTCTCACACATATGCACACAAAATTCTTTGCATTTCAATTCACCATTTTCACCTCTTGCACTTCTACTCTTTTATATATATCTACCTATAGCCCTTCATGTCATCCCATGTCACAACAGACCAAAAATAATTTCATTTATTTTCAATCTTTTGATGATATACCTATCTACCTCTTTCATTCTTGTCTCACATAATCTTAACTCTTATGAGTTGGTTACAACCAAGGAAAGGGGCATGCATTTTATATTGAGTAAGAATGGCTACTGTGTTCAGGAAATAGCATATGATTAATATACACGGTTCCCATGCTGGTTTGCTTTTCTACCAAGAGAGCTTGTTTTCCAAAAATCTTTAATATGGTGCTTTGCTTGCATAGTTGCATGGTTAAAAAAAAAAAAAAAAAAAAAAAAAAAAAAAAAAAAAAAAAAAAAAAAGCATTTAACACATTAGTGACAACTGACAATACATTAATTCGGACAGATATTTATAAAGTAATTGGTAGTTTGAGTTTTCAAAGCGATAGTGAGACTTTGGCCTAAAGAAAATTAAAAACGTGCAGATATTTATTCCCTTCCCAAATCTGCTCTAGTGTCAGTGTTTGGTGTGACCTGGATCACGTAAAGTGTTTCTCTTCTGTAGTGTTAGGGTTTTTAATGTTTTCTTCTTACTTCTTTGTGTGTGTGCGCGCGCATGATTTGTTGCTCTTAGGCTTTGTTTGGTAGCCGTACGTGAATGTGAAAGTCTGGTGATCATGATCATTCAATTGTTCACAGTTGGTAGCTATGAATTTTTTATCAGATGCATGCAGTGATCAATGCAACTACTTGTCCAATTAAAAAGTTGATAAAGGAATTAAAACGAGTGAAAATGAGTATTGAGTTCCTATCTACCTTCTTTGTATGAAATACAAATTTTTTTTTTTCTTATTTTTTGCATATCACTACTTTACCAATCATAATATGTAATAGAATGAGTGTATTAAAAAAATGAAAAGAAAATCAGCATATCTTTTTTTTTTTTTTTTGAGGTATTAAAGAAGGAAGAAAATGGAATATGGTTATAATAATATTACTATTATATCTAGGGACGCAGCCAGGACTTAAGGTTAGAGAGGGCGGCTTTGTTGTTAGTTGTGTGCGGTAACTTTAGCCTCCAGCTCTATTGCTTAACAGCTAATGGTCCTGTTTTTTATTTATTTATTTGTGTTTTTTATGTGTGTGTCTAGGTATGAACAAAATTATTTTGTTTAAATTTTTTTGAAGGGTCAAGTTGTTTGTTTTGGGTAAAATTAGTTGATTGAGCTTAATTGTTTTTAGCTTTACTATTGGTAATTTTTGTTGTTGGGTAATTTTTTGGGCTTGTTTATTTTGTTTTAGATTTTAGATCTGGTCTTTAAAAATTGTTAATGTAGTGAGTGATTATTAATAAGTAAAAATGTGATTTAAGTGATAGGCCTAGATGCAAACTAATAAGAATTTACTACCTCAACAGTTTGTAAAAATATTGTAGAAAAGTTTGTAACTATAGTAGTACTCTTAAAAGAATCAATGATATTGTTAAGGGGGCCAATGTGTAATTTTATAGAACAAAATTGTTAAAATTGGTACCTATGTATATATTAATATATATATTTTTTTTTTTTTTAAATTAGGGGGCGCCATTGCCCCTCCTTGTCCAAGTCTCCCTCCATCTTGATTATATCAAATTCCTCTATCTTACCTAAAGTGTTTCACTTTATACTTCACCAACTAAAAAATAATACGTATTTCACTATTTTTTTCCCCTTTAAACTAACATGAGAGAGTGTTTTTAAGTTTTAATGGAAGCATATGTCTAGTTTGAAGATTAGTCTAAAGATCCAATGGTAGAAGTCACATGGGTCATCATCTAATAGCCTAATAGAAATATGAATACGGTGAGTGAAATCCTCTATTAGATGACCCATGTGACTTCTACCATTGGATCAAAGGTTTGGTATGAAATGGCATTTCATACCAAATCCTATCATATGAATTTTGGGTGTCAAAACATAACAAAAAAGGAGTGGAAAAAACACCGAAATTTCCAAAATAGAAGAAGAATTTGATCTTTATTATGCCATTTCATAAAGGGTCAGGCTTAGGTCTAGCTAGACCTATTGAGATGATGACATATGTCCGCTTTTAAACACGTGTTACCATCTGATCGGGTCCAGTGCACTGATGCACTGGATCTAAACCAAGTCCTTTCATAAAAACCTATTTGATTTTTAAAAGGCTAAAGTTAATGGTGGTAATCTTAGGAAATTCAAATTTTATTGTTCATTCTATACATTAACCTAGTCTATGACAATTAAAAAAAATTAGAAAAGACAAACTTGAAGAAAAAAAGTACTTATTTTATTTCTTTAGGTATGATTTTGGATAGAATAAACTTTGTTATTAAAAGTATTTTGCAATCTTCTTTGTGGATTTGGTTGATAATCTCGTATCTGTTAATCTATGATTATTATTTTTTATTGCTTGACTAGGGAAAAAAGAATATATATATTAATTATGGTGATGGGTTAACCACTCCCTTAAGATAAAACATGTTTCCCATTTAGGGTCTATAATCTACTGATTCTACATAATAAAGACTCCCCTACGTTTATTTATTTATTTATTGTTTGTTTTGTGTTTTTTTTTTTTTTTTTAGCCTTCCTTTTAGCTAGGTACCTATGTATAGGCTAGATTCTCAAAACCAAAAAAAAAAAGTATTGGCTCAGTAACTATGTCTATAAGACATAGTTAGTATATACTAACAATTTTTTAAAAAAATATGTGATCATACTAACACTAATGGATTGGATCCTATTAGAACTCCGCAAATTCTAAAAAAAAAAATATATATATATATATATATATTAAAAGAAAGTATAAAAATAATGTGGCTTCAAAATTCTGGTGCATGGTAGCAGAAAAGAAGCTCTTGCTTCGAGCTGAGGGAGCCTGAACCCCATGATGAGAGCTATTTGGAACCCACCCTTTTTATTTCCTTGTTTTCTTAGGAAAATATTGTAGTAGCCGAACTTGATGGTGCTGGATAGCGTGTGATTTAGTGTTATTTGTTTAAGCAAGCCTGACTCAGCCCAATGCTCATAAAAGAAAGTGGGCCAAGCCACAGGCCTCAAAATGAAAATGGGTGTCCTTTTGAAGTTTTTGCTGAGCTTGAACAACCTTTTAAGGTTAAAGGTAGCAGTTGCTAACAATTTAACCCATGGGCAATCAATTCTTGCACAATTCCACGTAGCACCAGTATAGGCCTACACCAGAAACCCATTCAATAACACCTATATTTAGTGGTGCGAATTAGAGGCATCAAGGCCCACAGTAATCAGTCATTCAAGTCTGTTTGCAAACTTATAATTAAGTCAACGTTAAGTATGAAATCATAAGTATCGTAACTTTTTTTTAGACAATAGGTAAATTTTTTTGCTAACTCATATCATAAGTATCATAATTTTTTTTTAAGTCATTCATGTCTGTTTGCTAACTCATATCATAACACCTATATCATAACTCATATCAACCTCCCCCCTTTTTTTGCGAGGGTGGCTTCTCAAAAAAAAAATATATATATATATATATATATATGCAATGTCTGTGTATTACATATGCACTATGTAAGAGTTTTTTTATTAATTAGCATTTACATATGCACTATGTAAGAGTTTTTTTTTTACGTGTAGTCAATATCTATCTATCAATTATTTATCTATTTATCTACTAGCATCATGAAATACGCTTTGCGCGGACAATGAGATTTTTTTTTATTTTTTTATTTTGTGTTTAAAACACGTGCGATGAGACTTTTTTTTTTTTGGTTTAGTGAAATAATATTTAAAAGTGAGATAGAGATAATATCTTGATTTTTAGGATTTTTCTCTACATGAGAGTTGATAAAAGTTTGAAATTCTAAAACTTATAAATTTTTAAAAAAATAATAAATTACTCTTTTAAACAGTTTTTGTTTTAAAATTTTAAATTATCTAACTAAAAGATATGGGTATTTTAGAGAGTTTAAGAATTTGTGTGAAGATATTTTAGTACGCAAAATGATGAAAGCCAAATAGAGAATTCTTTTACTAATAGTATAGAATAGATAGATAATATATCATCACACATACATCTGCACTATGTAAGAGTCTTTTACGTGTAGTCGACATCAATCTATCAATTATCTATTTATCTATAATATATCATCACATATACATCCGCACTATGTAAGAGTGTGTAGTCCACATCTATCTATCAATTTTTCTATAAATAATATATCATCATGTGTGTGTGTGTATTATATCATACATCATATCATATCATATCGTATCATATTATCATATACTACATAATAAAAGTTGGGTTTAGAAGCCGAGGTTACGCCAAGTGGTTTCACCAAAATGTAGAAAGTTTTTTAGATTTTTTTTAAATTAGATATAATTTTTTTTTTTTTGTTCTTATCTTCTTCTCCTATAGTTTCTAAGTTGATAAAAAATTTTAATTTGATTACAATCCAAATTCTTCATCTAATCCTTTTATTATTAATTTATTTTTTACTATTTTTTTACTTAAATTATATAACTACGTGATAAAATAACATTAATTTAACTACACGATAAAATAACAACAATGTTATTTGTTCATTTTTTTTAGATTAAAAAAAAATAGATATAATAATTTGTTCTTATCTTCTTCTCCAATAATTTATTAAATTTTACATATTATTCTTGTAAAGTTATGATTTACAACTATGTTTTATGTTGGCTTTATTCCATGACAAAAAATATTGTAATTGCATTAATTTATTTCCTTGTATTTTGTGGGATTTTATTGTATTGGGTTTAGTATTAAGTTGGTGAAAAATCAAGCATGAAATGAAGATCAGTGCAGTTTCGCGACTAGCTCACAAGAAGCTCGCGAGTAAAGGTTCCCGCGAAAAGGCCACATAAGAAGCACATGTTGGAAGCTGAAAAGTCAAGTGTCAGGCTATATTTCGCGAGTACTTCGTGAGACAGACCATCTAGTGAGGTACCCGCGAAACTCTCTGCCTAGAGGATTTTAAGTGTGACTTTCTTACTCTTCACCCATACTATATACACCCCCATTACTCACAAAAGTAAATGAGACTATTCAGAGAGAAAACCCTAGATAGGTTTCTACAACACAACACAACACAGCCACCATTTTAGAGAGAGAGCTACTCATCCTTTAGTGAGAAATCATTGTAATCTCTTCTCCTTCCCTCTCCCATTGTTATACCTTAAGAGGAGATGTGTATCCAAACACAACCAACACCTATTCAGAGTGTAGAAAGTGTTTTGGAACTTGGGTTGTTTTGGAGATTTGCCAAAAGAAGCCGATGAGGCTTGGTGGATGCAATCAAGCAGTATTGCAGGATCCGGAAAGCTAGTGAAGACAAGACTCCGAGAAGTCCGTTGGTAGTAGGAACTTGGAGGGCTCAAGTACATTGGGTAGACTAGACTTTGAGGGTCTTTTGTTATTCGTGTACTCCAACTTATTTACTAGTAGATCGATTTCGACTTTGAGGGTCATAGAGAGGTTTTTCGCCGATTTCTTCGGTTTCCTTTTCAGTAACACATCTTGGTGTTATCTTCTGTTTGCATCTCTCTTCCTTTACTCTTTAAGTTTTATATTTATTGTTGCTTGTGGCTTAGAGAGTAGTTCCGATGATTGCACTTCATTTACTCTTGTTCCGCACTTAGCTAAGTTAGAGTAAAAGTAAGACGAAAATGCACTTTTCGTCCCTACATTTTGAGTCAATTCCCATTTTGGTCCCAAAATTGATTTCGTTGCAAATGTCATCCCTAAAAATTGAAAATCGTTTTTAAAATCGTCTTTGCCATCAACCAATCAACGGAATAATCCTACGTGTTTGACGGATCTCTACGTGTCAAGCCCACTTATTAAAATAATAATATATATTCCTACGTGTCAAGCCCACCCACCCTAAAACGCACATGCCACTCACGTGAGGGACACCTCACCTGCCCACCTTAGCTTCCCGCCTCCCAGACCTCTCATGTTACCCCACTCTCCAACTACCTCAGTCACCACACACAAAATCCCCAAATTTGACAGAAAACCCTAAAATCCCCACTTCGTCTTCCTCAGCCCGATCCCTAAAATCTCTGAATCAAACCCAGAACGACACGAATAGACTGAGGAAGAAGGAGGAAGAAGAATGGAAGCTAGCTCTGCATCTGCCTATGCATCATCGAAGGGAAGCTTGAGGAGGAGAGCACCACGCATGTGCTACTGCCCCTCCCGTCAGAAGCCCATGCTAGTGGTTTCCTGGACAGATAACAATCCAGGGAGAAGGTTCTATGGGTGTCCTAATTACTGTGTAAGTGAAGTGCAAGTTGGGTTTGTTCATTTTGTTCACTTGGGTTTGTTGTTTGTTCATTTTGTTTTGAATTTGGGTTTAATTTCAGATTGGTAAGAAGTGCAAGTTCTTCCAATGGGTTGATGATGAGATTTATAAGCGTGGGAAGGTGCTTATCTCAGAGATGAGGCAGAGAATTCTCAGACTCCAAGCCGAGGTTTCAACATGCAAAAAGAGAAAGAAGTTTTTGACAGTGTGTTTGATATTGGCACTACTGTTGTGTGGGATATGTCTTTGTGTGATTCTAGCTTTGGTGGGTTAGATAGGTGGGGTATGGTGTAGCATGTTTTGGACAATGTGGGTGTAGGCAGGGTTAGGACAGGGTTAGGACAAGTGGTGTAGATGATGATGTTGTTATATCCTATGTATCTCATTGATTTCAGTATGAATGAAATATGGAATGACAGAGTTTAGTGTTAATTTAGTCTGTAATGTTGGCATTGTTAATTATCTTACTTGATTGCAATTAGATTACAATTTACCAAATCTGTAATATTGGTAAGCTAACCATTGTTAATTTACCAAACCTGCAAAATTGATATACACATACTATGGCCAATTATGTTTGTGTATTGCAATTATGTGCTGCAATTAGTTTACCAAGTTTACACAAGTTTACCTAGTTTACACAAGTTTACCAATTTTGCAATACACCAGTTATGTTTACCAAATCTGCAATGCACATGACAAAAGAACTACCAAATCTACAAGTTATGTTTACCAAATCTGCAATGCACAACACAACAGAACTACCCTATATCATAACTCATATCATAAGTATCGTAACACCTATATCATAACTCATATCATAAGTATCATAAGTATCAGTCATTCGCCATTGGCCTCAGTAGCCTATTGGCACCCAGGTACCCTTGTGTCCTGATGCTCGAGCGTTCTAGCCCCCGCAATCACCTAGCAAAAAAAAAAAAAAAAAGTATCAGTCATTCAAGTCTGTTTGCTAACTCATATCATAAGTATCGTAATTTTTTTTTTAGACAATAGGTAACATTAAAAAAATTCCATTTTTTTTAGGAAAAAAAATTCCATTTTTAAGTCAACGTTATGATGATTATACATAGTTGGTTGGAAATTAAAAATAAAAAATAAAAAATAAAAATAAAAAAGAAGAAGAAGACTATACCTAGTTGGTTTGAAAAATCTTTATTACAAATTTATATGAAATCTTGTGGTAAAATAATGGTTGAATGACTAAATTCAACATTTTTAACAGCTTTAATTTTTTTTTAATTAAATGTTAGTTTTTTATGGTATCAAGAGGAGGTGTTGGAAAAATGGAACATCTCACGTGTTTGGCTTCATTTAAGGGATATATGAGGTAATAGGTGAAGGAGATTGTTAGAATAATAGTCAAATAATTAAATTCACAATTTTTTTAATAGTCCTAAAGATAGATAAGAAATCAATAATTTTTTAGATTGACAAGAAAATCAAAACAAAACTAAAATTAATAACTACATTAAAAAAAATTGCCAAGAATCTTGTAACTCAACCATCATCATGTGATCTTTCTAATGAAGACATTTAGGATTCAAATCAAACCTCTCATTCTTTATTTTTTTTGGACAAAATATTTTCCCTTATATCAAATTATCAAAATAATTAAAAACAATAATAGTTTCAATACCAAATGGGCGATTGCATTTCAACTGAAAACTAATGAATATGCTCATTGATTATAGAAATATTAAGTCCACAACATTTTCACAACAATTCTTAAGTGACAGGTGGTTATTGGCTGTTATTGGTGAGTTAAAAAGAAATTCAAGTAGTGGGTTCAAATTAGAACTAATAACAACTTACCACCTATGATTTGTTATAAAAGTGTTATGAAAATGTTGTGAATGTAACACTTCTCCATCGATTATAATTGCAACCCCATTTTTCCAAGCTAAGGAACCCCTTGAAAATCAATTATCCAAAATTGGATTAGCAGAAGATTAATTTGTACATTATTAGGGAGTATACACCGTGGGCTGGTGCACCTAAAAGTGACAGCAATTTTTTTTTTTTTTTTTTTTTTCATCAAAAAAAAAAATTGCTGTCATTGTTGGACCTCCGATTGATCTTCTTCTTCATCTTGTGGGTTAGGACTTGACCATTTATTTACGCGAATGCTAGCTTTCTCAGCCTGAAATCCATGAATACAACAAATGAATTCATATGGGTTTTACATGCACAAGCACAACACAATGTCAACGTTATTATAACAAGTGAAATTGTGTTAAATAGTACCTCCTTTTCCCAATCGCATCGCGCTGTTATGATAGCCAAAATCACTGTTTGGATTGCAGTCCCACCAAAAATCATTCCGCCCCAGATACCCTGCCACGTCAAGTTTTATTACATTTCAGTTTCAACGCATTGGAATCCTAGTCATGCCAAATGGAAAATTCTTTGTAGAGGAGCTTATACAATGTAAAATTCACCAAGAAAAACATAATTGCTTCTTTTTTTTTTTAGTTCGGTAAACTTTTGTTTTAACAAACTGGTTCTAGTAGAACCATATATATTCCTTAGTTTTAAATTTTATTCTTTCAGGTATCCATTCTCTCCAAATTCATGTCTTTAAAATTTTGGTTTTTGGCTTTTGTGGTTTCTTTCTTTTGTGCTATGTATCCAAGAGTTAAGCTTTTTTGAATATACACCACTATCAGTTTCTTTAAGACTTTCTTTCTTCTTTCCATATGTGTGTTAAAAATATTTAGTATTCTATAAAATAACAAAAATTGGTTTTTGGCTGAACATGCATATTTCCATTATAGAATTTAAATTTTCGTGTGCATGTCAAACACCCACAAGAAAAATTGAACTGATTTTGATTTTGGTTTAACTTGTATTAGAACCAAACTACTTCTATGATCAGCCAGAAAACCCTTATAAAACACAAAGACAACCAGCCATTCAATCTGGAATGCAAACTAAGTCCAAACTTCCTTGTATACTAGTACTTTATTTGGTTTTTGTACCACCTTATTCATGAAAAATTCTAACACCACATAAAATGGCACAATTTGTGCCACAACTGGATTAGGGATACATGTATTCTCGTACTCAATTTTACAACTTGTTCACTTGTGCGATTGTGAGTGGTTGACGAAAAACAATAGGTTCATATGGACAAAATGTGCGTCCACTATATTCATAAACGCACATCAACAAGTTGTTAAATTGGGTGTACGATTAACCGTGTCTCTAGAATTTTTCTAATGGATTCAACATACCCAGAGTACATGACTTTTGATGCCCATTGACTTTCATGATCTACTGAGTTGGTAGACCAATATTCATGCTACAAATATGAATCCTAGCTTTGTTCTTGACTTTTCTTTATTTTTTTGGTTCTGAACTTGGTTTTAGACTTCACTCTGTTCATTATAGGCCATGTTGAGGCTGAACCAACTATGATATATAAATGCCCACGAAGCCAGTGGCGGATTAGGTATGTATCATAATCTCTACTGAATTGGAGGCTAATGAAAGAAGTTACAACACTAACCAAAACTCCAAGGTGGAAGACCAATCCCATTAGAAGTCCAAGTGGGAGCCCAACGACATAGTAGCAGCCCAAATTTATATATGCAAACCATGCCTGCCATCCCGATCCAACAGCCACTCCTGTCATAGTGAAGAAAATATATTTACAATTGATTTCAAAGAGGAAAAGACTAGTACTTAGAGACATCGCTTGATAACCTATACCTTCTTCTTTTATTAAGTTTTGACAAAATTTAATGCCAATTTTCAAATCAAAGGTATAACTAGCAAATATAGGTTTAAAACAAACAAAAATACTATGTTTGACTAAGATTGTTTCATTTTATATTCTACCAAATGTGATATATCATTTGTTAGGTCATGATTAGCAAAGCATAGAATGAAAGACAAACATTAGAACAGTGGATTTTTATTTGTTCAATTCTATGGTATTTTTCACATTTCATATTCATGGAATCATGGTCCTCTTCAGGAAGTACATCTATACACTATGTGGTTTTCAAAAGTATAAAATCTTATTAGAAATTACCTGATAAAACAGGTTGAACACTATTTAGGAGAATTGTAGCAGCTAATAAAACAGAGAGCTTATCAACTGCTTCAAGCACTTCAGTGGTGGATGTGAATAAATAAGCATACTTGTCATGGAGTATCATGATTAGAGCGCAAAAAAAGATACCAATCACACTTGATTGTATTACAGAGACAATTGTTGAAAATCGTGCTGCTTTGCCATTCCCAGCTCCTAACTCATTGGCTACCCTAACTCTGTAAATTCCATGACAAAAGGTTCAAATAACTATCATTATATGTTTAAAAAATCAAACTGAAAGCATTTTAAAGGGATACAGTAAGTTACAAATTCTAATCATTCCCTAGCATCATTTTTATCTTTTTCACCCAAATTGCACACTAAGTTCCAAATTCAAATCTCTCTCTCTCTCTCTCCTTGTTTTATTTAAGTTTTAAAATTCTTTTCTTAACAAAAAGTCAGTATTACTTTTCATTTTATTTCTACACTTGCTTTTTTACCTAAACAAGTAGGTTGGCCCCCCTAATTTTAGGTAAGTTTTGCTTTTTCTGGATTTTTTTAAGGTGCGTTTATGAACACGTGATTATACCCTAAATTATATCTTATATTACATTTTGCACCATAAACTATTCAAATGCATAGTTTGCATCTTAAACTATGATTACTGTTACAATTTGGACCCCAATGTTAGTTTTATTGTTAAATTAGATGGAAATATAAAGCACATGACTTGCACATGTGTATTGCTTAAGTGACACAAACTTAAAAGACCAAAACTCCATCTTCCCAATCAATTAAAAACAAAACTTTTATTTTTTTTCAGCACTCTCTCTCTCTCTCTCTCTCTCTCTCTCTCTCATGCGTATCAGCCTCTATCCCCAAATCAAAATTCCTGCAACCCTAAATCCCCAAATCAAAATCATATTTGGTAGTTTTGATTGTGTATATGCTGTTATGAGGTTGTTATAACTTGGTAATGGTCGTTATGGAAGTGTTGTGAATGTTACTAGGGAAGAGAATTGATGAGGTAAAAAAAAGGGCATGGGAATCGTGAACTGCTCTAAAATACAAAGTAGTTGGAATCTAATAGAGAACAATTTTAGTTTTTGTGATGAGAAGGGGCTTGGGTTAAGGGGTGAGCCACTCTAGTGGCAATCAAATAAAGAGAGGAAAAAGAGAGAGTAAGTAATCAATTAACACACAGTGGTGGAGCAGTTGGCAGGGGCTAATACGCAGCACAAGAGAGAGCTGGGAAAAAAAAGTTTTGTTTTTAATTTATTATGAAGAAGGTGTTTTGATCTTTTAGGTTTTTCTCACTTAAGCAATACACATGTGCAAGACACGTGTTTCATATTTCCATCTAATTTAACAATAAAACTGATGTCGAGGTGCAAAGTGTAACAATGGTGATAGTTTAGAATGCAAACTATACATTCGCTTAGTTTAGGGTACAAATCGTAATTTAGAACATAATTTAGAGTAGTAAAGTGTAATTTTTCCAATCTTTTAATAGTCTTTTTATTTTTACCAAATAATCTCTTAATTAATAGTTATATATAAATTTTATATATATATATATATATATTTTGAAAGAAATACTACATGATAAGACAATCAAATATTGGGAAAAGGTTGTACCCGGTACTAGCAAAAAAAGCCAAAGGAATCATCGACTCCCAGCCATTGATAGTCATGCTGCAAAATTGTAAGAAAATCCACCAAACAAACAGAAAAAGTGTTACAAAAATTTCGTACAACTTTCTAGTTCATACCAAACTACCAAATTCCAATGCTGCAATTGTATATAACGTGACAGTAACAACTATTTATTTTTTAGTAAACACATGACAGTAATATATAACTAATAACATGCGTGGAAAAGAGAACCACGTACCAGATTGACAACGCATCCACGGCTAAAGTGGCATTCTGTAGGAACCCAGTCATTAATATTAGTATTCTGTAGTACCAATTCTCCAAGCTACACAAATCACCAACAACACCCACATAAAAAAAATATATATATATGCTTTTTTTTCTTTTTCCATAAAAACTTTCTTTAATTAGATTCTTAACCAATGCCGTACGGCACTCGTTAACATTTCCCATAAATAAATAATAAATAAAATCAAAGAAACAGTTGATTGTTGGAACAGTGAATATAAAACACACCAACTAAAATCTTCTATCCCCTTGGGTTGAACAATGTTTCATTTTTTTTTTTAATCCACCAATTATAATAATATATCTTTTCTTTTTTCTTTTTCTTTTTTCTAGGAACAAAATGTGCAGATTATGATTATTGGGATATAAAATAGAAAAGAGTGGAATTATTCGAAACTTTGAGAATTATTCTACTAAACTTTAATCGATATGACACATTATTATTTTTGAAGGATTTTTTATATGCCTACGTTGTACTTATAACGTAAATTTATAGTATAGACAGAAAATTTGTGACAAATGTTATGTGTATAACATTTGTCACTTTCTATGTATTTATAATGTAAACTTACATTATACCATACAATGTTAAAGAAGAATTTCTAATTTTAGAAACATTGAATAATTGATAGAGACTATCCAGAGAGAGACTATAGCATAGACGTACGACACTTAGAGAGAGAGAGAGAGACCATAGCATAACACCAGAAGCAGCAGAGAGTTTGAGAAATTCCCATAGGCCAGAAAAGGCTTCAATGGAGAACCCATGCCAAGTCAAAGGACAGCCACCAAAAGCAGCATAGCCATACAATCCAAAAACCAAAACCCACCAGGAGATATCCAAAGCAAGAGCCGCACCCACGAGGCCAAAATCGAACACATAAACGAATAGCCAACTAGTTAACACATTCACCAATAGACCCACCAAAGAAACCCAAGCAATCACTATGTTCTTCAGCTGGGACTGCAAGAACCTGTGCAATGGGAACTGAAACGCAAAGCTGAAATGCAATGGTATTAACCAACAAGCCACCACACCTGAAGCCTCTGCCACGTCATCGGGTTGTCCTATGAGTTTCAGCAGCGGAGTGGCGAAAACGTAGAAGGGTAGTAGCAAGAAACAGCATAGGACTAGCACAATCCATGACCTTTGCATGTATATTCCCAACATGTGGTACCTCTTCGCACCAAATGCTTGCCCACATAATGTCTCTAACGCACTTGCCATCCCTAACTGCATGCCCAAAACAAAAATACCCAAAACCATGCAATGTTAAACAAATTAGTCAATCATTCTCTATTATTATCTCGTTTACTTCACACTAGAAGGTATTTCATGTTTCGAATATAAGTACTTTTTTGAACATGAGAAAATGATTGCTCGGATGCATTAGATATATGCATCATCTCTTTTTCTAACGATGAGTAAACCTCACACAATTGTGAGGTAATCGAAACATGAAGATCATATATCTAATACATGAGATAATTAATTGGTATTCCGTATGAAATTTTGAAGAATTACCAATAGTCCAAAATTGAAGCCAACAATGACAGTGTTGGCAATGGAAATGGCAGCAAGCTCCACTTCGCCAAGGTGGCCAGCGAAGGCTTGGGTGACAACGTTCATGGTGTAAGAAGCGATGCGGCTGAAGATGGCGGGACCCACGATGCGCCATAGCTTCTTGGATTCAATCCACACCCTTGATGAAAGATCTTTCTTTTCTTCATCTTTGAATCCAACTTCTGTGGTTTTTGATTCCGGTAATAGTGGCTCGTTAATGCTCCCCATCAGAGTGAGTATAGAAATTAGAATTTAGAAACAGTCTCTGCCTAATTAAAGCCTAATGGCCTAAATTTAAGAGAGATTGATAGAAGGGTAGGTTCATATATTGGCAGTTGATCGACTTTGAGAAGAGGGCACGTACAATATAAAAGGTGGACTTCATAAACAGACAATCAATTTAATCGTCAAAAGCCGCTTAAATTTTGCGGTGTTGAATTGTGACAGCAGAGATATATATAAATATATACATATAAAGGTTGTTTTGTACCTGAGAAGTTGTTACGAAAACAATATTTTGTCTTCCATGTAAAGCTGTGGGTAATAGTTTTTAAAAATTAAAAAATAGAGTTTATTGAAAATTACAGTTAATTTAACTGGTAATCAGCTGGTAAAGTCCCTAAAAGTATTTGTTTTTTCTTTGCAAAAATTGAATTACTTTTAGCAAATTAGGAAATTGTACTACTATACTATCTATTCAGACTCTGAATTCTCCACGCTCGATCAAGAGTCAAAACACCCATCCTGACAGCATCAGTATCCAACTTTTTATCTTATAAAAAAAAAAATCCAACTTTTTTTTATATTATTTTAGCCAGGTCGAAGAACACTCTAGTTAAAAAATTATCAAAAGAACATCTCAAATCCGGCTCTTTATAACTACTCAATTTTTTGTTAATCACTACGGCATTGAATAAGTTTGGATAGCACAGTAGCCTTTTGTAAATAAAAAAAAAAAAAAAAAAAAAACTCTTTCTTTTCAAAAAAAAAAATTATGTTGAATATTTAAATTGGATGTATAAGAAAATGAAGGGTGAGATTTAGAGTATATTTAGAAGGTTGGTGGCTAAAATAGAGGAGGAAAAATAAAAACTCTTTTTACTTTAAATGTCAGGCTACCGTGCAATTTTTTTTTTAATAATTCAATAGTTGAAGGAGAGAAAGAAGACTAAGACCTTGAATGTTTAAATTAAAAACTCATTTTTTGACATTTTTTTTTCCTCAAATCTCACCCAAATGGGTGCCTTGTGTACTCATAATTAAGTATCATATTTTACGCCAAGAATCTTGTAACACAACTGACACCTCCTAATATTTTTAGTCGAGAGTTCAAAATTTTAAATCACCCACCCCAATTATCTAGTTATAAAAAAATAAAAAATAAAAGAGTACCACCTTCGATCTTCATTTGTTTATATGGTCACATAGGATAAGTGGAGGGGCATCGACGCATTGCTGTAATATGAGTTTTTACATGTGAAATCTGCTGGTTGTTGCCTTTTTTGTATTTCCTAATGTTAAGGCAAATAAAAAGGAGTAAAACCCTTTTTTTGTAGAGACTGTTTTTTTTTTTTTTTTTTTTTGAGAGACAAAAAGGAGCAAAACAACATTTGTAAAGTTCTTGAATCTTGCTAACACCCCCAACCCCCTTCTAGAAATTAAGAGTATAACGTTCTTTATTCATGTGAAAATTGGACAAGCTTTTGATGTGATTGATGGATTTTGACTACCTTATAAATGAATATTTGAATTGCGTCTTTAGGATTTATGACACATCAATTTGTAATCTCGTTAATGTTGTAAAAAAATTTTTATTTTTTTTGAGAAACATGTTGTAAAACTTGTAATATCCAATTGATACAATTTTTGTTCCCCTGCCTAGTCTATACCTAAGTAACCAATGTTCTAAAGATATCCATTAACCTTTCCTTTAATTATAATATCGCATTAAAAATAATTTTACTAGTCAATATCCAGACAGTGCAATTACTTATGTATTATAATGGACCTTTAAATTTTAAAATTACATTAAGGAATTAGATTTTGTTGATGAGAACTTTTTTTCCAGTTGGGTAAATTTATATTTTTATGCTTCCATAATTCAATTGATCTTTTTTGTTTGGGGGGGAATCATAATTCAATTGATCTGATCCTAAAGAAGTCATAAAATTGGATAAATATGAATTGAAATTAATACAATTGTCCCCTTGTCCCTTTCAACGAGACTCTTAGGGTGTTTATGCTCTATCAGCTAAAAGATAATACGTATTTCACTATTTTTTTTTCTCCTTTAAACTAACACGAGAGAATGTTTTTAAGCTTTAATGGAAGCATGTGTCTAGTTTGAAGGTTAGTCTAAAGATCCAATGGTAGAAGTCACATAGGTCAACTAATAGCCTAACAAGAATATGAATACGGTGAGTGAAATCCTCTAAAGGTATCAAAATATAACCAAAAAAAAAGGGGGAAAACCCAAAAATTCCCAAAATAGAAGAAGAATTTGGTCTTTTTATTATGCCATTTCATAAAAACCTATAAGATTTTTAAAAGGCTAAAGTTCATGGTGGTAATCTTAGGAAATTCAAATTTAATTTATTGTTCAATCTATTCTTTTGATCGGGCTGAAAAACAGTTGTTCTTTTACATCCTCTAAATTAACCTAGTCTATGAAAATTGAAAAATTAGAAAATACAAACTTGAAGAAAAAAAAAAGTTATTATTTTATTTCTTTAGGTAGGATTTTGGATTGAATAAAGTTTGTTATTAAAAGTATTTTGCAATCTTTTTGTGGATTTGGTTGACAATCATATATGATTGTTATTTTTTATCCCTTGTCTAAGGAAAAAATAATATGTTAATTATGATGATGGGTTAACCTCTCCCTTAAGATAAAACATGTTTCCCATGTAGGGTCTATATATAGTCTACTGACTTTTTTTTTTTTTTTTTTTTTGCTGAATTATAGTCTACTGAATTTACTTAATAAAGAATATACTTAATAAAGACTCCCCTCCATTTATTATTATTATGTTTTGTGTTTTTTTCTAGCCTTCCTTTTAGCTAGGAAAACTTGTTAAGATTTCCGAATTTACCCGAAATATACAAATATTAAAGTGCAGCGAATATAGCTATGTGTCGACTAGTCAATCACTCTCTTTCTTGGGAGCAAATTTTTCCTAAAAGGTGATTCAAAGGTAAACAAGGTACCTATTTATATCCCATCAAAAAAGAGAGGAAAAAGAAAGAAGGCACCTATGTATAAGCTAGATTCTCAAAAAACAAAAAAAAACAAAAAACAAAAAAAACAAAACAAAACAAAACAAAAAAACAAAAAAATTAAAAAAAAAAAAAAAAAAGAAAGAAAGAAAGAAGAAAGTATTGGCTCAGTACCTCTATATGTCTATATGCATTAGTATATACTAACAAATTAAAAATAAATAAATAAATAAATAAAAAGATGCGATCATACTCACACTAATGGATTGGATCCTAATAGAACTTGCAAATTCTAAAAAGAATATAAATATATATATATATAAATATTATAAATATATATATATATAAAGAAAGTGTAAAAATAAGAACAAAATTTAACTACAAAATTGGTTGTACTCTAACGTTACAACCTTACTCAATAAAATAAATATTATTATATATTTTGAAAATCAAATCGTTGAATGTTTTTTATACTCTTAAGAGCATTCTTATCAAGGGTTTCAAAAAATTTAGCATTTAACATCTCAAAAAGTCACTTTATCAATTTTAACAACTCATTTTACAATACACTCAACATCAAAAGTTCTATTTTTTTACCATTTCTTTTAAAATAATATAAACTACTCATTAAAATAATAAAAAACAACTACACAAACCACTTTTTCTACCACAAGTATTAAAATAGTAATATTTTTTTTTAAGATTGGAGCTACAGTGAGCTTTCAAAGATGAAAGCTCACTGTAGCTCAGATTGTATTTTTTAAAATTTAGCATTCTTGTTGTAGCTAGCATTTTAGTGTTTTTTACAAATTTGATGTTAAAATTTAGCATTTATAGCATTTAGCATTCTTAATAAGAATGCTCTAATACATATGTTAAATTTTGTGTAAATCGAAAATTATTTACTATATAATTAATAAGCTTTTATTTTATGCATAATTTTAAACTACAAAAAGTTGTAAATTAAACAATTTTTTAATTACATATCTATTAATCATTAATTTTCTAGAAATTTTGCAAGCATGAAAAATATAAGAAGATGTAATCTAATAGTGAATTTGTCAAACTTTACCTCTAATATAATGTGGTTAAACTTTGTCCTAAAAATAATGTGGCTTCAAAATTCAGATGCATGATAGTAGAAAAAGAAGCTCTTGCTTGGAGCTGAGGGAGCTTGAATCCCACGATGAGAGCTATCTGAAACTCACCGATTTTATTTCCTTGTTTTCTTGGGGAAATATTGTAGTAGCCGAACTTGATAGAGCTGGATAGTGTGTGATTTGGTATTTTGGTTATTTAAGCCAGCCTGACTCAGCCCAATGCTCATTAAGGAAAGTGGGCCAAGCCACAGGCCTCAAAATAAAAATGGGTGCCCTTTTGAAATTATTGCTGAGCTTGAACAATTCCACGTAGCACCAGTATAGGCTCACACCAGAAATCCATTAATGACACCTATATTTATGGGTACGAATTAGAGGCATCAAGGCCCACAGTAATCAGTCATTCAAGTCTGTTTGCAAACTTATAATTAATGAGCTAACTCATAAGTATTGTAATTTTTTTTAGACGATAGGTAACATTAAAAAAAAATCCATTTTTAAGTCAACGTTATGATGATTATACATAGTTGGTTGTAATTTAAAAATATAAAATATAAAAAAGAAGACGAAGACTATACCTAGTTGGTTTAAAAAATCTTTATTACAAATTTATATGAAATCCTTGTGGTAAAACAATGATTGAATGACTAAATTCAACATTTTTTACCAGCTTAAATTTTTTAATTAAGTGTGAGATTTTCATGGCATCAAGGGGGAGGTGTTGGAAAAATGGAACGTCTCACATGCTTGGCTTTATTTAAGGGAAATATGAGGCAATAAATGAAGGAGATTGTTTGAATAATGGTCAAATAATTAAATTCACAAATAATTAAACCAATAACTTTTGAGATCGACAAGAAAAATCAAAACAAAAATGAAATTAATAACAAAATCAAAAAATTGCCAAGAGTCTTGTAACTCAACCGGCATCTTGTGATCTTTCTAACGAAATCATTTAAGATTCAAATCAAACCTCTCATTCTCTTTTTTTTAGGGACAAAATATTTCTCACTATTGAAACTATCAAATTATCAAAATAATTAAAAACAATAATAGTTTCAATACTTACTAAGCATTTGCATTTCAAGTAGCAACTAATGAATATGCTCATCGATTAGGGAAATGTTATGTCCACAATATTTTTACAGCAAATCTTAAGTGGCATGTGGTTACTGGCTGTTATTGGTAAGCAAAAAAGTAATTCAAGTGGTGAGTTCAAATTAGAACCAATAATAACTTATCACTTATGATTTGTTGTGAAAGTATTATGAAAATATTGTGGATGTAGCATCCCATTTTTCCAAGCTAAAGAACCCCCTAAAAATCAATTATCCAAAACTGGATTAGCAGAAGAATTGTATATTATTAGGGAGTATACACCGCGGGCTGGTGCACCTAAAAGTGAAAAAATCCAAAATCCATCAAAATTGCTGTCATTGTTGGACCTCCGATTGATCTTCTTCTTCATCTTGTGGGTTAGGACTTGACCATTTATTTACGCGAATGCTAGCTTTCTCAGCCTGAAATCCATGAATACAAGAAATGAATTCATATGGATTTTACATGCACAACACAATGTCAACGTTATTATAAAAAGTGAAATTGTGTTAAATTATAGTACCTCCTTTTCCCAATCGCATCGTGCTATTATGATAGCCAAAATCACTGTTTGGATTGCAGTCCCACCCAAAATCATTCCACCCCAGATACCCTGCCATATCAATTAGTTGTATTACATTTCAACACATTGGAATCCTAGTCATGCCAAATGGAAAATTCTTTGTAGAGGAGCTTATACGAGGTAAATTCACCAAGAAAAACATAATTGGTTTTTTTTTTTTTTTTTTAAGTTCGTTAACCTTTTCTTTTAACAAACTGGTTCTAAATTCTAATAGAACCATATAAATTCCTTTGTTTAAATTTGATTCTTTCAGATATCCATTCTCACCAAAATCAAGTTTTTAAAATTTTGGTGTTTGGCTGCACATGCATATTTCCACTATAAAATTTAAATTTTCTTGTGCATGTTAAACACCTAATGAAAAATTGGACTGATTTTGGTTTTGGTTTAACTTGTATCAGAACCAAACTAATTCTATGATCCCTTATAAAACACAAAGACAACCAGCCATTCAATCCGGAATGCAAACTAAGTCCAAACTTCTTATGTAACTGAACATATTTAAGCCTATTGTACAACCTAGAAGCTAAAACCAATTTATTGGTAGGAACTTGGGTTCTGTGACAGTCTCGTGCTTAGGACAGGGACAGCCCACAAGTCCTAGAAACAAATTTAAGAGGGTGACAATTTAAGCGAGCCACACATGAAGTTATTCAATTTTTGGTAGGTAAGATGTGCTCAATATAAAAGGTGCATTAAAATGGTTTGAGGCATATTTGTCAGCATATTTGTCAAGTCATAGTCCTAGTGTTAGGGCAATTGGGCAAATAGGCAACTGACCTAAAAGATCTTCAAAAGAAGACAAAATTTAACTAGCTGATGCACTTTCACCATGTATGTGCTAGAAGCTGTTGGATAACCTACAAGGCTCTTTTCTTTTCTCTTTTTCTTGTTAAAATGGTTTGAGGCATTAGCCGCTAGAGCCGTGTTATCTCCTTCTTCCATTGAGTGGGTAAAAGTATCTCTTATGTTTGCTCTATAATATGGGCCTATAAGATAATTTTCGATCTCAAATATTTGTGGGTTTAATGTCCTCGAAATCTACTAACTTCCCTAACTTGTAAGAGACGTGTTCAATTTAGCATGCTTATAACATATTTCCTGGTGCCAAAGGATTTTTAGGACAACACGATTATGGATATGTCTATTCTCATACTAAATTTCATTTGTTCATTTGTGCAATTGTGAGTGGTTGACGAAAAGCGATGGGTCTATATGGGCAAAATGTGTGTTCACCATTCATAATCGCACAAATCAATAAGTTGTGAAATTGGGTATGCGATTGAGTATCTCTAGAATTTTTCTAATCGGTTCGACATACATGAGTACATGACTTTTGATGCACGTTTACTTTCATGATTGACTGAGTTGGTAGGCCTATATTCACGCTACAAACATGACTCTTAACTTTGTTATTGACTTTTCTTTATTTTTTTTGGTTTTAAACTTGGTTTTAGACTTCACTCTGTTCATTAGGGGCCATGTTGAGGCCGAACCAACTATCATATATAAATGCCCACAAAGCCAGTGGCTGATTAGGTATATATCATAATCTCTACTAAATCAGAGGCTAATGAAAGAAGTTACGCATACCATAACTCCAAGGTCGAAGACCAATCCCATTACAAGTCCAAGTGGGAGCCCAACGACATAGTAGCAGCCCAGATTTATATATGCAACCCATGCCTGCCATCCCGATCCAACAGCCACTCCTGTCATAGTGAAGAAAATATTTACAATTGATTTCAAAGAGGAAAAGACTAGTACTTAGAGACATCGTTTGATAACCTATATTTTCTTCTTTAATTAAGTTTTGACAAAATTTAATGCCATATTTCAAATCAAAGCAATAATCACCATATATAGGTTCAAAACAAACAAAAATACTATGTTTGACTAAGTGTGTTTCATTTTATATTCTAACAAATGTGATATATCATGTGTCAAGTTATGATTAGCAGAGCATAGGATGAAACACAAACATTAGAACAAAGGATTTTTATTTGTTCAATTCTATGGTATTTTTCACATTTTATGTTCATGGTGCTCTTCAAGAAGCACATCTAGACACTGGTTTTCAAAAGTATAAAAAATCTAATTAGAAATTACCTATGTATCACGGATATGGACATGATACATAATACGACATGATACGTAGTTTAGTGACACAATATTTCTTGAAAAATTAGGATATGATATGTAGAGGATACGAGAAGAAATTAATTAACTAAATTTATTTTTAGGTATATATATTTTATATTTGAAATAAATTATGTTTATTTTGGATTTAAAAAGTACAAACAACAATGAAATACTTGAAAATATATCTAAAATAATTTAGAGACAATAAAATATTGTTTAAATTACGAATAAAAGAGTTCAAATAAATTAGACATCCATAAAAATAGTTCAAATAAACAACATTCAACATCAAAATAGAAAAATTGAATTAAAAAATAATTTTTTCTTAAGTGCGTATTTGACACGTTTGTGTCCATGCCGAATATGTGTCATGTTGGATACGTGTACGACACCAGTACATTAGTAATTTTGCTTTGTTCGTTCTTCTTAGGAAATTACCTGATAAAATAGGTTGAACACTGTTTAAGAGAATTGTAGCAGCTAATAGAACAGTGAGCTTATCAACTGCTTCAAGCACTTCAGTGGTGGATGTGAATAAATAAGCATACTTGTCATGGAGTATCATGATTAGAGCGCAGAAAAAGAAACCAATCACACTCGATTGTATCACGGAGACGATTGTTGAGAATTGTGCTGCTTTGCCATTCCCAGCTCCTAGCTCATTGGCTACCCTTACTCTGTAAATTCCATGTCAAAAAGTTCAAATAACTATCATTCTATGTTAAAAAGTCAAATTGCCCACTAAGTTCCAAATTCAAATCAATCTTTCACTTTTTATTATTATTAAAGAATTTTTATTTTAGTCTTTAATCAAATTAATCCACTTCCCACCCATAAAACACACTAAAAACCGGTTCTGGTTAAATCTCCTCTTTCACTTTGTTTTATTAAGTTTTAAAATTCTTTTCTTAACTAAAAAAGTCAGTTTTACTTTTCATTTTATTTCTGTACCTAAACAAGTAGGTTGGTCTTCCTATTTTTAAGTAAGTTTTGAATTTTTTTAGGTGCATTTATGAACACGTGATGCAGAGGTTGGTCAAGTCCCGTATCCAATTTTTTTTAAATAGTCTTTTTACTTTTACTAAATAATCTCTTAATTAATAATTATATATAATATTATATATTGAAAGAAATACATGATAAGACAATCAAATATTGGGAATAGGACTAAGGAGTTGCAATTTGTACCCGGTACCAGCAAAAAAAGCCAAAGGAATCATCATCTCCCAGCCATTGATAGTCATGCTGCAAAATTGTAATTGAAATCCACCAAACAAACCGAAAAAGTGTTACAAAAATTTCTTACAACTTCATACTTTATACCAAACTACCAAACGAAAAAGGTGCAATTTTCATTTCTTCCTGAATATTAGAAAAATTCATTTTTCTTTATGAAAGTCTCTTTGCTTCATTCCAAAAGTATAATTTAGGGTGCGTTTTGTTTCGGCAGTAAAAAGTTTCCGGAAAATATTTTACACCACTAGGTGTGTTTGGGTTGTCCCGAAAAATTCAGTCAAACGAAAAATGATTTCCGTTGACTGTAAATCATGCCCCAAAACCCTGTAAAATATTTTACACTTGTATTTTACCTTCAATTGATTTCCACCCAGGAAAATAGAAGAGAGAGAATTACAGCAAGAGCTCCGATTACACATCCAAGTACCGGCGAGAGCTTCGATCGCACATCCAAGCACCGACGAGTCGCACCCTAGCACCGGCGAGATTGTCGCACCCCAGCACCGCCTAGATCGTCACCACCCAAGACCGATCCACCCAAAACCGATCTCGTTCTCAACCCAAAGCTCATTGGCGCCGCCGTTCTCGCCATCGTTCTCGTTCTCGACCGCCGATCTATCTCTCTTTCCCTCAATCTGTCACTCTTTCTCCCTCAATCTATCACCAATCTACCCTTTTTCTCTCTACCCATATCGAGCAAACCACCGCAAGACAAGCGACCCACCATGCGATCTTGCCTCCACCGCGCGATCTTGCCTTCGCCGCGCCGAGATCGAACCCAATCGCCTCTCTCTCTCTTCCTTCTTCTCTCAATTTGATCGGATTTGATGATTTTTTTTTGTTGGGTTTTGTTTCTTTTGTGTTTATCTATTGAGAAATGATATTATATATTTGTTTGGAAGCTGAGAAAATGTGAGCAACAAGTAAAAAATGTGTTTTCTATAGTATTTTCAAGAATACAACCAAACACTAAAAAATATTTTTCAAAACATTTTTTGAAATGCAACCAAACACTTGAAAATATTTTCACTTAAAAATATTTTACACCCGAAAAATATTTTACACTGAAACAAACGTACGCAGCCTAAAGTACATGATGGTAAGAACTACTTTTTTTTTTTAGCAATCACATGACAGTAATATATAACTAATTAACAGATTATCAAAACATATATATAAAACTAATAAAACATGGGGAGAGAAGAGAACCACGTACCAGATTGACAACGCATCCACGGCTAAAGTGGCATTCTGTAGGAACCCAGTCATTAATATTAGTACTCTGTAGTACCAATTCTCCAAGCTACACAAATCACCAACAACACCAACATAAAAAAATAATAATAAATAAATAATGAAATCAAAGAAACAGTTGAGAGTTGGAACAGTGAATAAATAACACACCAACCAAAATCTTCTATCCCCTTGGGTTGAACAATGTTTCATTTTTTTAATCCACCAATTATAATATTTAATGTCTTTTTTCTCTTTTTCTTTTTTTTCTTGGGACAAAATGTGCAATTTATGGTTATCGGGGGTATAAAATAGAAAAGAGAGGAATTATTCATAACTTAGAGAATAATGTTCGCTCCATATATACAGTAGATTCTACTAAAATTTAATCAAGGGGACACATTATTATTTTGAAAGGATTTTTGTATGTTTACATTATACTTGTAATGTAAATTTATAGTATAACACATAAAAAGTGACAAATATTACTTTTAATGTGTCTACAATATGGGTTGTTATTGAGTATTTCAGGAATATATATCTTCCCTCTCACATAGGTGGTTCTAAGCTTCCATGGAGCCCACCTCTATCCGAGAGGAACTGCCCAATAATTTTCCCAGCAATGTAAACTTACTGTACAATGTAAAGAAGAATTTCTCAAACAGTGAATAATTGATAGAGATTATAAAAAATAGAAAGAGAGAGACAAAGGCATAGACTATACTTTGAGAGAGAGAGAGAGAGAGAGAGAGAGACCATAGCATAACCCCAGAAGCAGCAGAGAGTTTGAGAAATTCCCATAGGCCAGAAAAGGCTTCAATGGAGAATCCATGCCAAGTCAAAGGACAGCCACCAAAAGCAGTATAGCCATACAATCCAAAAACCAAAACCCACCAGGAGATATCCAAAGCAAGAGCCGCACCCACAAGGCCAAGATCCAACACATAAATGAATAGCCAACTAGTCAACACATTCACCAATAGACCCACCAAAGAAACCCAAGCAATCACTATGTTCTTCAGCTGAGACTGCAAGAACCTTTGCAATGGGAACTGAAACGCAAAGCTGAAATGCAATGGTATTAACCAACAAGCCACCACACCTGAAGCCTCTGCCACGTCATCGGGTTGTCCTATGAGTTTCAGCAGCGGAGAGGCGAAAACGTAGAAGGGTAGTAGCAAGAAACAACATAGGACTAGCACAATCCATGACCTTTGCATGTATATTCCCAACATGTGGTACCTCTTCGCACCAAATGCTTGCCCACACAATGTCTCTAACGCACTTGCCATCCCTAACTGCTTGCCCAAAACAAAAATACCCAAAACCAATGTTAAACAAAGTCAATCATTGTCTTTAATTATCTCATACATCAGAAATATGCATAATCACTTCACACTAGAAGGTATTTCATATTTCGGATATATATATATATATATACTTTTTTGAACATCAAATAATGATTGCTCGGATGCATCAGATATATGTATCGTCTTTTTGTCTAATAACGAGTAAGCCTCACACAGTTGTGAAGCAGTCGAGACATGAAGATTATATATTCGATACATGAGATAATTAATCAATATTATTCTGACAAGAATGGAGTTTGGATGAATTACCAGTAGGCCAAAATTGAAGCCAACGATGACAGTGTTGGCAATGGAAATGGCAGCAAGTTCAACTTCGCCAAGGTGGCCAGCGAAGGCTTGGGTGACAACGTTCATGGTGTAAGAAGCGATGCGGCTGAAGATGGCGGGACCCACGATTTGCCATAGCTTCTTGGATTCAATCCACACCCTTGATGAAAGATCTTTCTTTTCTTCATCTTTGATATCCACTTCTGTGGTTGTCGATTCCGGTAATAGTGGCTCGTTAATGCTCCCCATCAGAGTGAGTTTAGAAATAGTCTCAGCCTAATGGCCTAAATTTAAGAGAGATTGATAGAAGGGTAGGTTCATATATTGGATTTGGCGGTGGACTTTGAGAGGAGGGCACGTACAATATAAAAGGTGGACTTCACTTCCTAAACAGACTATCAATTTAATTATCAAAGACCCTTCAATTTTTGCCGTGTGAATTGTGACGGCAGATATATATATATCGAGGCTTTTTTTGATAAGCATCAATATTATTTAAGAGAAAGACAAAATTATAAGAAATTACAGTCGACCTCACATACAGTTGTTTTATATTGACTCCAAAACAATATTTTGCCTTATGGGTAAAGTTGCGTGTAATAAATTTTTAAAAATTAATAGTATATCAGCTTTTTAAACACACTGGAAGTCTGGAACAGAGTGTATCAGCTTTTATGCAAAAATTGAATGACTTTCAGCAAATTAGGTAATTGCTCTACTGAACTATCCATTCAGACTGACTCAACACCCATCCTGGCAGCTATCCAACTTTTTATCATATTTTTTTAGCCAGATCAAAGAACACTCTAGTTAAAAAATTATCAAAAGAACATCTCAAATCCGGCTCTTTATAACTATTCAAATTTTTGTAAAACACCACGGTACTAAATAAGTTTGGATATACCACAGGAGCCTTTTTGTATTAAAAAAAAAAAAAAAACTGTTCTTCTTCTTTTTTTTAATTTTAATTTTAATTTATTCAAAATCTCTCTATCTATCTTTCATTTCTAAAAAAAAAAATATGTTGAATATTTAAATTGGATGTACAAGATAATGAAGAGTGAGATTTAGAGTATATTTAGAAGGTTGGTAGCTAAAATAGAGGAGGAAAAATAAAAACTCTTTTTACTTTAGAAATTGGGTAAATTTTGCAAAACAAGATTCTAATGCTTTAAATGTCAAGCCACCCATACAAATTTTTTTATAATTCAATAGTTGGAGAAGAAGAAGACTAGGACCTTGAATGTTTAAATTAAAATCTCTTTTTTTGACATTTTTTCTCAAATCTCACTCAAATGGGCGTTTTGTGTACTTATAATTAAATATCACATTTTACGTCAAGAGTCTTGTAATACAACTGATACTTTCTAATATTTTTAGTGAAGGGTTCATAATTTCAAATCCCCCCACCCCAACTATCTAGTTATAAAAAGAGTACCATCTTCTTCTTTCTTCATTTGTTTATATGATCATATAGGATAAGGGGAGGGGCGTTGGCGCATTGCTGTAATTAATATGAGTTTTTACATGTGAAATCTGCTGGTTGTTACCTTTTTAGTTTTCCTAATGATGTGGCCAATAAAAAGGAGTAAAACTAAAACCTTTTTTTTAGAGATAAAAATGAGTAAAACAACATGTGTAAACTTTTTAAGTCTACTTCATGAATCTTGCTAACACCCCCAACCCCCATCTAGAAATTAAGAGGATAACGTTCTTTATTCATGTGAAAATTGGACAAGCTTTCCTTCTTTGTCAGGTTTCTTCTATTGATTGTAAAGAAGAGCAGTGATGATGAATTTGTTTCATTTCTTTGAATACAAATTTGTTTCCTTTCTTTGATGACAAAATAAATTTGTTTCCTTCCACTAGTGTAACGTAATTTGGCCAAATTAATTTTAATGTATCCTATCTTATATCGTTTTCAGACAGTTTTAGATGACATTGGGTTATGTACTTGTGTGTGGAGATGAATCAAACACCAAAGAATTGTGGTAGAAAACCAGTGAATTTGTGAGGAATGAGGATCATGTCCTTGTATTAATATTCTTTTTCTTCGATATTCAATAGTTAGAGGGGGATATTTGAACCCTCAAAATCTCCATAAGAAATACTAAAAATTGCCAATTGAGCTATAAAATTATCAGTTGTCTCTTGACATAATATACCTTAAATAGAGAGCTTTTCTTAACAAAATCAATAAATAGGGACAAAAATTTATTTTGTAGACCATATTTGGACATGCTTGATAAGTTTGAAACTTTGAATTTATTGCATTTAAGGCTTTAACTGTTACTCTCTCAGTCCATTATATTGATTCCTTATAAAATTTTAAGTTTTTAAGGAAACAATATTGAATTATTTGAATGTATTAATTTTCAAATAAAAATTTATCCATTTTTTTAATTTATCATCCTTGATTGAAATTCAAATAAAGGAAGTAAAGAAGGGTATTCATTTTTTTAGATAAATTAAATAATTATTTAGAAATTTTAATAGAAAATGAAATTATGTTTATTAATCTTTCAAAATAAATAATCTTTTATATACATTGACAATGTCATCCATATAAAATAGGGTGAATATTGTTGATAAATCAAGGATTGGGATCCAAAAAATTTTAGTTGTTTGATTTATCTAGTTTGCATTTCCCCAATAGTTCTAGGATCAAAACCTTTAATAAAATGTTAGAGGTATTATAAATTTTAACTTATAAACTGATGTTAGTAACAATGAATGTGATTGATGAATTTCAACTACCTCATAAATGAATATTTGAATTGCCTCTTTAGGATTTGTGACACACTAATTTGTAATCTCATTAATGTAGTAAAACTTGTAATATCCAATTGATACGATTTTTGTTCCTCTGTCTAGTACTCTAGTCTATACATTATACCTAAATAATCAATGCTCTTAAGGCATTTATTAACTTTTTCTTTAATTATAATACAACATTAAAAATAATTTTACTAGTCAATATCAAGACACTGCAGTTACTTTTGTATTATAATTAAAATTACATTTATTAAGGAATTAGATTTTGTTGATGAGACTTTTTTATCCAGTTGGGTAAATTTATATATTTATGCTTCCATAACTCCATTGATCTGATCCTAAACAAGTCATGAAATTGGATAAATATGAATTGGAACACAATTGTCCCATTGTCCCTTTCGATGAGACTCTTAGGGTGTTTAAAACAAAATTGGATACAATGACTCAAAGATGATTGAGGTTGGTTTGCCTCGTTTATCAATAATAGTAGTAAATTGCGGACCTCTTTTTCTTTTAATATGACCCACGCGGATTGGAACGTGAAACTGATATGGCGTTCTATAGATTAGTGTCGGTTTGAAAGGTTTATAGGAATAAGAACTTTAACTATAAAACAAAGTTTTAGTAGTTAAATTTTAGTGATAACTGGTGCACAACGGTAAATTGTAGAACTTAATTTTAAAAGTTTCAAATCTCAACTTCTATCTTAAATTTATTTTTAACATTAAAACTCTTTAATAAATTTGTCAAATGTTTGACAGTTTCTAGTTTCTACTAAAAGATTTTTTTATTTTTTATTTTTTATTTTTTTTATTTTATAAGGTTATACCAAAGTTTCAACTTTTATGAAATCTGTGAGAAGTTATAGTAGATATTCTTACCCTCAATTTTTTTAGAAATTTTTAGTGTAAACCATTTGTCATCGCACCAAACTTGACCTATAAAAAAACAAGAATAATATTGAAACTTGTTCAAAGACGCATCTTTAACGTGTAATACATGAATGAGAGTTTAAGTCAATATTATGAGATAAATCACTACTTTTTAAAAGAATATTATAATATTTGAAGGTTAAATGATTGAATGTTACTTCTTAGCTTTAATTTCTGTTACATCTTAAAAAAAAGGCTTTAGTTGCTGTTAAAGTAAAAAGTCAAAATCATACAAATGGTGACTTCTTTTCGAACTTTTGATCTCATGACACATATATATTAACATAATTAAAGATTAACGTGAACTACGTGTTTGAATTAGTTAATTGTAAAACACTATCATTAAAATTTCTCAATTGTACAAGAAAAGTGGAAACAAGAATAATATTGAATCGACGTTTACAAAACTTTAGGGATAATAGAAAATAAAATAAATTATGAAATATAATTTATGGACCATAGTAATAGTTTATCTATATTTAAAATATTTTGTCTAAATATGTGTCAACTTGTCCTTATAGCTTGTTCATACGAAAGATCAATAAGTAACATTATTGTAACGAGGTGACGAAAAGACAAACAATTTACTTTAATGAAAAAGACACATATTATAAAACATGAAGGCTAAATATGCGATAAAAAGCGTGATAAAGGGCGCGGCACACAATATTCTCATAACTTTTATGGTTTTGCCTCCTATATTTGGCCAGACGTGATTTGCAACCCCAATTTTGGAGGATTTTTTAAATCAAGGGACATGGTAGAAATGTCCTATACTCCTATATATATATATATATATATATATACACACACATTGTTGTAAGTGCTCACTTAAGCATCCGAAGCAGTTTTGGTTGGCACTATACGTGTCAATTTTGAGTATTCTAGTGCTTTGTCCGTTTGTCTTTCAAGTCTTCTAAAGCTTAACCTAGATGTGGGGTGTTTTCGACATCATCATCTTCTAAAATCAATGATTCACTATCTATTGCTAGAGGTGGACATTGTTCATCTTGTTTGGTTGAATAAATTATTTTCTGTATAAAATAAAAACCACTATTTAATATAACATGGTCGATAAAGCTCAAACTTGTAGTATGCCTAGGCTAGTAGTTTTTAATGCTTTCTCGTGCACAACAGCACATTGGTTGGAAGATTGGACTTTGGAGAGAGATGAAAGTTGTTAGGCTACGAATCCGAGCGTTGACCCATTGATAGGTTGTCCTATTCTGGGAATGTTAGTTAAGTTTCTTGGGTCCGAAAGCAAATTTGTTTGTAATATTTGTATCTGGAACTGTATTGAAATTTGAAAGCAATGTTTTTGGACGGTATAGCATGCTTTATTATTGAGAAAACATCATTCTTGGGATAGGAAAGTGTCAGTGTCAGTGTCAGTGGCAATTGGTAATTCTATCTTAGCATAATAAATATTATAAATTTCTCTTCAAAAAAAAAATTTATTATAAATTTGTGATCGAATTTAATTTATTCTCGGGTTTTGTGTAAAGAGAGTCGTTAAATATTCAAGAAGGTTTAGATATTATTGTTATTAAAAAAAAAATATCATATGTGACTTCTAAATATATAATTGGGCAACAATCAAACTATAAGAAGTAGAAAAAGGTAGAATCTCTCGTGACCATGAATACAATTGCGAATTGACATCCTTATTAAAAATATATATATACTAAACTACAAATACAAAGTACAAAAAGCTGTTTTAGAAACTTTATTTCACTTTGTTTTTTCTACTTACATAAAAAAAGGCGGCATACATACAAAATCTAGTTTTGGTTGTCCTTGAAAGTTGAAATTGAGAATGGTTGGAAATGTATATATCCAGAAAATGATTGATTAGTTTATGTGGAGGCAAAGCCCTGTGCTTAATTTTTAAAATTTGCAAATATTACCTGTGGTCTTAGATGAACCAAGTACATATAACAAAATCAAAATTAGTCTTTGCAAAAAAGTAGTGACTGTATTCAGCAAAAAAAATGTAGTGACTGTTAGTTGAGGGTCCTCTGATTGAATGCTTGACAACCCATCTATTCTTGTTTTTTCTCCTTTTCGTTCCTTAAAAAAAGAAAAGAAGATATTTTCCCTTTTCTTTTGTAATTTCCTCTTTGTGAAAGAAAATCTACAAAAGAGAATGATAAAAGTATTATCAATTTAAGTATCAAATACTATAATATTGAGATGATAATTAATGTAATTGATTTTACATTAAGTGTGTGTTTGGTTCCAAATTAAAAAATCAGTTTATTTTTGCTACTATTCATGGGCCTCATTGCACTTTTTGATACTATTCATGGGTTTCACGGTTCTATTTCAGCTAACTTTTACATTCATCTACAGTACTTTCAGCAAAAAAATTTCAGTTTTAGTAAAATAAGCAAATTCCAAATAGACCCTAAGAATATAATAAATAAAAAATATTAAAGATATTATCAAATTTATTATTAAATGCTTTTTATAACAATTAATGCTATTGAGGTTACATCAGTAACATATAAATAAAAAATTTAATTATTTTTTCATATTTAAACAATTCACACATGAAAATAATAGATATTATAAAATAAATTTTGTTTAATAGACAAGATAGATAGTGAAATAAGAAGAAGAGTTCAGATCATGGGAATGTCTTCAGGCACTGAACTTTCTACTAAAAATTCACACCCTCCCTCACTCAGTTTTTCCCTTTCAAGGTCAATAGTATGCTAAAGGAAGTGCTATGCGAGTAGGGTGTAACTTATTCTAAGATTTTTTTTTTTTTACTTTCATAGAATCGTTCAAATCACAAACATAGGACACTATACAAAAAATGTCACTATCACCTGCGAAGAGTAACACATCAAAATGATTTTTGATTCTTGAACTAACTTGAATGGCCAAAAAAGCCGCCTAAACTCTTCACTAAACAAGGAGGAGTAGGTGGAGCAGGACACACGCACATTCTCTAAAATCTAGACTAGAGAAATCGATAGGTATGAACTCTGTCTCTCACTGTGAGGGTGTGCTAAGATTCTTTTGACAATTTCCCACTAGATTATTCATTGGAGAGTCAGAGACAACAGGCAAGTTAGCAAGAATTAATTACGTGTTGACTTCAAGAGCATGTACGTATCTGAGTAAAGATTCCATGGCATAATTTATGCTAGAAGTCACGTTTGTTTGTCACCCTTTTAATTATGGATGGATATAATTGTATACAGTTCAAATCGAAGTATAATGGAGTGGAAAACGTGCTCCTCCTTTTTAAGATGAATAATCTAAGCATGGTCTAGTATGCATGCGTGCGCAGAAACGTGAAATATGTATGAGGACTATTCATCGAGCTTGAGGAATGAAATTGCCCATAAAGAAAAAAAAAAGGCAGGGAATGAAATTATGAATCACTCAAAAAAAGGCAGGGAATGAAATTGTCATGTTACCATGACCCTACATTTGTTTTTGGCTAGTAAAAAAAGATGCACGCCTAAGGCAACATGAAGAAATATGGGTACTAAGAGCACTCATAGCAATGGTGCTAAATAGCTATATTGCTATTTTTTAGCACCACTGATCACAAAAATCACGCTGCAGCAGTGGAGGCATAAGTAAAAAATTTAGATGTTCAGTTACAGTGCACATCTATCTATAGATGTGCACTGTAGCGCAAAGCTAAAAAATATATATATATTTTTTATTTAACTTCTCTCCCCCTTTTCCATTAAAATATTCTTTTTTTCTCTTTCTCTCTGCCTTCTCTTTCTTTTCGTCTCAGACTCAAGAGTCTATGCCTCTCTCTTCCTTCTCTACCTCTTCGCAATCTTTTCTCTCTTCTTTTCGCGTGATCAGTGATGGCGTGGGTCGGTGGGTTTCGTGAATGGCGTGATCGGCGTTTGGGATGGTGGGTTTCGTGGATGACGTGATCGGAGATTAGGTCGGTGGGTTTCGTGGATGGCGTGATCGGAGATTAGGTCAGTGGGTTTCGTGGATGGCGTGATCAGCGATGGCTAGTCTGGAGCATAAGATAAATAGTGGGTTGGCGATGGCGTGGTCGGTGATGGTGTGGTCGGTGATGACGATGGCGATGGCTGGTCTTCTCTCTCTCAATCAAGCTCAGATGGTGGGTTTGATGGTGGTCTGGGTTTGTGTAGTTGTTGGTGGGTGGTTGTTCTTTGGCAGTGGAAAAGTGGATTGTGCCGTTTGTGTAGTTGTTGTTGGGTGGTTGTTCTTTGGCAGTGGTGGACGAGTTGTGCAGTGGGTTTATGCGGTGGGTTTGTGTGGTGGTGGGTTTTTGTAGTGGTGGACTAGGGTTGTGCAGTGGGTTTGTGCAGCTGTGGTTGGTGTGGTGGATGGCCGTGGGTGGTGAATCGTGGAGACTTGGTGGTTGCTGGGTTTGGTGCTGGCTAGATTTCAGTTTCATTATTGAATCGATGTGGGTCCCTTCGGTGGTGGCTGGGTTTGAATCGGTGGTGGTTGTTTGGGTGTTGGCTGGATTGTTGAATCGATGGTGGCTATGGGTAGTTGAATCGGTGTGGGCTGGGTTTGAATCGTTAGTTTTGGGTTCATCTGATTTGAGTTTATTTATTGGTTTTGGGTGATTTTGGAATGTGTCTGTGTTTATTTGGTGGTGGTTTTTTTTTTTTTTCTTGCTGTAGACTGGTGGTGGTGGTGGTGGTGGTTGTGGCTGTGGCTGATGGTAGAGATGGTTGTGGTTGGTATTGTGGATGTTTTTTTGAGTAGATATATTATTTTATTATAGTGGTTATATTATTTTATTGTGATGTTTATATTATTTTATTGTGTTGAAAGCTAAAATAGATCCACTGCTGCAGCATGTGTGTAGGTAAAATAGATAAAATAACTTTTGGTGGTGCTAAATAGCTAAAATTATAGATCTACCGCTATGGATGCTTTAAGTGTGAACTTGAGATCAGAGTCTTGTTGGTCTAAGGCCTGGCCACTAGACCACTTACCGTATTGGTATGACCTACATTTAGTTTCTCCTTTTGATGTGGTTGATGGAATGACTCAACTTTGATCGATGGACTCCTACAATAAATGGAGAGACAGTGAATGAATGGTCGTTGGGTCATTTCGATGGGTGATCTCTAAAGTTAGCAAATGATAGATTTTGAATTGTAAATTCACAGGCAAGAACTGGAAACAAGTGTTCCATAAAAAAAAAACTGGAAACAAGTGAATAATATCCTTAAAAGACAATTTTTGAAATTAGAGAATCAGACCAAGGGCCCCCTTAGAAAATCTCTTTCTCAAAGTTTTGATTTTGCCATGGGCTTCATATATAAGGATTGTATCGTCATTCATCACACAAGAAAATCCAAACTGCCACCTTGTGATGTTAAGATCCAAATGCTATCATTTCTTAACTTAAGAGCGTCTCCAATAGAGTATGCATAGCCAAAATATAGAGAATATATGCTACTATTCATGCTCCAACAGGTTCTTTATACCTCAATTTTTCTTGGCTCATGAACAGTAGCTCATTAGACTTGATGGGCTACTGTTCATTCTTCAAATGTTTTTTTCCTATTATAATAATTAAGTGTTGAATAAAAAAATGTTGAAAGATATGCAGTTGTTAAAAAAAGAATAAATAATGAATGAAGAAATAATATTTAAATAAAATAGAGAATGGGATGAAGAATCTGTTAGAAAGTGTATTTGAAAAAGTGGGTAGATAAAGGTAAAAATTACTGTTCATTCTCCAAACAATATAAAAATTTGATGAATTTGTTGAAGATTCTAAGCAACATAGGGTGAGTTTGGTTCAGCTTTTTGTAAAAGTGCATAATGAAAAAGTTGAGTTTTCAAAAAGTGCATAATGAAAAAGTGCATTTTTAAAAAGCTGAGTGTTTGGTAAAAGCTGTTAAAAAGTGCTTTTTGAAAAAGCTGAGTGTTTGACTAGCACTTATAAAAGTGGCAGTTTGAGGGATAAATTACCAAAAAGGACAATGTATATATAAGGGAGTTTATTTCGTACTTTTTTTTTTTTTTTTTTGCATGTGAGTTTGTTTCATACTTAAATCAATTACTTCATCATACTTAAATCAATTTTTCTCTTTCTAAAATATTTTTTTTCTCACCAATATTAGCTAATAATAACCTACCACTTAAGATTTATTGTGAAAATATTGTGATAAAAATTGATACTGATTTTAATTTTAACGTGCTATTACAATTATTTTTTTCTCTTTCTAAAAAAATTATTTTTTTCTCACTAATATTAGCTAATAATAACCTACCATTTAAGATTTATTGTGAAAATATTGTGATAAAAATTGATACTGATTTTAATTTTAACGTGCTATTACAATTATTTTTTTCTCTTTCTAAACAAATTATTTTTTTCTCACCAATATTAGCTAATAATAACCTACCACTTAAGATTTATTGTGAAAGTATTGTGAAAACATTTGTGATAAAAATTGATACTGATTTTAATTTGAACTTACTATTAAAATTATTTTTTTCTCTTTCAAAAAAAATTATTTTTTTCTCACCAATTTAACTAATAATGACTTACCACTTAAAATTTATTATGAAAATATTGTGATAGCATTTCATTCTCTCTTTTTTTCTCTCTTTTTTTCTCCTCCACACATGTAAGATATTTCCTTCTTTTTTCCTTTTTTTTTTTTCCCCCTCTTTTTTTCTCCTCCACACGTACCCTTACTCCTTTTCTTTTTATCCTTCTTTCTTCTTTTCTTTTCTATCACTTCTCCAGAACGTTCCTTCCTCTTTTTTTTTTTTTTTTTTTTCCCTTTCTTCCTTTCTCCCTTTCTCCCTTTTCTCTTAGCAGTTCGTCTGTAACAGAGCATCAACAAAATAAAAAAAAATTACGAAGCTTGTACCCACAAAGCTTTTTCAGTACCCGGCAAGAGAACAAAGAGATCTTTAGCTTGTGCACAGAGCAGAGAGATCCCAAAGTGGAATGAAGTGGCTGTGCGTTCTCTGAAGACAAGAGCATTTGAAGGGCAATTCGGTATTTGCACAGCTCAGTCCCAACGGATACCCAAAACGCCCAAGAATTTTTAGAAAATGGACCTTCACAGCTCCATAACGAATATGCACGTTTACAGTGGATTTTTAAAACGCAACTTTTGACTCAAAGTTGCGTTTTGTAATTACCAAACGGGCATTTTGGGCCAACTTTTTGCAAAAGCCAACTTTTTGGTCTAAAAGCTGAACCAAACGGGTACATAGTGTCCCATCAGCACAACTTTTGGTGACCTTCCATTTGCTTTATCTTCGTTTATTACGAGTGTCCACTGGTTGGAGCCAAATCATTCAATCAACTGCATAAAGCACTTATAGTTTCTAGTTAGCTAAATTAACAAAGCGTTTTTTTTTTTTTTTTTTTTTTTTTTTTTAATAGAAGTTTTGGATTCAAACTTCGCTTACACCCAATTTTATTAAGTGTTTTCACCTGATAATAAATGATAATTATTATTGAGTGAATGTCATAGGTCTAAATTCTATTGTATTTATATAAAAAAAAAATGAAAAGCATTTGTATAAATCTAGTGAAACTTTATTCAAACTTTAATTATTCATCTTTCCAAAATTGACATACATTATATGTAAAGTATTTGTATAAACATTTTTTGTGTAAATTTAAGAGAATTATTAACGGGCATTGTAAGATGTTCGTTAAGGGTGATTTATTGTGGAGTCCACTTAATAAAAATTAATAAAATGACTGAAAATAGTACAAGTGAAACTCAAAAAGTTAGTTTTATTGGCTCTACATCCTATAAAATTGATAAAAAATCTGATAAAAAGTTGACTTTACTGACACAAAGTTAACACTAACCTATTTATAAAAGTATTAATTATCCATCTTCCCAAAATTTTAATACTAGTTTTGTTGTTACGATCTTAGAACTAATATTAAAAGCAGTTTAGCAAAAAAAAAAAAAAAAAAAAAAACTAATATTAATAGCAAGTTATTCATTATTTGTTATCTACTTTATGTACCCTCAAGAACAGTTTTCTTGGCTCCACCATGGCTTCTTTCTTTTCAGTTTGTCTCAGTCAAGGCAGAAATTAATTAAATTATTTGCCAGTTTTTTTAATATAATGCATATCTTCCTCTGCTCGTCATATACAGCAGATATGTCATGTGATGTATGCAAGGATGACGGCATGAATGTTATATATAACCTAACATCTGTAGAAATCAAATCACCTCATGCCTCGTTCCTTCACCACCAAATACCACATATAATTTGTCCGTTAAAAAATGAACAAAACGACGTGAGCTGAAAATTGCAGCAATGATAATCTAAATGTTTGGTATACACCCAATATTCAAAAGAAAAATGTATTTGAAAGCAGAAAAGAAAAAAAAAAAAAATTTTCTCATACCATCAAACATATTATTGGTTCTATTAAGATGTCAGACTTATAGTAAACTGTTGAATAAACTAAAATAAAGATTGAAAAAAAAAAAACATTCTGACCAAAGTCACTGAATAAGAATTATTTGGAGTGGAGTTTCTCATGCGTACTCATTACCCACTACCCAGTCTAAAGAGTAAAGAATATATAATCATATAACTGAGGGAGAAGAGTTGAAAATTCTTATTTTTGTTTTGTTTTTATAAGACAAGCATTGAAAGTTAAACCAATCGACAGCCGTGAAAATGATAAAGTTGATCAATTTTTACATCTTAGATGAATTTTTAAAAGGGAATTGCTAAGAAGTCTAAGATGCATATGCATTTTCTTGCTTTTTAAACGATTTTCATCTCATCATTTTTACATCTTAGATGAATTTTTTAAAAATATGAATTGAATTCATCGTTTCCAAGAGGTGATGGAATGGATTTTGGAGTAGTTCTTGCATTAATTAAGACTGTTTACTCTCTTCTCATTTCAAACTAGCAATTTTTGAGATAAATTCCAAGCATGAAAATTAAACACGGTTTCTTAGAAGTAAATTAGTGTGCATGATTTTAGGATTTTTGGTAATCCCTCATCGGATATTATTACGTTGATGTACTATGATTCTATCTTAACTCTTCTATTCTAGTTTAATGCAATGGAATCCATTTCTACCAAAAAGAAGTCTAAGATGTATATTCATTTTCTTGCATTTAAACTATTTAGATCTTTTCGTTTTCTTGCTTTTCAATGAACAAACAACCAGCCCTAGTCAAATATTAGCACTAGGGATGTTCCACACCAATTCTTTATGCAAAAGTCTATCGATAGTCAAGTCAACACAACATTTTTCACAAATTTTTCCACAACTATTTACATGTCTTTGTGCGTAATTAAAACTAGTGTTAATGTTAGATACAAATGAAAGTTATGTTAATCCAATCGTAATATCAATAGATGTAAAAAAAGTTACATCGTTAAAATTACTCCCATTTTTTTGGGCTTTAAACCAGAGAACAAAGAAATAAAGAAAAATCTCATGGGGCTATTGAGATGGACCATTTTTTTCATCGACTATTATGCAACTGGGCTTCATAGATGAAGCCTCAAGCATACCAAGAACTCAAAAAGGTAAACGTTTTAAACATAGTGTTGCATACATATGTTGAGCATCCCCTAGACGTTAAATCTCCTATATAAATGGTATGAGATTACAAGTTATAACAAGTAAAATATATGTTGAGCATCCCCTTGATATCGAATCTCCTATAGAATTCCAGCCCTTCCAAGGCACAGGCTTTTCAATTTGAGATTATAAAATATTCTTGGTAAGTCGATTCTTTAATAACATTAAGTTTCCCCACCTCTTGTCCCCGTTACCAAAGAGTCAAAGACAGACATACATTGTTTCAAACAGAATAATTTAGTCATCTGGGATGGTAATTATAAATGTTGAAGGGCAAAATCATCACAGAATCAGTGAAAAGTCTAGCCAATTGAATACTCTTTATTTATTTATTTTTCTGGGGTTCAACAATAGTTGATCTTGAGTTAGGAAAAAACTTAGGTAGTCCTAGAGCAGTGCTCCAGACTCTCACAATGGGTGTGAGCCCAAGGGTGGGACTCACATGTGGGGCCTACCCCTTTTGTGAGAGCCTGGAGCACTGCTTCGAAACTACCTAAGAATTGCTCAACAATATTTTGTGTAATGTGCTTCAAACTATTTTTTATGTACCAGTATGATGCAGAACTGGTAACTTTGAAGTTAAGATTACTTAGATGAATGTTGTTACAACTTAAATCAAATTTTGGACAGCTCTTATTTCAGTTTTTTTTAACAGTTCGGCCTAATTAATTTACCAACATTTTCCAGTTTCATAGTATCGAATTTATAAGGGAAAAAAAGGGCAGCTGCAAACTTTAGCCAAACATATGTTCACAAGTTTGACGCAGTACAGCATAGCAAGTCATTCTGTCAAGGTCAGACAGAGAATCAAGGCCTAACATTCATGAGGTTCACCTGGTTTTCTTCATCAACAGTGAGTAGAAAATAGTCTTTGCTGATCTGTCTTTGGAGAATATTGCCCGCAAATGAACAACCCTATAGTGACATCATCTCATTTCAATAGGAAACTAAACAATTCAAGGACAAACGGATTCACAGAAACATTTTACTACAATCAATGCCTATTTAAGCTATTACATAAAGTTCGACTAATGTCTATATTAATGAAGCTACACATTTAAGCTATTACACTATAACTAGGGATTACGTAACAACATGACAAAATCTTGACTTTTATCCAAGAAAAATATATCTATTAAGCAGCATATCCCCACTTATATTTTAAAAAGAAGTCATATTTGCCATTTCGGTATCATATCATATTGAGGCTTCATACACATACATCTAGACATGCCTTAGATAGGTGAAGAGGCCACTCACACTTCGGATAGAGAAACATCACATGGCCACATAAATTGTGCACTTGTTGAGATGAGATTAGTGTCTAGAAGCTGCCTCCTTTGTTATAAGTATCTGAGCTTTTTGTGCCTGCAAATGATAATTTAACACCAAAAGCATTCAAATCACATTTTTGAAAAAAAAAAAAAAACAAATGAAATGGTTTTCAGAGTATCCCTATTTCGCCCATTACCTCTTTTTCCCATTCGCATCTCAGTGTGATTATAGCTAATATCAATGTCTGAACCACAGTTCCACTCATCATTCCAATCCAGATACCCTGCTCATTCAATTATGAACATGTAAAATCAAAAAATCATACTGGAAGAAATGCATCATCCAATAGAAGTGATGAATATTGAATATGCTGTCTTTATAACTTTGGAGTGACTTTTTTTTTCTATTCGTGCCTTTGTGGCACACTCAATGTTGGCTTCTACATTTTATATCATGGAAGATTCAAGAAATCAAGGTGTAGTTCTATTTACCATGCCAGAATATGTGTATCCTAACACATTGAAGTATTGGCAACAATGCAACACACGTACCGTAATTCCAAAATGAAGCGACCAACCCAAGAGAACCCCAAGAGGGACCCCAACTAAGTAGTAGCTACCTATGTTTATAAAAGCCACTTTAGCTTGCCAACCAGATCCAATAGCCACACCTGAAAAGCAACACATCACACCAAATCATTACACGATACTTGCATTTGCAATTTCCAGGATTGAGTGCTATTTCTGTATCTTACCCGAAAGAACAGGTTGAATGCAATTGAAAAGAATAGTGAACGCTAACAAGACTGCTAAATCATTGACCATTTCAATAACAGAAGCACTGGAGGTAAAGATCATTGCAAGATTCTCAGGGAAGGCTATGATTATTGACCAAAATAGGAGTCCAACCAGTAAGGAGGACAACACTGAGATTGTAGTAGCAAATTTTGCACCTTTTGCATTGCCTGCACCAAGCTCATTTGCTACACGTACCCTGAATTAAGAGAACATAACATGGTTAAAAAAGATGGGTGGAAAAAGTGACTTTTGTTCACTAGCATGGCTATAGTGTGAAGGGATGGATTGTTTTTTAGATTGACAACCATACTTCTACCAAATTTCAAACTCCAACTTTCCTGCCAATGTTGGGTGGTTAATTTTTGTGTGCCTGGTTAGAAATTAGGACTCTACCTCCTTTTTTACATCCTCCCATTTCACTGCCCTTTTTCATCCTCCCCCTTTCCACCATTCCTATTCTTCCTCCTACCAAAACACTACCTAAAGCTTATATCATAGAAGCTAACACTAGACTATTGGAATATTATCTGCATCTTCCCAACCAAGACCCAAAATGAGTTCACTTTATTTGGGATGAACTCGCAAAGACACAAACTCAAAGACTCCCCTCCTAGACTAGCAATGCCGCCGGGGTTAGGGGGGGAAGCTAATTAAGTTATGCTTTAGCAACCATTAACACATATACATCTGCATGGTTACATTGAAGAGGTAAAGATAGGTTTCCACCAATCATCAGTAGTGAAATTTTCTAAGGTCTTATGAAGCTAATGATTTTGATAATCTCATATTCAAATGCTTTAACCTCTTGGTTGGTTTACAACACAAAAAAGATAAAATTTAAAAGAACTCCCTCCACTCCAAAAATTACTCAGTAATTACTAGAGATGCTATGAAGAGAATCCAAGATATAAAAATGGGGCATTTATTTGAACCCATCACATCCACTAATGATGTTTAATGATGCTGGGAAGATGTTATTAAATTAAAACACTAATAATTGACATTTAGCTCACAGAAAAGACCATCAGGTTTTATCTTGTCAAATAATTAGATTTTCTCTATTGAAAATTTCTTTCTAGAACCTTGAACCTTAACATATTGTTTGCCTTTAACAATTAAAGCAAGTGGGTAAATTAAGCCAGAAGCATTTTAAGAAAAGATGATATTATATCATTGCGGAACTGCATGCCACAAGAACTGCCTTAATTAGTTCACACACTCAAAAGGAAAAAAACAGTCTGTAAATGTGCTGCTTACAGACATCATTACATGGGGCAAGAAACAGTATGATTTCCACACTTGGGAAAGATAAAGCTTAACATAATGATCAAACTTATGTTTTAGTGGGAATGGGGATAGCATTGGGTGAAATGATGATGCTGGTGACATATAGGACTTCTTAATCTGTAACTCTTGAACTCAAATCTTGCTTCACATATTATCCACATTTTCACTGTTCTAATTGTGCCGTTATATTCCTATTCTACCATACACATTATGTTTTACTATAAAGAAGAGCGGAAACAAGACTTAGAACCAGCAACGTACCCAGCAGCAGCCAAAAATCCGAGAGGAATCATCGACTCCCAGCCAAAGATAGTTATGCTGCCAAAACAGAGCGACATTGAGAATATAGTAAGAAACTAGAAAACAATCAAACAAAATACACATTGACACATAAGCCAATGACACAAGGTCTAGAAATTTGGAACTAACCAGATCGAAAGTGCATCAACTGCAACCTCAGTATTGTGTAAATACCCTGACACTATAATCAATACCCTGTAATAAAAATTCTCCAACCTTCACACACACACACACACACACACACACACAACAAATGTAAGATTAAACCAAGGGTCTTAACTGTACAAGTATAAGGCTTTGATATCCAAGAAGCAAGAGTGTTGCACAAGTAATGGCTTGCACTAAGTAGAATACACTTGTCAATAATTCATTGATTTGCACGCATTCATAAGTTCATTGTGTTTGTGTGTGTTTTTCTTGATATTTGTGCAAAATTTCACTCTATTTTTTGAACAACATACAAAAATATCATGGAGTATTATATGCACCTATACTTTTGCCTAATCAATCATATAATGTGAGAGAGAGAGGGAACACATACGCGACCATAACCCCAGAAGCCACAGAGAGCTTAAAAAACTCCCAAAGCCCAACGAAAGCTTGACCCGAAAAACCAGTCCACGAATCAGCACACCCACCAGATACAACATACACAAAAAGTCCCAAAACAGTCACCCACCACGAGAAATCAAGCGTAAGGGCAGCCCCAACAATCCCCACTCTTAACTTATACACAAAAAACCAACTAACAAACACATGGAGTGCAAGAGCACCCCCTGAGATATAAGTAAGAACCCAAGTCTTCACTTGGCTCTGCAAGAACCTCTGCAACGTGAACTGAAATGGGAAACTCAGGTGCATCGGAATCAACCACATTGCCACCACACCCGACTGCTCCGCCACCGCATCGGTTTGGCCCATAAGCTTTAGTATTGGTGTTGCAAACAAGAACAAGGGAAGTAATAAAATCGAACACGAAAACAAAACTATCCAAGAACGTTGCAAGTAAATGCCTAACATGTGGTACTGTCTGGCCCCGTATGCTTGGCCACATAGCGTTTCAAGAGCACTCGCCATACCCAACTACATCAAAATGGTCATCACGCGTTAGAATAATGGTTAAATGATTAAATTATGGCGACAATTTGAGCTTTTCTGAAGTATTATAGTGAGAGGAAGTGTTAGTTTTTGGGACAAGTGGTAGTTCTGGCGATGAAAGTGAAAGATTAGAAAGGAAGAGAAGGGAAATGGGAGTACCAAGAAGCCGAAAGTGATGGCGATGATGACGGTGGAGGCGATGGAAATGGCGGCGAGGTCGAGGTCACTGAGGTGGCCGGAGAACGACTGGGTTATGACAGTCATAGAGAACATGGCTAGCCTGCTGAAGATGGAGGGTCCAGCAATTGCCCACAATTTCTTCGACTCTAACCATGTTTGTCTAAGCAAACTACTCACATTTAATTCTTCTTCTTGGTTTTGTTCTGAGGTTGATGTTAACAGAGGTTGTTGTTGTTGTTCTTCTTCTTCTCTCACACCCATGTTAATTCTGGTGACAAAATATTTGGAGCCAAAGTTTAGAACTAGAAGTGCGGAAAGTACCGTTTGTTTTTGTTTCAAACAATTATTTTTCCTATTGTGGGACTGTGGAGTTGAACTAGGAAAGTAAATTATCCCGCTACCAATTATATTTTCATCTATATTTTTACAATAAATCATAGCCAAGTAATAAGAGATTGACCAATATAACATTAATATATTTGGCTCAAATTAATTTAATACTAAAAGATTTTTTTCGTCTCAATAATATCAACTAAGAACAACTCGCCACTTAAAAAATTATTGTGAAAAATATTATAAAACGTTACAGACGTTATCATTTTCTTTTCCTCAATAACATAAGTGAAGTTGGCTTTTGGGCCCGATATATCGAACATCATCCATAAGGGCTTTAACCAGGCCAGGTCAATACAATCAACGAAACCTACCTTAAGGCCCATTAAGCTAATACATAGCTGTGTTATTAGGCCTCCCTGCTTACCCATTTAAACTTTCAAGACTCCACACACCTTATCTCCTCAACACTAGCATATTCTATTATTACAGCCAAAAATGAGTTCGGAGTTTTGAGTAATAATATTAATAGCAATATACTAGTTTCATATTCAATTTAAAAATATTTTCATACCGTTTAAAAACAAACAAAGCAAAATCTTAATACCAAATACGCTTCTAAAACTCTTGATTTTTTACAACTCTCACGTATGTGGTGTTATAATCTTTCTAAAGAAAAACCATGAAACTAGTATATATATAAACCTGTTTTTGTTTTTCCATTTAAAATTAATTAATTAGAAGATGTGTATTCGAGAGAGTTTTAGAATTTATGCCATGATATTTTGTTATTTGTAAAATGGTGAAACCCAAATATGATTATACATTTCAAGGCTATTGATTTAATTTATTTTTGACTGAACGCCACTTTTTATTGGGACATACTACTTATACCATTTTAATTATGCATCAATTGTAATAGAAGTTGTAAAATTGTTGTGTTATATATTTTTGATCTTTTTTTTTTTTTTTCATAAGTTCTAGTCTTAGGGAAAGGAAAGTTTGAATTAATAACCACATATTATGAGTTATATATGGTTCCAACTAATTAGTGATAATCGAAGATTGATGTGTCTAATTCAAAGTCAAATATTGCCACCAAAATTCCAAACATATTGAAATAAAAGAGTCCAATTCAAATTCTAATACTTGCCAAACATAAATTAGCCAATATCACCCCATGATTCCTCTTCCTTCAGAGCACATCCCTTTGACTTTAGGCTAATTTTTGTAATTAATTTGTCAGAAAGAGAGGTTAATGGCCCACAACATTTTCTACAACAAATCATAAAATATAATGTTATTTGCCAAAATTTAACCTAATAACAGATTACTTTTTTGGGTTCCAAAAAATAAAACTATTAACAACTCAAGAATGATTTGTTAAAAATGTTGTGAAAATTTTTGCACATATTATTTCTTTGTTGTAATTGTAATCTCTACAATTTAGAAAGTTTACCTATAATCTTTAAAGATTAATATAAAAACAGCATACGCCTTTACTACGAGTGGTTTTTCAACCCAACATAAACTTTGTATTCTCTATTCCTTATAGTGTCGAGCTATATGTCCAATGACCTGCAAACACACAATTTTTTTTTTCCAGCTTTCTCTTTCTTTGATTTAGCTAATTTCACGAATCCACCCACCTCTTCAACCGGTGTCGTACCTAGTCATCTGTGGTTCGTGGTCAATTAAACCAGACGTAACCAATTTTCCTCTTATTTGGATCATATTGTTCCCATTTTGAAGAGCAAGATTTTGATGAGATTTGCAGAAGGGTACAAATCTATGTCCTCCGTAATTTAAATGACAAAGATGGTAAGGGAGACCAATCGAAGGGATCCATCTTATATTACTTGGCATCAACAGTAACTAAACGATCCTCAATTGATCACACTTTCTCCCCCACCAATGCTATCCATTGCTGGCTTGTTTCACATCAAGATATGCAACTTTTGTCCTCATTGTGTTGTATTTGATTAATAGACTTCCAACTTGTGTCTTAAATAATCTCACTCCATATGAAAATCTATTTCAAAATCTCCCACTTATGATAGCTCTTAAGTTTTTGGTCAGGCATGCTTTCCCTATTTGCGAATTCTATAATACAACAAGTCGTAATTTCATTCTAAATGATATGTGTTTTTGGGTTGCTCTTTAATCATCAAGGATATCGATGTTCCTGATCCAAGTTAATCGGGTCGTGTCTATTTATCCCGTCATGTTATTTTTATAGTCTTCATTCCCATTTGAAGAGACTATTAACACTATTTCGCAGAAAGGCTCCTGAATCTTTGGTACCTACACTAGAAATGATTCAACAACCTCGCCACATACATCTATGTTAGGACATATGTGATTTGCATTTGTTAGGGAACATATGTTAATATTTTATGTAATTGGTTAATCCTTTGACAAAACGCACTTTACTTGTAATCGGGTAGATTTTAGGTTGTGTTTAATACTTCAAGAAACCTTGTTTCAAGATCAAGTGTTAAACCATGTAAGTCCGCTCCAAAATTCGTCGAAAAGTGTCTCATTATTAAAACTGATATTAGCTCGACAACCTAGTCATCTATCGAGTTTGAAGAGTCGCTCCAGCCCGTGGTTCGGGATACAAATACGTATAGGCATCTCACAAGATTTGGTGAAAATAATTTCATATCTCTGCTTTGACTCTAACACGTGATTATGTGTTTGGGCTTTCTTTTCTCATCACCCTAAACATATAAAATGATTATTTTAGCGTCACAAAGGTGAACAATAAGTTGCACAAGTGTTAAGAGAAAGTTTGTTCAAGCAAATTGCACTTAGAGACACTTGCCCTAGTTCATCTCTTCAGGGGTTAGTTATCGTGTTTGTGCACCGTAGGGCTTGCAATCAGCATCTTCTGATCTTCATCAGCCCTGGATGAATTGAAGAACTCTTGCAGCCAAATAACCTTCTAGTTGGTGATTGGAAGTCGCGCATCGGATCCACAAGAATTGGTTAGTCACGCATCGGTCGTGCATCAAAAGGAGAGATTGTCACTACGTAATGTTCAATTGATATTTGGGGTAAGGGTTCAACTGTAGGTTGGTAAAAGGTACCGGGATTCCTTTACTTTGTAACCGCTTGTTGTGATAATAGTGGAATCTCTCGAGTGGTGACCTAAAATCACTCCGGTGGGGTTTTTGCCGGTAGGTTTTCTCATTCAGAACAAATCACCGTGTCAATTTATTTTCCGCTCGTATAATTAGCTTAATCGGTGATTTGTTTGTGCTACCACGTATTTATATGTTAATTTGATTAATAAGTAAACTTGGCTAATTAATCAATTAATCCATCACAAGTGGTCATTTTTTGGCCTATCACACTACCTTCTTGTTCTAGACTTCCACCCACTTCCCTCCTATACCAAACTCCTCAAATGCCTACCCCACCAAATTCGTTTCCCTCACACAAAGCTTTCCTCTCCCTCACATTTCTAGCAACCATCTCAGGTTCTCCCCATGTGTACCTTCATCCCAAAATTTCCACTATACCACTCTACTTATCCTCACAACTTCTACTCCAAATGCATCTTCCATTCCAAATCCATTACCACCTAATCCCACATCACAAACTCTCCTAGAAAATTCTCCCACTCCATGGTCACTAGAAGAAAAGATGGAATTTGCAAGCCCAATCCAAAATATGCAATCCCAATCCAAAAATATGCAATGAATGTGATATATGATTCTCATTTGATTGAACCCACCTATTATAGCAAGGTTAAATATAAATAGAATGGCGCCATATAAGAATAATGCCTTGCAACGGAATGGCACTTGGTCATTGGTCCTCCTCGCTCAAATATGAACATATTTCCTAATAAGTGGGTGTTTAAAAAATCAAGAAAATCATGGCATTATTGAGCGCTATAAAGCTCGTGACAGCAAATGGTTTCATCAACAATAAGGGCTTGATTATACAGAGACTTTTAGTTCGGTTATGAAACACCCACTATTCGCATTAATTTTGTTTAGCCATTCATCAAAATGGCCTATCCGACAATCGATGTTCATAAAGCATTTCTCCATGGCCTATTATCTCGAGGAGGAGGCATGCATCAACCTTCTGGGTTCATTGATCCTCTTACATATCCACACCATGTCTCGCAAGTTTGCTAAGTCCTCTACGGTTTATAACAAGCTCCTCGTTGTTGCGGCGTCAAGCAATATTTGACACTACTTGTCCGGATATCTTTTGTAGTAAAACCAGGTCACCATGCATCAACCTACAACAACTCACCGGATTGCACCAAAAGAATATTGCATTACTCAAGAGCAATCCCGTTTCATGGTCTCTTTTATCAACCTCATTCTCTACATTTAAGCCTATTCATATGTTGATTATGCCAAAACCCCGATGATCATCGCCCTCAGGCTATTGTATTTATCTTGGATATAATTCCATATCTTGGAGTGCCAAGAAACACCGCATCGTATCTCGCCAAGCACTAAAGCAGAATCCGTCAATTGGCATATACTAAGCGCTTGAGATTTCATGGTGGCTTCGATCATTGTTCAAAGATTCGAGTCTCTATCAAAACCGCTTATTTGGTGTGACAATATTAGTTTTATCTCTTTAGCTTCAAACCCGGTTTTTCATGCTGGGTACTAAATACTTGGTAGTAGATTACCATTATGTGCGTGATAAGGTTGTTCGTAAGGAGCTTGATGTTAGCTACATTTGTACTACATATCAGTGGCAGATGCTTCACCAAAGGGCTTTAATGTATCTTCAGCCCGCTTCAAATATTTACAAACAAGCTTATGGTACGCTCTTATCCCATTAGTCATGGTGTGATAATCGAAGATTGATGTCCAATTCAAAGTTAAATATTGCCAACAAAGAGTCCAAACATATTGATATAAAGAGTCCAATTCAAATTCTAATACTTAAGCAACATATATCAACCAATATCGCCTCCCGTGATCTCTCTCCTCCCTAGCACATCCCTCGACTCTAGCTTTTTTGTAATTGTAATTTGTCAGAATTATAATCTATACAATTTGGGAATTTTGTCTATAATCTTTAGTATTAATACAAAATAATATACCTCCTTAGTAGGTGTGGTTTTTCTGAACTCCAACATAAACTTTTGTATTCTTTATTCCTTTAATTATACTAACCACGACATTTTCCTTCTCAAAGCTCAAAATGTGTGAAACCAAAAAGTCATTTAGACCCCAAATAAAAATTATCGGCTTCTGCTGATTTTACTCTTAACTTAAATTAAGTGCGAAATAGAGTAAATGCGAGCTTATTAAACAATAAAACAACATTAAGCCATATCTATTAAAACACAGCAGTAAAATGAGCTAAAAGTAGGGAAGAAGATTGCAAACACAAGACATGTCGATGTGTTATCGAAGAGGAAACCGAAGTACTGCAAACTCTCTCCACGCCCCTCTACAAAGAATCGATCTACTAGAGAATAAGTTGGAGGCCACGAATAACAAAACCCTCCAAGCCTAGTCTACCCTATGTACTGAGTCCTCCAAGCTCCTTGCTACCAACCGACTTTGCCAAGCCCTTGTCTTCTCTCTAGCTCTCCCTGATCACGTACTGTACCGATTGCATCCACCAAACAAATGGCTTCTTCCTTAATGCTTCCTGCCAGCCACCAAACCTCACTTACACTCGTGGATGGGTGTGGTAAGGTGTTTGGACTATCAACCTCTCAAGGATTTGGAAAATGGAGAGGCAGAGTTCATAAAACCACAATGGATTGTGTGTAGGATTGTGGGTATAACAATCTCTAACTCTCATGGTCAGGCTAGGTTTTCTCTAAAAGCACTCCAACATACGTGGGTAATGTGAGTATATATAGAGTGGGTAGGGATATGATGTATCAGATATGACAAATTGGCAAATAATGTTTCGCGGTATCTCGCGAAAATGCCTTACCTGGGGAGATACTCGCTTAAAACCTGGTAACCGTCACTCATCTCTGTCATGACTCGCATTCCAAGCAGTGTGTCAGCACATGCCTACCTCACGAGAAGGCTACTGTGAGCTACCCACAAAACTTCTTTTTTAGTTTTCAATTGCCTTGAGTCTTCACTCTCTCTCACACACAACCTCACAATAAAATTCCACATAAAATACAGCATGGTACAAAAGAGATTGAACATAATTACAATAGTAAAATTTGTTACTTCTAATTAAAGCCAACATAAAATAGTTGTAAATCATAACTTTACAATCTCCTCCTTTGGCTATTCTGCTAGACAAAACCCCAAAACGTACTCTGTGACTTAAACGCAGAGTTTGGAACAAGGGCAAAATCCCACTCACACCCCACCTAGAAGTTAAACACTTGCATGTATATTCCCCGTAACTCAAACACTCAGACACAAACAAAACTTCATTAAGCTTATAACAAGTTGAATACACAAGACGTATATAAGTAGTGCAATCAAAGTAATAAACACTATATAGACAAAGGCTATCTTTGATCAAATAGGTCGGCCATTAAAGAATGACTAAATGAGCATTTAGCTAGTAATGATCATCCTGACAAGAATACAATTAAGAGCAATGCAAAATCAATTGCATATTCAACACACAACCAATGCAAACGAAATACAAAGAAGTATCTCCATCATGGATGATAAGATCCAACAAGGGCACAAGTGTGTAGTACTCAAGATAATGCAACAAAATCTAAAAGTACTTTAAAAAAATGCTACAAAGCAAGAATATAAAGGGATATTACTGAATATAAACTAGTTTTAAACTAAATTGAAGTTTTTAAAAGAAAGCAATGCAAATAACAACATTAATAACTGTAAACTAAACTAGCTAAACAATGGTTAGACTAATCCAAAAGTATGTGTGTATGTGTCGCCTTTCTCCTTCTTTGAGCTCACAAACTCCCCCGCTACTATGCACACTTCCTTCTCGTGATGCTTTCCCCTTACTTCATATGCTATCGTCCAATCTATACAAAGGAGTTGCTCTCCCCCTTTGTGGCAATTTAATAGCTAAAGGCTCTCCTCGCTTACGGGATCGATCTAACCGAAGGCCTCAATGGTTGTGATATGGATGAGCTAACTGCTTGGTGGAGTAGATGACATTGGGTGTCCCGAAATACGCTTTATGCAAACTCAACCAAAACACCAATATGTTAGCGTGAGAGCTGGATTGTCCTCGCTGAGTGCTAGTGGTCCGGGAGGCTTAGGAATGAGAGGAGATGCGCCTCGCATGTCCAAAGGATAGCGTGAGCAAACAGCCACGACTGTATGAATGACATGTGGAACAAATTCACTCTTTTGGTGTTTTGGACGGATTTTGCTTTTCCTCGTCAGCCAGTAAGAGTGACTTTTGCTCATTTGAAGAGACAAAGATGGATATCACAAGCATGGAACTATGATCGCTCCATCTCTGGCGGACGAACACCCTTGGTACCATGATTTTCATGATGAGACTACAAAAAGGAAGACAAAACTGCGGCTTCGTTTTCCTATTGTCCGGAAAATGTGGGCTAGATATATCAATTGAGCCTGTGATGAGATCACATAAGAATTGTGCTCTTCCGAGATTGATGAACCCCCGTGTTAGATAAGCAAGTGTAGGATGGGAGAACATGTAATCAATGCGAGTGTCTTTAATTCATGTTTAAACTCGTAGTCCTAATGGATGTTCCTATCAATCTCATTATTAGGTCCAAGAATTTGAAGAATATCTCACACGGAGGAAGTCTCACATCATAATGGAGAGATATCCACATTTTCTCAAGCTGATTGATTTAAAGGACCTTTGCAAGGTAACTAAAGTGATGATAAATTCCTTTCCTCGCACTCCAACACTTCAGCTCAACTGTGAATCTAGCATTCGAACTCCTTAACTAATTCATCAATTGGACCTCAAGTTCCTAAATAGATTTGCCCACCCTATTCTCAAAATCCTAGGAATAAAAGTGGATCCCGTGGTATCAAACGCATAACTGCTCTCCACCACCTGCAGTGAGCATCCCGAAAATGGCCGAGAAAGTCTCAGAGTCTAGGGAGTCTTTAATCTCTGATCGTTGGAGGCATTGGACGAATGCCTGGTCCTTTTGATACTGGTGATGATGTAAGGTCACCTACGAGTTCTTACCATGAGAGGAACGATAATACATCCGAAAAAGAATGCATTAATAAAGCCAAGAAACAAGTGCAAAAACACAAAACAAGGAACACAAAACTTGATTAGATCCTAGTTAGTCCATAGAAATAAGCACAAAGTCCTAAAAAGAACATTTACAAAGTCCCAAAATCATGTTAATAAAGTAAGAAACATGTAAGCAACAAATATCTAGTACGAAGGTATGCAAACATGACAAGTGAGCAAGTGTGTGCATCAAGTGCAATACGAGGTGTGCCTATGTAATGCATGTGCAAGGCATGGTTACACAATTGGGTCAAATGTAAAACACATACCGATCAAAACATGATAAACATGTATAATCATGGTAATCCCCAAAATTTGGTACTCATTGAGTCCAAAACAGCACAAAATGACATTTCGAGCATTTTGTCAAACACTTGGTATGCACCTATGAAAACTAACATGTGGGCAATGCATGAACATGAATGAAAATTGCCTAAATACATGTTACAAAGGCCACAAGGCCAAAACAAAACCAAATGGGACACACCAATTAAGAAATTGAAAAATATTTTGCAAAATTAGAGTTCCCAACCCTTTTCAAAAATCCCCAATTCAAGCAAAACCTAGAAATTTTCCATAATCTAAGGAAATAAAGATAAAAGATGTTAAAACATACCTAGAGAAGTTTTGAAAATGATTGTATCTTTGAAAATTGTTGGGTTTTTGAGTGAAAAACAGTTTTGGGTTGGAAAGAGGCTTAAGTGGAGGCGAAAGAGGAAAATAGGATGTGTATGAAAATTTGTCACATCGCCCTATAAATCAAAACACGTGAGCCGCAGTTACCTTCACTGCTACTAGCAAAAATGCCTCCAAGCACAAAACTTTCAAGTAGAAAGCTTTTCGCGGAAGACTTTACTTGTGAAACAATAGCAAGACACAAGCAAAGTCTTTGTCTCGACTTTGTGTTTTCATGTTTTGCCTTAACTCATTTTTGTGGAAAGAGAGCTTATTCAAGGAGTCGCAAATGTCTCGGAAAGCTTTGATGAAAACATGAGAAATGTAATTTTAACACAAAACTCAAACACGAAAGCATAAAAACACTTTCAAAAACACATAAAATACTCAAAAACCTTTTGGGTTTGATTGACAAGCATTTGAGTATACACATCACATTTGATCATGTACAATCACACAAATGAAATAAGTATTCATTGAACAAAAAGACTTGTGTGTTGTGTGAGCATCAAATGTGGAATAGTCCATAAAGGCCCAGTGAAGCTTCAATGATCAATTCAATCAAGTCATACACAACTGTATCAAAATGAGGTCTATCTCTATTAGAAATGAACATATATGACTTCCTACAAAAATGGTTACATATCTTGAAGTTTTTCCATTTGGCTTCTTTTACACCATAACATTTTTTTGATCATTTTTGAACAATACATCTCATTTTGAGATCTAAGTGGCCTCTCGAAATTTTTGATATTTCAATTTTGATCATAAGCTACTTTTCGAGCACCATACATTTCTTAATACAAGTTGCTTTCCCTTTTTCCTAGTCAAATATTAGTATGTGCGACGGCTTTGGTACCATTATCTCTTTTTCATTTTGAGATTTACATTGGTTGAGCTCTTAAGTAAAAACATAAAAAGTGTGGGGAAGATATATAGGCACAAGTGTATGCATGTATCATAACCATCAAGACTATTGACTAATCATCTATGACAAGCTCAAGATCGATTTACAACAGTCACACATAGATTTCAAGATTTTCCCACAAAGATAGATGTGCATACAAACAAGCTAAGCTCGAAATGCACTACGCCATTAGTACGGGGCGCACTAGTCCAAACTCACATGTGATATACACAACACTTTATCAAACTTTTTAGAGATTTTTCAATTTTTAGAAGGTTTTTGAATTTTTCAACACACTAAAAAACAGAACATGTAAAGTAAGATCAACAAAACAACAAGTACAAACAAACTTGAAAAGAAACATGCTAAACATAAAGCATGCTGCACTCACTAATTCAAAGTCACAACATAAAGAATCGATGCAATGGACATGGTCAAAGCTTACGTGTGGCTCCCTTCTTCACCCACACTGATGTGTCAGGGGTGATATCCCTGTGAGGATTGGGTACTAGAGCCGTGATTCTCAAAGCTTTGACCTAAGCTTGCCAAGCAAGAAGTGATGGTATCTACATCTTTATCACATCACCAACCGAATCAACTTCTCGCCCTTTGATTGCTTACGCCCCACCTCTCTTCCTCGTGCTTTTAGCCTTTGGAGAATCGCTTTCTTCAATGCGTGAAGTTTATAGCAGCTTAGGTCTTGTGTGTCCTCTAACTCTACAATAGTAGAAGTGTTGAACTCAGGGACCTTTAGACTTTGGAAGAGATTTCCTTTTAACCTGGGGTTTAGCCATATGGATTTTGGTGGTTTTGTCAAACCTTGAAAGTACCATTTGGCTTCTTCTCCACTTTTTATATTCTCAACACCGGGTGTCAAGTACTATTGGTTTCTTAGCTTTACTAAATTTCTATCTCTTGATTGGCATTGACACTTGAACTACTCTCTTTGGAATATCCTAAGCCACTTTTGTTAGAAAAGGCTTTTGACGCAAGCACTGCCAAGTTTCTTTGAGTAATGAAGTGCTTCCATTTTGGCATTGGCTTGAATCACTTCAAGCTTAAGAAACTTGATCTGGAGTAGGCCTCGGTTAGTTTTCCATTTAGCGCCTCAACTTCACACTGTTTCCTTATACCTTACAAGTATGCCTATAGTCTTAATCAATTATTTTTACGATGGTCGCCTTAGCCATTCTAGCATACTTCCTCCGGGATTTCGAGAAGAGAGAATTATACTTATTCTTTGCAGTTCCTTGGTTCCTTCATCTTCATCATCGGATTCTTCCCAATTCCCATAGACTCTACTTCCTGTGTGTTTTGCCAAGTTCTTCCACTAGAAGGCCTAAATCTTTCGATGAGCAACACGGTGCAATGGTCATGAATGTGGAGTAATTTCCTTCTTCACACAGCTTTCTTTCAATCAGAATTTGAATCGCCCTCGAGTCACTAAGGGTAGTTGCAAAACTTTACCCTTCGCTTCAAACACGTGGGCATTCTTCTTCACATGCCCATGCCCTCAGACTTAAATCACGTGACCATTTCGTATTGCTGGGAGAGTCTTTTGAATCCTTCTTTGAAGTCTTTCGTCCTTCGAACTTTGAGAATTTGCCATTCTTAAAAGACTTTCCATATTTCTTGAACTTTAGGAACTTACTAAGTTCTTAGCAAGATATGCCACATCCTTTTCGACCCTCATCCTCACCCGAGGAAAGCCTGAAGCCCACCCCCTATCATACCGTCTCAGAGCAAGAGATTTGCTCTTCCTTTGAGATGACAGTAGATAGCTCATAAGTTTGAAGAGAACCGAAGTGAGTTCTTGAATTTGGAATCTCATCAAGGGAAGAAGAATGCAAAACACAAGATAACATGCCGATGTGTTATCAAAGAGGAAACTATACTGGCGAAATCCTCTTCGCCACCCTCTAAACGTAACTCATCCACTGTAGAACAAGTTGGGTGCACACGAATAACAAAGACCTCTCCAAGTCAGAGCTCACCTCTACGTACCGAGCCCTCCAAGCTCCCCGCTGCTACCAACCAACTCGCTGCCTTATCTTCTCTAGCTCTCCGGATCACGCAATTCAGCCCGATTGCATTCACCAAAACAAATGGCTTCTTCCACGCTTCCTAGTAGCACCAAAACTCACTTTTACACTCGTGATGGGTGTGTAGGTGTTTGGGCTATCAACCCTCAAGGATTTAGAAATGGAGAGGTAGAGTTGATAAAACCACAATGGATCAGGTGCTGATCAGGTATAACAACTTCAAACCTCAAGGGTCAGGTTGTGGTTTTCCTCCCGAAAATCACTCTTCAACATACGTGGGCAATGCAGCATATAGCGTGGGTAGAGACAAGGTATATCGATATGACAAATTGGCAAACAGAATAGCCAAGGGTATCTCGCTGGAAGGCCTTACCCGCGAGACACTGTGAAAACCACTGTCACCATCCTGTCATGACTCTTCAGATTCCAAATATGTGTCGAGTACATGCTTCACTTCGTGGGAAGGCTACTCAAGGAAGCCACATGTGAAAACTCTTTAGTCTTCACTGCTTGAGTTTTCATACTTTCCTCACACACACAACCCTTACAATAAAATCTCACATAAAATACAGGCAAAGGATTGAACATAATTCATAAATAAAATCGGCACTAATTAAAGTTTAACATAAAAGGCCAGGAATCACAACTTTACACCTTCATCAATATCTTTTGTCTCTCTTGTGACATTTTCTTTTTTATGATATTCCTCTGGCCAACCATGCCACTCTCTTTTATGGTCATCGGAGTTAAGCGCTCTACAATCCACTATTTGTCGTTGTCCATTGTTATTGTCAATGTTTGTCTAGCAGTGCAATCCTTGAGCCACCATTCTTCTATTGGTATCCTCTAACTGCACTGTATTGTCCTCTAGCCACAATAGTCATCTTTGGCCCCCATCCATCATTAATTAATAGTTGTCATTTACTATGATCTTGGGCATTTCAATTCATGTCAAGCTCAATCCATTCTACATCCGACACATTATATTCGGTGGATTAATTTCTTTTCGCAGGGAGCTTCATTCCTAACTAGTGACATCTTCAAACTCTCATCTTGAATTTGAGAGGATATTTGAATATATTATAGGATGTTATTATAACTATGTAGACCGTAGCTTTGTAGAATCCCATGAGCTATTAGGGATTATCATTCTAAGTATTATTCGAAATCCGTTTATTTCAATAAATCAGAAAACTTTTTCCGAGCATCAGATAAAAATAAAAGTACCGAATAAGATCAGCTTAACCTATAACAAGATCAAACATAGTGATTTAATTCATAACAAGAAGAAAAATAAACTGAATAGTAAAATAAGTCGACTTTTAATTCAGCTCAAACACACACCGTCTATTGTATTTCTATATATATATACTCCTGGCATTCAATTTATTAGGAGCTACACCAAAATAGTTACAATGTAGGCTTATCAGTTTTTTTTTTTTAATATAAACGTCGGTCATCAAACCAAAACACACTTTACTCTTATTTATGCTTTGTCTTTACATTATTTTATTTTTCTTTTTATATTAAAAATAACTTCATATTACATCTATATTATTAGAAGTTCAAAGAAGTTTTTTTCCGTATCATTTTATTTTCTTCTTTTGTTTTAAGAAAAATTTGATATTACACTACCCACATTAAAGCATCCAAGAAGTCAGGCATATCCTCCGCCAAATACTTTCATTGTTTATATTTCCCACCAGCCCAGCCAATCCGCTTTCAATTCTATTACTGTTTGGCAGTGGATTGGTGGGATACCCCCATTTCGTAAGTACTCATTAGTCTATTTTTATTTTTTATTTTGTTTTTTATTTATTTATTTTTTTGAGGAGGCCAAATGCTTGACAATCATGCAGCAGGTCTAGTTGTACTTGTACTGCCCTATCCTTATAATACTATTTATCTGTGTGGCTAAATGAGAGGGGATCATTTTCCTACTAAAATTGAGAAAATTTTAGAAAAAGAAAGAATGAATAAATAGCACACCACCAACAAATAGATTAAATGGCAATGAAATCATAATATGACATATACAATATTTATACATATTTTTTTTGGAGCACTTATTATTACTGCACACACATTATTATACATCATCATACACATCATTCATTTTACGATAAACGTAAATATATTTCAAAAATGTGAAGATCACATGTGAAATGAGGATATATGTGCAGAGTGTACATTAACAAATGTGTAAAAATATTTCATTTTACTTTGGTAAAAAAGAAATTCATTATAACTCAAGTAAATTTTGTTATAATTAGGAAGTATCATTTTCTCCCATTTGGGATTAGCCATTTGTTTCTTAGTTGGTATCGAAATTGTTCACCCCTGCAATCTACTTTATCTATCTGTCATGGATGAAAAGTTTGTTGTTTCAGGTCGCGCTGAAATAATGAAACCTTTACAAAGATTTTGTTGCTTATCATTATAATAGTAGCTTTCATCGTATGCGCTTTGCTTGCGTGATGAGCCCTTTTTTTTTTTTTTTTTTGGTCTAATTTATGTAAGATTAGGAATTACAAACTAGAAATTCAAAAAAAAAAAAAAAAATTAAATAAATAAAGAAACCGGCAAGTGAGTCTTTTATAAAGGTTTTTTTTTTTTTTTTTTTTTCTAAATTTTTAATTTTTGGATAAGTCTGCTTAAAACATGGATTAGTAAGAAAGTATTTATTTGTGGTATTTTACATGGAGTTAGATATATTTTTTACCGAGTCATTCTAAAGTTTTGTTCCTATTAAACGAGGCTTCCAGCCGTATTTTTGTCTACATAAGTTCGCTCAGCAGAAAAATCCTATTAAATGGGTGATAGATAGATGTTAAAAGAACCTAAACTCCCCAAATGGAAAACATTTTTGTTGTTGCTGGTGGTTTTTTGCTGGCTACATATATAAATAACACGGGCTTGAATTGAATTTTCAAAATAATATAATACACGTACGAGGGCTTTTCCTTTTTATTTTTCTAAGAGAAAAAGGTGACCTTTATTCATTTTTGACTGGGTTATCTACTGCTAGTACATTTAGCAGTCGTACTTCCCTCAGTCCATACTTCTCTCTTCATCTCAATCCACATGTCTCGCCAACTTGTGTGTTGTTGCCATGTTCTCTTTCGACCTTATGCGTGAGATAAATGCCAAAAAACGAGGGCAATTTGATATGATTTATTGAGAAAATTCAATCTCGTGGGGGTTCAATTAACATTGCAAATTCAACTCTTTTTTTTTTTTTTTTTTAAATGGCAAGAGACAATTGTATTTATTTATCCAATGCATTAGCCTTATGAAGTTGAAATTTCTAGGCATGAAATATACTTTCTTAGAAACTACAAATCACCCATTTAGGCCACCAAGATTAGTTTGATAGTAGGTGGGTAAGGTTTGGCACTTGGGAACGTTAACAGATTCCTCATGCAAGCCAATTGCTGGATAAATTATTTTATGTGTGAATTAAATTAAATATATTCTAAGCAATAAAGAAATAAATTTACTAACATAAAAAAATCAACCAACAAGAACACCAAGAAATTATATGGAAAACCCTCCAATGTAGAGGGAAACTAATGGGCAAACCCGATCAATCCACTATAATAAAATGTAGATTACAACACTCAAGTTATACCCAAAACCCGAGTTCACACACACAAATTGGGAAAAATACAATAATACATCTAGGAACAAATACAACCTCACCACAAAAGCCGTAGCAAGATCTTTCACTCGAATACTTCCAATTTTCCTCGATTGTAGCACCCAAATAATCGGCCCCAGAGAAAACCTCCGCTTTATCTTCCTCAGGTGTCTTGAGTAAAAGAAAAATCACATTTTCTTTTTCCTCGTCGCACGCCTAAGTACTAATCTTTTCCCTTTAGTCGCCTTCAAATATGTGTTTTACTCTTTCGCCTCTCGACCTCTATATCTCTATATATGTGGAATACACGGCCCCAAGCTTTATATAAAAGCTTTTAAGCCACCCGACAGGAGTCTTTGACTCTTTGTGCAAATACATACACCTATTTCTAATGGAAAATAGGATTCCTTCAATGCTCAAATATAAGTCCTATATGGGCTAGATCAAGGTGCCGTGCACTTCCCAACAATCTCCCTCTCTAGCCCATTGAGGAAAGAGATCTTCATCCCAACTCTTTAGTTAGAATTCATGTCGTCAAGCCACACACAAAGCTCAAGCTTCTCTTTTATCACAAACTAACTCATAAGTCTTATTCTGTGCAAAGAATTCATCTCTTCTTGCATGGCCTTCATCCAAATTTCCGCTTGTCCTTACGAGGAGACTCTACTCTTGAAAGCATTCTCGACCCCTCATCAAGAAGCAAATATACTCAGAAGAGGGATATTTAGCTGATGGACGACGCTCCTGAAGGGACCTCCTCACTTGAGGTGTTCTTCCATTCTATGGAACAGGTGCTCACCCCGGCTCAACATTTAGTGGACCTCCTCCTCACTGAGGTTCTTCCATTCTAGTGGAACAAGTGTGCTCACCTCGGCTCAACATCTTCAATATCTTAAGCATCATCGCCATCAACTCCCGCTCGTCTCATCACCATCAACTCGCTATTGGTTCATCACCAAGATTCCCATCTTGCACCTCCCTATTTCGGCATGATTGAGTAGTTAAGAGGTGTGTGTAAGGTCGGAACACTCTACACAACATCCTTTGTCCTTTTAGTTTTCTCAAGGTCTCGGCCAAATTTTCATTTTCATGAAAAACCACATCTCGACTTCTAATCATCTTCTTTTTCTCAAGATCTCATAATCCTTGTAGCCAAATTTCCGTGACTTCCATATCCAACAAATATACAAGGAGTTACTTTGCTATCAAGCTCAATCTTTTGTTCCTTACATATGTGCAAAGCTCTAAATCTAAATAATTTTTTCAAGGAGAGTAAGAAACATCTTTCCCACTCTAAACTCTCTCTGAATATCAAACTCCAATGGAACCATGGAGACCGACACTAGGTAGCACGTATTAACAGCCTTTCATTACCGTAATGACTTAGGCGTGATTAGCCATTCTCGCATACATTCGACCTTCTCAACAATAGTGCCTCATCCTTTCGCCACATCATTTTGTCAGGGGTATTAGGAAATTGTCATTTCATGTCTAATACCTTCTGAGTTAACTCGAGCTCATTAGATGTATATTCACCTCCGCAGTTATACTGAGACACTCCCAAAGGCTTCCCCTTTTCTCTTCCCGCCATGACATGGAATTTTTGAAGTTGCTCAAATACCCGGTCTTTAGTTTTCAAAAATACACCCACACCTTTCAGGAAGCACAATAAAAGTAACAAAATACTTATTGTCACCTAAGGACTCACATCAATGAGACCACATACATCGAATAAAACAAGATTCACATACTGGGCTTTCTAGTAGAAGGAATGCGAATAGACACTATGTTGTTTTTCCAAATAAACAATAATCACAAGGTTTAAGTGACATACCTTTGGCAAAAAGGAATGAGAGATCAAGTTGCTGCACCGTGTAACCCCTCTTTTCACTGTGGTGAGCCACCTATGCCACAGTTGGGGCGTAGAATCTTTCCTTTTAGTTACATCCAATAAATATCTTTGCACACCTTTTACTTCAGGTCTTGTAAAGTGTACAACAAATCTTTCCCTCTAGTAAGCACCAATGATCCTAGAGAGTCTCCATTTACCATCTCCAAGATAGGGTTGCCATAGCCTTCTTTTATCTAGAATATGAGTAGAACAAATTCAAAGATATCATACATGTTGTACATCATTCAATGCCATGTATCCGGGGAAGTAGTTAGTCTTAACACAAAATATCTCCACCTCTCTACAATGTCAAGATAACTCGTTATTGCCCATCTTCACTTTCCCAAAGTCTCGTGCTTTGTAAGTAAATAGCTCCTTTCTGGAGTGACATGGCAGAAAGAGTCAGAAATAATCACCCATTCAACATAAGGATGTGAAACATTGCAACATTCATCATCTCCTATAGAGAGTACCCACATTCAATTGCCGAGATAATGGCGGTATTCTGCTCCTTTGCCTTATTCTGATTTTTCTCATCTTTTGTTTATTCTTCCAAGCCTGCAGGTTCTTCTTATGTGACCTTCTTGTCACAGTAGAAACACTTGAATTTTCCCTTTCGATTCTCGATTGACTTCCTGATTTACTAATGTCCCTTAAAATTTCTAGTCTCACTCCTCCTCCTGTTCTCTAGACAAGAGCTCGTGGTATCATCCTGCCCATGTATTTTCTTCTTTGTTTCTTCATTGAATGTTATCCTTGACCATTGCAAGCTTGTAGCACACCATTTGGAGCAAAATTACTAAGGGACACCACCTAAGTCTCCCAACTGCTAGGTAAGGAACTTAGAAGTAATAAAACTTGAAGCTCATCATCAATATCGCCTTCCATTGTAATCCATTTGATTCACTAAGCTCGAACCTCCACTCAAAATGCTCGACAACGATTCACCTTCCTTAAGCTTCAAATTCACAACCTTTCTAGCCACAAAAGCTTTATTTTGCCTATGCATTATCCTTGCCCATGTATTTTCTTCTTGTTTCTTCATTGAATAAATGACCTTGACCATTGGAAAGTTGTAGCACACCATTTGGAGAAAATTACTAAGTGACACCACCAAAGTCTCCTCTAAATCAAGTAGGTAAGGAACTTAGAAGTAATAAAATCTGAAACTCATCATCAATTATCGCCTCTTCATTGTAACCATTTGATTCACCAAGTCTTGAACCTCACTCAAATGCTCCTGAACGGATCTTACCTTCCTTAAGCTTCAAATTCACAACCTTTCTAGCCATTAAAGCTTTATTTTGAGCTGTCTTTCTTCATAGAGACCCTTTCCAATTTCTCCCCAAAGAGCTTCTCAGATAGTCTCGAGATACATGATGAAACACACTCACATCAATGCATTGTCTAATACATCCAATGGTTTTTCATTTAACTTCTCACGCCCTTATCGACATCTCGCTTGGGCTTAGCACTATCACCCCTAATAGGGTCATGCAAACCCACAAGAAAGGACATCCTCCATTAGCGGCCTCCAACCTAATAATTTGATGTCGAGAGTTTAATCATAGTTCCTATATTCATATTTCCATAATTCAACACAAGACAATCACGCCCAACAACCAATGCTCGACACCACTTGTTGGGAAAATTCCCATTTATGTGTGAATTAAATTAAATATATCCCAAGCAATAAAGAAAATAGAAATCTACTTGAAGCGATAAAAATCAACCAACAAGAACACCAAGAAATTATATGGAAAACCCTCCAATGTAGAGGGAAACCATCTGGCAAACTGATCAATCCACTATAATAAAATAGACATAAACACCTGCATATATCTAAAACCCGAGTTCACATTAAATTAAGTAAATACAATAGCCACATCTAGGAACAAATACAACTCACAACAAACCCGGTAGCAAGATTCTTCACTCTAAATACTTCACTTTCCTCGTGATTGTAGCACTCAAATAATCGTCCTGGTAGAAACTCTCCACTTATATTCTTTATGTATCTTCAAGAAAAAGAAAATCACATTTTCTTTTTCCCTCATGCCGCATTAAAGCAATTAATTTTTTTCCTCTCAATCGACTTCAAATATGTGTTTCACTCTTCGCCTCTCTTGAATCTCTCTCTATATCTCTCTATATATGTGAATATAATGTCTCAAGCTTTATATAAAAGCTTTCAAGCCACCTTGACACTCCTATTATAATTAGGAATAGGAGTCTTTGACTTTGTGCAAGAAGGTACACCTATTTAGCTGAAAATAGGATTCTCTTCCATACTCAAATACAAAGTCCTATAGCTGGCTAGACTTCAAAGGTGCCGGCACCTCCCAACACCAATTTGAAGGAATATTATCGTAGATTCAACATCAGCTTACTACCAAAAATCTCTGCTGTTGAAACTGCTTTGGCTGTAATGTGTTTTGAGATTGATTAATTATGAGCTTGGAAAATTCCAGTGTAGAGCTAGAACCATGCATCCTTGTAAGAATCTTAAAAATCCCATGTCTTTTTTTTCTTATCCTTGTATTATCTGTCTGTCCAGCACCTTTTAAAACTAATTCACTATTATCAGTACTTTCTTATTTCTTTTTAATGTTTCAATAATTTCCCAAGCCAGAGAAGTAATGAAGTATGACGTGGTTACAGCCAGCGTAACATTGTAAAGAGTCCATCGATGTTGATACACAAACTTTGACATACTCCGAAGCTGTTTTGTACTGAATGAGCTTAATCTCAGTATTTTTGTGAAGTTCTCTCCATGTGAAGTAGCAGACTACTAGTGTTCAAATTCTCCTCACCAAGGAAAAAAATTGAAATGACACTTTAACTTACACTAGTGTTAAAATCTACATCTCTCCTTCACTTGTTGTAACAATTTATTAAAAAGATAAGCATATTTTTATATATATATATATATATTATTGTATGAATAAACATACTCTAAAAGATATACATTTTTATAACAAAAATATACTGTTTGATGTATTATATATGTATAAAAATACTCCAATATTTAACTACAATTTTAATCCCATTATAATTATTTATTGTCCAAGTTGGTGTCAATACCATTATCACAATATACATAGTTTATAATTCCGTGTTTTTATTTATAGCAAACGGATGTTATTTTTCTTGAAAATTCCACCAATAAATTAGAGTTATATGTATATATATATATATTATATTTATATATATAGACACACACAACTCACTGTAATTGAGGTCCCTAAAGTAGTTGGTTTTTTATGAATATCTTTTATGAAATTACATTAAAATTTATAATTATAAGTTACTAAATTGAATACATACTCAATTCTGTGTTTTGATTTTTTTATTTTTTTATTATAGCAATTTATATGTTTATTTTGCTTGCAAACTCAAACAAAATTGAAAAAAAGTAGGTTAAATATATAATTTATATATAAATATTTTTAATTTCATACGAAATTATATAATATGCTTCTAAATTGGAAACTAGAGAGAGAGAGAGAGATTATTCACCTATACCTTATTTAGTCTAGAATAATTGATTGAAAACTCATAATAAACTGGTATGTATTTCTTTCTCCAAAAAAAAAACTAGTATATATTTATATTTTTTTCTTTTCTTCATTTATGTCATATAAATATATATATATATATAATTAAAACCTTAAATAAAATGAAACTCATATATATTTTGTCCATGAAAGTCATATTTTTGTCCATTTCCGCTATTAATGATATTGAGAAAATCCTTGTCACTACGCATTTCTTTAACCTCTACCAAAACCATTTTCGTTAAATGCAAAAAGATTGACTGATGCCCTTCTGTACTCCACAATATTTACATAAATTAATTATTTTAGAAAGAAAATTGGTTTCACTACTGCAGCACTAATGGCCATAAATATCAGCAGGATTTCAACTTAAAGTGAGATATAAAGTTTTCGTTTTAGTAAAGCCATGGCTTTCTTTTCCTCCTCTATTCTCTCCTTTTCTACTTTATTTTGCTTTCATGTTGGGGAATAGCTTCTGCTCAGCTATCATCCAACTTCTATTCGAGTTCTGCCCTACGGCTCTATAATTCACATGCAAACACTGCATTGTCCAAAGAGAATCGTATGGGGCCTCGTTACCTGCCTCCATTTCCATGATTGTTTGTCAATGCAAGTCTTATATCATTTTATTTTTAATTCCTATCTTTTAGCTTTCACTCATTTAATTTAACTCCACAACGTGTTCCAAAGACAATATATGTATTTAACTTACATATAATAATTTGTCCTTATTTTTTCATTTATTATTATTATTATTATTATTACATAATATTATTATTCTTAATTTAGAAATATTTTCTTTTTGAAATGAGGATATCTTGAATGCTTGGAGCTAATCTCTTAACTATTCCTCAACTACGCTGTAATTTTCTCCTTCATCCTTACACACACCCTGCTATTATGAGGTGAAATTCCCCATGATAGTTCCAAAATACTAGCTAAAAGTTTTAAATTCAAAACTTTTATTTAATATCAGTGTTTCTATGATTAAGAATTACTAAATAACTCATCAGATAATCAGCATTCGTCAATACATTATTTGTACGTCTTTTAAATAAAATTTGTAATTATTTTACTATTTTCCATTTTACTAAATCTACACACATACACATATATAAGGTAGTATTTTCACTATTGTATACCATCAATCACTATTCATTCTTTCTTTTGAGAACCAACCTAAAAGAAAAAAATATAACCCCATACCTATGTTCTAGACATAGTTATAACTATTTAAATTATCTATCACGTTTTGGCACTAACTTATTTTGAAGAACTTTCTCAAAAAAAAAAAAAAAAAAAAAAAACTATTTTGAATAAAAAGGATAATTCACGTTCTTCCAAAAACTTAATTTAGATCTCAGAAATTTAATCATTTAATCATAATTTAATACATTTTTTTACAGCGTGATTTTTTTCTTATTAAATGGAACCTAACATGTGTGATTTTTAACTTTAAATAAAAAGTAGAGTAAAGATTGTGTTCAAACTTAGAACCGCCTATTTTTGACACCATGATAAATTACTAATTATCATATATATATATATATATATATATATATAACCGAATATTTTTAAAAAGAAAGTATTTATCTTTAAACACGCATATAGAATTCCATTTCATTCGTTGGTAATTTTTCCATTAATCCATTCCAATGTTTTATAAACTAGTACTATATATATAATATTATGATGTTGTAAACAGGGTTGTGATGCATCTGTGTTGTTGGATGACACCACCAATTTCACAGGAGAGAAGACCGCGTAAGTCTAAATGCCAACTCATTGAGAGGATATGAGGTGATCGACACCATTAAATCTCAACTTGAAAGCAATGCCTAGGAGTTGTGTCTTGTGCTGATTATTTTAGCTGTTGCAGCTCGTGATTCTGTTGTTATGTAAGCCATATATCATCAAAATTTCCTTACTACTATCATATATATTTTCATTCAAATGAGAAAACTATCATTATAAAACTAGTATATCATAGCTATGATATAGCTATTTAAATGCTACTTAATTATCCTTTTTAAATTACTGTTTGACTGGAGTAGAGTAGTAGAGCAGAGCTTGGTCAAAAATAATTTATGGCCAACTCTACTCTAAGCTCCCACTACCAAATCGGCTTATAACTCAGTCCCATTATGTAACTTCCGTTCATTATCTTAGTTTGACCGTGCAATTTCTGCTCTTGAGGTAACCCTAGCAAAGATATGGATATCATAGAGGGTTAGTTTTGTTATTTTAATCATATATATATATATATATATATGATTAAAATATAAAACTAATCTCTTCTGTTTTTTTTTCATATTTCTCATTTTAAATTTCTAATTTTATTTGTTCATTCTTCAGTCATCTAAGTTTCAAAATTATTCACTCATAATTTTTGTCACTTTAAATTTTTTAAAAAATCTTGGAAAAATATTTTTCACAATCATTAATTGATTTTTTTAATTTAAAAAATTTGAAGAAAAATTTTTAAAAATTGAAAAAAAAATGACCACAACATAACAAAAATCACGGAAAAGCCTTTAATCAATAAACTTGAAAGTAGAAGATCAATGGTCAAAGAAAGTTATGATTAAATGAAATCAAGAAACTTAAAGAGTCAAGATATTTATAATAATCTGATACTGCTAAATTCAAATTTATCAGATGAGAAAATAAAATAAAAATGTTAAAGAATAAAAAAATAAATAAAAAGATTATAAGCAGCTTTACATTCAAAAAAGAAAAAAATTGTAATTCTTCGTATTAAAATTGTGGAGTAAAGAAATTTTAATATTGTTAATGACTAGGCCATACCGATTAATTTGGTCTATGATATATATTTTTCCTAGTTATTTACCTTTCTTGTTGTTATCTTTTCTTTGTTGGGTATGATTACTTCAGTTGGGTGGCACTCATATGGACCGTTCCATTAGGCAGAAGAGATGCAACTATTGCGCCAGTTCTACTGATGCCCAAAATAACCCTTCCTTCCCTTTTCAGATCTTAGTGTTTTAAATCTGCATTCAGCAACAAGGGTTTTACTGATCCAGAAATGGTGACTCTCTCAGGTGTACCAACACCAAATTTAGACACATTTTTTTTCCATAATCACGACATAATATAGTCAGAATTAGTCCAAAATAAAAGTGTTGTCGATAAACAGTCATTCCATCCATGTAAAGTGATACCGTTGTTTTTCTAGCATTGTCCTTAGTTAAAACATAATTTTGGGGTGTGTGAATTTTCATCAAATTGTAATAAATGCACTTTTTTAACTTATCTTTTGTTTTTTCCTTGTAGGAGGGCACACTACAGGTCAAGCACGATGCACTTTAATTCGGATTCAGATTCATAATGAATAATATGATTCAAACTTTATGGTATCATTAAAGAAAAACTCGTTTCAAAAGACAAAGTGAGATTCTAATTTATCTCCCTTTGACCAAATCAGGCTGAGCTTTTGATAACACTTATTTCAAAGGATTTAGTGAACAAAAAGGGCGTTATGCACCCGATCAACAGCCTTCAATGGTGGTCTTACGATTCCTAAGTGAACACCTATAGCGAACTCAAAGAAAAGTTTTTCCTGATTTTGGGAGTGCCATGATAAAAATGGAAACCTCACTTCACTTATCGGCTCAAAAGGAGAGATCAACCACCGCGTAAAGACTAACTCGATATTAAGAAACTTTTTTTTTATTTAGAAGTTACTTTAGTTATTACACGTGTTAAAAATACATGTTACCGATCATGATTAGTCTCCTATACATGACGCCACAATTTTGCTGGGGACTAAAGATTGACTGTTATTGGTTGTTCTATACATGTGTCTAAACTATGTCCACTTGTAACTTTATAAAAGGATAAAGTTACTCCAAAAAGAATTAATAAAGAATCATCTTACATTTGTCTTCTATATGTTGGTTTTTTTTATCGCTATTTTTTTCTTAAGGCGAATTTTGACTAAAGAGATGGGGAAATGAAAATTATGGTTCAAAATTAAATTTAAAATGAATCAATTCGATTCGATTAACTATTACAAATCTCAAGATATATTCAATCTTACACCATTTAAAAATTTTGAATTACATAACATCTTTGTATGTTATTGAATTTATAAAATAAAATATATATACTAAAAATGCAGAGGATCCTTTCCCAAAAATATATATTTGTTAACAAGTAATGACACATGCATTATCTATATTTAAAATAAAATTTCACATAAGTTCACTTGAGTCTAAGAGTAATAATTATGTGAATGAAATGCAATTGACCTGCCTAGAGAAGATGAGGTTGGGAGGCAGCACGCTGAAACTTCAAAATTATAACATCTACGATAATTCTTAACCGAGCCCATTCCCATTCTCTTAACTCCCAAATGTACCCTTAGTTCCCAAATGCACTTTTAGTGATGCGACTAATTTCGATAAATTTATTACTTATTCAAATATGTTCAATTGTAATTGTGTGGTGTAATCAAGGTTGAAACTAAAAAGATTATTGTGAAGGTGTTGGTATGAAGTTTTCAGCGGAGCAAATTTGCTTGATCACTTAACCGAATTGATGTGTTTGGATAGCTTCAGATACAACTTTCAAAGGCTAACCTATAAAGGAAAATCATTGACCCAAGCTTCTACAAAGCCTTTTTCAGAATCCAACCAACCCTAGAAACCTACAATTAATTTTAATTTTAAACTACAATACAACGAAGTAGATCCAAAAATTCTTGTTTGGGGGCCAAGCTGCGGCACTATTATATTTATCAAGACAACTCCCTTCACACACACACACACACACACACACACATATATACACGTGCTTTTATTATAAACACACACACACACACATATATACACGTTGCTTTTTTATTATATAAACATTACACACACACACATATATATATACACACACATTTTTTATTTGTTAAATTATATATATACACACACCCAACCAAAAAAGAAAAAAAGAGTTTAATATTTTCTAATTAAAATTTTGTTTAATGGTGATCTTTCATAAAATAAAAATTCATTTTTACCATTTTTATAATGAAATTTAAAAAGTTTCATTTTCAATACAAATTATTTAAATTTATACTAAAGTAAAAAATCTTTCAATTGAACTAATGAAAATTTCTAAAACATGAATGCTCCAAAATCTCTGATGAATAGTTAGGCTCCAAACGTATTTGAAGTTATCTTGCTCTAACCTACATGCAACTAAATGCATTTCATATGTACTAGTTTGACAAGATTTTTTTAATGAGACAATGACTTGTTAATCGTCACATAACAAGGTTGAAAAAGATAGATTCAAACATTGCCATACAAACTTTATCAAATATTTAATAGATATAAGAGCACATTTACAATAAAAATAGAATTGCGAAAAATAAATATATTCTATAACAATTAGACCAATTCTTTTAAGAGTATCATTGGACTAATTTCTAATATTTGGGGCACACTTTATTTTTATAGACTAAATTATGAAACATTAAATAATTATATATATAATTTTCAATCTTGGGAACTCTGTAATTCTTTGGCTTTTACACAACTTTAATGATTTAGAGAGGAAGACAACCACACAAAACTAATAAAAACCTAGAGAAAGCCTCCTAGTTCTTCCTCTCTCATTTGATATACCTTAGAGAGGTTTATACTTCCAAACACATAGATCACCACACTAGTGTTGGAGTCGTTGTTTGAAATCAAAAGAGATGATATCAAATCTTCAAGAAGCCTTAAAGTGATTGAGATATCGGTTTTGCTGTCAGTAGGTCAATATGTGGCAACAAGTAACAATGCATTATCTGCAATTGCAAGCAGAAGAGGAGAGCTTGGGTACTAAGCCTAACTATATGAATGGGAAGTCACGTAAATATTGTAAGTACCACAACAACCTTCAATAGTGGACTTGTTGAGTTGGATTTAGGTTTTACCCCATAATGTTTTTACCATTTGGATTTTCACTCCCTGAATATATATGCTTGTCACTGTGTGCATGTGTTTATATATAATTGGTGTGCCTTTTCTATTTATCCATAATATAATGTGATTTAAAATTGATTAATTAACTATCTAGTTAATATGTGAATTAAGTGATTAAATTTGGTAGTTTAGCCTTGGTAGGGGTCTAAATGTGTTTTTCACTATGTATCATCAAAGAAGATGGTGGAAAATCCATTACCAAAAGTAATAGATTTAGAAATTTTCAAGGAACATGTCCCTATTATTAAATGATGAGTATAAATATCTTTGTCTAATTGTAATTTGGACTCAACCTTATTAGTTTAGACTTTTGGGTTCATGAGTACTCCTCCTAACAAATTGGTATTGGAGGTATGGTTCAACTTTTGTTTGAATGGGCATTTGGTGATTGCTGCATTTGCTACAAATCTTGCATGCATGACACATGTTCATGTATTAAGAGTAGATTTTTACATGTTCATGCATTGTTCATCATATATGTATAGTGTGTGCACACTAGGTGTTTGATAAAATGCCTCCATGGTATTTTTTTAATCCATTTGGACTCCGATGAGTACCAAACTTTAGGGTTTTTCATGTTTCCTCATTAAGAACATGTTTGGTTTATTGGTTGTGTATTTTACACACCTTACCCCGCATGTGCATTTCTCATGCTTTGTTCATGCATTGCACATAGCCACCTTTTGCACACAGCTTTGCTACCCTTGTCATGCCTTGGTCTATATCTTATTTCCTCATCCTTAGCATGTCATGTTTTACTTTATGCTTTGTTGCATTTTGCTTTTAAGGTGTTTTGTTTTTTGTTTGAGCTTCATTTTCTCATTCATCTTGTACCCCTCATGCATCTTATTCTTATTTATATCTTCTTTTCTTTCCCTCCTTCCTCTTTATCCATTTGTCTATTTGTGACAAAAAGGGGGAGAGTATACCAGAGTGTATCGTCATTTCTATATGACTCGTGCACATTCTCAGGGGGAGAAATTCTATCTCGTGTACATTCGTAGGGGGAGAAATTTCATTAGGGAGATGCATATATCAAGGGGGGAGAAGACATCTTTTATGAGAAAACTTTGTTTTGTTTGTTTTACATTATGTTTGTTTTCTTGTTTGCTTTATGGTGCTTTGAGTTATATTTTGTATCTATGCTTTGTTATTCTCATCGCATTGTGTTTATATGTTGGACATGCATACATCCTTATGCTATTGTGCTTTATTGATTGCATGTTCAGATGATTATTTGCTTTATGTGATCATTGTAGTCATTTCCATATGACTGTCGTGTATTTGATGTCTAATGCGTTTTGTGCAAGTGTTTTAGGATACAAGTATTGTGTTCCAAGTTCATCACAGGTTTTAGATTTAGGTGTGAGTGAGTTTTGCCATTGTTCCTAAATTCACGTTTAAGTTTAGAGTCTATTATAGGGTTTTTTGTCACGGAATAGCCAAAGTGGGAGATTGTTAAGTTATGGTTTTTCACATAACATTTGTGTTAGCTTTATTTCATGACAAAAAGTGTTGTAATTGCATTTTGTGGTATTTATTGTAAGGGATGAGTGTGAAAGATTGGTAAAGAATCAAGCATGCAATGAAGATCAATGTAGTTTCGCAACTAGCTTGCAAGAAGCTCGTGAGTAAAAGTACCCGCGTAAAGGCCACGTGTGAAGCACATGATTAGAAGCTGAAAAGTCATGCTAGCCCGTCATTTTGCGAGTACTTCGCGAGAAAAGCCATCTCGCGAGGTACTCGCGAAACTCTCTATTTGGCATAAATTAAGTGTGACTTCCCTACCCTTCATCTATACTATATATACTCTCATTACCCATGACATTGTGAGGAGACTATTCAAAAGAAAACCCTAGAGAGGTTTCTACAACACACTTACCCTTGTTTAAGAGAGCTACTCATACTTAATAGAGAAATCATTGTAATCTCTTCTCCTTCCCCTCTCTTATTGTTATACCTTGAGAGGAGATTTGTACCCAAACATAACTCACATCTATTCATAATGAAGATAGTGATTTGGAGCTTGGGAAGCAATTGAGATTTGCCAAAAGAAACCGATGAGGCTTGGCGGATGCAATCGGGCGGTATTGCGGGATCTAGATAACTAGTGAAGACAAGATTCTGAGAAGTCTGTTAGTAGCTGGAGCATGGAGGGCTCAAGTACATTGGATAGATTAGGTTAAAAGGTCATTTTGATATTCTTGTACTCCAACTTATTCACTAGTAGATCGATTTCGATTTGGAGGGCCGCGGAGAGGTTTTTTGCCAAATACTTCGGTTTCCTCTTCGATAACACGTTTTTGTGTTATTTTGTGTTTGCATCTCTCTTTCCTTACTCTTTGTGTTTTACATTTATTGTTTATTGTTCATGTTTATGCACTAGAGTAGTTCTGATTTATTGCGCTTCATTTACTCTTGTTCCGCACTTAGATAAGTTAGAGTAAAAGCAATTAAGCTGTAAATTAAAATTTGGGGTCTAAACAAGTATTAGTGTTTCACACTAATTGTGCTTTCAAAAACACTACCTAAAGCTTATGTCATAGAAGCTAACACTAGGCTATTGGAATATTATCTTTGTTAAGGACATATTTTATGTAATTGGCTAATCCTTTGACAAAACGCACTTTACTTGTAATTGGGTAAATTTAGAATGTGTTTAATACTTCATAGAACAAGAGTTCAAGTCTAGTATTGAAGTCATGCAAGTCTGTCCAAGAAACAAGTGAATAAGTGCTGATTCATTAAAGCTCGACACCTTTTCGACACCTCCTTGATCGATCGAGTTTTACGAAATTCAAATTTCCAGATCTGATTTTTGGCCCATGCTTTTGTATTTGTGTATGGTTTCTTTTCTCACAACTTTAGACATATATAAGGCTTATTTTAGAGGCCGTCACATAAGAGAATACAAGGAGAACATATGCAAAAGGTGACCGATACCTTATTCTCTCTGAAAGAAGCTACTGCGTCTTTGCGCCTTAGGGTTTTGTAATCAAGTGCTTCTTGATCTTCGTTGTTGATGAAGTGAAGAATTTTGCAGCCAACAATCTTCTTCTAGTTGATGATTAAGTCGTGTATTGGGATCCGCACAATTGGTTAGTCACGTATTGGGATTCATGCATCAAAAGGGTGGCGTTCATATATTGAAGAGTTCAGAGGTTTTGAAGCGGTAGAAGGTTTCTGTTGTGAGTTCATCTACGGGGATTGTAGAGTCTAGGGACAAAAGTTTTGTACTAGATCTGAAACTTCTCTTTACTATTGTGGATTGCTTTTCGGGAAGGTTTCCCCCCAGGTTTTTTACTGTGAAATTAGTTTATTTCATTGATTTTCCTGGGTCATCATATCTTGTCTTATTTATTTTTTCGCTGCATGATTTTGACATGATATTGATGTTAGTGTGTTTTAACAAGGTTTATTCACAATAAATCTAATTAACAACTTGGGTTTAAAACTTGTTAATTCTATCAACCGGGGTCTAAATTTCCCAACAAGTGGTATCAGAGCGGGTACACTCTGATTGAATTAATTTCCTGAGTGTAATCCTTGACCCTCGTTGTCATGGAAACTCTTGATTGTTTTGATGTGCATGATTTTGTGTTGAATGATGATGATGATATTAAAGATGCCTATTGCAAGCTTTATAATTTTTGTATGAAATCTCTTGAATATTCTACAAAATTAAAAGCTAAATTTAAAAAGGTAAAGATTGAAAAAGATGATTTGATTGCAAAATTGGATGAAGCTAATAATTTGAATGAGAATTTTAAAAATGAAATTTCATCTCAAGTGGACAAAATTAAAAGTTTGGAAGAGCAACTAGTTGAATCTAAAACTGAAGTTGAAAAATTAACTAGTGCCAAACTTGTTGTTTAGCCTAACTCAAAAGAAAAGGATTTTTATATTCCTCCATTTAAAAGAATAATCAAGAGTTGAAGGCTAATATTGCTAGAATAGACAAAGGTAAAAATTCTGATGTTAACGCTGAAGTTTCTAAACCTATGTCTAAAACTCCTCCTAAATTGAATGAAAAATCTGAATTTGTCCCCATTTGTCATATTGTTGGTCATATTAGGCCAAATTGTCCTAAATTAAGGTCTTTGTCAACCTCTAAGGTTAGACCTCCTTCTAGGAAGTATAGTAATTCGAAAACTACTCATGTTTGTCACCATTGTGGTGTTTCTGGTCATACTCGTCCTAATTGTTTCAAGTTGTTTCCTCATAAGCGAATGTCAAATAGGTCTCATCCTTTGACTAAAGGCTCTGTACCTATTCTTGGCGAGTTATTAAAACCTTTGAGCTTTTTAACTCAATTTCAGGAGAATTTAAATTCTTTTATGTCCTTTAGTAGACATACTAGGACACATGCTTTTTCCTCTTCACGGCCAAAGACTCGTGCTGTGTGGGTGAGAAAGGAGCCTAAGACTTAAATGTCTTTTTGTCTGTCCTTTGCTTTAATTCTTTCTATCTAAAGTAGAACTCTATTTGCTTGATTTCTTATCTGTTTTTGGAATCATGCTTTCATGCATCTGCATCTTTCTTTCATGCTATCATGCATATGTATCTTTCTTACATGCTTTCATGTTGTCTGTCTGTTTTGTTTGGTTGTTTAGTTTTTATTTTATTTTGTTTTCAAAATAAAAATAAAAAGGAAAAATCAGAAAAATACAAAACAGTGTGTATTTTGTGTACATTGGTACTTGTGTACCTTGGATGGCCATTGAAATAAAATTTTCTAAACCTTGTATCTTTTGTAGCTTAGATGAGTATCTCTATGCACAACTAAGCAAGTGAGATTTGTGGCTCGTGTTTGTGATGAGTAAGATTAAGTTATCTCTTGTACTTAATACTCATATCATTCTTTTTGACGGGAAGGACTAGAAAATCTTAAGAGAAATGCATAAATAACCATCTCACCACTGTTGCCCACCAATCATGAATGACATTTGTGTGTTTCAGCATAGCAAAATTGGAATGTCAAATGCTTAACATAATTGGGTATTTCTTTTCTATCTCTTATATGCCCATGCATGATTTGCTTAAAAAAAAAGAAAATATGCAAAGAAAATAAAAAGCAAAAAGATCAAAATGCTTTTAAATATGATTGCAAGCGTGTTTTCTAGGAGATGTGGGAGTTATAGGATGTATCTCGAAGGTGATAGTCCCCATCAAACAGTTATGATTATGTGTGAGTTAAAGCGATTTTCTCATATCTTAAATCGTCATAACTAGTTGACACTTATGCAATCTTGCGATGTTTTTCACACACAACACGCAATATTCTTTGCTACTCTTGATACATGTGTAGGTACAATGTGATTTGGCCATCACAAGGTTTTATATGTGTTAATGTATGCTCACTAAACTGTTTTGACTTATTTTTGAAATATAAAATTGGTTAGACCTGTTTAGTGTGTGTGTGTGTTTTTGGGATCCATGTGCTTAAAATTACTGTTGAGAGATGATTTTGAGAGGTTTATATGGTGTTTGGATCATTGGTTGAGTTGCATGCTTGATTGCATTCATGTCTGTGTTTTTCTCTTCTCGAAAAACTGTTTTTAAAAGCTAGCTTGACACTTCCTCGACACCTAGCTGTCTGTCAAGCTTCTTGAGCTTTTTCTTATTGCAATCTCGATAGCTCCTCGACACCTGGTGGATTGATCGACAAACTTTCTGACCCCTCGATAGCTTCTCGACAGCTATGTCGATCGATCGAGCTTCTGTTCTTGTATCTGGTGGTTTGTTCCTCGACACCTGCATCTGTTAACGGCCTATATCTCGACACATGGCTCGACACCTCTCAATCCATCGAGATCCTCTTGCATGCATTGTTTTCCACGTGATTTGCATCTTTCTATTATCTTGTCATCCATAGCATCTTGTTTCACTACATTCATGCATTGTTATGGATTCTTTGTACCCCCTTGATCATCCTTGATCATCTTTATATTTCTCGGGTGAAGCTTTCTAGCTTCTTGTACCCTTTGTCAATCATGACAAAAAGGCGGAGAAATTGTGGAGAATATTGTGGTTTCTTTTTAAGATTCTACATGTTCGGGGGAGAAATACATTCCTTTGTAAGGAGGAGATGTGTTTCATCTTGTTAGGGGGAGTGCTTACCTCCTTCTTCTTGTACACCGGTCTTGTGACCATGTTTACATACATTGTGCTTATCTTTGATATATTTATGATGATGTATGTCTTCTTCACCTATTTTTACATGTGTCGTTTCTTTTCTATTTTTATACACATGCTTCTTATATCTTGTATGCAATCTATTATTTCTGTTTCACACTAAGATGCCTTGATGAGTTTTGTTTAAAGTGTTTCAGAAATACAGGTTGTCAAAGTCTACTTGCCATAAACTTTCTTCTTGCAAAGTTTTTCAAGAGTTTGTGTTAGGATAGATTTTATTGTATTCAACAAGTGAATATGAGTTGAATGATTTATGACTTCTCTCATATGTTCATTTGTTTGTTATGGTTTTATCACGGATTGCCAAAGAGGAAGATTGTTAAGGACATATTTTATGTAATTGGCTAATCTTTTAACAAAACGCACTTTACTTGTAATTAGGTAGATCTAGGATGTGTTTAATACTTTAAAGAACAAGAGTTCAAGTCTAGTATTGAAGTCATGCAAGTCTGTCCAAGAAACAAGTGAAGAAGTGCTGATTCATTAAAGCTCGACACCTTCTCGACACCTGCTCGATTGATCGAGCTTTACGAAATTCAGATTTCCAGATTTGATTTTTGGCCCATGCTTTTATATTTGTGTAGGGTTTCTCTTCTCACAACCTTAGACATATATAAGGCTTATTTTAGAGGCCGTCACATAAGAGAATACAAGGAGAACATATGCAAAAGGTAACCGATGCCTTATTCTCTTTGAAAGAAGCTACTGCGTCTTTACGCCTTAGGGTTGTGTAACCAAGTGCTTCTTGATCTTCATTATTGATGAAGTGAAGAAATTTGCAGCCAACAATCTTCTTCTAGTTGGTGATTAAGTCGCGTATTGGGATCCGCGCAATTGGTTAGTCACGTACTGGGATTCGTGCATCAAAAGGGTGGCGTTCATATATTGAAGAGTTTAAAGGTTTCGAAGCGGTAGAAGGTTTCTGCTGTGAGTTCATCGACAGGGATTGTAGAGTCTAGGGACAAAGGTTTTGTACTAGATCTGAAACTTCTCTTTACTATAATGGATTGCTTTTCGGGAAGGTTTCCCCCCAGGTTTTTTACTGTGAAACTAGTTTGTTTCATTGGTTTTCCTAGGTCATCATATCTTGTCTTATTTATTTTTTCGCTGCATGATTTTGACATGATATTGATGTTAGTGTGTTTTAACAAGGTTTATTCATAATAAATCTAATTAACAACTTGGGTTTAAAACTTGTTAATTCTATCAACCGGGGTCTAAATTTCCCAACAATCTGCATCTTCCCAACCAAGACCCAAAATGAGTTCACTTTATTTGGGATGAACTCGCAAAGACACAAACTCAAAGACTCCCCTCCTAGACTAGCAATGCCCCCGGGGGGAGGGGGGGGGGGAGCTAATTAAGTTATGCTTTGGCAACCATTAACATATATACGTCTGCATGGTTACAATGAAGAGGTAAAGATAAGTTTCCACCAATCATCAGTAGTGAAATTTTCTAAGGTCTTACGAAGCTAATGATTTTGATAATCTCATATTCAAATGCTTTAGGGGGTGTTTGGATCGTCAATTTCCATAACTCATAACTCTGTTTTCATAACTCATAACTCAAAAATGGTGGGACCCATAGCTAAAAGTTTGTTTGGCATCACCATCACTCTGTTTCCATAACTCTATTTTCATCACTCAATTTTCTGATTTTTGAGTGATGAGTTATGGAAACTGAAAACACATTTTAGCTGTTTTCAGTTTCCATATCTCTATTTTCAATGGCATTTTCGTAATTATACACACACTGAGGATCCCACAATCAGACTTTTGCTCTCTCCCACACATGTTATCTTCTTTTCTTTTTCTTTTTTTGTCTTTCACGCTGGTCTGGGACACACCTCTCTGCTATTCTCTTCTTCTTCTTCTTCTTCTTTTTTCTTCTTTTCTTTCCTTTCCTTTTCACGTTAGTTTCTGGGTTTGGTTGCAAAGGTTTTTTTTTTTTTCTTTTTTCTTTTTTTTTTTTCTTCACATTGGGTTTCTGGGTTTGGTTGCAAACAATCAGCCACACCTCTCAATCATTAAAAAAAAAAAAAAAAAGCATCACCAAACCCAGATTTCTCCCAAAAAAAAAAAAAAAACCCACACTTCTCAAACAATCTCCAAAAAAAAAAAAAAACCCAGATTTCTCAATCATAAAAAAAAAAAAAAAAAAAAAAAGCAAACTCAAATCCATCAGCCAGGTCTTTGTCGGTTACAACCACACTTCAGCCGCAACACCACAAACCCATCACACCACCAAACCCACCAATCAACGGCCACTGTGGAAAGCCATCCACCACTGTCAATGAACAAGTCGTCTAGAACCCAGTCCACCGATCTATGCATGAGAGAGAACAAATATATTAAAAAAAAAAAATCCTAAAGACGAAAGGAAAAAAAAGGATGGATTTCCAAACGAAAAGTAGAGAAAAGTTCAGGGGAGGCAGAGAAAGACGAAGGGAAAAAAATGAAAAGAAAAAGGGGAGGCAGAGAGAGTTATTACGGGCTGTGTGTGTGTCAGGCATGGGTCCCACAAACAGTGTGAAAACTATTGAGTGATGGCAAATGAGTGATGGTGTCAAACGGGTGTGGTATTTTAAAGTGATGAGTGATGAGTGATAAATGATGAGTGATGAGTGATAAGTGATGAGTGACGGAAATTGAGTGATAAAAAAAAGGGATCCAAACAAGGCCTTAACCTCTTGGTTGGTTTTCAACACAAAAAGATAAAATTTAAAAGAACTCCCTCCACTCCAAAAATTACTCAGTAATTACTAGAGATGCTACGAAGAGAATCCAAGATATAAAAATAGAGCATTTATTTGAACCCATCACATCCACTAACGATGTTAAAAGATGCTGGGAAGATGTTATTAAATTAAAAATCTAATAATTGACATTTAGCTCACAGGAAAGACCATCGGGTTTTATCTTGTCAACTAATTAGATTTTCTCTTTTGAAACTCTCTTTCAAGAACCTTGAACCTTAACATATTGTTTGCCTTTACCAATTAAAGCAAACGGGTAAATTAAGCCAGAAGCATTTTAAGAAAAGATGATATTATATCATTGCGGAACTGCGAACTGCCTTAATTAGTTCACACACTCAACAAAAAAAAAAAAAAAAAAGTCTGTAAATGTACTTCTTACAGACATCATTACATGGGGCAAGAAACAGTATTATTTCCACACTTGGGAAGATAAAGCTTAACATAATGATCAAACTTATGTTTTAGTGGGAATGGGGATAGCATTGGGCAAGTGAAATGATGATGCTGGTGACATATAGGACTTCTTAATCTGTAACTCATGAACCTCATATCTTGCTTCTCACATATTATCCACATTTTCACTGTTCTAATTGCATGTTATATTCCTATTCTACCATACACATTATGTTTTACTATAAAGAAGAGCGGAAACAAGACTTAGAACCAGCAACGTACCCAGCGGCAGCCATAAATCCGAGAGGAATCATCGACTCCTAGCCAAAGATAGTTATGCTGCCAAAACAGAGCGACATTGAGAAGATAGTAAGAAAACAGAAAACAAGAACCCGAGTCTTCACTTGGCTCTGCAAGAACCTCTGCAACGTGAACTGAAATGGGAAACTCAGGTGCATCGGAATCAACCACATTGCCACCAAACCGGACTGCTCCGCCACCGCATCGGTTTGGCCCATAAGCTTTAGTATTGGCGTTGCAAACAAGAACAAGGGAAGTAATAAAATCGAACACGAAAACAAAACTATCCAAGAACGTTGCAAGTAAATGCCTAACATGTGGTACTGTCTGGCCCCGTATGTTTGGCCACATAGCGTTTCAAGAGCACTCGCCATACCCAACTACATCAAAATAGCCATCACACATTAAAATTATGGTTAAATGATTAAATTCATCACGACAATTTGAGCTTTTCTGAAGTATTATAGTGATAGGAAGTGTTAGTTTTTGGGACAAGTGGTAGTTATGGCGATGAAAGTGAAAGATTAGAAAGGAAGAGAAGGGAAATGGGAGTACCAAGAAACCGTAAGTGATGGCGATGATGACGGTGGAGGCGATAGAAATGGCGGCGAGGTCGAGGTCACTGAGGTGGCCAGAGAAGGACTGGGTTATGACAGTCATGGAGAACATGGCTAGCCTGCTGAAAATGGAGGGTCCAGCAATTGCCCACAATTTCTTCGACTCTAACCATGTTTGTCTAAGCAAACTACTTGCATTTAATTCTTCTTGTTGCTTTTGTTCTGAGGCTGATGTTAACAGAGGTTGTTGTTGTTCTTCTTCTTCTTCTTCTCTCACACCCATGTTAATTCTGGTGACAAAATATTTGGAGCCAAAGTTTAGAACTAGAAGTGCGTAAAGTTGTTTTTTAAAACGGGAAGTAATTTTGTTTCAAACAATTATTTTTCCCATTGTGGGCTGTGCAATAACATAGTGAAGTTTCTTTCTTGGGGCCCGACACATCGAACGGCTAAGATCACAAGACGTGTGTGTTTCAAGTTTCAACAAACATCAGCGCATAAGGGCTTTAGCGAGGCCAGGGTCAATACAATCAACGAAACCTTACCTTAAGGCCCATTAAGCTAATACATGGGCTGTGTTATTAGGCCTCCCTGCTTACCCATTTAAACTTTCAAGACTCACACACACCCATTCCTCAACACCTTAGCATATTCTATTATTACAGCCAAAATGAAGTTTGAGTTTTGAGTGATAATAGTTGATGGTGTTACAAAAAGCGCCAACTAAAGTCGTTCATATGACTCGTCCATTGAAAGACCAAGTAAGACGAATCAAAACACATGAGGTGATCATCCCAAGCGTCCTTAATGACCATATTTGTCCTTATACAGACGAGGTCATTGAGGAGCTCGTCCATCCTCATAATCATTTGGACGAATGAGGTCTACATGAAATTTGGAAAAGTAAGCACACAAGTCGTCCCTAATAACCTCGTCCGTCCTTAATAAAAGATGGACGAGGTCATTGAGTTAGACTACTATGTGCGAAGTTCTCCATTAACTATTATGCGACACAAGCCCAACTAAGGTAACTTCCATGGCAGTTATGGAAGTTACCCCACATCCTCCGGACTCCTCAATAATAGGAACGGTTATTAAACAAATAACCGTTTCACACATGCTATATAAGCATTCCTCGATGAAAAGGTAGGGCATTCAGACACTTTTTCTCAGAAACTATTTTCGTTTTACAAGAAATTACAAATCCACTGACTTCATCATCGGAGGACTTTTGGCCGGTCCCCACCGGTCCCCTCTGACTTAGTTTTTGTTTTCAGGATCAAGCCCTAAGATCATCAGCGCCCGAGATTTATCAACCTACTGATTTCCAAGGAACTATCAGTTGGCGCCGTCTGTGGAAAGAAGATTGTTTTGCAGTTTTCCTTTCCATGACCAAAGGTTGATGGTTAGGACCAGATCAAGGGCTACTAGCCCAGGCCATCAGGGAAGCAGAAACGCTTCAAGCAACCCTCATCGCGATCGCCAATCTACACCGGTCATGCAGACATCCTCTGCCCAACATGTGCAATCTATGGCGGCCGCAATGGCGGAGTTGACTCGCCAAAACCAAGAGTTAAGAATGGAGATTAATCTGAGAAGGCAGACGCGTGAAGAACGTGAAGGAGGAGGACAAACACAGAGTCATGATGATAGAGAAAATACTGAAATTGGAAGTCAGTTAAAAGGCACCACTTCACGAACGGTACCACACTTGAAAGAAGAGATGGACCAAATGAAGAAAGTCATGGAAGAGATGAAAGAGAACATAAGAAAGGCGAATCCTATAGAAGATTTGGTTCACAGAACTGATTCCCCCTTCATGGCTTCCATTAACGGTCACCCTCTACCATCGAAATTCAAGTTGCCTTCTCCTGATTCGTATGATGGAACGCGTGACCCGTTTGATCACATTGCAACTTTTAAGACAATAATGCACCTTCAAGAGGTCCCTGATGAAATCATGTGTAGAGCCTTCCCTACCACCCTTAAAGGTCCGGCACGAGTCTGGTTTAGCAAAATACCCCCGAATTCCGTAAGTTCTTTTGAAGAGTTGAGCAAATTGTTTGTTAATAATTTTATTGGGGGACAAAGACACAAGCGTTCCTCGACCAGCCTGTTGACCATAGAGCAAGGGGAGAATGAGATCCTACGGTCATTCATCACTCGTTTCAACAGAGAAGCCCTGAGTGTGGACGAGGTAGATGACAAGCTTTTATTGGCGGCCTTCCATAATGGGGTGAACTCGGACTTATTTATACATAAACTCTATGAAAAAGAACCTCAGTCCATGGCCAAATTCGTCCATTCGGCCCAAAATTTTATGAATGCAGAAGACGCAATTATTGCTAAGAAGAGGAAGAGATCAGAGAGATTAGAAGCGAACCCCAGTTGTCATTCTGAGCAAGGCTCTTGTCCAAAGAAGGGACGGACGGAAGAAAGGAAAGACCGAGATAATAAGAAGCTAGGCTCTTCAGCAAGAAATCAACAATATACCCCTTTGAACTTGCCACTTGAGCAAGTCCTTATGCAAATCAAGGATGAACCTTTCTTGAAATGGCCGGAGAAAATGAAGAGAGATCCCAATAAGCGCAATAGGAATAAGTATTGTCGCTTCCATAGGGATTATGGTCATGATACAGACGAGTGTTTTGATTTAAAGCAACAAATTGAAAATCTCATAAGGCAAGAGAAGTTGAAGAATTTCCTTGGACGAGAAATTGAAGGGGAAGATGGAGGAGTCATTGCGACCACCGCTCGGAGAAATAAGAGTCATCATAGGGGGAAGTTCGACAGGCCAGTCATCCAAGTCCAAGAAAGCGTACTTGAAGGTAGTGCAGAGCGTCCAACTTTCTGGACGATCACCAAGAGCTAGGTCTGCGGATGAACAAGCAATCACTTTCACAGACGAAGATGCGGAGAGAGTTCATCACCCACATGATGATGCTATTGTCATCACCTTACTTATTGCTGACTACACAACTAGAAGAGTGCTAATGGACAACGGAAGCTTAGCAGACATTTTATATTATCCAGCTTTTCAGCAAATGAGGTTAGGACGAGAGCAGCTCCGCCCAGTAAACTCCCTCCTAGTAGGTTTTGGTGGAATCAAGGTTCAGCCTGTAGGTATTATTTCCTTATTAGTCGTAGTGGGGGCGTACCCACGACAAATCACCAAGAATGTGAACTTCCTTGTGGTAGATTGTTCATCCTCTTACAACGCCATAATTGGAAGGCCAACTTTAAATAGTTGGAAGGCTGTTACATCTACCTACCACCTATCAGTCAAGTTTCCAACAGAACACGGAGTGGGACAGGTACAAGGAGACCAACTAGCAGCAAGAGAATGTTACTTGTCCATGTTGGCCATGGATGAACAGGTTCAGACTATGAATATCGAAGAAAAGAGAATTGTAGCAGAGCCTACTGAAGTGTTGGAAGATATTCCCTTAAATGAAAATGACCCCGAGAGGTGTACCAGGGTTGGAGCAGATCTAGAGGAGAAGGTTAAGAAGGAGCTCGTCCATTTTTTGAAGAAAAATATCGATGTGTTTGCGTGGAGTCATGACGACATGCCAGGTATAGATCCTAATGTCATTACCCACTGTCTGAATATGTGTCCTTCCTCCAAGCCAGTGCGACAGAAGAAAAGGGTGTTTGCCCCAGAGAGAGATAGCGCTATCAAAGACGAAGTCCAAAAGTTAATTGTGGTGAAGTTCATTCGAGAAGTGTACTATCCGGATTGGTTGGCCAATGTAGTGATGGTCAAGAAGGCAAATGGCAAGTGGAGAATGTGTGTAGACTTCACCGATCTAAACAAGGCTTGCCCCAAGGATAGCTACCCACTACCACGCATTGACCAGTTGGTAGATTCTACGACGGGGCACAAGTTGCTTAGCTTCATGGATGCTTTCTCTGGATACAATCAGATAAGGATGGACGAGGTAGACCAAGAGAAGACGTCCTTTGTCACCAGTCAAGGCTTGTTCTGTTATAAGGTGATGCCCTTTGGCTTAAAGAATGCAGGGGCGACATATCAGAGATTGGTCAACCACATGTTTCGTCCACAGATTGGGCGGAATGTGAAAGTCTATTTATAGCAAACAGAAGTTAATTTTTCTTGAAAATTCAATCAAAATTGAAAAAAAAAAAAAATATATATATATATATATATACACACACACAACTCACTTAATTTGTGTCCCTAAGGTAGTTGATATTTTTTTTTTATAATATCCTATGAAATTAAATTAAAATTCTATAATTATGTTACTAAATTGAATACACACCTTTTCAATTCTGTGTTTCTTATTATTATTATAGCAATCATATGTATATTTTGCTTGAAAACTCAACCAAAATTGAAAAAAAAAAAAGTATGTTAAATATATTAAGTAATTTATATATATTTTTATAATTTCTTACAAAATTATATAATATGCTACTAAATTGGACCTAATGAGAGAGAGAGAGAGAGAGAGAGAGAGAGAGATTATCTAACTTATACTTTATTTTATTCTAGAATAATTGATTGAAAACTCATAATAAACTGGTATGTATTTATGTTAGGGCTAGGGACCACAATTTGCATTCCTACAATCAATCTAAAAACAGGCCCGCATGGTGTGATGTTGAAGGCCATAAAAAATTTGAGTGTGTCTTCCTTGTCACAAATTGATTTTAAGGTGGAATGACATAGCTCACGATTCGACAAATGGTATCAGAGATAAGGTCATGGGTTCGAGTCATGGGAGTGTCACTATGAGGGAGGGATTGTTGGGAAGACCACAACTTGACTCCTTACAGGCCCACGTGGTGTGATGTCAAAGGCCATAAAAGATTTGAGTGTGTTTTCTTCATCACTAATTGGTTTTGAGGTAAAATAATACAGCTCACGGTCTGACAATTTATATTTCTTTTATCTTTTCTTCGTTTATGTCTTTTATATATTATTTTTTTATAAATTAAAACCTTAAATAAAATGAAACTCAAATATATTTGGTCCATTTCCCGCTATTTATGACATTGAGAAATCCTTGTTGTAAGGACACGGTTTGAATACTAGGCCCAAAAATGTAAAGGATCTAGGCTCAAAGAGCTCAATATAATGAATTTGTAGAGAGTGGGTTGGAAAACTAGGTTCTAATGGATTAGTCAGCAATTACAGTGGATCCAAATGACCATAAAGTAAAAATAGACTAGTTGTATCTAATGAAAATCGTCATCAGCACAATCCGAGGAGATCAGTTTTTGTATATATCTCTTGAAGTTGGTTACAAGTATTGTTCTTATTGCTACAGTAATTCTCTCTTTCTTCTCCGATCCCCTCCCCTTAGGGTCTTCTTTCTATTTTATACTATCCTCCTCCTTCATCTCTACCCTCCACGTGTAGATTGGATTGCTGGTATTGATCATTGTCCCATCAGCACCTGCTTGAAGTCTTTAGGGAGTAGCTGTAAGGCTAAAAGTTACTGTTCAGGTATCACTTCCTCATTAATCCAGCCAAAGAGTTAGCTGCAAAGCATTTAATGTGGTGGTAGCAGCTTTTCCTTTAGATATTTCATAGCCTCCCTCTGTCTTGTTCCTTCTTGATACTTATCATCATCAGTGGAATAGTCCGAAACGTTGCTCTTGATGTCAGAACGCACCTTCTGGCCTCAGCTTTGCTCAGCTGAGGAAGTATTCCTCCTCGGATCACCTCCCTGGAACATCATGCCTATATCCCTTCCTTTATTTATTAGTGCTGACCTCTATAACACGTTTATCCATCCTTGGACTATGAGGTGTCCTCAGACTGGGCCATCGGCCCAATATATTCTACTGGACCTAACATCCCTACACTTGTCACTTCATGCACTTTCTTTTAACCTCTACCAAAAACCATTTTCGTTATATGCAAAAGAAGTTGACTGGATGCCCTTCTGTACTCCACAATATTTACATAAATTAATTATTTTTAGAAAGAAAAATGGTTTCTCTACTGCAGCACTAATGGCTATAAATATCAGTAGGATTTAGCCAGATATGAGGTGTAAAGTTTTCTTGTTTTGGTAAAGTCATGGCTTTCTTTTCCTCCTCTATTCTCTCCTTAGTTTCTACTTTATTCTTGTTTATGTTTGGAATAGCTTCTGCTCAGCTATCATCCAACTTCTATTCGAGTTCATGCCCTACGGCTCTCTCTATAATTCAAGGCGCAGTAAGCACTGCAGTGTCCAATGAGAATCGTATGGAGGCCTCGTTACTCCGCCTCCATTTCCATGATTGCTTTGTCAATGCAAGTCTTATATCATTTTTATTTTTAATTCCTATCTTTTAAGCTTTCATCTTTAACCCGCCAAAACGTGTTCCAAAAGACAATATATGTATTTAACTTACATATAATAATTTGTCCTTCTTTTATTATTATTTTCTTAATTTAGAAATATTTTCTTTTGAAATGAGGATATTTAAAATTGTTCGAGCATCTAACTATTCTCTTGAGTATGTGTAATTCCCTCCCCCTATTCCGCACACCCTAAGTTATTACGAGGTGAAACTCCTTGAGAATAGTCCCAAAATACTAGCTAAAAGTTTTATTTATTTATTTTAACAAGATAGAATTTCTACTCTAGCCTAATCTAAGTGTATATGTGTGTGAAACTTCCTCCTGGAGACTTGAACCCCGACCCTTGCCCCCGACACCCCACAAGCATTTATACTTGTGGATTGACTAACGCACCAAGGGTGTGCGAGGATTTAGCTAAAAGTTTTGAATTCAAGATTTTATAAATATCATGAAGCCTTAGGATTAGAAACTACTAAGTCAATTCATTGTATTAATCACATTTATTGTCACATCATTTGTATGTCTTTTTAAATAAAATTTGTAATTATTTTACTATTTTCCATTTTAATTTAAATCTACACACATATATAAGGTAGTATTTCACTTATTGTATACCATCAATCACTAATTATTCTTTCTATTGAGGATCCAACTCAAAAGGAAAAAATATAACTCCATACCTATGTTTTATACATAGTTATAACTATTTATATTCTCTTTCACGTTTTGACACTAACTTATTTAATTTGAATAAAAATGATAAATTACCATTCTTCCAAAAACTTAATTTAGGGTTGGGGGAATTTAATCATAATTCTAATACATTTCCTCACATGTAGTTTTTTTTTTTTTTTTCTTATTAAAGCTTTGTTTGGATAGCTTTTTTTTGCCAGCTTATTTTACTATTTTGCTTATTTTTGCTACTATTTATAGGTTTCACTGCACTTTTTAGTATTATTCATGGGTTTCACTATAGTATTTCAACTAACTTTTACTTTTATCTACAATACTTTCAGTAAAAAGTTTTCAGTTTCAACAAAATAAACGGTTCCCAAACAAATCCTAAATGGAGCTTAATTAACATGTGTGATTTTTAACTTTAAATGAAAAGTAGAGTAAAGATTGTGTTAAAACTTAGAACCACATTTTTTTGACACCATGATAAATTATTAATTGTCACATATATATAACATAATGTTTTTTAAAAGAAAATATTTATCATTAAACACTTAAACTCCGGCTCTTGCCCCCCAAACCTCACAACACTTATACTTGTGGAGTGTTTAAATTTAGATTAGGTTATAGTAGAATTTCTATCTTGTATAAAAATATATATATATATATATATATCTATAGAATTCCATTTCATTCGTTGGTAATTTTTCCATAAATCTATTCCATTGTTTTATAAACTAGTACTACATATATATTAAAAATATTATGATGTTGTAAACAGGGCTGTGATGCATCTGTGTTGTTGGATGACACCACCAGTTTCAAAGGAGAGAAGACGGCGGGGCCCAATGCCTACTCATTGAGAGGATATGAGGTGATTGACACCATTAAATCTCAACTTGAAATCCAATGCCCTGGAGTTGTCTTGTGCTAATATTTTAGCTGTTGCAGCTCGTGATTCTGTTGTTAAGGTAAGCTATCATCAAATTCTCTTACTACTATCACATATTTTCATTCAAAAATGAGAAATACTATCATTAGTAAAAACTAGTATATCATAGCTAAGATATAGCAATTAGAGATTTAAGATTAATTATTCCTTTTAATGGACAGTTTGGATAGAGGGGAAAGAAGGAGGAGTAGAGTAGAGTTGGCCAAAAATAATTTATGGCCAACTCTACTCTAAACTCCCTCCATCCAAACTAGCCATAACTGTCCCATTATAAGTTCCATTCTATTGTCTTTTAGTTTGGACCGTGCAATTTTTGTTTTTGAGGTACCCTAGCAAAGATATGGATATTAATATCTATAAATAATATATATATATATATATTTATATATATATCAAAAGATATTTATTATGGAACAAACATCATAAATTCAAATTTATCGTGTTTATAAAATAAAATAAAAAAAGTTCAAAGAATAAAAAAATAAATAAAAAGATTGGCAAGCATCTTTACATTCAAAAAAAGAAAAAGAAAATTGTAATTCTTCGTATTAAAAATTGTGAGTAAAGAAATTTTTAATATTGTTAATGATTAGGCCATATTGGTCTATGATATATATTTTTGCCCCTTAATTATTTTACCTTTCTTATTGTTATCTTTTCTTTTGTTGTGTATGATTACTACAGTTGGGTGCACTACATGGACCGTTCAATTAGGCAGAAGAGATGCAACCACAGCCAGTTTAAATGATGCCCAAAGTAACCTCCCTTCCCCCTCCTTAGATCTTAGCGGTCTTATATCTGCATTCAGCAAAAAGGGTTTTACTGCGCCAGAAATGGTGACTCTCTCAGGTAACAACAAATTTAAATACACAAATTTTTTTCACAATTGTTGATACAATCTATTATAATTGGTTCATAATAAAAATGTTGTCGATAATCAGTTAATCCGTCCATGTAAAAGTAATATTGTTGTGTTTTTAACATTGTCCCTTAGTTAAAACATAAAACATAACTTTTTAACATTGTCTCATTACAATTGCTTTTTTGGGTGCATGAATTTTCACCAAATTATAACAAATGTACTCTTTTTTTTTTAACTTCTCTTTTGTGTTTTTTCTTTGTAGAAGGGCACACCATAGGTCAAGTAAAATGCAGTATAATTCGGACTCGTATCTATAATGAGACTAATATAGATTCAAACTTTGCGGCATCAATAAAGAAAAACCGCCCGAGTACAGGTGGAGATACTAATTCGGAAGTAATTTTGTTTTGAGAGATGCAACATCAACAATATTTTTATAATATTTTTACAACAAATCACATGTGATTAGTTGTTATTGGTTCAAATTTGAACCTAACACTAAGATTACTTTTTTACCCCAACAATAACAACCATTAACAACCTGCCACTTAGAATTTGTTATAAAAATATTGTAAAAACTGTTTCAACAATTATTTTTCCTATTGTGGGACTCTGAGTTGGACTTGGAAAGTGGGAATTGACAATAACAGAAGTGAAGTTGCTTTCTTGGGGCCCGACACAACGAACGGTTATTATCACAAGACGTGTTGTTTCAAGGTTCAACAAACATCATCCCATAAGGGCTTTAACCAGGCCAGGGTCAATACAATCAACGAAACCGTACCTTACGGCCCATTAAGCTAATACATGGGCTGTGTTATTAGGCCTCCATTTAAACTTTCAAGACACACACACCCATTCCTCAACACCTTAGCATATTCTATTATTACAGCCAAAATGAAGTTCGAGTTTTGAGTAATAATAGTAACAATATACTAGTATTTTTTATTCCATCTATCCCTTAATTTATATCTATAAATAAACTTATGAGACATATAATGGAACAGAAAACTTTAGAGAAAGAGTTTAGTTCTGGCATACCAGTACCACTTCCAATTTTAAAGGTACGTATAGAAGCCATTATCTTATTAACAAAACACATTTTTATATGCATTTTCTATGAACATCTGCCTCCAAACACTACAAATATAAGTGATCTTATAAGAGAAAATCCAACAAATATGCTGGATTGGCTTCCTGAAAGAGATCCACAAGTCCAGCTTCTAAATTTTTTGGATTCAAATGGCCTTCTTCCCCCTAAGGTACTTATATTGGATTGGTAAAAAAAACAATTATGTTACATTGGTTTCAATATCTTTTTGTTGGCTTATATGCTATAACCATTTTGGTTTTCTTCATCTTCCCCTAGAGATCAGCCGCAACCTGTGACTGAAATCTTACCGCCACCAACAACTCTTCATGGACAAAATATGAATCTTCATGATCAGATAAGCCTAAGAAGTGATGTGGTGGACAATAATAATTTACAACGTCCTGATTTTGGACAAGTTATTGATGTCAACTTGTCCCCATGGGCTGAATTTTACCCCGGCAGGTACTTAATTTGGATACAATTACCTTGAGTGCAAGATATATTAAATGTTAGGTTCAAGTTATATGGCATAAATTAATTTTGTTAATATTATAACTTATAGGCCAAAAACAAATTGACCTCTTGTGATTAATTAACCAATTAATTTAGCCAAGTGAATTAATTAAATTAATTAACATGCAAACGCGTGCTAGCACAAGCAAATCACCAAATAACTAAATATGCAACGGAAAATAAATAACACGGTGATTTGTTTACAAATGGAGAAAACCTAACGGCAAAAACCCCGCCGGGTGATTTTCAGGTCACTACTCCCGAAATTCCACTATTATCACAACAAGCGGTTACAAATAAAGGAATCCCAGTACCTCATACCAACCTACAGTTGAACCCTTACCCCAATACCCAATTGGACTTATTCTGTAGTGACAATTTTCTCTTTTGAATGCACGGCTTCCAAGTACGTGACTAACCAATGCGCGGATCCCAGTACGCGACTTCAATCACCAACTAGAGAAGATTGTTAGCTGCAAAGTTCTTCAGTTCATCTCAACGATGAAGATCAAGAAGATGCTTGGTCACAAAACCCAACGATGCACAAACACAGCAACTTCTTCAAGAACGATGAACTAGGGCAAAACTGTGTCTCCGGTTACAAATTGCTTGAATAAACTTTGCTCAACACTTGTGCAACTTGCATACCCTTTAACGGCCCTTAAACTAATCCTTTTATATGTCTAGGGTTGGAAGAAAAGAAAGCTCAAACACATAATCCTGGATTAGAGTCAAAACAGAACTGGAATTCTGTTTTTCATAAACCTCGACAGATGCCCAATCTGTCGAGTTACTGTCAAGCCTCGAGGCTGAACAGCTCTTTAAGCTCGATAGATGGCTAGCTGTTGAGCTTTAATGACAGACACTTTTTAGCTTGAATCTTGAACAGACTTGCATGGCTTTAACACTTGACCTTGAAACAAAGTTTCTTGAAGTAATAAACACATCCTAGATCTACCTAAATACAAGTAAAGTGCGTTTTGTCAAAGGATAAGCCAATTACATAAAATAGTGACATATGTTCCTAACAAGTGAATCACATATGTCCTAACAATCTCCCCCTTTGGCAATCCGTGACAAAACCACAATAAACAAATGAACATATGAGAGAAGTCATAAATCACTCAACTTATACTCACTTGTTGAATACAATAAAACCTATCCTAACACAAACTCTTGAAAAACTTTGCAAGAAAAGAGTTTATGGCAAGTAGACTTTGACAACCTGTATTTCTGAAACACTTTAAACAAAACTCATTAAGGCATCTTTGTGTGAAACAGAAATAATAGATTGCATACAAGTATAAGAAGCATGTGCATAAAGCGAGAAAAGAAACAACACATGTAAGGGTCGATGAAAGAAAAACATACAGCAACATATAAAGAAGATAAGTACAATGTATGTTAATAATTGGTCACAAGAACCATGTACAAGAACACATGTATCTAAAATAGAGAAGAGAAAAAGATACAAGTAATCCTCACTACATCCCTAAAAAAAAATATCAACACTTCCCCTAGCAGAATGTCCTATACTAACTCTCCCCCTAAGAATGACTACTCTCATATCCAAAACTACTCCCCCTTTTTGTCACAAGTGACAAAGGGTAAGAGTGTCAAGTAGACATCTCATCGGTAGAGCTAGCATCTCCATCATCATCATCCGAAGCATCATCGTCATCACCATCATCATCAGACTCATAACCCACTAGAGGAGGTGGTGGAGGAGAAGCCTCAGAAGCATAACCACCCATGGTCGCCTGTTGCCGTGCAATATGACCAACACGAACGTTCGCCTGATACAACTCGGTAGAGAGTATATCAAGGCGAGCATCCATGCACTGTAGCTGCGCCATGATGTCTCTTAGAGTCACTTCGCTTGAAGAAGAGAAAGGAGTAGATGTGGATGGAGCAGAATGGGATGAAGCGGAACGGGAGGGAGGAGCTGCTGAATTCGACTATCGAGACCGAAACTGTGCCTCGCTACATTTAACGGTAGCGTAGTCTATGGCACACATGACAGAAAAATGGTCGGAAGAGGGAAAAGGAACAGAAAAGTGGCATAGAATCCGCGTGATAGGTGAAGGGAAGATGAGCTTATCACGGGTAGCCATGTCCTTATACACATCTAGAATAGAAAGAATGAAGTGTGAAGGAAAGTCTACAGTGAGGTGCTCTAACAAAGAAAGCAAAAATCGAGCACGAGGCTTTGTGATAGAATTATAGTAAAAGAGTGGGTGCAAAACAAATATCATCACCATGTTCATGAATCTAGGACTTTTAGCAAAGGCCTTACATGGTGTGAACTGACGATCATCCAAATCAGAAGGGCGCTCACAGAAAGCAGAGATCATCTCGTCTTTGGACATAGTCTTCAGACGATCACGACCGAGGTAGTCAAGATGCTCTACCCTCGGAACATGAAGCACATCCGCAATAAGCTGTGGTGTAACAACAATGTGCGTACCTCAAACGCGAGTATGAAAGAGAGGTACTGAATAATTGAAACCATGCATGTTGGAGTAAAACTCTTGAATCAGCACGGTCGAACATGTGACCGGGACGTCACACAGTGACTCTCATCCCCGACTGTGAATGACAGTGGGAAGGTCAGTGTCAGCGAAGTCTGCCAAAATGACTCGGCGTTTTGAATGAATACCTCGTTGAGAAAAGTTCTTTGAGAAGTCCTTTCGGGTATCCTCATCACGGAACCAGATATGAGAAGGAGTAGGATCAGAGGAAGACGATGTCCTAGAACGCAAAGGGTTCCGAGACAGAGCTGACTTATGCTTAGGTGCCATAGACACGACTAACGTAAATAGAAGAGAAAAGGAGAGAAAGAAAGACAATCAGAAAAGTCCCAAAGCAATTCAAATATAATAAGTATATTGAAAAGAGAGTACGTATGCATGGGGAATACATGAACATGTGACATGCAAAAGAAAATTGCATCATGGGCTCAGCCCAATCCAATCCTACTAGCACATAATCAATTTGCACACATCTAAATGCATGATAATACTATTATTATGCGAATGTGATGCAATGCATGAGATTTTAAAATCATTTAAGGAAAAACCCATCCCAAAATTTCAACAATAACTCATCAATTTTGAAAAACCCCAAAATTTCTCAAAAACCCCAAAACCTAGGTTTCAAATCATGAAATGCATGTAAATGAAGGAGATTAGAAGCTTACCAAGTGTAGGAAACCTTGAAAAAGCTTGAACAAAAACTTGGGAAGAGGTTTTGAGTGAGAGAGATAGTGTTTGGGAGAGGAACAGGTGCGGACAGGTTGAGAGAGATCGAAGAAATGAGAACTGGATTGCAAAGAACCAATATATAGCTCCTCAGTAATTCTTGACAGATAGAGGTGTCGAGAGGTGTCGAGACATCTGTCGAAGAAGGTGTCGAGAAAAACAACGTCCACCGATAAGGCTGTCGAGAAGGTGTCGAGGAACAAAGCAAAGACAAAAGAATAGAATCTCGATCGATCCACCAACTATCGAGAAGCTATCGAGGGTTCAGGAACTTTCTCGTTCGATCCACCAGCTGTCAAGGATCTGTCGAGATTGCGATAAGAAAAAACCTTAATATCTCTACAGATAGCCAAATGTCGAGGAGGTATCGAGGAAGTGTCGAGATTGCTTTAAAAACCGTTTTTCAATAAGGGAAAAACAAGGATATGAATGTAATCAAGCATGCGACTCAACCAAAGATCCAATCAACATTTTAACCTCTCAAAATCATCTCTCAACTAAAATTTTAAGCACATAGATCCCAAAAACACACACACACACACACTAAACAAGTCTAACAAATTTTATATTTCAAAAACAAGTCAAGACAGTTTAGTGAGTATACATTAACACATGTAACACCTTGTGATGGCCAAATCACATTGTACCTGCACATGTATCAAAAGTAGTAAAGAATATTGCGTGTTGTGTGTGAAAAACATCGCAAGATTGCATAAGTATGTACATGCTATGACGATTTGAGATATGAGAAAATCACTTTAACTCACACACAATCATAATTGTTTGATGGGGACTATCACCTTTGAGGTACATCCTATAACTCCCACATCTCCTAGAATACACGCTTGCAATCATATTTAAAGCATTTTTGATCTTTTTGCTTTTTATTTTCTTTGCATATTTTTAGTTAAGCAAATCATGCATGGGCATATAAGAAAGAAAAAAGAAATACTCAATGATGGTAAGCATTTGACATTCCAATTTTGCTATGCCAAAGCACATAAATGTCATTGACACTGCACTTTTACTATGCCGAAGCATACATGTGTCATTATGATTGGCGGACAACAGTGGTGAGATGGTAATTTATGCATTTCTCTTAGTATTTTTTAGTCATTCCCATCAAAAAGAGTGATACGAGTGTTAAGTACAAAAGATAACTTAATCTTACTCATCACAAACAAGAGCCACAATACTCACTTGCTTAGTTATGCATAGAGATGCTCATCTAAGCTACAAGAGATACAAAGTTTAAAAAACTTTGTTTCAATGGTCATCCAAGATACACAAGTACCAATGTACACAAAACACACACTGTTTTGTATTTTTCTGATTTTTCAATTTTTTTTTAATTTTTATATGAAAAACAAAACAAAGCAAAACTGAAAAAAAAATAACCAAACAAAAACATGTTAAACAATGCATAGTATAAAAACTAAACTGACTCAAAACTTGAAAGCAAAACACACAAGTAATACACACACAAAAACAAGAAGAGAGAAAGAGAAAAGTGATAGAATCACTTGGAGCCCTTTTCCTTCCACACCCTGGAAGAACATTTCCTTTGATTAAACCCTTGAACCGGCGGTGAGGGGGAAGAATTGAAACCGTTCAAGTTCGAAAAGAACATGAGGGCTTTGAGAAAATCTCCAAGAGGAGCAAGAGAGGATTGAAGCTGATTCTGGCTTCCAGATGCTATCATGTCGTTACTCTGTTGAGTGACTAATCACTTATAGCAATTTGGTCGAGTATGACCGGCAACTCCATAATGATGACAGAGATGCTGCTTCTTTTGTTTAGGCTTTTGAGAGTTAGACTTCTTAGCCCTAGGGTTCTTAGCTTCCTTCTTATCTTACTTAAGGGGTGCTCCTAAGATAGATCTACCTTTGTCTAAGTTCTCACTAGCTAAATCAGTTTTAACATCATTGTTCTCAATTTCAACATTATTGCTAGGAGGAACAAAAACAATAGTACTAGTAGAAGCAGTATTAGAGGAAGAGAAACCATACCCTAAACCTATTCGATCAGAAGCAGATTTATGAAGATTGAGCATCTCATCAAGCTTTGCACTTAAAGTCCTCTCCAATTGAGATCTGACTTGAAACAGTCTGCTTCAAGTTTCTTGGTCTTCTCAGCCAAGAAATTGTTCTCGAAACTCAGTGCTCCAATAGTCTGATTAGCCTTATCAAACTTTGTGGAAAGCTCTTCACGATCAAGTTCCACATCACTGAGCTTCTTGGTGGCCAGCCTATAAAGTTTCTCATGCTTCTCAAAAAGCTTGTACAGTTTCTCATAGGCTGTATGGATATCATCTTGATCATCCATCTTCTCAAACTTGGACTCCACCAATTCCTCTTCTTCAACCACATCTTCAACAATCCCATCAGTAGGATTGACAGTGGCAGTGAAGGCATTCAAGATTCTGTTATCCTCATTGTCGGAATCATCCTCAGGCTCAGTGTCGCTCAATGTAGCAGCAAGTGCCTTGCTTTTCCCAATAGTCTTGAGATATGTGGGGCACTTCTGTTTCATGTGACCGAAGCCTTGACACCCAAAGCACTTAGGTCCTGCGGGAACAATGTACTGACCACTATCCCTTGCATCCTTCTTCCCTTTGTCTTGATTTTTGAACTGAGAAGAACTTGATTGCCTACAGTCCTTATCAAAGCCCTTTCCATTGGCATTCTTCATAAACTTCTTGAATTGCTTGATGATGTACGACTTCATCTTAGAATCTTCATCATCTGAAGACTCATCTGTCTCACTGCTCTTGGCCTTCAGTGCCATGCTCTTGCCTTTACCCGTCTTGCCAATCCTAGTCAACCCTAGCTCGTAGGTTTGCAGGTTACCAACCAGCTCAGTCAAAGGAATCTTGTCAATATCCTTTGATTCTTCTATCGCCATGATCTTGGCATGGAATCTATCGGGCAAAGATCTGAGCACCTTTCTCACAATCTTGGGTTCAGGAATGGTTTCCCCAAGATTGAACGCAGAGTTCACTATGTCCTTCAGCTTGGCATAGAACTCATCGAACGACTCATCCTCCTCCATCTTAATCTCTTCGAAGCTTGTAGTGAGCCTTTGTAGTTTCGAATCCTTGACAGCCTTGGTTCCCTCATAGGTTGTCTGGAGGATGGTCCATGCCTCCTTAGCAGTTTCAGTAGAGGATATCTTCTTGAATTCCTCATTAGTGACTGCACTGAATAAAGCATTCAATGCCCTGCTGTTGAAGTTTACCGCCTTGATCTTGGCTTCATCCCAATCGGCCGGCGCTTCCTTTGGCTTGGTCCAGCCTATCTCAACAGCTTGCCACACCTTCTCATCTAGAGACTGCAAGAAAGCTCTCATGTGTACTTTCTGGTATGCATTGTTAGTGCCATCAAATAATATATTTTGTAAATACCCTTTGTATTTACAAAATATATTATTACAAATCAATAGTTATCTCATCTACAAAATATTTAAAACTAGTTCTTTTTCTCAGTAAAAGTATACATAAAACAGAACTCTCTGTATTTGCAAAATATATTATTACATATCAATAGTTATCTCATCTACAAATTTAGTTGTTTTGCTCTATAAAATTATACACAAAACAGAATTCTTTGTATTTGCAAAATATATTTTTACACATCAATAGTTATCTCATCTACAAAATATTTAAAATTTAGTTGTTTTGTTCAGCAAAATTATACACAAAACAGAACTCTATGTTTCTCTCTCCAAAATATTATGAAAATAACCTCCAAAATAATATAAATGCTCCTAAAATATCCAAATTTATCAAAATACCTTCAACGCTTTCAAATGACTAAAATATCTTTAAACATTTGAAATGACCAAAATGCACCCTCCAAACCTCCCAAAAATCCTTTATGATGATCTAAATATCCTTAAATCCTCTAACAACACCAAAATGCATCCAAAAATGATAATAATAATAAAAAAAACCTTTGAAAACCTCTAAAATAACAAAAATAAACCTAATAATTTACAATGTCCTGATTTTGGACAAGTTATTGATATCAAAAAAACTTGTCCCCATGGGCTGAATTTTACCCGGCAGGTACCTAAATTGGACTAGCCTCATCACACACACTTTGTGCGTGCAATAAGGCTTTTTTTTTTTTTTTTAATAGTGTCATATTTTTTCATTTATTCCAATTTGAAGTTTACACGTTTTCTCATTAATATTACGCATTTAGAACTACTAATACAAGTAGAAGTGTCATGAGGCTAGTGTCAAAAAATGAACAAATATTACATATTTATTTTGTAGCCAAAAAAAAAAAAAAAAAACCTATTTTTTTATTTTATATATATAATTTTTATTTTGAGAATCTAATTTATAAGTAGATAAAACAATTTGAAAATCAATAGGGGAGTGGCCCTATTTTTTAGGCAATGTTTTAGTGGGAGTTAGAGTTGTATTTTTACTAGACTGTCCTTTAGTTTTGTCTTTACTTAAACATAGAGGTGTAGGGGCATTTTTGAACAAAAAAAATGAGCATCCCAAACAGGGGAAGCCCTTTAAATAGTAGTATAGATACTTGTAGGGGTGATAGGCCCAGTGGTATATGTCTATGTATATATTGGGCCAGGGGCCCAATCCGAGGACATTAAGTAGTCCGAGGACGGGTAAACACTGTCATAAGAGTCCATGTTAGTGAGTGGAGAGGTGAGATTTGGTCATAAGAGTCCAAGAAGGTGATCCGAGGAGGAATGCCTCCTTGGCTGATCAAAGCCGAGGTCCGAGGGTGTGGTCTGCCTTTTAGGGCAACATTCTAGGAGATTCTACTGGTAAGGATGCACATACTGAAGGTACAGGACAAATGGGGACTATGAAATATCTAAGAGAAAGCTGCTACCACCGCATTAAATGCTCTGCAGCTAACTCTCTGGCCGCATTAATGTGGAAGTGATACCTGAACAGTAATTTTCAGCTTTTCAGCTACTCTTAAAGACTTCAGGAAAGTGCTAATGGGACATGGATCAACACTAGCAATCTAATCTACACGTGGAGGGTAGAGATGAAAGAAGGAAGAGAGTATAAAATAGAAAGAAGACCCTAAGGGAAGGGGATCGGAGAATTAAGAGAAAAACATTGTAAGAACAAGAATTAGACTTGTAACCAAATCCAAAAGAAATATATACCAGAACTGATCTCCTCAGATTGAGCCGAGGACGTTTTTCTTTGAATTAAACTATTTTATCTTTGCTTTCTTGTCATCTGGGCCAACTATAATTGCTGCATGATTCATTAGAACCTAGTTTTCAAACCCATTCTCTATAAATTCATTGTATTAGGCTCTTTGGGCCTAAATCCTTTAACCCTTTGGGCTGAGGAACCAAATCTTGCCCTTACAATACTAGTTTCATATTCATTTAAAAAAAAAAAAAGAATTTTCATACTGTTTTGAAAAAAAAATAAAAACAAAAATCTTACTACCAAGCAGGCCCTAAAACTCTTTATTTTTTTTACAACTCTCACGTAGAGATATTGAAATTTAAATAGGAGAAGTAATCTTTCTAAAAAGAAACCACATATTATATATATAAATATATATATATTTATACCCATATGTATTTTTCATTTAAAATTAATTAATTAAAAGATAGGGGTATTTGAGAGAATTTTAAAATTTGTGTGCGGATATTTTGTTATGCAAAATGGTGAAACCCAAATATAGATTATATATTGGACAAAGTTTAGCTACAAAATCAGTTGTAGTCTAAGGCTACAAACTGCTCTAATAAACTGACATGTGTAAAAAATGGCATGTGCATTGCACATGATTACTTAAGTAAACTTAACCCAACTAACCCTTTAACTACACCACTTGTTAAAAAAAATAAAAAATAAAAACTAAAAAACTAAAACCCTTGTACGTATTCTCTCTCTATCTCTCCGACTTCACTGTAAACCCAGAAAGGCAGAACCCCAATCCCTCTTCTCTATAGCCCAGAAACCCAATCCCTCTTCTCCCTCCACCACCGGTCACCCCAATCCATATATTTTAAGTAGAAGAGACTTACTATTGTGCAATCATCAAAAAAGAGGGATTTTCTGTAAGAATTATTAAACCAAAGCATTGATTTCCATACCTTTAAAATGAACTGTTGTTTGTACCTCATCAGAATCTTTGATTGGTTGGTTGTAGGCTCTGCACTTTTCTTAAGGTGGTGCTTATATTTGATGGGTTGAAGCTTGTAATTGAATTAGTTTGGTCACAACAGCGAGTATGCCATAGAATCCGATTATTTTAATACTGATTTGAAATTTTATTGGAATTCTTGAAAGCAATTCCACGTGTGAGGGAGGATTTAACAAACAAACTACATAGGCATTCTTCACCGTCAAGGTTTCACTGTCATTGTCTCTTTTCTTCCATTTCCACCACCACAAGCACTAATGTTGAAACAATTTCAGGGCTGATCTGAAGTCATGACACAAACAATCTTCCTTCGATAATAATAGTTGTAGAATGGTGACTACAAAATTCCATAAGAAAGCCCATAAATCCATTTGTGTTCCTCTGGCGCTTCATTTTGGGTGTCATGGCATTTGCATACTGTGTTCTTGTTCCAATTTACATGTGGATCAAAGATCAATTCGTGCCCAAAGGTCAACCAATCTAAAAGGGAATTTCTTAGCTTCTGCACCTGATTGTAATATTCTATCCATATGATTTCATTTTCTTCCCTCATTTGTAAACAAGTCAGCACCTTTAATAGCCTTTTCCATGGTTCTGTTGATGCTCTTGAAAATAAGTTTGCACTAGAGTCTAATCTTTTGTAGTTTTATGTATCTATGTTCAGTTATTAGAGAGGGATTGGGTTTCTGCCTTTCTAGGTTTACAGTGAAGTCAGAGAGAAAGAGAGAGAGAGAGAATACATATAAGGGTTTTAGTTTTCTAGTATTTTTTTTTAATAGGTGGTGTAGTTAACTAGGGTTAGTTAGGTTAAGTTTACTTAAGTACTCATGTGCAATGCACATGCCATTTTTTACACATGTCAGTTTATTAGAGCAGTTTGTAGTCTTAAGCTACAACTAGTTTTGTAACTAAACTTTGTCCTTATATATTTCAAGCTATTGATTTTTTATTTTATTTTATTGGAACGTCACTTTTATTGGGAGATACTATTTATACCATTTTAATTATGCACCAATCACCATTGCACACCCTTGGTGCGATGGTCACACCACAAGTATAAGTGCTTGTGGGGTGTGGGGGATAAGGGCCGGGGTTCAAGTCTCCAGGAGGGAGCTTCACACACATATATACACTTAGATTAGGCTAGAGATGAATTCTATCTTATATCAAAAAAAAATTATGCACTAATCAATCAATATCTATCTATATATATAATAGAGGGAGCTGAGAGAAAGTGGGTGCCTACAATTAAGGAGGTGATGACAAATAAGAAAAAAGGTCCCTTTAAAAACTGACACGTATACAAATTTTCCTTTAAAATACCGTACGGTGCATTTGGAAGATACACTTTCATCAAACGTCTATCTATAAAAACACCAAGCCGCCTATAAAAAAAAAACGCAAACCCTAAAATGCTCTAACTTCTATTTCTCCTATAAACCTTCCGATTCAGAGATGAGAAGGAGATAGACGTTGAGAGAACTACTACTGGTAAGTTTTACTTTTTTTCATTCTTTCTTAGATCTGGGTATGGGTATGAAATATGAATTAGTTTTGAGGAATTTGGTTGGATTGATTTTAATTTAGGTATTTGGGTTACATTAGGTTTTGATTTGATTTTTTGAAATTTGGGGTTATATATGATTTAGGTTTGGAGAGGGCAAAAACAGAGAAATAAGAGAGAACAAGATTTCGTTATTCGGAAAGAGCAGAAACCTTTATCGGTAATTTTTTTTTAAAATTATTGATATAAACGTTTGAGTTGATTTAGGGTTTGGATATTTAATTGAATTGATTTTTATTCAAAATCTGTCTTCCTTTTTTACTTTTCCCCCTTAAACTGCACTCTTAGATACCATTTAGAGGACAGAAAAAATTGAAGAAGTTTGATTTTTTTTTAATTTGATTTTGATTGTCAATTTGATTTTTTTTTTCCAATTAGTTTGTTCTGGGAATAGAAACAATTAAATAGGAATGTTGATTGAAATCACTAGCAGACAAATAACTTGCGGAATATGACTTAGTTTTGGTTGATTAGTAGTTTGGATTTGTTTTGATTAACGTTTTTGGAATCCATTTATATAAATATATATATATATATATATATATATATATATATTAACATGGGCATGTTGTTCCTTTGGGAAAGGTTACCGTGTAAATTTTAAGGATTTCTCTGTTTTTCGGCATTGATAAAGATTACTGATATAGATGCTCTTATGCTATGAGCGCATCAACTTTTATATGTTTATCCAAGTCAATGATATGGACATGCAGCACCATGACAAAGATAAGATAATCATGGCCTTTTATGAATCAAATTCTAATTCAATAAAAGACAATATATCACATGTATTAATCACGGCACACATGAATAAATCTAATACTTATGCAGAAAAAATTACTGCAAAATTTTTAATATGAAGAAAAGAACTTTTCTTTCATTCTAAAACACAATTAACACATTAGTGCTGTTTTGTTCTCAAAGCAAATTGACCTGTAATTGTTATGATTTCATTAATTTTTTCCCACCTTTTCCCAGCAGCCAAATAGATTGTTAGAGTTCTATTTTTTCTTTTTTTTTTAGGCTATGCTTTGTAGCAAATTTGGCTTATTTGTGTTTGTATAGTTTTACAATTCAGTCTGCCTCTAAGATTACATATAGTCTTAGTTTTGCAAAATTTGAGTTTCTATTAGTCATGATCTAGAAAGCACGGACGCGGCTGGGAGGGTGCCGCACCCGAGTCCGACGCGGCCCGACGCGGGACGCGGCGTCCGACGCGGTTGCCCGCGCGTCTGTGCCGTGTCTGAGTTTTTTTTTTTTTTTTTTTTCTTCTCGGATTCGCGCCGACTCGGCTCGATTCGCGCCGACGCGGCTAGATTCGCGCCGAATCGGCTTCGATTCGCGCCGAACCGGGCTGATTCGTCCAGAATCGGGCCGTATCGGCCATATCGGGTCGTATCGGCCGGCGACCGAAACTTCCGATACGGCCGAAACAGGCCGGAAACGGCCGAAACAGGCCGATATCGGCTTTGAAACTTGCCGGAAAAGCCGAAATTCACACCTCAGAGGCATAGTAATGTGTTTCTTGCCTTCTTCTTTCTTTGTTTTGTGAATCAAGGCATAGTAATGTGTTTTTTAAAAATATTTTAATAGTAAAAATATATAGAAAATATAAATAAAAATATTTTTAATAATTTTTTAATAGCCGAGTCCCGCCGCACCCGCACCCTACTTTTTCAAAAATTGCCGAGTCCCGCACCCGCACCCGAGTCTCGAAACGCACCCGTGCTTCATAGGTCATGATTCTATAACTACTAATTTTAAGTCCAAACCGAGTTTTATATATATGGTTTGTGGTCTCTAGCATTTTTTCCTTCAAAACAAATACATATGTATAGTTTTAAGTTTGACTAAACCATGTTTCAATAGATTTTCATACTATACGTATTTTTTTAATTTATAAATTGACATTTAATGTAATTTTTCTCTTTAGTTAAATATGGATGATAGAAAGGTTCTAGCGAATGTGAAGATGAGAGACATACTTTGGTTAATGGTGGTTGACTATTTCAACAATTACATGTTGGTGCGTACACATGTATAGAAGGAAATCGATTTATGTGGGTGAGGTTTAACCAACATATATTGAAGACTGAATTATATAATGGATTGAATGGTGTGATTAGAATCCTAACATTGAATAAGAAAAATCTTTGAAGAGGAATGAGCCTAACTTATTACTAAAAATTTTATGATATTATGATTTTGTTTAGCTATTTTATAGAGTATCTTAGAAGTTTTATCATATCATGTTTATATTATTAGATTATGATAGTAGTAGGTTTAAGCAATAAGTGAAAATTGTAGTACCATACTAATAGAAATTCTTTATAATTCTTAGATTCTATACCTATAATTAAAGGATTTTACATATTTTTCGATAATTAATTTTTTTCCGCATGTTATATGCTTAATAATCAATGTTGTTTGGTTCTTTAGAATTGGTTTTTTGCTTTGCTTTCTCTTTCATTGTATTTGATAGATAGTATACCTACAAACAACATAAATGAGTGTCTTATCTTAAGTTCATTGTCTTCTCATACATAACCATCTATTGAATGGATAGAGTATGGAGAATATGTGTCTAAAATTAATGAGAAAATTTGTGGTTTATATGCATTAATGATTTTTTTTTTTTTAAATAGTTTCTTATCAAGCTTCTAAGATACATTTACTTTGTGCAGTATATAAATGTTGGGGTTGAACGGAATCTACAAAGGTCTATATTTATTTCTCACAAAAGGGACATGATAGGCGGAAAATAAAAAGGGGAAACGACATTTGATCGATTGGAAGGGAGCAGGAACAAAAAGAACAACTGAGATATGAAATGAGCATTGAGCACATAACCACACAAAAAGCAATGTAGAGGCACATTGGAATTCAAAAGAAAAAAAAAGCTAGCTAATGCTGAATCAGCATCTTCAAATGCACTTGGTTGGATTGTTTTAGATTTAGATATTTGAGTTAGATTTGATTTTAATGGGTTTAAAATAAATTTTGTTTTGAGTATTTGTATTATATTTGGGTTAAATTAGTTTTTGGTATCTGCCTATGGTGTTTGTAATTAGATTTGTCAATGGAGATATGTGTTGGGTGTTTAGTACGTGGTAAAACTATATTTAAATATTATTAAAAAAATTTCTTTTCTAATAAATGTAAATAAAAAGGTTCCCGCACAAAGTGCGGGTTAAAAAGCTAGTTATATATAAAAGCAGAGACCTCATAAGGGAGAGCATGAGGCTCTGCCATGTGGCGCACTTTATGAAAAGAATTGAAATACTCTTAAGCCACATAAGAGATAAGAACAAATTAATTATTGACTTTTTGTTTTATTTGGTTCAATATTTTAAGACTTTTCTAATTAAAACAAAAATATTCTTTGTCTCCTTTGGTTCAATGTTTCAAGACTTTTCATCCCTCACACATACACACAAAACTCTTTGCATTTTAATTCACTATTTTCACATCTTGCACTTCTACCCATTATATATACCTACCCATAGCCCTTCATGACATCCCATGTCAAATACACACAATCAAAAAATGATTTTATTTACCTTCAATCTTTTGGCGACACCTACCTTGCCCTAACATTGTTGTTTCATCTAATCTTACCCCGTTTGAGTTGGCTACAACCAAGGAAGGAGGGCTTGCATTTTATATTGAGTGACAACGGCTGATGATGCCGAGATCGTCAGTCAAGTAGGTTCGTCCAGATAGGCCAGCACGGGCTTCGTCTCTATACCTGCAAGTTTGGGAATGGAATACTCTCTAAGTGATCACCGGTGTAGTGCCAGCCATGAAGTCTCCGATGGTAAAGTCAGTGAATGGAATTGGCAGAAAGGGCTTATGAAAGCTAGAGTGAATAAAGAAATTATCAATGTTTCATCATCTGTGTATGTACCTTGTTTAATTCTAAAGTGTATCTTATATACATCTTCTTTCCTTCTAGCCGTTGTGCCCTATTTATGGTGGCATAAGTGCTTCTTTTGTAACGTCTCTGGGCTCATTCAATGTAGGCTTTGATGGGTCTCCAACGGTCTTCTTGGTTGGTTCGTAACTGTCTGAGGTATTGAATGTTCCTATTTATGGCGCTTCTATAATCGTCCATGCTGGGTCCGAGTGGATGATGGTACTTGATGGGCTCGTCTGGACAATAGTATTTATTGGGCCTATCAACAGTGATTACAATTTTGATGTTAAGGTCGGACGTTGTGGGTTTGTGGGTTTTGTAAATGATGTGATTAACCATGGGTGTTTGGGATGTGTATTTTATTTTAGAATTAAGGAGAAAGAGAGAGACACATTCTATATCAACTTTTATTCTATAATTTTTATCCAAAGATTTTTTTTTCTCATTAATTCAATTGAATAATTATAATGGATATGTGTATGCAATTTATAATTGTTACTTTTCATGATGAATTCATTACTAATAAAGTTCTATAACAATTATGCTATGATACATATACAACATTCTCCAAAACTAACTTACATAAAACATTACAATATCATCTGTGCATCGCACAGGTAATTTACTCGTCGTAATATAAGTTGTAAAATTGTTGTGTTATATACTTCTTGGCTAGTTTTTTTTTTTAATAACCAATGTATTATGAGGTATATATGGTTCCAAACTAATTAGTGATAATTAGAAGATTGATGTGCCGAATTCAAAGTCAAATATTGCCAACAAAGAGTCCAAACATAGTGCCATAAAAGAGTCCAATTCAAATTCTAATACTTGCCAAACATAAATCAGCCAATATCACGAGAAATTATAGAGTCCTCTGGTGGACCACGTCACTTGTTCACCATTCCACTAAAAAACTTCCACTTGTTTAAAATTGCTGAGTCAGTAATTAATTTCTGTTTAAAAAAAATTTCTAACTAACAATTTTAAACAGGTTGAAGTTTTTTAGTGGAATGGTAGACCACATCACTTGTCCACCATGTGGATCTTATAATTTCTCCAATATCACTCCCATGATTCTCTCCTCCTAGCACTCCCTTGACTTTAGCTAATTTTTTGTAATTGTAATTTGCAGTAATTATAATCTCTACAATTTAGGGAAGTTTGTCTATAATCTATTAGTATTAATATAAAACAATATATGCCTTACTGGGTGTGGTTTTTCAACCCAACATAAACTTTGTATTCTCGATTCCTTTATGGTATCAGAGCTATATGTCCAACGACCTTTAAAAAAAAAAACACAATTTTTTTCCAGCTTTTCTCTTTTCTTTACTTTAGCTAATTTTAATGGAATCCACCAATTCTTCAACTAGTGTCATGGTACCCTGTCATTCAAGGTTCATGTCAATTAAACTGGATAGAACCAATTATACTCTTTGGCTTAATCAAATTGTTCCTATTTTGAAGAGTAAGAGTTTGATGGGATTTGTAGATGGTACAAATCAATGTCCTCCATAATTTAAATGTGACAAAGGTGGTAAAGAGACCACCGAAGTGGATCCATCTTATATTACTTGGCATCAACAGAACCTAATGATCCTTAATTAGATCAATAATTCTCTCTCCCCACCAGTGCTATCCACAGTGGCTCGTTTCACATCAGCATATGCAACCTGGTCCTCATTGCAGTGTATTTAATTAAAAGACTTCCAACTTGTGTCTTAAATTATCTCACTCCATATGAAAATCTATTTCAAAAATCTCCCACTTATGATAGTCTTCAAGATTTTGGTTGTGCATGCTTTCCTTATTTGCGACCCTATAATACAAATAAGCTGCAATTTCGTTCTAAACAATATGTGTTTTGGGTTGCTCTCTTAATCATTGAGGATATCGATGTCTTGATCCAAGCACTAGTCATGTCTATTTATCCCGGCATGTAATTTTTTATGAGTCTTCATTCCCATTTGAAGAGACTATTAACACTATTTTTGCAAAGAAGGGCTCCCTGGAATCTTTGGTACCTACACTAGAAAATGATTCAACAACCTCAGCTACATACACCATCTTCTTGTTCTAGACCTCCACCCACTTCCCTTCCTATACCTTAAACTCCTCAAATGCCTGACCCACCAGATTTTGTTTCCCTCACACAAAGCTCTCCTTCTCATATTTCTAGCAACCATCTTGTAGGTTCTTCTCCTGCGGCTTCTCAACCCAGCCCCACTATACCACCTACTTCATCCCTCACAACTTCTACTCCAAATGCATCTTCCATTCCAAATCCATTACCACCTAATCCCACATCACAAACTCTCCTAGAAAATTCCTCCCACTCCATGGTCACTAGAAGAAAAGATGGAATTTGCAAGCCCAATCCAAAATATGCAATGAATGTGGTATATGATTCTCATTTGATTGAACCCAACTGTTATAGCCAAGCGGTTAAACATGCGGTATGGCGTCATGCTATGGGGGTTGAATACTTGAATTTAATGCCTTGCAACGGAATGACACCTGGTCATTGGTCCCTCCTCGTTCAAATATGAATATATTGCCTAGTATGTTTGTGTTTAAAATCAAGAAAAAATCTGATGGTATTATTGAGCGCTATAAAGCTCATATTGTAGCAAATGGTTTTCATCAACAATAAGGGCTTAATTATACGGAGACTTTTAGTCTGGTTGTGAAACACTCCACTATTCGCATTGTTCTTGTTTTAGCCATTCATAAAAAATGACTTATCTGACAATTGGATGTTCAGAATGCATTTCTCCATGGCCTATTATCTGAGGTGGTGTATATGCACCAACCTTTTGGGTTCATTGATTCTAATTATCCACACTATGTCTGCAAGCTTCATAATCCCCTCTATGGTTTAAAACAAGCTCATTGACAATGGTTTCAGAGATTTTATGATTATTTAGAGGATCTCGGTTTTTGTGAGTCTAAGGCTGACTACTCCTTCTTCACATTCCGTAAGGGTGCTTTGATCATTATTCTACTTATTTATGTTGATGATATTTTGATCACAGGGAATAGTTCATCTCATATTTTCAAGCTTATACAGAACCTTGGGAAACTGTTTTCTATGAAGGATTTATGTCCTTTGCATTTTTTCCTTGGTCTTGAGGCAATATACAGCTCTGGTGGTTTGTACCTAACTCAAACAAAATATACCATGGATCTATTACATCGCATAAAGTTTCAGGATGTCAAGCCTATTTCTTCTCCTACTCACACTGGACATAAATTGAGTCTTTATGATGGTGATCCTCTTCCTGATCCTATTGAATATCGAAGTGTTGTCAAGGCACTACAATCTCACTTGTCTGGATATCTCTTTTGTAGTAAACCAAGTGTGTCAATTCATGCATCAACCTACAACAACTCACTGGATTGCTATCAAAAGAATATTGTGTTATTTGAAGAGCACTCTTGCTCATGGTCTCTTTTGTCAACCTGGTTCTCTACGTTTAGAAGCCTATTCATATGCTGAAAACCCCGATGATTGTCGCTCTACTGGTGGCTATTGTATTTATCTTGGATATAATCCCATATCTTGGAGTGCTAAGAAACACCATACTGTATCTCACTCAAGCACTGAAGCAGAATACCGTCAATTGGCATATACTACAACTACCATTTCATGGCTTCGATCATTGTTCAAAGATTTGGGTGTCTCTCTATCAACACTGCTTATTTGGTGTGACAATATTAGTTCTATCTCTTTAGCTTCAAACCCAGTGTTTCATGCTTGCACTAAACATTTGGAAGTAGATTACCATTATGTGCATGATAAGGTTGTTTGCAAGGAGCTTGATGTTAGCTACATTTGTACTATAGATTAGGTAGCATACGTTTCACCAAAGGGCCGCTTCAAATTATTGACAAACAAGCTTATGGTACACAGTTGTCCCATTGGCTTGCGGGGGTGTGATAATCAGAAGATTAATGTGTCCAATTCAAAGTCAAATATTGCCAGTAAAGAGTCCAAACATATTGATATAAAAGAGTCCAATTCAAATTTTAATACTTGCCAAACATATATCAGCCAATATCACTCTCGTGATTCTCTCCTCTCTAGCACATTCCTTGACTTAAGCTTTTCCATAATTGTAATTTGCTGTAATTATAATCTCTACAATTTAGGGAAGTTTGTCTATAATCTTTTAGTATTAATACAAAATGGTATACACCTTACAAGGTGTGGTTTTTCAATCCAACATAAACTTTGTATTCTCTATTCCTTAAATTAGTACTAACCACAACACTTTCCTTCATCAATATCTTTTGTCTCTTGTGACATTTTCTTTTTATGATATCTTCGGCCAACCATGCCACTCTCTTATGGTCATCAGAGTTGTTGCCGACAATCCACTATTTGTCGTTGTCCATTATTATTGTCAATGTTTGTCTTACATGCATATGCAAATCCTTGAGCCACCGTTCTTCAGTTGGTGTCCTCTAGTCACTGGTGCATTGTCCTGTAGCCACAAAAGTCATCTTTTGGCCTCCATCCATCATTAATTAATTGTTGTCTTTTTTTGGTTCTCATTAATTAATTATTGTCATTTACTATGATCTTGGACATTTCAATTCATGTCAAGCTCAATCCATTCTACATCTGATTTGGTCATTTATGGCCCGTGGTTAATTTCTTTCTGCAAGAACTTTCATTCACAACTCATGACATCTTCAAACTTTCATCTTGAATTTGAGAGGGGATATTCAAATATATTAGGATGTTATTATAAATATGTAGACCGTAGCTTTGTAGAATCCTATGAGCTACCATGGTTTTTAGGGTTATCATTCTAAGTGTGTGTTTGGCAAAAATTATTTTTGCCAACTTATTTTTGCTAGTATTTATAGGTCTCACTGCACTTTTTGATACTATTCATGGGTCTCACGCTACTATTTTAGCTAACTTTTACTTTTATCTATAGCATTTTCAGCAAAAAGTTCCAGTTTCAATTTCAGTTTCAGATTATATTGTATTTCTATATATATACCTTACATTCAATTTATTGTAAGCTACAATTCAAAATAGTTACAATGTAGCTATTGGAATTTTTTTTTTTTTTTTTTTAATATGAACGTCGGTCATCAAACCAAAACACTTTTACTCTCTTATTTATGCTTTGTCTCTACGTTATTTTATTTTCTTCTTTTTATATTAAAAATAACTTCATATTACATCAGCCATTATTAGAAGTTCAAAGAGGTTTCTTTCTATATCATTTTATTTTCTTCTTTTTGTTTTAACAAAAAACTTAATATTACACCACCCGCTATTAAAGCATCCAAGAAGTCATGCATATCCTGCAGCCAAATACTTTCATTGTTTATATTTCCCACCAATCTAGCCAATCCGCTTGCAATTCTTTTTTTTCTTTTTTGAAAGGGATCCACTTGCAATTCTATTACTTTTTGGCAGTGGATTGGTGATACGCCATTTCCTAATTACTCATTAGTCTATTTTTTAATGTTTTTTTTTGAGGAGGCCAAAATGCTTGACAAATCTTGCAGCAGGTCTAGTTGTACTTGTATCGCCCCATCCTATAACCCTATTTATCTCTGTGGCTAAATGAGAGGGGATCATTTTCCTACTAAAATTTAGAAAAAGAAAGAATGAATAAATAGCACACCACCAACAAATAGATTAAATGGCAATGAAATCATAATATGACATATACACATTTATAAACATATTTTTTTGGCACTTATTATTACTGCACACACATTACTATACATCATCATACACATCGTTCATTTCATGTGTTACATGTGAATATGCTTAAAAAATGTAAATATCACATGTGAAATTATAGATGTTGTATATACGTACGGAATGTACATTAACAAATGTGTAAAAATATTTTTCATTTTACTTTTGGTAAAAAAAGAAATTCATTATAATTCAAGCAAATTTGTTATAATAAGAAGTATCATTTTCTCTCCCATTTGGGATTAGCCATTTGTTTCTTACTTGGTATCTAAATTGTTCACTCTTGCAATCCACTTTATCTATCTGTCATGGATGATAAGTTTTTTTGTTTGTAAGTCGAGCGGAAATAATGAACCTTTTACAAAGATTTTGTCGCTTATCATTATGTAATAGTAGTAAGGCTTTTTTTTTTTTTTTTTTTGGTTGAATGCACGTGAGATAAGGAATTAAGGAAATTAGAAATTCAAAAAAAATTTTAAATAAAAGAAACCGGTGAGTTTTTATAAAGTTTTATTTTAAAAAAGTTGGAACGTGGTCTTGAGGGAAATATCAAAGTAGACTAAAAAGTTTATTTTTTTCAAATTATAATTTTTGGATAAGTATTTTTTGAAAACATGAATTAGTAGGAGAATGTTCTATTTTGTAAGCATTTTACATGGAATTTGAGATATATTTTTACCGGATTATCCTTAAGTTTTGTTCCTATTAAACATAAGTTCTAATGGTATTTCTGAACCACATGAAAATTCAGTCCGAAAAAAAAAATCTTGTTATAAATAGTATAGATAGATTAAAAAAAAAAAAAAAAGAACCTAAACTCCCAAATGGAAAACATTTTTGTTGTTGTTGTTGGTTTTTTTGCTGGGCTACATATAAATAACACGTGGGCTTGACTGAATTTTCTCAAAATAATATAATAACACGTACGATGGCTTTTCCTTTTTATTTTTCTAAGAAAAAAGGTGACCTTTTTATTCATTTTTGACTGGGTTATCTACTGCTAGTACATTTAGCAAGAAAATGTATACTTCATCAATCCATACTTCTTCTTCATCTCCATCCATTGTGCATGTCTCGCCAACTTGTGTGTTGTTGCTATGTTCTCTTTTCGACCTATGTGAGATAAATGCCAAAAACGAGGGCAATTTGATATAATTTATTGAGAAAATTCAATCTCGTGAGGGTTCAATAATCAACATTGCACCAACTTTTTTTTTTTTTTTTTAAATGGCAAGAGACAATTGCATGGCTTAGATTCAATGATTTAGCCATATGAAGTTGAAATTTATAGGCATGAGAATAGTCTTTTAGAAAACTACAAATCACCCACTAGGCCACCGTTAATTTGTTTGATAGTAGGTGGTAAGGTTTGGCAATTTGGAACGTTAACAGATTCCTACAAGCCAATTTGAAGGAATACTGTCGTAGATTCAACATCAGCTTATACCAAAAATCCCTGTTGTTGAAGACTGTTTTGCCTGTACGTGTTTTAATTTAGAGATTGATTAATTATGAGCTTGGAAAATTCCACAGTGTAGAACTAGAACCATGCATCCTTTTAAGAATCTCTAAAAATCCCATGCCTTTTTTCTTTTATCCTTTGTATTATCTGTCTGTCCAGCATCTTTTTAAAACTAATTCAATTATTATCAGTCATTTTCTCTCTTTCTCTTATTTCTTTTTAATGTTTCAATAATTTCAAGCCAGAGAAGTAATGGAAGTATGACGTAGCTAGCGTGCCATTGCGTACACAGTCCATCGATGTTGATGCACAGCTTTGACATTCTCTGAAGCTGTTTTGTGAATTGTGTTGAGCTTTCTAATTCAGTATTTTTGTGAAGTTCTCTCCATGTGTAGTAGCAGTGACTACTAGTGTTCAAATTTCCTCACTCAAGGAAAAAAAAAATCTGTGCCGACAATTTTTGTAACTTACACTAGTGTTAAAATCTACATCTCTCCTTCTCTTGTAACAATTTATTAAAAAAATAAGTGTATTAGCTTTATATCTATTGTTAGGGACATATTTTATATAATTGACTAATTCTTTGACAAAATACACTTTACTTGTAATTGGGTAGATCTAAGATAGGTTTAGTACTTCAAGAAACATGTTGTTCAAGCCAAGTATTAAAGTCATGAAGATTGAACTAAGAAACAAGTGAAGAAAAGTTGTTTATTAAAGCTCGACAGAAACAGTCAATCGAGACTTAAGAACAAAACTCGACAGAAACTAAATCTGTTGAGATCTATGAAATCAGAATTTTCAGATCTGATTTTCGGCTCATACTGACATATATGTGTAGGGTTTCTTTTCTTACAACCCTAGACATATATAAGGCTTATTTTAAAGGCCGTTATACAGAGAGAACACATGCAGAAAATGACCCAGTTCATTATTCTCTCTGCAAGAAGTTACTGTGTCTTTGCACCTTAGGGTTTTATAACCAAGTGCTTCTTGATCTTCATTGTTGATGAAGTAAAAAACTTCGCAGCCAACAACATCTTTTTCAAGTTGTTGGGAGTTAGTCACGTACTGGGATCTGTGCATCATTGGTGGCATTCATATACTAGAGAGCTCTGAGGTTCTGAGGTAGTAGAAGGTTTCTGCTGTAAGTTCATCTACGGGGTTTGTAGAGTCTAGGGACAAAGGTTTTATACTAGATCTGAAACTTCTCTTTACTATAGTGAATTGCTTTTCGGGAAGGTTTCCCTTAGGTTTTTTACTGTGAAACTAGTTTATTTTATTAGTTTTCCTGGGTCATCATATCTTGTCTTTTTACTATTCCGCTATGCATGATATTGATATTTGTTTGTTTTAACAATGTTTATTCATAATAAATCTAATTAACAACTTGGGTTTAAAACTTGTTATTTCTATCAACCGAGATCTAAATTTCCCAACATAGATATATATATATATATATCTATATTATTGTATGAAATAAACATACTCCAAAAAGATACATTTTTATAACAAAAATATAATGTTTGATGTATTATACTTGTATAAAAATACTCCAATATTTAAGTACAATTTTATCACATTATAATTATTTATTGTCCAAGTTGTGTCAATACCATTATCACAATATATATATATATAGTTTATAATTCCGAGTTTTTATTTATAGCAAACGGATGTTATTTTTCATGAAAATTCAACCAAAATTGATATTGTAAGGACGCAATTTGCTCCACAGCCCAAATGGATGGACAATGGCTCAATGAGCCCAAAACAATAAATTTGTTAGAGAGTGAGCTTGAAATTGAACATTCAATGAGGTTCTTCCCTTTCTGATGATCCCTTTTGTAATGGGGTTCTTCCCTTTTATATTCTCTCCCCTTCTTTCATCTCAGCCCTCCAAGTGTAGGTTAGATTGCTAATCTTCTTGATACTTGTCCCATCAGCACATTCCTCTTTGGGGGTAGCTGTAAGACTGAAAGTTACTGTTCAGGTATTACTTCCACATTAATGTGGCCAAGAGGTTAGATGCAGAGCATTCAATGCGGTGGTAGCAGTTTTTTTCTTAAATATTTCCCAACTCTCTTTTGTCTCATCTCTTTCAGATGCTTATCCTTCTACGCACGATTGCCAGCTGCCTAGTTCTTGATGGATGGTCGGACTTTGGGCCTCCACTCTGTTAGCTGAGGAGGTACTTCTCCTCAGATAACGTCTCCTGCTCATCGTGACCACACCTCTTCCACGACCCATTAATCTATATACCTTCGCTAGTACTTATCTGTCATCGGGCTATTTGACGTCCCCAGGCGTGGCCCACGACCCAATACTTATATCTGGGTCCTTCATCCCTACAGATATATATATATATATACACACACACACACACACAACTCACTTAATTAGTGTCCCTAAAGTAGTTGGTTTTTTTATATTATCTTATGAAATTACATTAAAATTCTATAATTATGTTACTAAATTGAATACACACTTTTTCAATTCTGTGTTTAATTTTTTTTATTATAGCAATCATATGTTTATTTTGCTTCAAAACTCAACCAAAATTGAAAAAAAAAAGTATATTAAATATATTAAGTAATTTATATATTTTTTATAATTTCTTACGAAATTATATAATATGCTACTAAATTGGAACTAATGAGAGAGAGAGAGAGAGAGAGAGAGAGAGAGAGAGTACCTTACTTATAACTTATTTTAGTCTAGAATAATTGATTGAAAACTCATAATAAACTGGTATGTATTTCTTTCTCAAAAAAAAAAAAAAAAAAAAAAAAAAAAAAAAAAAACTGGTATGTATTTATTTTTCTTTTTTCTTTTCTTTGTTTATATCTTATTTATATATATATATATATATATATATATATATTTATATATAAATATATTAAAACCTTAAATAAAATGAAACTCATATATATTTTGTCCATGAAAGTCATATTTTTGTCCATTTCCCGCTATTTATGATATTGAGAAATCCTTGTCACTTCATGCACTTTCTTTTAACCTTTACCAAAAACCATTTTCGTTAAATGCAAAAAAGGTTGACTGGATGCCCTCCTGTACTCCACAATATTTACATAAATTAATTATTTTTAGAAAGAAAAGCGGAAATAAGAGTAAATGTGCGCAATAAACCAATAACTACTCTAGTGCATAAACATGAGTAACAAACAATAAAAGTAAAGCACAAGAGTAAGAGAAGAGAGATGCAACTACAAGATAACACCAAGACGTGTTATCGAAGAGGAAACCGAAGAACTCGGCGAAAAACCTCTCCGCCACCCTCCAAGCAGTAAATCGATCCACTAGAGAATAAAGTTGGAGTACACGAATAACAAAAGACCCTCCAAGCCTAGTCTACCCCATGTACTTGAGTCCTCCAAGCTCCTGCTACCAACTGACTTAACGAAGCCTTATTTTTTCTAGTTCTCTGGATCACGCAATACGCCCGATTGTATCTGCCAAGCCTCACCAGTTTCTTTTGGCAAATCACCAAAACTTCCCAAGCTCCAAAACACTTTACACTCTGAAAATGTGTGGGTTGTGTTTAGGTACAAATCTCCTTTCAAGGTATGACAATGGGAAAGGGAATGAGAAGAGGCTAGAATTATTTCTCAGTAAGGATGAGTAGCTCTCTCTCTAAAAGATGGGTGTGTGTTGTTGAAAACCTATTTAGGGTTTTTCTCTCTGAATGGTCTCCCTATACTTTTGTGGGTAATAAGGGTATATATAGTATGGATGAAGGGTAAGAAAGTCACACTTAAAAATCCTCCAGGCAGAGAGTTTCGCGGGTATCTTGTGAAAATGTTTTACCCGCGAGACACTTGCAAAATTGACAGCTTGGCACGACTCTTCAGCTTCCAGTCATGTGCTTCTCACATGCCCTTTTCGCGGGAACCCTTCTCGCGAACTTCTCGCGAGCTAGTCGCGAAATGCACTGATTCTTCATTTTATGCTCGATTCTTCACTAACTTAATACTAAACCCAATACAATAAAATCCCACAAAATACAAGGAACAAAATTAAAGCAATCACAAACTTTTGTCATGGAATAAAGCCAACATAAAACATAGTTGTAAATCACAACTTTACAAATAATTTTGTCCATCTTGACTCGAGTTTATTGAACTTAAAGAGAAATATTTTTATGTAATACGTTTTAGATGATAGCATACTTAATCTGAATCTTAGAGTTATGTTTGTTGTACTATTTTACTAATTTTACTATAGTAGTAGGAGAAATATATATATATATATATATATATATATATATATATATATATACACACACCTATTAGGTAGGTCAGATGCTAGGACACCTTACTCTTATTTTAATAGCAACACTTTAATGGCATGCTTCCATCCATGACACCTTACTCTTATTTAATAGCAACACTTCATTATAGTGTTGCTATTAAAATAAGAGTAAGGTGTCCCAGCATCTGACCTACCTAATAGGTGACATAAATATTTTATATATTTTATGTCATAGGAGATATAAATATTTGTTTGGTGGACGATGAAAAAAAAAAGTCAGGTGAAATGAATAGAAGTATGTAAGTATTAAATATTAAGGGTCCATTTGAGAATAGTTTGTTTAGTTGAAAGTGAAAACTTTGTACTGAAAGTACTGTAGAAAAAAGCTAAATAGTACAATAAGATTTATGAAAGAAAATACCAAAAAGTGTAATGGGACTCATGAATAGTAATAAAAATAAACTAAAAACTCTAATAAACTACGACTTTCATTACTTCTCAAAGGCACTCTAAGTGTACAACCAATTATCATTTATGAAATGTGGAATAGAAAATATAGTTATCATTTATAAAGTCTATTATTTTCTCTCCATAAACACATTTGGTTAAGAAATATATATTGAATATGGAAAGTCTCAAAATTTTCATAATTCTAATTTTTTTTTTTCAAAATTTTCATAATTGGATGACTTCAAGGTATCTTCAATTACCAAAACATTGAATTGGATGACTTACAAATACATTTTTAAATTACCAAAACATTCAAGGTATCTTCCTCTTCCCCAACCTTTTCCCAACCTTTTCCCTCTCTCAATACTTCTAAATCATAAATACATTTTTCTATTTCCCTACATATTTTCATATAAATATATATATTTATATATATATTTATGTATGTATATGTTCTCTTTGTATCTCTCTTAAAATTAACAAACTTTGTATTTGTGATGGAATATTTTTTTATTTTTTATCACTACATGTTTGTTTTTGATATTTACTATCAAGGGTACCTCTCTCTCTCATTTTGATTTCTTTATAATCTTAATCTTTGATTTGTTTTAATACATGTGTTTCATAGATTGCTTTATATATATATAAATATATATATATTTATATATATGATAACTAACATTGATCGATCATTTTACTATTAAAGATTGATTATTATTTTCTAATGTTCTTAAATTTTGGTGTCTTTATTGTTGTACTTTAGATTAATCTTTTTGGGCATGGTGCAATTGTTCTATCACCTCAATCTACATGCTACAGGGAGCAAGAGCCGTAATTTTCTTGATTTTTATGCTTAGTGATTAACCCACAACTAAGCATAATGGCCAAAAGTTCACATGAGAGAAATAAGAAAAGATTTTGACATTGAAAATTTTTTTTTCTTTCTCTTTAAATTTATTTGTTTTTAATTAGCTAAATGGGAGATGGTGGATATATAATTATAAAATATTACCTCTTTTTTTAGAAAAATACAGAATAGTACGTTTATTTTTGATATACCTTAGAGAGGTTTATACTTCCAAACACATAGATCACCATACTAGTGTTGGAGTTGTTGTTTGAAATCAAAAGAGATGATATCAAATCTTCAAGAAGCCTTAAAGTGATCGAGATATCGGTTTTGCTGTCAGTAGGTCAATATGTGGCAACAAGTAACATTGAAGGCACATTGCATTATCTGCAATTGCAAGCAGAAGAGGAGAGCTTGGGTACTAAGCCTAACTATATGGATGGGAAGTCACGTGAATATTGTATGTACCGCAACAACCTTCAATAGTGGACCTGTTGAGTTGGATTTAGGTTTTACCCAGAATGTTTTTACCATTTGGGTTTTCACTCCGTGAATATATATGCTTGTCACTGTGTGCATGTGTTTATATATAATTGGTGTGCCTTTTCTATTTATCCATAATATAATGTGATTTAAAATTGATTAATTAACTATCTAGTTAATATGTGAATTAAGTGATTAAATTTGGTAGTTTAGCCTTGGTAGGGGTCTAAATGTGTTTTTCACTATGTATCATCAAAGAAGATGGTGGAAAATCCATTTGTAAAGTTATGATTTATAAATATGTTTTTGTTGGCTTTTATTCCGTGCCAAATTTGATTGTAATTATATTCAATCTTTTGTACCTTGTATTTATTGTGGGATTTGTTTGTAAGGGTTGTGTGTTAGAGAGAGAGAGAGTGTGAAGACTCAAGCAAGTGAAGCCAGAAGACTTCTCGCGAGTGTCTCACGACTAAGCTTCCCGCGAAGTGAAGCATGTGCCTTGCACATGACTAAAATGCGAAGAGTCATTACAGATGGAGACAGCTGTGTCTCGCGAGTATCTCGCGGGTAAGGCCTTCCCGTGAGACACCCGCGAGACATTCTGTTCTGACAGTCTGTACTATCTGATACACACTTTCTGTACCCACACTATATATACCCATAATACCCACAAATGTTAAGGAGAGCTTTTGAGAGAAAACCCTAGCTAAAACACTTGAGAGTTTGAAATTGTTATACCAACAATTCTCTACACATTTGTTTATGGAATTTCCTCATCTCCTACCTCTCCATTTCCAAACCATTGAGAGGTTAATAGCCCAAACACTTACCACACCCTTTGAAAGTGTCAAGTGAGGTTTTGGTGTTGCTGGGAAGTATTGGAAGAAGCCAAGGATGGCAAATGCAACATGGAGCTTGTTGCGGGATTCGGAGAGCTAAACAAGACACGGTTCCGAGAAGCCTTGTTGGAGTAGGAGCTTGGAGGGCTTAGGTACAGCGGGTAAATTAGGCTTGGAGGGTCTCTTGCTAACTCATGTATCCCAACTGATTGTCTAGTGAATCGATTATAGCTTGAAAGGCGGCGGAGAGGTTTTTTGTCGAGTTCTTCGGTTTCCTCTTCGATAACACATCGGCATGTTATCTGTGTTTACATCTCTCTTCCCTACTCTTGTTCATTTCATTTTACTGCTGTGTTGCTTTAAATGTGGATTAAAGTAGCTCTCTTGCTTGTATGCTTGTGTTTACACTATTCCGCACTTAGTATTAAGTTAGTGTAAAATCAATCAAGCCGTAACTTTGAATTGGGGGTCTAAACAAGCTCTTGTGTTTTTAACACATTTTCGAGCTTTCACCATTACCAAAAGTAATAGATTTCGAAATTTTCAAGGGACATGTCCCTTTTATAGGTATTATTAAATGATAAGTATAAATATCTTCGTCTAATTGTAAGTTGGACTCAACCTTATTAGCTTAGATTTTTTGGTTCATGAGTACTCCTAACAAATTGGTATTGGAGGTATGGTTCAACTTTTGTTTGAATGGGCATTTGGTGATTGCTGCATTTGCTACAAATCTTGCATGCATGACACATGTTCATGTATTAAGAGTAGACTTTTACATGTTCATGCATTGTTCATCATATATGTATAATGTATGCACACTAGGTGTTTGATAAAATGCCTCCATGGTATTTTTTTTTATCCATTTGGACTCCGATGAGTACCAAATTTTGGGGTTTTCATGTTTCCTCATTAGGAACATGTTTGGTTTATTGGTTGCGTATTTTACACACCTTACCCCGCATGTGCATTTCTCATGCTTTGTTCATGCATTGCACATAGCCACCTTTTGCACACACCTTTGCTACCCTTGTCATGCCTTGGTCTATATCTTATTTCCTCATCCTTAGCATGTCATGTTTTACTTTATGCTTTATAGCATTTTGTTTTTAAGGTGTTTTGTCTTTTGTTTGAGCTTCATATTCTCATTCATCTTGTACCCCTCATACATCTTATTCTTGTTTATATCTTCTTTTCTTTCCCTCCTTCCTCTTTGTCCATTTGTCTATTCGTGACAAAAAGGGGGAGAGTATACCGAAGTGTATCGTCATTTCTATATGACTTGTGCACTTTCTTAGGGGGAGAAATTCTATCTCGTGTACATTCGTAGGGGGAGAAATTCCATTAGGGAGATGCATATATCAAGGGGGGAGAAGACATCTTTTATGAGAAAACATTGTTTTGTTTGTTTTACATTATGTTTGTTTTCTTGTTTGCTTTATGGTGCTTTGAGTTATATTTTGTATCTATGCTTTGTTATTCTCATCGCATTGTGTTTATATGTTGGACATGCATACATCCTTATGCTATTGTGCTTTATTGATTGCATGTTCAGATGATCATTTGCTTTGCTATGTGATCATTGTAGTCATTTTCATATGACTGTTGTGTGTTTGATGTCTAATGTGTTTTGTGCAAGTGTTTCAGGATACAGGTATTGTGTTCCAAGTTCATCACAAGTTTTAGATTTAGGTGTGAGTGAGTTTTGCCATTGTTCCTAAATTCACGTTTAAGTTTAGAGTCTATTATAGGGTTTTTTGTCACGGAATAGCCAAAGTGTGAGATTGTTAAATTATGGTTTTTCACATAACATTTGTGTTGACTTAATTTCATGACAAAAAGTGTTGTAATTGCATTATTTTTTTTCCTTGTATTTTGTGGGATTTATTGTAAGGGATGAGTGTGAAAGACTGGTGAAGAATCAAGCATGCAATGAAGATCAATGCAGTTTCGCAACTAGCTCGCAAGAAGCTCGTGAGTAAAAGTACCCGCGTAAAGGCCACGTGTGAAGCACATAATTAGAAGCTGAAAAGTCATGCTAGCCTTTCATTTTGCGAGTACTTCGTGAGAAAGGCCATCTCGCGAGGTACTCGCGAAACTCTCTATTTGGCATAAATTAAGTGTGACTTTCCTACCCTTCATCCATACTATATATAGTCTCATTACCCACAACATTGTGAGGAGACTATTCAAAAGAAAACCCTAGAGAGGTTTCTACAACACACCCACCCTTGTTAGAGAGAGCTACTCATACTCAATAGAGAAATCATTGTAATCTCTTCTCCTTCCTCTCTCCTATTGTTATACCTTGAGAGCAGATTTGTACCCAAACACAACTCACACCTATTCAGAATGTAGATAGTGATTTGGAGCTTGGCAAGCAATTTAGATTTGCCAAAAGAAGCCGATGAGGCTTGGTGGATGCAATTGGGTGGTATTGCAGGATCTAGATAACTAGTGAAGACAAGATTCTGAGAAGTTCGTTAGTAGCTGAAGTATGGAGGGCTCAAGTACATTGAATAGATTAGGTTAGAAGGTCTTTTTGATATTCGTGTACTCCAATTTATTCACTAGTAGATCGATTTCAATTTGGAGGGCCACGGAGAGGTTTTTTGCCAAATACTTCGGTTTCCTCTTCGATAACACGTTTTTGTGTTATTTTGTATTTGCATCTCTCTTCCCTTACTCTTTGTGCTTTACATTTATTGTTTATTGTTCATGTTTATGCACTAGAGTAGTTCCGATTTATTGCGCTTCATTTACTCTTGTTCTGTACTTAGATAAGTTAGAGTAAAAGCAATTAAGCCGTAAATTAAAATTTGGGGTCTAAACAAGCATTAGTGTTTCACACTAATTGTGCTTTCAAAAACACTACCTAAAGCTTATGTCATAGAAGCTAACACTAGGCTATTGGAATATTATCTGCATCTTCCCAACCAAGACCCAAAATGAGTTCACTTTATTTGGGATGAACTCGCAAAGACACAAACTCAAAGACTCCCCTCCTAGATTAGCAATGCCGCCGGGGTTAGGGGGGGAAGCTAATTAAGTTATGCTTTAGCAACCATTAACCTATATACGTCTGCATGGTTACAATGAAGAGGTAAAGATAAGTTTCCACCAATCATCAGTAGTGAAATTTTCTAAGGTCTTACGAAGCTAATGATTTTGATAATCTCATATTCAAATGCTTTAACCTCTTGGTTGGTTTTCAACACAAAAAAGATAAAATTTAAAAGAACTCCCTCCACTCCAAAAATTACTCAGTAATTACTAGAGATGCTACGAAGAGAATCCAAGATATAAAAATGGAGCATTTATTTGAACCCATCACATCCACTAATGATGTTAAAAGATGCTGGGAAGATGTTATTAAATTAAAACTCTAATAATTGACATTTAGCTCACAGAAAAGACCATCGGGTTTTATCTTGTCAACTAATTAGATTTTCTCTTCTGAAACTCTTTTTCAAGAACCTTGAACCTTAACATATTGTTTGCCTTTAACAATTAAAGCAAACGGGTAAATTAAGCCAGAAGCATTTTAAGAAAAGATGATATTATATCATTGCGGAACTGCACGTCACAAGAACTGCCTTAATTAGTTCACACACTCAAAAAAAAAAAAAAAAAAAAAACAGTCTGTAAATGTACTTCTTACAGACATCATTACATGGGGCAAGAAACAGTATGATTTCCACACTTGGGAAGATAAAGCTTAACATAATGATCAAACTTATGTTTTACTGGGAATGGGGATAGCATTGGGCAAGTGAAATGATGATGCTGGTGACATATAGGACTTCTTAATCTGTAACTCTTGAACCTCAAATCTTGCTTCTCACATATTATCCACATTTTCACTGTTCTAATTGCATGTTATATTCCTATTCTACCATACACACAGAGGCGGAGCCAAGGGGAGGCGAGAAGGAGCAAGTGCCCCCCCCCCCCCCCCCCTGACTCCTCCTAAACTATTCATATGTACTACTATTAGGAATTTTTTTTAAATGCTTTACCCTCCTTGATGCAGAAATTAAACACAAATTAGGAAAAAAGCTTCCTGGCCCTGCTGAAATAAAGGGAAAATGACAAGCTTACCAAATGCCTAATAAGTCAATGACACCGTGCAAGGAAAAAAAAACAGAAAACAGGGAAAAAGTTTCCTGACACAAGCAAAAATAAATGGAAGAATTTCCCTTATGCACAATAACACATACTAAGAGCTTTGACTTGTCAGCTGTTAGCTTTTAATTATCATGCACTTAAGCTTAGCATAATAATAATAATAATAATAATCATCATGCATTTTAGTGTCTTTCTTATGACATTTCAATTGATAGTCCTATATTTTACACAAATTTTTTTTGTGCTCAATTTCCTGACATTTTAGTTTTAAATTGTGGGTTTATGTTATGAACAAAAATTTTAATTATTTTGAAAAATAAATAGAAAGTCAAATTTTACCTATAGTTTCAAAACAATCAAGAAAAGATAGTGAGATGTGTATATAACTTTGCAAGTAAAATTGCTATACTTTTAATATTTTCAAATTAATTTATTTCCACAACTTATTTTATAGTATTAACTTAAATGTCTAACTATAGTTTACGTTTAATTATTTTTTGTATGACACTTATAGTTATTATTGCTTTTTTTTTTTTTTTTTTTTTTTGGTTAATATAGATTTATTTTAGTTTTTTTTTAATATGCACTTCTAATCTTACCCCCTGAATTGAAATCCTAACTCCGCCACTGCATACCCATTATGTTTTACTATAAAGAAGAGCGGAAACAAGACTTAGAACCAGCAACGTACCCAGCGACAGTCAGAAATCCAAGAGGAATCATCGACTCCCAGCCAAAGATAGTTATGCTGCCAAAACAGAGCGACATTGAGAAGATAGTAAGAAACTAGAAAACAAGAACCCGAGTCTTCACTTGGCTCTGTAAGAACCTCTGCAACGTGAACTGAAATGGGAAACTCAGGTGCATCGGAATCAACCACATTGCCACCAAACCGGACTGCTCCGCCACCGCATCGGTTTGGCCCATAAGCTTTAGTATTGGCGTTGCAAACAAGAACAAGGGAAGTAATAAAATCGAACACGAAAACAAAACTACCCAAGAACGTTGCAAGTAAATGCCTAACATGTGGTACTGTCTGGCCCCGTATGTTTGGCCACATAGCGTTTCAAGAGCACTCGCCATACCCAACTACATCAAAATGGCCATCACGCGATAAAATTATGGTTAAATGATTAAATTCATCGCCACAATTTGAGCTTTTCTGAAGTATTATAGTGAGAGGAAGTGTTAGTTTTTGGGACAAGTGGTAGTTATGGCGATGAAAGTGAAAGATTAGAAAGGAAGAGAAGGGAAATGGGAGTACCAAGAAACCGTAAGTGATGGCGATGATGACGGTGGAGGCGATAGAAATGGCGGCGAGGTCGAGGTCACTGAGGTGGCCGGAGAAGGACTGGGTTATGACAGTCATGGAGAACATGGCTAGCCTGCTGAAAATGGAGGGTCCAGCAATTGCCCACAATTTCTTCGACTCTAACCATGTTTGTCTAAGCAAACTACTTGCATTTAATTCTTCTTGTTGCTTTTGTTCTGAGGCTGGTGTTAACAGAGGTTGTTGTTGTTGTTCTTCTTCTTCTTCTCTCACACCCATGTTAATTCTGGTGACAAAATATTTGGAACCAAAGTTTAGAACTAGAAGTGCGTAAAGTTGTTTTTTAAAACGGGAAGTAATTTTGTTTCAAACAATTATTTTTCCCATTGTGGGCTGTGCAATAACATAGTGAAGTTGCTTTCTTGGGGCCCGACACATCGAACGGCTATTATCACAAGACGTGTGTGTTTCAAGTTTCAACAAACATCAGCGCATAAGGGCTTTAGCGAGGCCAGGGTCAATACAATCAACGAAACCTTACCTTAAGGCCCATTAAGCTAATACATGGGCTGTGTTATTAGGCCTCCCTGCTTACCCATTTAAACTTTCAAGGCTCGCACACACCCATTCCTCAACACCTTAGCATATTCTATTAATACAGCCAAAATGAAGTTTGAGTTTTAAGTGATAATAGTAACAATATATATTAGTAGAGGTGGCGATTCGTGTTCACGTGTCGAATTTGTGTCGTGTCAGTTAATGAATATTTGATTATATGGGTCAACACTAACCAGATACATTTATTAAACAAGTTAAGATTTCTCAACCCTAACACAACTTGTTTATTAAACGGGTCAGTCGTGTCGACTCATTTATATGATTTTATTGAAGCGAAACAAAAATATACAAATTTTAGTACTAAATTATGGAAAACCAAAAAATAAATAAATTTTTTTATATATAAAATTCAGAACTAATGAATAAATGCATCACAAATAATCATTTAAAATTAAAACATATCACAATATCACAAATAATAAATCATAATATGTTAAAGAAAATAAACCACAACAACTAATAAGTTTATATACCTAGGATTTGAAGGATACATTGGTAAAATATCATTTAATTAAACAGCTTAGATGGGTCAAACGGGTTCCATAGGTTGGACACTAATCCAGCCCGTTTATTAAACGGGTCAGTCGTGTCAACCTGAATATGACACAAACTCGTTAAGCCTCAACCCATAATCTACTAATTTCGTGTCAAGTCATGTCGTGTTCGTGGGTCATGTCAAATTTTGCCACCCCTATATACTAGTTTCATATTCAATTTAAAAAAAAAAAAAAATTTCATACCGTTTTGAAATTTAAAAAAAAAAACAAAAAAACAAAAAAAAAAAAAAAAACAAAAACAAAAATCTTACTACAAAACAAGCCCTAAAACTCTTGAATTTTTTTTTTTACAACTCTCGTGTAGAGGTATTGAAATTCAAATAGGAGAAGTAATCTTTCTAAAAAAAACCACATTATATATATATATATATATATTTATATATGTAAGGAAAAAACTTATGTATAGTACCTTAGGTGCTGTTCCTTAGGTTCTCTTCTTAAGATTCAGCCATGTGGCTACTTAACTAAAAAACACACTTCCATCTCATGAGAAAAAATCCACATGGCAGAATTTTGAGAGGAGAACCTAAGGAACAGCACCTAAGTACTGTACCTAAGTCTTGCCTATATATAAACCTATTTGTGTTTTTTCATTTAAAATTAATTCATTAAAAGATAGGGGTATTTGAGAGAGTTTTAGAATTTGTGTGCGGATATTTTGTTATGCAAAATGGTGAAACCCAAATATAGATTATATATTTCAAGGCTATTGATTTAATTTGTTTTGATTGGAACATCACTTTTATTGGGATATACTAATTATACCATTTTAATTATGCACTAATTGTAATAGAAGTTGTAAAATTGTTGTGTTATATACTTCTTGGCCAGTTTTTTTTTTTAATAAGTTCTAGTCTTAGGGAAAGGAAAGTTTGAATTAATAACCAATGTATTATGAGGTATATATGGTTCCAAACTAATTAGTGATAATCAGAAGATTGATGTGTCCAATTTAAAGTCAAATATTGCCAACAAAGAGTCCAAACATATTGCCATAAAAGAGTCCAATTCAAATTCTAATACTTGCCAAACATAAATCAGCCAATATCACTCTCGTGATTCTCTCCTTCGTAGCACATCCCATGACTTTAGCTAATTTTTTGTAATTGTAATTTGTTGTAATTGTAATCTCTACAATTTAGGGAAGTTTGTCTATAATCTTTTAGTATTAATATAAAACAGTATACGCCTTATTGGGTGTGGTTTTTCAACCTAACATAAACTTTGTATTCTCTATTCCTTTATGGTATCAGAGCTATATGTCCAATGACCTTTAAAAAAAAAAAACACAATTTTTTTCCAGCTTTTCTATTTTCTTTGCTTTAGCTAATTTCAATGGAATACACCAATTCTTCAACTGGTGTCGTGGTACCCAGTCATTCAAGGTTCATTTCAATTAAACTAGACAGAACCAATTATCCTCTTTGGCTTGATCAGATTGTTCCTATTTTGAAGAGCAAAAGTTTCATGGGATTTGTAGATGGTACAAATCAATGTCCTCTATAATTTAAATGTGACAAAGATGGTAAGGAGACCACCGAAGTGGATCCATCTTATATTACTTGGCATCAACAGAACCAAATGATCCTCAATTGGATCAATAATTCTCTCTCCCCACCAATGCTATTCACAGTGGCTTGTTTCACATCAGCATATGCAACTTGGTCCTCATTGCAGTGTATTTGATTAATAGACTTCCAACTCATGTCTTAAATTATCTCATTCCATATGAAAAGCTATTTCAAAAATCTCCCACTTATGATAGTCTTCGAGTTTTTGGTTGTGCATTCTTTCCTTATTTGCGACCCTATAATACAAATAAGCTGCAATTTCGTTCTAAACGATATGTGTTTTTGGGTTACTCTCTTAATCATCAAGGATATCGATGTCTTGATTCAAGCACTGGTCATGTCTATTTATCCCATCATGTTATTTTTTATGAGTCTTCATTCCCATTTGAAGAGACTATTAACACTATTTTTGCAAAGAAAGGCTCCCTGGAATCTTTGGTACCTACACTAGAAATGATTCAACTAACTCAACTACATACACCACCTTCTTGTTCTAGACCTCCACCCACTTCCCCTCCTATACGTCAAACTCCTTAAATGCCAACCCCACTAGATTTTGTTTCCCTCACACAAAGCTCTCCTCCTCATATTTCTAGCAACCATCTTGTAGTTTCTTCTCCTATGGCTTCTCATCTCAGCCCCACTATACCACCTACTTCATCCCTTACAACTTCTACTCCAAATGCATCTTCCATGCCAAATCTATTACCACCTCATCCCACATCACAAACTCTCCTAGAAAATTCCTCCCACTCCATGGACACTAGAAGAAAAGATGGAATTTGCAAGCCCAATCCAAAATATGCAATGAATGTGGTATATGATTCTCATTTGATTGAACTCGCCTGTTATAGCTAAGCAGTTAAACATGCGGAATGGCGTCAAGCTATGGGGGTTGAATTTAATGCCTTGCAATGGAATGGCACTTGGTCATTAGCCCCTCCTTGTTCAAATATGAACATATTGCCTAATAAGTGGGTGTTTAAAATTAAGAAAAAATCTGATGGTATTATTGAGCGCTATAAAGCTTATATTGTAGTAAATGGTTTTCATCAACAATAAGGTCTTGATTATACAGAGACTTTTAGTCTGATTGTGAAACACTCCACTATTCGCATTGTTCTTGTTTTAGCCATTCATAAAAAATGACATCCGACAATTGAATGTTCAGAATGCATTTCTCCATGGCCTATTATATGAGGAGGTGTATATGCGTCAACCTTCTGGGTTCATTGATCCTAATTATCCACACCATGTTTGCAAGCTTCATAAGTCCCTCTATGGTTTAAAACAAGCTCCTCGACAATGGTTTCAGAGATTTTCTGATTATTTAGAGGAGCTTGGTTTTTGTGAGTCTAAGGCTGATTACTCCTTCACATTCTGTAAGGGTGCTTTGATCATTATTTTACTTATTTATGCTGATGATATTTTGATCACAGAGAATAGTTCATCTCATATTTTCAAGCTTATACAGAACCTTGGGAAACTGTTGTCTATGAAGGATTTAGGTCCTTCGCATTTTTTCCTTGGTCTTGAGGCAATATACAGCTCTGGTGGTTTGTACCTAACTCAAACAAAATATACCATGGATTTATTACATCGCACAAAGTTTCAGGATGTTAATCCTATTTCTTCTCCTGCTCACACTGAACAATAATTAAGTCTTTATGATGGTGATCCCCTTCCTAATCCTATTGAATATCGAAGTGTTGTCGGGGCGTTACAATATTTGACATTCACTTGTCCGAATATCTCTTTTACAGTAAACCAAGTGTGTCAATTGATGCATCAACCTACAACAACTCACTGGATTGTTATGAAAAGAATATTGAGTTATTTGAAGAGCACTCCTGCTCATGGTCTCTTTTATCAACCAGGTTCTCTATGTTTAGAAGCCTATTCAAATGATGATTATGTTGAAAACCCTGATGATCATCACTCTACTGGTGGCTATTGTATTTATCTTGTATTTAATCCCATATCTTGAAGTGCCAAGAAACACCATACTGTATCTCGCTCAAGCACTTAAGTAGAATACTGTCAATTGGTATATACTACAGTTGAGATTTCATGGTTTTGATCATTGTTCAAAGATTTGGGTGTCTCTCTATCAACACCGCTTATTTGGTGTGACAATATTAGTTCTATCTCTTTAGCTTCAAACTCGATGTTTCATGCTTGCACTAAACATTTGGAAGTAGATTACCATTATGTGCATGATAAGGTTGTTCGCAAGGAGCTTGATGTTAGCTACATTTGTACTACAGATCAGATGGCAGACGTTTCACCAAAGGGCTTTCTTCTACCCGCTTCAAATTATTGACAAACAAGCTTATGGTACGCTCTTGTCCCATTAGCTTGCGGGGGTGTGATAATTAGAAGATTGATGTGTCCAATTCAAAGTCAAATATTGCCAGCAAAGAGTCCAAACATATTGATATAGAAGAGTCCAATTCTAATTCTAATACTTGCCAAACATATATTAGCCAATATCACTCCCGTGATTATCTCCTCCCTAGCACATCCCATGACTTTAGCTTTTATATAATTGTAATTTGCTGTAATTATAATCTCTACAATTTAGGGAAGTTTGTCTATAATGTTTTAGTATTAATACAAAATGGTATACGCTTTACTAGTTGTGGTTTTTCAACCCAACATAAACTTTGTATTCGCTATTCCTTTAGTTAGTACTAACCACAACACTTTCCTTCATCAATATCTTTTGTTTCTTGTGACATTTTCTTTTTATGATATCTTCGGCCAACCATGCCACTCTCTTATGGTCATCGGAATTGTTGCCAACAATCCACTATTCGTCGTTGTTCATTGTTATTGTCAATGTTTGTCTTACATGCATATGCAATCCTTGAGCCACCGTTTTTCTGTTGGTATCCTCTAGTCATTGGTGCATTGTCCTCCACCCACAATAGTCATCTTTTGGCTTCCACCATCATTAATTAATAGTTGTCATTTACTATGATCTTGGGCATTTCAATTTATAAAGCAAAGTGATTCTGAATTCCCACTCACTGCCGATGTGTGGTGGGGACTTTCATATATATATATATATATATATATATATATAAATATTGAATTTGTACACAATGAAAGGCAACAAATCTGCCATTATAATATTTACATTAAATGAAAATATCCCATTGAGGGATTTCCTTTATTTGGCACGTATTTGACTTTGGCTGCCAGCTTTGGTGTGATTGCTTGATTCAAGGAGCCTTGATTCACGTGTGCTGGATGCATGGGTCTTTGATTCAGAAATATCTTCAATACAATTCATGTCAAGCACAACCCATTCTACATCTGATTTGATCATTTATGGCCATTGGTTAATTTCTTTCAGAAACTTACATTCCAAACTCATGACATCTTTAAACTTTCATCTTGAATTTGAGAAGGGATATTCAAATATATTAGGATGTTATTATAACTATGTAGTCAGTAGGTTTGTAGAATCCTATGAGCTACCATGGTTTTTAGGGTTATCATTCTAAGGGTCTGTTTGGATACCGCTTATTGCTGAAAACTGAAAACACTGTAGCAAAATAATTTTTAAGTGTGTGAATAGTACCTTAGGACCCAGTTTTAAAGTTGTTTTTCTGGAAAAAAGTACTTACGGGTCCCCTGAACAGTGCACGAGACCCACGAAAAATGTTGGACTTGGCCGCTATCCAAACATACACTAAGTCTATTGTATTTCTATATATATACCTTACATTCAATTTATTGTAAGCTACAATTCAAAATAGTTATAATGTAGCTATTGGGTTTTTTTTTAATATGAACGTCAGTCATCAAACCAAAACACTTTTACTCTCTTATTTATGCCTTGTCTCTACATTATTTTATTTTCTTCTTTTTATATTAAAAAATAACTTCATATTACATCAGCCATTATTAGAAGTTCAAAGAAGTTTCTTTTCTTTCTATATCATTTTATTTTCTTCTTTTTGTTTTAACAAAAAACTAATATTACACCACCCGCTATTAAGGCATCCAAGAAGTCAGGCATATCCTCCAGCCAAATACTTTCATTGTTTATGTTTCCCACCAATCTAGCCAGTCCGCTTGCAATTCTATTACTGTTTGGCAGTGGATTGGTGATACCTCATTTCCTAAGTATTCATTGGTCTTTTTTTTTTTTTTTTTGAGGAGGCCAAAATGCTTGACAAATCTTGCAGCAGGTCTAGTTGTACTTGTACCGCCCCATCCTAAAACCCTATTTATCTGTGTGGCTAAATGAGAGGGGACCATTTTCCTACTAAAATTGAGAAAAATTTTAGAAAAAGAAAGAATGAATAAATAGCACACCACCAACAAATAGATTAAATGGATGACATATACACATTTATAAACATATTTTTTTGGCACTTATTATTACTGCACACACATTATTATACATCATCATGCACATCATTCATTTCATGTGTTAAACATTATTATACATCATCATGCACATCATTCATTTTATGTGTTAAACATTATTATACATCATCATGCACATCATTTCATTTCATTTCATTTTTTGGTCTAATGTACGTGAGATTAGGAATTAAGCAAACCGAAAATATAAAACTAAATAAATAAATAAAAGAAACCGGTGAGTTTATAAAATTTTTTTTTTTTTTTTTTTTAAAGTTGGAACGTGATCTTGAGGGAAATATCAAAGTCGACTGAAAAGTTCTTCTTCTTTTTTTTCTTAATTTTAATTTTTTGGATAAGTTTGTTTTGAAAATGTGGATTAGTAGGAGAGTGTTCTATTTTGTAGGCATTTTATGTAAAGTTGTAGATATATTTTTACCGGGTTGTCCTCAAGTTTTGTTCATATTAAACGTAAGGTCTAGAAGTATTTCTGAACCACATAAAAGTCCAGTTCAAAGAAGGAAATCCTGTTATAAATAGTGTAGATAGATAAAGAAAAAAACCTAAACCCCCCAATTAATGGAAAACATTTTTGTTGTTGTTGTTGGTTTTTTTGCTGGGCTACATATAAATAACACGAGGGCTTGACTGAATTTTCTCAAAAATAATATTTAATAACACGTACGAGGGCTTTTCCTTTTTATTTTTCTAAGAGAAAAGATGAACTTTTTATTCATTTTTGACTGGGTTATCTACTGCTAGTACATTTAGCAAGAAAATGTGTACTTCCTCAATCCATACTTCTTCTTCATCTCAATCCTTTGTGCATGTCTCGCCAACTCATGTGTTGTTGCCATGTTCTCTTTACGACCTATGTGAGATAAATGCCAAAACGAGGGCAATTTGATATAATTTATTGAGAAAATTCAATCTCTCGTGGGGGTTCAATAATCAACATTGCACCAACTTTTTTTTTATTTATTAAATTTTTAAATGGCAAGAGACAATTGCATGGCTTAGATTCAATGCATTAGCCTTATGAAGTTGAAATTTCTAGGCATGAGATCGAATAGTCTTTTAGAAAACTACAAATCACCCACTAGGCCACCGTTGTGGACCTAGAATTTCAAACTAGAGGGCCGAAGTATAAAAAGAAAAAAAAAAATTCAAATAGATATCCATATAGTACTAACAAACTATATATCAACCAAGATCAATACATAAAATTATTGTTTCTTTATACATTAAGATGCAATCATTTATCAACAAAGACAAAAAAACACAAAATAATATTGTTTCTTAAGAGCATCAACTGTTGCAAAAAAATTTTATTTTCACAAACCAAAACTTACTTTTGCTACTTTAATATAACATTTGAAATGTTTCATATAGTAGTGTTTTTGGTATTTGGTGTTCTAAATACTAAATATTTACCATTTAGAACACCTAATGCTAGTACTCTAATATTGGGCTGACTGGGATTTTTTATTTTTTATTTCAAAATTTTGTTTTTGTTAAGTTTTTGAGTTGAGTGGTTGTTAGTTGGACTAGACTAATTAAAAGGGAGGGAGTCTAAGTTTTTGGAAGAGTGAGGCACAACTCTAAAAAATATATATATATATATATATACATATATATAACTATTTTTAAAAAAATTGTTTATTTTTTTTCTTTGGGTTAGGGGGCCCAATTTTTTTTTCCTTTTTTTTTTTTGGACTGGGGGGCCCGGGCCCCCTTGGCCCCCCTTGTAGGTCCGTCCTTGGATAGTAGGTGGTAAGGTTTGGCAATTTGGAACGTTAACAAATTCCTACAAGCCAATTTGAAGGAATATTATCGTGGATTCAACATCATCAGCTTATACCAAAAATCCCTGTTGTTGAAGACTGTTTTGGCTGGGGTGTTTTAGAGATTGATTAATTATGAGCTTGGAAAATCCCAGTGTAGAACTAGAACCATGCATCCTTTTAAGAATCTCTAAAAATCCCATGCCTTTTTTTTATTATCCTTTGTATTTTCTGTCTGTCCAGCATCTTTTTAAAACTAATTCAATTGTTACCAGTCATTTTCTCTCTTTCTCTTATTTCTTTTTAATGTTTCAATAATTTCAAGCCAGAGAAGTAATGGAAGTATGACGTATATAGCTAGCGTGCCATTGCGTACACGGTCCATCGATGTTGATGCACAAACTTTAACATTCTCTGAAGCTGTTTTGTGAATTGTATTGAGCTTTCTTTTTCTTTTTCTTTTTTTCTTTTTTTTGAGAAGGAAGACAACTTAATATTACTAGCCAGAATCGGCAAAAAGAACAGAGTAAAGGTGGGGAGGAGCATCCTCCATCCAAACAGTCAAACCTCTAACATGTCTAGCATGTTTAGCTAGGTTATGAGCAATCTTATTACCACTCTTATAAGTATGAGAAAAAGAAATGTGAAGTTCTCTCCATGTGAAGTAGCAGTGACTACTAGTGTTCAAATTTCCTCACCCAAGGAAAAAAAAAATTTGTGCCGACAATTTTTGTAACTTACACTAGTGTTAAAATCTACATCTCTCCTTCACTTGTTGTAACAATTTATTCAAAAAATAGGTGTATTAGCTTTTATATATATATATATATATATATATATAAACTCTAAAAAGACACATTTTTATAACAAAAATATAATGCTTGATGTATTATATTTGTATAAAATTAAATACTCCAATATTTAACTACAATTTTATCCCATTATAATTATTTATTGTCCAAGTTGTGTCAATACCATTATCACAATATATATATATATATATATATATATAATTCCGTGCTTTTATTTATAGCAAACGGAAGTTAATTTTTCTTGAAAATTCAACCAAAATTGAAAAAAAATATATATATATATATATTTATATATACACACAACTCACTTAATTTGTGTCCCTAAGGTAGTTGATTTTTTTTTTTTTTATAATATCTTATGAAATTAAATTAAAATTCTATAATTATGTTACTAAATTGAATACACACCTTTGCAATTCTGTGTTTGATTTTTTTATTATTATAGCAATCATATGTTTATTTTGCTTGAAAACTCAACCAAAATTGAAAAAAAAAAGTATGTTAAATATATTAAGTAATTTATATATATTTTTATAATTTCTTACAAAATTATATAATATGCTACTAAATTGGACCTAATGAGAGAGAGAGAGAGAGAGAGAGAGTGAGAGAGATTATCTAACTTCTACTTTATTTTATTCTAGAATAATTGATTGAAAACTCATAATAAACTGGTATGTATTTATGTTGGGGGCTAGGGACCACAATTTGCCTTCCTACAATCAATCTAAAAACCATTTTCGTTAAATGCAAAAGAAGTTGACTGGATGCCCTTCTGTACTCCACATTATTTACATAAATTAATTATTTTTAGAAAGAAAAATGGTGTCACTACTGCAGCACTAATGGCTATAAATATCAGTAGGATTTAGCCAGATATGAGGTGTAAAGTTTTCTTGTTTTGGTAAAGTCATGGCTTTCTTTTCCTCCTCTATTCTCTCCTTAGTTTCTACTTTATTCTTGTTTATGTTTGGAATAGCTTCTGCTCAGCTATCATCCAACTTCTATTCGAGTTCATGCCCTACGGCTCTCTCTATAATTCAAGGCGCAGTAAACACTGCAGTGTCCAATGAGAATCGTATGGGGGCCTCGTTACTCCGCCTCCATTTCCATGATTGCTTTGTCAATGCGAGTCTTATATCATTTTTATTTTTAATTCCTATCTTTTAAGCTTTCATCTTTAACCCGCCACAACGTGTTCCAAAAGACAATATATGTATTTAACTTACATATAATAATTTGTCCTTCTTTTATTATTATTTTCTTAATTTAGAAATATTTTCTTTTGAAATGAGGATATTTAAAATTGTTCGAGCACCTAACTATTCTCTCGAGTATGTGTAATTCCCTCCCCCTATTCCACACACCCTAAGTTATTACGAGGTGAAACTCCTTGAGAATAGTCCCAAAATACTAGCTAAAAGTTTTTATTTTTTTATTTATTTTTTTTAACAAGATAGAATTTCTACTCTAGCTTAATCTAAGTGTATATGTGTGTGAAACTCCCTCCTGGAGACTTGAACCCCAACCCTTGCCCCTCACACCCCACAAGCATTTATATTTGTGGATTGACTACCGCACCAAGGGTGTGCAAGGATCTAGCTAAAAGTTTTGAATTCAAGATTTTATAAATATCATGAAGCCTTAGGATTAGAAACTACTAAGTCAATTCATTGTATTAATCACATTTATTGTCACATCATATGTATGTCTTTTTAAATAAAATTTGTAATTATTTTACTATTTTCCATTTTAATTTAAATCTACACACATACACATATATAAGGTAGTATTTCACTTATTATATACCATCAATCACTAATTATTCTTTCTATTGAGAATCCAACTCAAAAGGAAAAAATATAACTCCATACCTATGTTTTATACATAGTTATAACTATTTATATTCTCTTTCACGTTTTGACACTAACTTATTTAATTTGAATAAAAATGATAAGTTACCATTCTTCCAAAAACTTAATTTAGGGTTGGGGGAATTTAATCATAATTCTAATACATTTCCTCACATGTAGTTTTTTTTTTTTCTTCTTATTAAAGCTTTGTTTGGATAGCTTTTTTTTTGCCAGCTTATTTTACTATTCTGCTTATATTTGCTACTATTTATAGGTCTCACTGCACTTTTTGGTATTATTCATGGGTTTCACTGTAGTATTTTAACTAACTTTTACTTTTATCTACAGTACTTTCAGTAAAAAGTTTTCAGTTTCAACAAAATAAACAATTCCCAAACAGATCCTAAATGGAGCTTAATTAACATGTGTGATTTTTAACTTTAAATGAAAAGTAGAGTAAAGATTGTGTTAAAACTTAGAACCACCTTTTTTTGATACCATGATAAATTATTAATTGTCACATATATATAACATAATGTTTTTTAAAAGAAAGTATTTATCATTAAACACTTGAACTCCGGCCCTTACCCCCCACACCCCACAGCACTTATACTTGTGGAGTGTTTAAATTTAGATTAGGTTATATATATATATAAATATATATATATTTATATATAGAATTCCATTTCATTCGTTGGTAATTTTTCCATAAATCTATTCCATTGTTTTATAAACTAGTACTACATATATATTAAAAATATTATGATGTTGTAAACAGGGCTGTGATGCATCTGTGTTGTTGGATGACACCACCAGTTTCAAAGGAGAGAAGACGGCGGGGCCCAATGCCAACTCATTGAGAGGATATGAGGTGATTGACACCATTAAATCTCAACTTGAAAGCCAATGCCCTGGAGTTGTGTCTTGTGCTGATATTTTAGCTGTTGCAGCTCGTGATTCTGTTGTTAAGGTAAGCTATCATCAAATTCTCTTACTACTATCACATATTTTCATTCAAAAATGAGAAAAACTATCATTAGTAAAAACTAGTATATCATAGCTAAGATATAGCAATTAGAGATTTAAGATTAATTATTCCTTTTAATGGACAGTTTGGATGGAGGGGAAAGAATGAGGAGTAGAGTAGAGTTGGCCGAAAATAATTTATGGCCAACTCTACTCTAAACTCCCTCCATCCAAACTAGCCATAACTGTTCCATTATAAATTCCATTCTATTGTCTTTTAGTTTGGACCGTGCAATTTTTGTTTTTGAAGTACCCTAGCAAAGATATGGATATTAATATCTATAAATAATATATATATATATATATCAAAAGATATTTATTATGGAACAAACACCATAAATTTAAATTTATCGTGTTTATTAAATAAAATAAAAAAAGTTTAAACAATAAATAAATAAATAAAAAGATTGGCAAGCAGCTTTACATTCAAAAAAAGAAAAAGAAAATTGTAATTCTTCGTATTAAAAATTGTGAGTAAAGAAATTTTTAATATTGTTAATGATTAGGCCATATTGGTCTATGATATATATTTTTGCCCCTTAATTATTTACCTTTCTTATTGTTATCTTTTCTTTTGTTGTGTATGATTACTACAGTTGGGTGGCACTACATGGACTGTTCAATTAGGCAGAAGAGATGCAACCACAGCCAGTTTAAATGATGCCCAAAGTAACCTCCCTTCCCCCTCCTTAGATCTTAGCGGTCTTATATCTGCATTCAGCAAAAAGGGTTTTACTGCGCCAGAAATGGTGACTCTCTCAGGTAACAACAAATTTAAATACACAATTTTTTCACAATTGTTGATACGATCTATTATAATTGGTTCATAATAAAAATGTTGTCGATAGTCAGTCAATCCGTCCATGTAAAAGTAATATTGTTGTGTTTTTAACATTGTCCCTTAGTTAAAACATAAAACATAACTTTTTATCCCACCTCTCTCATTACAATTGCTTTTTTGGGTGCATAAATTTTCACCAAATTATAACAAATGTACTCTTTTTTTTTAACTTCTCTTTTGTGTTTTTTCTTTGTAGGAGGGCACACCATAGGTCAAGTAAAATGCAGTATAATTCGAACTCGTATCTATAATGAGACTAATATAGATTCAAACTTTGCGGCATCAATAAAGAAAAACTGCCCGAGTACAGGTGGAGATACTAATTTATCTCCTCTTGACCAAACTGCTGGAGTTTTTGATAACACTTATTTCAAGGATTTAGTGAACAAAAAGGGCCTTATGCACTCAGATCAACAGCTCTTCAATGGTGGCTCCACAGATTCCCAAGTGAACACCTATAGCCAGAACTCAGCAAAGTTCTTCTCTGATTTTGGGAGTGCCATGATAAAAATGGGAAACCTCAGCCCACTTACTGGCTCAAAAGGAGAGATCAGAACCAATTGCCGGAAGACTAATTGATATTAAGAAACTTTTTTATTTATATAATTACTTTTAGTTATTACACATGGTTAAAAAATACATGTGACTGATCATGATTAGTCTCTTGGGACTAAGGATTGATTGTTACTGGTTGTTCTATACATGTGTCTAAAACTAAGTCCACTTGTAACTTTATAAAAGAATAAAGTTACCCAAAAAAAGAATTAATAAAGGGGATTGCTCCATATTTGTCTTCTATGTATGTTGGTTTTTTTTATTGCTATTTTTTTTCTTACAAGTGAATTTTGACTCGAAGAGAAGGGGAAATGAAAATTATGGTTCAAATTAAATTTAAATGATTCAAATTAACTATTACAAATCAAAAGGTATATTCAATCTTAATTACATAACATTTTGTATATTTTTGGATCTATAAAATAAAATATATAAACTAAAATATGGAGAGGATCCTTTCCCAAAAAATATGTTGGCCAACAAGTAATGACACATGCATTATCTCTATTTAAAATAAAAGTTACATAAGTTCACTTGAGTCGGAGAGTAATTTTTTTTTTTTTTTTTTGCTAAGAGAGTAAAGCCTAGATTGGACAGCGCGTTTGCGCGTCTGCATTTGCAACTTTCAGCGTTTTCCTCTTTTTTCTTTTTTTCTTTTTTTCTATTTTTAAGCCGCATATGTTGACTTTTCTCCCATGTACAGTGCACTCGTGCACTGTTTATAGGACCCACAAACTTCACTTTTAAGCAACTTTTTCATTAAAAATGGGTCCCACTGCACTATTCACACATTTAAAAATTATTTTGCTACAGTGTTTTCAGTTTTCAACAAAATAAGTTGTATCCAAACGGACCTCAAGTGTCTATTTGGCTAGCTTATTTTTTGCCAACTTATTTTACTATTCAACTTATTTTTGCTACTATTCATAGGTTCCACTACACTTTTTGGTACTATTCATGAATCTCACTGTACTATTTCAACTAACATTTACCTTTATTTACAGTACTTTCAGCAAAAAGTTTTCAGTTTCAACAGAATAAGCAAATGCCAAACAGACCCTGAGAGTGATAATTATACTAATGACCATGCAATTGACTCATCTAGCAGAGAAGATGAGGGTTGAAACTTCAAAATTATAACATCTACGTGCAATTTAACTGAGCCTATCCGAGGCATTTTTTTTTTTTTTTTCAGATTATATATTAGGATTTTTAGCGATGGCTAATTCCATGATAAATTTATTTTTAATTTTTTTAAACATTTGCAATTGTAATTGTGTGGTGTAAGAGCATTCGCACTGGCACTTGGATATGCCAAATGTAAGCTCTAATTTACAATTCAGCCCAAAAGCAACCCACAACTAGACTGGTAAACATGGGATATGCCAAATTTTTTTGGCATAGTGCTACAGTGCCATTGCAAATATAGGATGGCACTGTAGCAACTTTTCTATATCACAAATTATTATTTTAATGGTACTATAGCTACTTTTTAAAAATATATGATGGTATTGTAGCAACATTATATTATTTTAATGTGTAAATATATTATTTTAATGAGTAGAATAAGAAAATAAAAGTTGAAATGTTGGGTATATTATAAAATGGTATGGAATAATTGATAAAGTAGATTTTTGGGATGGTAAAATAGAATAGTCTGAAAATACCGGATGTAAATGCTCCAATCAAGGTTGAAAGCTAAAAAGATTATTGTTAAAGTTGTTGGAATCTAGTTTCAGTGGACCAAATTTGCTTGATCAATCGACTGAATTGACAGTTTGGACAGTTTCAGTAGACATTTTCGCAACTTTCAGTCTACCTAACCTATAAAGGAAAATCATTGACCCGGGCTTTCATAGCTTTTCTGTAATCAACCAACCCTAGAAACCTACACCAATTTTAATTTTAAACTACAATACAACTTTAATGATTTAGAGAGGAAGACGACCACACTAAACTAATAAAAACCTAGAGAAAGAATTCTAGTTCTTCCTTGCTTTCTCTCTCATTGATACACCTTAGAGAGCTTTATACTTCCAAACACATAGATGACCATACTATTGTTGGAGTTGTTTGAAATCAAAAGAGATGATATCAAATCTTCAAGAAGCCTTAAAGTGATTGAGAAATCAGTTTTTTTGTCAATAGATCAACATGTGGCAACAAGTAACATTGAAGGCACAATGCATTATCTACACTTTCTAGTAGAAAAGGAGAGCTTAGGTACTAAGCCTAACTACATGTATGGGAAGTCATGTGAGTATTGTATGTACTATAACAACTTTCAATAGTGGACTTATTGAGTTGGAATTGAGTTTTACCCCAAAATGTTTTTACCATTTGGATTTTCATTTCGTGAATATATGCTTGTCACTACATGCATGTGTTTATATATGGTTAGTGTGCTTTTCTATTTATCCATATTAATAATGTGATTTAATATTGGTAGGGGTCTAAATGTATTTTTCATTATATATCATCAAAAAAGATGGTGGAAAATCCATTACCAAAAGTAATAGATTTAGAAATTTTCAAGGGACATGTCCCTTCTATAGGTATTATTAAATGATGAGTATAAATATCTTGGTTTAATTTCAAGTAATTAGTATACGTAGTTGGATTCAACCTTGTTGGCTTAAACTTTTGGGTTCACGGGTGCTCCTCTTAACAAATTGGTATTGGAGGAATGGTTCAACTTTTGCTTGAATGAGCATTTGGTGATCACTGCATTTGGTGCAACTCTTGCATACATGACACACTAGGATTTGCGAAGGCTCGCGTGCTAGGAAGGTCAATGTGATAGAGACTCACATGTGGGTATATTTGATGCATTTGAAAGGCTCACATGCGAGGGGGAGTTAAGGTCGATGCAATAGAGGAGCACATATGACGGGAAGATTTGTTGCCAAAATACTTTTTGCTCCTTAATTTGTCATGGAACGAATCAATGCTAAACACCAAACATATTCAATTTTGGATATATAGATTGTGATTTATGAAATTGGTTTATTTTTACAAATTCTGTTCCAAAGAGCAACAATTTTGACAATATTTTGGTATGGTAATGTGGTGAATAAAGAGCTCACTATTCTATCTCTACTATCCAGCCCATCTTATCCTCAATCAAACCCGTTTTTATTCCTACAAGGGTTGAGGATAGTTCCTGGGACACAGTCTGAGCACCCATTTTAAATTTAATCCCGCATATAAATAAGTTACATAAGTTAGATATTGGCAGTATTAATATAAATTCTGCAACAATTATGATCAATAATCAGAGGGATGCACCCTGAAGGTACTCATATGTTTTCAAAAGGCTCTTTCTTATTCTATCACACTATGGTGTGTTTGCGAATAGATTTTTCTTTTAACTTTTTAGCTTATTTCTTTATTAAAAGTTTTTCTGAACTTCAATTTTTTCTAGTTATAACTATACTTTAACCATCTTTCAGCAAATAAACAAATAAGCCATATACTGTTAATTAACTTTTTCCTTCATATGTAATGCTTACCCACAGAAGCAACACCAACAGCAGTTCCTGTGCAGAAAACTTCATCGGCATCAATCAATTCATCAATAGGAATAACATGTTCCTTGACCTGGCATCAAATTACAAACGATATTAGAATAATGGTTAAATAATTAAACGAACCATTTCCTAACAGTTTAAACATTTGAAACAAGTAGTAATTAATTATTTTTAGAAGAAAATAGAATGAATTCCATGACAAAGACTCTACAGAGTAAAGAGTTCACATCTTGGCAACAAAGAGAAACATCTAAAATAGAAACAGCAAGTTCCTAGTCATTCATAAGTCTCACATGTGCAATGGGAAGAGTGGCCTTAATTTTTTAATGAAGCCCTTCTCAGTTGGTATTACTTCAAAAATTAATTAAGAAAATCAGGTTCAAGCTGTCATTTAGTGGTACATGAATATCACCTGGTAACCATGATCGCGAGCAATCTCAACGATGCTTCTACGGGTGACTCCGGGAAGAATGGTCCCATTTACTGCAGGAGTTGAAATAGCATTGCCCTAGAAAATTGGAAAATGCATGCCTGAGGTTTAGAGTGTACCAATTGTAAGAATACAAAGGGAGATAATATAAATTAGGACTGTAAAAATTTCAATGGAGTAAATGTGAACAAGTATTAAATACAGGTTGCTTAAACTTAATGGGGGAAATTGAATGGTTCAGTTTATGATGCCTAAGTGATAACTGATAAGTTGTCATCAACATCTTATTTGTATCAATATGGTTTATTATATTACAAATAGCTTTTCTTATCCAATCTCAAGCTTCATTACTTGCCTACTGTTTTCATTCATCTCCATATACTAGCGATAATTTCACAAATCAATTTGTTTCTCAGTAATCAGTGATCCTTGGAAATTATGCCATATATTTTATTTGCTTTCAAGGCTTATCCAATGAGTTTTATAGTTTCCCTTTCCTTGAATTCCATCAAGACAAAAACTTGCTAACATATTAGATTGAACTTAAAATATTCTTAAAAAAAAAAAAAAATCCTTCACAATAAAAATGTTACAGGAGGAGACCTCCTCAATATTTTTCCTATTCACTGAGTCCAGATATAAGACATCAGAAAATCCTCTGCTCTTTGCTTTTGTCAATGCTTTCAAACCCTACAATTTCAAACACGATGATGTGTTATACAATAATGCTTAATGCAGCAAAAACTTAAGTTACATGAGAGAATAAATTCCTTACCGGGGAGAGGCATGATCCAAATCTTTCTCAACATACAAGTTCAAGGGTGCAAAACCCTCCTGATTATAAACCAAGTTAACATAAATGATAAATCATTCTACACTTGGGGTAGGATCCAATGGAATAAAAATCATTGTCCCATTTTTAGTATTCTAGACAGTCCAGAAGAATTTCGTTCGAAGCAAAAGTAAAGCTTCAATTGGAAAACAGAAAATGCCCTCACCTTGAAATAGTTGCCAACAGGGGAAACATATACTAGGAAAGTGTATTCAGGTGCTGCACCCAAACCCAATATTTGACCACTTCCCATGAGCAGGGGCCTAATGTACAGAGACCCTTTTCCTGGAGGAGGAACCTGATCATCATAATCATCCACATATATTATATTAAAAAGATAGGGAGGAAGGCAAGCGGTGGAAGATGATCTGGGACCTCAATGTGCCACCAAAGATCAGAAATTTTATGTGGCGGGCTGTGTCCAATATTCTGCCGACGTGAGATAACTTGTATCGGAGAAGTGTGGCTGTGGAGAGCACCTGCGAGTTCTGCCACCAACACCCTGAAACGGAAGCTCACTTGCTGTGGGAGTGCCCCTTTGCCCGCAATGTGTGGGCGTTGGCTAAAGGAAGAGTGCAGAAATGCAGCAACAATGCGCAAGAATTTTTCCAGCTCTTCAAGTTGATGCAAGAGAAACTGACACGGGAGGAGATGGAACAGTGGTGCACTACAACTTGGGCGATATGGAATGCAAGGAACAACGCCTACTTTCAAAATGTTCAGTCACCACTCAAAGTGATATATGAAGGGGCCCTTGAGTTGCTTGCTGCATATCAGACCCTCTCGGCTACTCAAGCAACTACGTGACTGGGGGAAAGGTTTGGTTGTTTGGTGTTTGCTTTCAAGGGTATGGTGGGGTAGTGCATGTATCAAAATTATTGTCTTTCTAGGCACAACACACTGTTAGTTTTCTATTCACTTGGCTGCTACGGTCCCTCTGTTATGCAACCAAAGTGTCATGTTTCAGCAGCTGCTTGTAATGTTCTCCTTGGTCTGGTGACACACGGCCATACATGTACCTGATTATAGTTTCTTACATCAAATAAAGTTCTATCTATTACCTCAAAAAAAAAAAAAAAAAAAAAAAAAAAAGATAGTATAAATTTATAGAAATAATTAACTCATAAAGAATTAATGGTTCAGCATTTTCTTCAAGATAGAAGAGGATTACCCAACTCTTGTTGGCTAGGACAGTCTGCTTCACAGCATCTACAAATTGATCAATGGAGGGTGATGGCATGCACATTCTCTCTGCTCCAAATTTCATGCGAATCACATTCTGCTCTGGACGGAAGAGAAGAAGCCGCCCATCTTCCTTCCTATGTACTTTTGTGCCTTCATACACTGCCTGTTCAAATTTTTGACATGATTATAAGTTTCTATATAGTCTTCACAATGAAGGATAAAATAGGCTGCATTTTTAGGGATGGCCTTGTTTTGAGTTACTTGTTCTTTTCATTTTTCTCCTTCTTTCCACCTCTTATTTGCTATCCAGCTCTAAGTAAAAGTCCATACTACATATCAATTCATTGGACATGTCTTCCTTCAAAAACAGTGACTGCTTCATGCATTTAAGGCATGATTAAGGTGACACTGACCCAAACTTATTCAAATTTTCCATATATGAAACTTCGCCAATGGGTTGGACCAATGTTTTAGTGATAATATAGTCGAGACTTGAAACTCGAGCATGGTCACTTTCATTACTTCAAAGTGGTCATGTCACCATATTCGGTTGGAAACAAATTTTATTTTCTCAATCTAACAGTATATAGAGTGCTATGTCATTTAAAATTTTAAATGACATGACACTGAATTCTGAATACCCATTAAGGCTTGTAAGTACAAGGCTTCCTATTCAGACAATTAGAACCAAGTTGATTCAACTTCAAGTTACTTAGAATTTGTATTAGATGATAGAGTTCTATCCAAAGTAGTGTAGCTAGCATGCAAAGATATGAATATTGTAACAAAGAGATCACTTGCAGCTTACCTACCCATAATTCGGAACTCCAGCAGCAGGGCCCAACTCAATGTTTCCATAACGATTAAGTTGACCTTGTTCAAAATCCTCTCCCTTAGAACATTTCATAAGGTACATGTAATCAGTTGGCATTATACCAAATCCAAGATTATCCCAATCCAAATCAGCGTAGTCATCATCTTTGAAATTGCCAGTTCTCAATAAGAAAAGCAGAATCCAGAAAAAAGGGTCAAAAACATTAGCAAGAGTTCCATTTTCTTTTTCTTTTTCTTTTCACTTGATAGAAAATTTCGGACGAAACCACAAGACGTGTGTGTATTTCAGTATCTGTATGTGTATTTGAATGAGGATAAATGTAGCTACTAAAGCATTTGCATAATGTTGTAACACAAGGGACTAATTCAGTATAATGCAATTACCGATAAATAGATGGTTCGCACATTTGTTGCAGAGAAGATGAAGCCTGAGATGAAAATCCATAGTAACATCCAATCTACAAAATGTACACATTAACACATTAGTTCTCCTTATGTATGTTCTTTCACATTTCTATCCCTGCTTTAGCTTTGAACTTTGAATTCAAATCTGTTTGGATTAGCTTTTCACTTTTAATTTTTCACTTAATTGTTTATTTATATTTTTTCAAAACGCAAAAAAAAAAAAATAATAATAAAAAAGGGATAGACTTTCCCTCAAAAAAAGAAAAAAAAAAGACTTAAATCTTAAAAAATTATATTGTACAACAATATTATCTCCTCTCGGTGGGTTTCATGAGCAGAATCTCTAGATAGGACTCACTTTTATGTGAGAGGATGTTTCAAATTGATGTGCCAAATTTTAAATAAATAAAAAAAGAGTAACAAAAGAAATTTTTTTATTATGGTATCAATGTGACACCAATTAAATTAATTGTTAGTAAGTATTTGTTTTTGTGTTAGAACCTCATTTTCTCTCCTTTGTGTGTGTTTATGTCTAAAAACAAATTACAATAGCATTTTTCTTAATGAATATCCCACATCATCTTATTAATGGTTCTCTTGTTATTAATATCATTGTTTTAGTTCCTTTCCACAACATTTTTTTTTTCAGGCTCAATAGTAACACTAATATATATATTGGGAAGTTTTTTTGTTTTTTTTTTAGAGAGAGTTCAACCTATGGCGTCCACTCCTGATAATAGCTCTTTATTATCAGACCAAGATACCAATTGGTTTTTGGTGTAATCGGGGATTAAACCCTAAATCTTTTATTCAACAATCAGAGACTTTACCAGTTAATATTGGGAAGTGGTATTGGTATCTCATAGGAGTATTAAACAACACAAACCTACACCCAACCCAATCGATAAACAAACCATATTCATCTACACCCAGCCCATTCTTGTAAGTCGAACCTATCCCAGCCCAGATTACATATTGGCCCCTATGAACACGTTTTGGACCATTCTCTCTCTCTCTCTCTTTTTCTTTTTCTTTTCTTTTTGGAGAAACGTTTTGACCATTTTTTGAATCGAACAAAGAGAGAATTGTTGGGAAATTTAGACCCCGGTTGATAGAATTAACAAGTTTTAAATCCAAGTTGTTAATTAAATTTATTATGAATAAATCTTATTAAAACAAACAAATATCAATATCATGTCAATAATGAATGCAGCGGAAAAGTAAATAAGACAAGATATGATGACCCAAAAAAACCAATGAAACAAACTAGTTTCACAGTAAAAAACCTGGGGGGAAACCTTCCCGAAAAGCAATCCACTATAGTAAAAAGAAGTTTCAGATCTAGTACAAAACCTTTGTTCCTAGACTCTACAATCCCCGTAGATGAACTCACAGCAGAAACCTTCTACCGCTTCAAAACCTCTGAACTCTTCAATATATGAACGCCACCCTTTTGATGCATGAATCCCAGTACATGACTAACCAATTGCGCGGATCCCAATATGCGACTTCAATCACCAACTAGAAGAAGATGTTGGCTGCAAAATTCTTCACTTCATCAACAATGAAGATCAAGAAGCACTTGGTTACAAAACCCTAAGGTGCAAAGACGCGGTAGCTTCTTTCAGAGAGAATAAGGCATCAGTCACCTTTTGCATATGTTCTCCTTGTATTCTCTTATGTGACGGCCTCTAAAATAAGCCTTATATAGGTTTAGGGTTGTGAGAAAAGAAACCCTACACATACATGTCTTCATGGGCCGAAAATCAGATCTGAAAATCTGAATTCCCGTAACCTCGATCGATCGGGAGGTGTCGAGGAGGTGTCGAGCTTTAAACTTTGACAGATACAACTATCGAGGAGCTGTCGAGGAGACAAGAGCTTTCTCGACCGATCCACCAGCTATCGAGAGGTGTCGAGATTGCGATAACAATCAACTGAAGAGCTCGATAGATATCCTAGGTGTCGAGCAGCTATCGAGATATCTGTCCGCATGTGTCGAGCTATCTGTCCAGCTTTAATGATAGCTTTTCTTCACTTGTTTCTTGGTCCAATTTTCATGGCTTTAATACTAGACTTGAACAACATGTTTTTTGAAGTATTAAACACATCTTAGATCTACCCAATTACAAGTAAAGTGCATTTTGTCAAAGACTTAACTTATTACATAAAATATGTCCTTAACAAGAATAACCTTTTTTTTTTTTGAGATACTTTTGACCAGTCTTTGAATCGAGCAAAGAGAGAATAACGTGTATGTTATGTTTTCATCAAAACCAAAAAATAAAACGTGTATGTTATGTAAGAAAATATAATTGATACTAGACTATCTAATGTACGAACTAAGAACTAAATAACCTATTATTAGCAAAAAAAAAAAAAAACTGGATAACCTATGTAATTAATATATCCAAGATAAGGATAATTTTATGGTATCTCTATGATTTTTTTTTTTTTTTTTTTGGGAGTATGATACGTCCAATGATCATGGTCATTTAATTTAATTGTTATAATCTCAAACATTTAACTAGTTAAAGGGTTTCTATTCTGATGGAGGAAATGGATAGTTAGAATTACGTAGACAATATGCTCCCCAAAATAGAAAATACTAGAGGTACTAGAGAAGATAATTAATCAATCACCAAAACATGAAAATTGAACAATAGGATAGCTTATATATGATCAAAGAACCAAGAAAGAATGAAAGAAAGTACAAAGAAAATAATTTCACCCAGAAAAACCCTCTGCAAACGTTTATAATTTTAAAAAAAAAAATGTAAAAATATCTGCCTAACAAAAACAAAGAAATTATAACAATAACAATCGCAATAGCGATTAAATTATAAGATGTCAAAGCTTTAAAAAAAAAAAAAAAAAAAAACACCTTGGATGAGGAAGAAGTAGCTCCAAGAGATTGAAGCAGATTGCGAAAGCATACACTCCTTGAAATCATGGTGACCCCAGCAATTAAATTGAGAGTTTTTAGATATAGTAATACAGAAATGGAGAGGGTCTAAGAACCAAGCAGCCAGTTATAAATGAACAATGAGATGAACAAGAAGCATTATGAGGGGGGAAAAAAAAAGATGGACCAGAAACAATAATGTAGTTGTAAGGGTGTGAAACGTGTTTTCTCTTTTTTAATTTTATACCAAAATTGGAGGGAGAGACTTAGCGTTACCTATCACCTAACACCGACGCCGTTAGTTAATTTTGGATCGGTATATAATTTTTATGTATTTTTTTATTGGAATCGGTATATAATTTGATAATCTAGACAAAGCTTGAAATAGGATTAGAGTCGGTATAGATTGGGTCGAGAAACTATCAAAAAACAATTAAATCATATATTTAGGGGTTCCAATGCAGAATTTCTAAAGAAATCTACCACAAAATGAACCACCATATCTCATACGGTTTTTTTTTTTGGTGAAGCCTAAGGGTGGTTGGTTACTTTTTTTTTTTTTTTTTTTTTTTTTAAGATAATTACAACATGCTGCTAACCCCGCACCTCGAACCCTTTCCCCCCTAAACCCCTAAGCACTTTGTACATGAGGAGGTGTCAATTCAGCTACAAGACATTTAGCAAGGTGGTTGGTTACTTTTTTTTTAGGGGGAGGTGGTTGGTTACTTGGTTCATCTTTATGTACGTATGTGTATTTTTCTTTATTGTTATTTTTGAAGTTACTAACTCATATCATTAATATTTTCAGCTCTTCAAAGTAAGTATTTTTTATTGTAATCTAGATAACCTACAAGAGTATTTTTTATTTGAATGCAAAAAAGTTTTTTTTTTTTTTTTTTTTTTAAATTCTCATACCATCAAACATATTATTGGTTCTATTAAGATGTCAGACTTATAGTAAACTGTTGAATAAACTAAAATAAAGATTTTTTTTTTAAAAAAAAAAAAAACCATTCTGACCAAAGTCACTGAATAAGAATTATTTGGAGTGGAGTTTCTCATGCGTACTCATTACCCACTACCCAGTCTAAAGAGTAAAGAATATATAATCATATAACTGAGGGAGAAGAGTTGAAGATTCTTTTTTTTTTTTCTTTTTTTTTTTTTTATAAGACTAGCATTGAAAGTTAAACCAATCGACAGCCGTGAAAATGATAAAGTTGATCAATTTTTACATCTTAGATGAATTTTTAAAAGATATGAATTGAAGAACTCTAAGATGCATATGCATTTTCTTGCATTTAAACAATTTTAATCTCATCATTTTTACATCTTAGATGAATTTTTAAAAGATATGAATTGAATTCACTGTTTCTAAGAGGCAATGAAATGGATTTCGGGTAGTTCTTGCATTAATTAATACTGTTCACTCTCTTCTCATTTCAGACTAGCAAATTCTGAGATAAATTTCAAGCGTGAAAATTAAACACGATTTCTTAGATGCAAATCAGTGTGCAGGATCTTAGGATTTTTGGTAATCCCTCGTCGGATAGATATTATTACGCTGATGTACTATGATTCTACCTTAACTCTTCTATTTTAGTTTAATGCAATGGAATCCATTTCTACCAAAAAGTCTAAGATGCACATGCATTTTCTTGCATTTAAACGGTTTAGATCTTTTCATTTTCTTGCTTCTCAATGAACATACAACCAGCCCTAGTCAAATAATAGCACTAGGGATGTTCCACACTAATTTTTTATGCAAAAGTCTATCGACAGTCAAGTCAACACAACATTTTTCACAAAATTTTCCACAACTGTTTACATGTCTTAGTGCATAATTAAAACTAGTGTCTGAAAGCTCTAAAACGTGTGAGAACACAAGAGCTGTTTAGACTCCCAATTAAAATTACGGCTAGATTGATTTTACTCTAACTTATCTAAGTGCAGAAACAAGAGTAAATGAAGCGCAATAAACCGATACTACTCTAGTGCATAAACATGAACAACAAACGTTAAAAGTAAAGCATAAGAGTAAGGGAAGAGAAAATGCAAACACAAGATAACACGCCGATATGTTATCGAAGAGGAAACCGAAGAACTCGGTGAAAAACCTCTCTGCTGCCCTCCAAGCGGTAATCGATCCACTAGACAATCAGTTGGGATACATGGGTTAGCAAGAGACCCTCCAAGCCTAATCTACCCGATGTACCTAAGCCCTCCAAGCTCCTACTCCAACAAGGCTTCTCGGAACCGTGTCTTATCTAGCTCTCCGGATCCTCAATCCACCCAATTGCATCCGCCAAGCCTCATCGGCTTCTTTTGGCAATTCCTCAAAACTTCCCAAGCTCCAAAACACTCTCTACACTCTGAATAGGTGTGAGTTGTGTTTGGGTACAAATCTCCTCTCAAGGTATGACAATGGGAGAGGGATGGAAAAGAGGCTACAATGATTTCTCACTAAGAATGAGTAGCTCTCTCTCAAAAAAATGGGTGTGTGTGTTGTAGAAAACCTATCTAAGATTTTTCTCTCTGAATGGCCTCATTTGCATTTATGGGTAATGAGGGTATATATAGTATGGGTGAAGGGTAAGGAAGTCACTCTTAAAAATCTTCTAGGCAGAATATTTCGCGACTACCTCGCGGGAAGGCTTTACTCGCGAGACACTCGCGAAAACGACAGCCTGGTACGACTCTTCAACTTCCAGTCATGTGCTCCTCACGTGGCTCTTTCGCGGGTTAGCTTCTCGCGAGCTTCTAGCGAAATCCACTGATTCTTCATTTTATGTTTGATTCTTCACCAACTTGATACTAAACCCAATACAATAAAATCCCACAAAATACAAGGAATAAAATTAAAGCAATTACAACACTTTTTGTCATGTTATAAAGCCAATATAAAACATAGTTGTAAATCACAATTTTACAGTGTCAATGTTAGATACAAATGAAAGTTATGTTAATCCAATTGTAATGTCAATAGTTGTGAGAAAAGTCATGTCATTAAAATTACTCCATTTTTTTGTCAGACTATTAAGCCATAAGCCACAGGGCTTCATTATAGATGAAGCCTCAAGCATACCAAGAAATCAAGAAGGTAAACGTTTTAAAAATAGTGTTGCATGCATATTTTGAGCATCCCCTAGACATCAAATCTCCTATATAAATGTTTGAGATTATAACAAGTAAAATAAGTGTTGAGCATCCCCTTGATATCGAATCTCCTATAGAATTCCAGCCCTTCCAAGGCAGAGGCTTTTCAATTTGAGATTATAAAATATTCTCGGTTAAGTCAATTCTTTAATAACATTGAATTTCTCCACCTCTTGTTCCCGTTACCAAAGAGTCAAAGACATACATTGTTTCAAACAGAGTAATTTAGTCATCTAGGATGGTACTTATAAATGCTGAAGGACAAAGTTATCACAGAATCAGTGAAAAAGTCTAGCCAATTAACTACTCTTTATTTATTTTATTTTTTTCTGGGGTTCAACAATCGTTGATCTTGACCTTCACAAGTTATATGCTGTGCAACATGCTTCAAACTATTTTTTATGTACCTGTATGATGCAGAACTAGTAACTTTGAAATTAAGATTAGTAAGAAGAATGTTGTTACAACTTACAATCTGTCGGGGACGTTTTGCGACAAGGGCCAAAAATGTAAGATTAGCCCAAATCTCTCATTGGGTTCTTTAGAAATGTTTATTTGTGGAGAATCAAGCTCAAAATTCCAAATATATAATGAACAAAAGGCTAATGGGTGCTTTAACAAGAGAGAAATCAAAATGCCATAATTGAAATACAAGAAAATGTAAAAAAAAGTACACAAGTCCGAAAACTTCAATCCACAGTCAGCGAGAAGAAAAAATTGAGAGGAGTTGTGAGGAAGAGAGAGAAGATTCTCCTATACCCATATTTCAACCCCAAAGCTTGGACAGCTCGTATTTCAGTTTTTTTTAACAGTTTGGCCTAATTAATTTACCAACATTTTCCAGTTTCATAGCATTGAATTTATAAGGGAAAAAAAAAAGGCAGCTGCAAACTTTAGCCAAACATGTGTTCACAAGTTTGACGCAGTACAGCATAGCAAGTCATTCTGTCAAGGTCAGACAGAGAATCAAGGCCTAACATTCATGAGGGTCACCTGGTTTTCTTCATCAACAGTGAGTAGAAAATAGTTTTTACTGATCTGTCTCTGGAGGATATTGCCTGCAAATGAACAGTCCTATATTTCAATAGGAAACTCAAACAATTCAAGGACAAACGAATTCACAGAAACATTTTACTACAATCAAGGCCTATTTTTTTGAATTGTACTACAACAGCATACATTAAGTTCGACTAATGTCTATATTAATGAAGCTATACATTTAAGCTATTACACTATAACTAGGGATTTTGTAACGACATGACACAATCTTGACTTTTATCCAAGAAAAATATATCTATTAAGCAGCATATCCCCACTTATATTTTAAAAAGAAAGTTCGACTAATGTATATATTAATTAAGCTACACATTTAAGCTATTACACTATAACTAGGGATTATGTAACGACATGACAAAATCTTGACTTTTATCCAAGAAAAATATATCTATTAAGCAGCATATTCCCACTTATATTTTAAAAAGAAGTCGTATTTGCCATTTCGGTATCATATCATATTAAGGCTTCATACACACATCTAGACAGGCCTTAGATAGGTGAAGAGGTCACTCACACCACAGATAGAGAAACATCACATGGCCACATAAATTGTGCACTTGTTGAGATGAGATTAGTGTCTGGAAGCTGCCTCCTTTGTTATAAGTATCTGAGCTTTTTGTGCCTGCGAATGATAATTTAACCCCAAAAGCATTTTGTAAAGTTATGATTTACAACTATGTTTTATATTGGTTTTATTCCATGACAAAAAGTGTTGTAATTGCTTCAATTTTGTTCCTTGTATTTTGTGGGATTTTATTGTATTGGGTTTAGTATTAAGTTGGTGAAGACTCAAGCTTAAATGAAGAATCAGTGAATTTCGCGAGAAGCTAAGCCGCGAAAGAGCACGTGAGGAGCACATAAATGGAAGCTGAAGAGTCATGCCAGGCTGTTGTTTTCGCGAGTGTCTCGCGGGTAAGGCCTTCCCGCGAGACAGTCACGAAACATTCGGCCTAGAGGATTTTTAAGTGAGACTTTCATACCCTTCACCCATACTATATATACTCTCATTACCCACAAATGCAATTGAGGCCATTCAGAGAGAAACACCCTACATAGGTTTTCTACAACACACACACCCATCTTTTTGAGAGAGAGCTACTCATCTTTAATGAGAAATCATTATAGCCTTTTCTCCATCCCTCTCCCATTGTCATACCTTGAGAGGAGATTTGTACCCAAACACAACCCACACCTTTTCAGAGTGTAGAGAGTGTTTTAGAGCTTGGGAAGTTTTGGAGAATTACCAAAAAAAGCCGGTGAGGCTTGGTTGATGCTATGAGCTATAGCGGGATCCGGTAAGTTAGAGAAGACAAAGATTCAGCGTAATCTCATTGGAGTAAGAAGTTTGGAGGGTTTAGGTGCACTGGGTGGATTAGGCTTGGAGGGTCTTCTGCTATTCGTGTATCCCAACTACATTCTCTAGTGGATCATTGACGGATATAATCGGGCATATTACAGGATTCGGAAAGCTAGACAAGACACGGTTTCGAGAAGCCTTGTTGGAGTAGGAGCTTGTAGGGCTTAGGTATATTGGGTAGATTAGGCCTGGAGGGTCTCTTGCTATTCGTGTATCCCAACTTATTGTCTAGTGGATCGATTTACCGCTTAGAGGGCGGCAGAGAGGTTTTTCGCCAAGTTCTTCGGTTTCCTCTTCGATAACACATCGGCGTGTTATCTGTGTTTGCATCTCTCTTCCCTTACTCTTGTACTTTACTTTTATTGTTTGTTGTTCATGTTTATGTACTAGAGTAGTATTGGTTGATTGTGTTTCATTTGCTCTTGTTTCCGCACTTAGATAAGTCAGAGTAAAAGCAATCTAGCCGTAATTTTTAATTGGGAGTCTAAACAGCTCTTGTGTTTTCAACACATTTTCGAGCGTTCACATTCAAATCATATTTTTGAAAAAACAATGCCAAATGAAATGGTTTTCAGAGTTTCCCTATTTTGACCATTACCTCTTTTTCCCATTCGCATCTCAGTGTGATTATAGATAATATCAATGTCTGAACCACAGTTCTACAAATCATTCCAGTCCAAATACCCTGCTCATTCAGATTCAATTATGAACATGTAAAATCAACAAATCATACTGGAAGAAATGCATCATCCGATAGAAGTGATGAATATTGAATATGCTGTCTTTATAACTTTGGAGTGACTTTTTTTCTATTCGTGTCTTTGTGGCACAGTCAATGTTGGCTTCTAAATTTTATATCATGGAAGATTCAAGAATTCAAGGTGTAGTCCTATTTACCATGCCAGAATATGTGTATCCTAACACATTGAAGTATTGGCAACAATGCAACACACGTGCCATAATTCCAAAATGAAGTGACCAACCCAAGAGAACCCCAAGAGGGACCCCAACTAAGTAGTAGCTACCTATGTTTATAAAAGCCACTTTAGCTTGCCAACCAGATCCAATAGCCACACCTGAAAAGGAGCACATCACACCAAATCATTACACGATACTTGCATTTGCAATTTCCATGACTGAGTGCTATTTCTGTATCTTACCCGAAAGAACAGGTTGAATGCAATTGAAAAGAATAGTGAACGCCAACAAGACTGCTAAATCATTGACCATTTCAATAACAGAAGCGCTGGAGGTAAAGATCATTGCAAGATTCTCAGGGAAGGCTATGATTATTGACCAAAATAGGAGTCCAACCATTAAGGAGGACAACACTGAGATTGTAGTAGCAAATTTTGCACCTTTTGCATTGCCTGCACCAAGCTCATTTGCTACACGTACCCTGAATTAAGAACATAACATGGTTAAAAAGAGATGGGTGGAAAAAGTGACTTTTGTTCACCAGCATGGCTATAGTGTGAAGGGATGGATTGTTTTTTAGATTGACTACCATACTTTTACCAAATTTCAAACTTCAACTTTCCTGCCAATGTTGGGTGGTTAATTTTTGTGTGCCTGGTTAGAAATTAGGACTCTTACCTCCTTTTTTACATCCTCCCATTTCACTGCCCTTTTTCATCCTCCCCCTTTCCATCATTCCTATTCTTCCTCCTACCAAAACACTACCTAAAGCTTTTATCATAGAAGCTAACACTAGACTATTGGAATATTATCTGCATCTTCCCAACCAAGACCCAAAATGAGTTCACCTTATTTGGGATGAACTCGCAAAGACACAAACTCAAAGACTCCCCTCCTCGACTAGCAATGCCCCCGGATTGGGGGGGGGGGGGGGGGAGGATGGAAGCTAATAAAGTTCTGCTTTGGCAACCATTAACATATATACATCTGCATGGTTATTAAATTAAAACACTAATAATTGACATTTAGCTCACAGAAATGACCATCGGGTTTTATCTTGTCAAATAATTAGATAACTCTCTTTCAAGAACCTTGAACCTTAACATATTGTTTGCCTTTAACAATTAAAGCAAGCGGGTAAATTAAGCCAGAAGCATTTTAAGAAAAGATGATATTATATCATTGCGGAACTGCATGTCACAAGAACTGCGTTAATTAGTTCACACACTCCAAAAAAAAAAAAAAAGTCTGTAAATGTACTGCTTACAGACATCATTACATGGGGCAAGAAACAGTATGATTTCCACCCTTGGGAAGATAAAGCTTAACATAATGATCAAACTTATGTTTTAGTGGGAATGGGGATAGCATTGAGCAAGTGAAATTATGATGCTTGTGACATATAGGACTTCTTAATCTGTAACTCTTGAACCTCAAATCTTGCTTCTCACATATTATCCACATTTTCACTGTTATACACATTATGTTTTACTATAAAGAAGAGCGGAAACAAGACTTAGAACCAGCAACGTACCCAGCAGCAGCCAGAAATCCGAGAGGAATCATCACAGTCTGGCCCCGTATGCTTGGCCACATAGCGTTTCAAGAGCACTCGCCATATCCAACTACATCAAAATGGTCATTACGCGTTAATATAATGGTTTAATGATTAAATTCATCGCAACAATTTGAGCTTTTCTGAAGTATTATAGTGAGAGGAAGTGTTAGTTTTTGGGACAAGTAGTAGTTATCGTGATGAAAGTGAAAGATTAGAAAGGAAGAGAAGGGAAATGGGAGTACCAAGAAACCGAAAGTGATGGCGATGATGTCGGTGGAGGCGATGGAAACGGCGGCGAGGTCGAGGTCACTGAGGTGGCCGGAGAAGGACTGGGTTATGACAGTCATGGAGAACATGGCTAGCCTGCTGAAAATGGAGGGTCCAGCAATTGCCCACAATTTCTTCGACTCCAACCATGTTTGTCTAAGCAAACTACTTGCATTTAATTCTTCTTCTTGGTTTTGTTCTGAGGTTGATGTTAACAGAGGTTGTTCTTCTTCTTCTTCTTCTTCTTCTTCTCTCACACCCATGTTAATTCTGGTGACAAAATATTTGGAGCCAAAGTTTAGAACTAGAAGTGCGTAAAGTACTGTTTGTTTTTGTTTTTGTTTTTGTTTTTGTTTTTGTTTTTGTTTTTTAAAACGGGAAGTAATTTTTGTTTTCCTATTGTGGGACTGTGAGTTGGACTAGGAAAGTAGGAATCATCAATAACATAAGTGAAGTTGCTTTCTTGGGCCCCGACACATCGAACGGCTATTATCACAAGACGTGTTGTTTCAAGTTTCAACAAACATCATCCCATAAGGGCTTTAGCCAGGCCAGGGCCAAAACAATCAACGAAACCTTACCTTAAGGCCCATTAAGTTAATACATGGGCCTCCCTGCTCACCCATTTAAACTTTCAAGACTCACACACACCACCATTCCTCAACACCTTAGCATATTCTATTATTACAGCCAAAATGAAGTTCGAGTTTTGAGTAATAATAGTAACAATATATACTAGTTTCATATTCAATTTTAAAAAAATTATTTTCATACCGTTTTGAAAAAAAAAAAAACAAAAACAAAAATCTTACTACCAAATAGTTCCTAAAACTCTTGATTTTTTTTATAACTCTCATGTAGAGGTATTGAAATTCAAATAGAAGAAGTAATCTTTCTAAAAGAAACCACATATTATATATATATATATATATATATATATATATACCCGTTTGTGTTTTTTCATTTAAAATTAATTAATTAAAAAATAGGGGTATTTGAGAGAGTTTTAGAACTTGTGTGCAAATATTCTGTTATGCAAAATGGTGAAACCCAAATATAGATTATATATTTCAAGGCTATTGATTTAATTTGTTTTGATTGGAACGTCACTTTTATTGGGATATACTACTTATACCATTTTAATTATGCGCTAATTGTAATAGAAGTTGTAAAATTGTTGTGTTATATACTTTTTGGCAAGTTTTTTTTTTTTAATAAGTTCTAGTCTTAGGGAAAGGAAAGTTCAAATTAATAACCAATGTATTATGAAGTATATATGGAGAAATTATTATTTACACCGGGAGGACTGCTGATGTGATCCTCCCTGACCAATGAGATGATGTCATCTATGTAAATGTATGTGTGAACTTCCTAACCAATATAAGGAATAAAAAATAAAAATTACCAAATGATGTCATATTTGCATAAATAACAGTATTTTTTATTAGTTGGGAGGTCAGGGAGGACCAAGTCAGTAGTCCCACTGGTGGACCTAATAATTTCTCGTATATATGGTTCCTACTAATTAATGATAATCAAAAGATTAATATGTCCAATTCAAAGTCATCTATTGCCAACAAAGAGTCCAAACATATTTCCATAAAAGAGTCCAATTCAAATACTAATACTTGCCAAACATAAATCAGCCAATATCACTTCCACGATTCTCTCCTCCATCGCACATCCTTGACATTAGCTAATTTTTTGTAATAGTAATTTGCTTTAATTGTAATCTCTACAATTTAGGGAAATTTGTCTATAATCCTTTAGTATTAATATAAAACAGTATACACCTTACTTGGTGTGGTTTTTCAACCCAACATAAACTTTGTATTCTTTATTCCTTTATGGCATCAGAGCTATATGTCCAACGACATTTAAAAAATAAACACAATTTTTTTTCCAGCTTTTCTCTTTTCTTTGCTTTAGCTAATTTCAATGGAATCCACCAATTCTTCAACTGGTGTCGTGGTACCCAGTCATTCAAGGTTCATGTCACTTAAACTAGACAGAACCAATTATCCTCTTTGGCTTGATCAGATTGTTCCTATTTTGAAGAGCAAGAGTTTGATGGGATTTGTAGATGGTACAAATCAATGTCCTCCAAAATTTAATTGTGACAAAGATGGTAAGGATACCACCGAAGTGGATCCATCTTATATTACTTGTCATCAATAGAACCAAATGATCCTCAGTTGGATCAATAATTCTTTCTCCCCACCAGTGCTATCCACAGTGGCTCGTTTCACATTAGCATATGCAACCTAATCCTCATTGTAGTGTATTTGATTAATAGACTTCCAACTCGTGTCTTAAATTATCTCACTCCATATGCAAAGCTATTTCAAAAATCTCCCACTTATGATAGTCTTCGAGTTTTTGGTTGTGCATGCTTTCCTTATTTGCGACCCTATAATACAAATAAGCTACAATTTCGTTCTAAACGATATGTGTTTTTGGATTATTCTCTTAATCATCAAGGATATCGATGTCTTGATTCAAGCACTGGCCGTGTCTGTTTATCCCGTCATGTTATTTTTTATGAGTCTTCATTCCCATTTAAAGAGACTATTAACACTATTTTTGCAGAGAAGGGCTCCCTAGAATCTTTGGTACCTACACTAGAAATGATTCAACTACCTCAACTACATACACCACCTTCTTGTTCTAGACCTCCACCCACTTTCCCTCCTATACCTCAAACTCCTCAAATGCTTACCCCACTAGATTCTGTTTCCTTCACACAAAGCTCTCCTCCCCATATTTCTAGCAACCATCTTGTAGGTTCTTCTCCTATGGCTTCTCATCCCAGCCCCACTATACCACCTACTTCATCCCTCGCAACTTCTACTCCAAATGCATCTTCCATTCCAAATCCATTACCACCTAATCCCACATCACAAACTCTCCTAGAAAATTCCTCCCACTCCATGGTTAGTAGAAGAAAAGATGGAATTTGCAAGCCCAATCCAAAATATGTAATGAATGTGGTATATGATTCTCATTTGATTGAACCCACCTGTTATAGTCAATCGGTTAAACATGCAGAATGGCGTCATGCTATAAGGGTTGAATTTAATACCTTGCAACAGAATGGCACTTGGTCATTAGTCTCTCCTCGTTCAAATATGAACATATTGCCTAATAAGTGGGTGTTTAAAATCAAGAAAAAATCTGATGGTATTATTAAGCGCTATAAAGCTCGTATTATAGTAAATGGTTTTCATCAACAATAAGGTCTTGATTATACAGAGACTTTTAGCCTGATTGTGAAACACTCCACTATTCGCATTGTTCTTGTTTTAGCCATTCATAAAAAATGGCATATCCGACAATTGAATGTTTAGAATGCATTTCTCCATGGCCTATTATTTGAGGAGGTGTATATGCGTCAACTTCTGGGTTCATTGATTCTAATTATCCACACCATGTCTGCAAGCTTCATAAGTCCCTCTATGGTTTAAAACAAGCTCCTCAACAATGGTTTTAGAGATTTTCTAATTATTTAGAGGAGCTCGGTTTTTGTGAGTCTAAGGCTGGTTACTCCACATTTCGTAAGGGTGCTTTGATCATATTCTACTAATTTATGTTGATGATATTTTGATAACAGGGAATAGTTCATCTCATATTTTCAAGCTTATATAGAACCTTGGGAAACTGTTTTCTATGAAGGAGTTAGGTCCTTTGCATTTTTTCCTTGGTCTTGAGGCAATATATAGCTCTAATGGTTTGTATCTAACTCAAACAAAATATACCATGGATCTATTACAACGCACAAAGTTTCAGGATGTCAAGCCTATTTCTTCTCCTACTCACACTCTCCTGCTCACACTGAACATAAATTAAGTCTTTATGATGGTGATCCTCTTCCTGATCCTATTGAATATCGAAGTGTTGTCAGGGCGTTACAATATTTGACACTCACTTGTCTGGATATCTCTTTTGCAATAAACCAAGTGTGTTAATTCATGCATCACCTACAACAACTCACTGGATTGCTATAAAAATAATATTGTGTTATTTGAAAAGCACTCCTGCTCATGGTCTCTTTTATCAACTTGGTTCTCTACGTTTAGAAGCCTATTTAGATGCTGATTATGTTGAAAACCCTGATGATCATCGCTCTACTGGTGGCTATTGTATTTATCTTATATATAATCCCATATCTTGGAGTGCCAGGAAACACCGTACTGTATCTCGCTCAAGCATTGAAGTAGAATATCGTCAATTGGCATATACTATAGCTAAGATTTCATGGCTTTGATCATTGTTCAAAGATTTGGATGTCTCTCTATCAACACCGCTTATTTGGTGTGACAATATTAGTTCTATCTCTTTAGCTTCAAACCCGGTGTTTCATGCTTACACTAAACATTTGGAAGTAGATTACCATTATGTGTGTGATAAGGTTGTTCCCAAGAAGCTTAACGTTAGCTACATTTGTACTACAGATCAAGTGGTAGATGTTTCACCGAAGGGCTTTCTTCTGCCCACTTCAAATTATTGACAAACAAGCTTATGGTATGCTCTTGTCCCCTTAGCTTGTGGGGGTGTGATAATTAGAAGATTGATGTGTCCAATTCAAAGTCAAATATTGCCAGCAAAGAGTCCAAACATATTGATATAAAAGAGTCCAATTCAAATTCTAATACTTGTCACACATATATCAGCCAATATCACTCCCGTGATTATCTCCCCTTAGCACATCCCTTGACTTTAGCTTTTCTGTACTTGTAATTTGCTGTAATTATAATCTCTACAATTTAGGGAAGTTTGTCTATAATCTTTTAGTATTAATACAAAATAGTATACGCCTTACTGGGTGTGGTTTTTCAACTCAACATAAACTTTGTATTCTCTATTCCTTTAATAGTACTAACCAAAACACTTTCCTTCATCAATATCTTGTCTCTAGTGCCAGCTCTATATGTGAAGCAACTGATGTGCCCACCTAAGGCCCTAAGTAGAGAAAAGGCCCCCAAATTTTAACCAATATGGTTTTTTTAATATTATAATAGTATTAATTAAGTCCAAATATTAGCCAATAAATAAAATAATATTTTTTTATCAAATGAAAAACAAGAAAAAAAATATTACACTCACAACATTTTTCATAACAGTTTCAGAATAAATCCTAAGTGGTAGGTTGTTACAAGGTATTATTGACGAAAAAAAGTTAATTTCAGTGATGAGTTCAAATTAGAACCAATAACAAATTAACACCTATGATTTATTGTGAAAATATTATAAATGTAGCACATCTAAAAAAAGAGCAATACAAAAAAAAATCACACCATTTTTCACAAGTTGAGTTAACAAACTTTTACTAGTTTTTATCTAAGTTCACCACTAACATCACTTTTTTACTTACTACTATCAATCTGTCACATCAACAGGTGTGAAAAGTTGTGTATAGAATTTCAAAAAAATCTACAAGGTTTATGTTAATTAGAAGTAATTTTGCATCTAAAACAAGATAATAGAGTATAAGTCATATTTAATTTTTTTAAAATCATATTTATATATGTGAAAGGCCTCAATTTCAGCTTTCGCCTTAGGCCCCCAAATAAATTAAGCCACCCCTGCTTGTCTCCTATGACATTTTCTTTTTATGATATCTTTGGCCAACCATGCCACTCTCTTATGGTCATCGGAGTTGTTGCCGACATTCCACTATTCGTCATTGTCCATTGTTATTGTCAATGTTTGTCTTACATGCATATGCAATCCTTAAGCCACCATTCTTTTGTTGGTATCCTCTAGTCACTAGTGCATTGTCCTCCAGCCACAATAGTCATCTTTTGGCCTCCACCATCATTAATTAATAGTTGTCATTTACTATGATCTTGGGCGTTTCAGTTCATGTCAAGCTCAACCCATTCTACATCTAATTTGGTCATTATGGCCATTGGTTAATTTCTTTCACGAACTTACATTCCAAACTTATGACATCTTCAAACTTTCATCTTGAATTTGAAAAGGGATATTCGAATATATTAGGATGTTATTATAACTATGTAGACCGTAGGTTTGTAGAATCCTATGAGCTACCATGGTTTTTAGGGTTATCATTCTAAGTCTATTGTATTTCTATATATATATAAATAAATATATATATATATATATATACCTTACATTCAATTTATTGTAAGCTACAATACAAAATAGTTACTGTACAGCACTGTGATACCCAGGCTCAGGTGGGCCTTGGATCCTGACTCAACAGTGTGGCCCATGGCATCAACCTCTTTCTACCTAAGGCCCCAGCCCGAGCCCACAAAAGCCACGATCTCAAGCCTCATATTGCCCAAAAGCCTAAGGAGTAGATAATCTCAAATAGCACGCACCCTGTTCTGCCGCTTGGGCCTTGCTCGGCGAACCACATCCCGAGCAAGAAGAAAGGCGCTCGGGGACACCATCTCTTGTATGCCCGGTAGTGCCTTGGGGAATATCACTGCCGAGCATATCTACTGAAGTGGGAACCATTTCCAAAACCACTCTCACCACACCCTACTGCCACCTAAACACCCACTTACGATTAACGATATTGGACCTCCTATTGCACTAACCATGAAAGTAATCATAACCCCCCACTAATTATTAGGCTATAAATGTGAAGAGCTAAAGGTGAAAAAAGGGATGGTTCCATAGGAGACTAAAAGCAGAGGGAGTGAGAGAGCAACAGAAGAATAGTAGCAGTGAGAGTAGAGTAATTCATAAGAAAGGTTGCTTTGTTGGGTCTCTGCGTTAGGAACTACCCAGAGTAGGAAATCCAAAACCTACATTATAAATAGATTGTGAGCCCAAGTGAGGGTCAACCCACAAACCTCATTTTTGGTGCGCACAATTGGCGCCGTTTGTAGGAATCTCCTACAAAGCTGTGGTTCAACTGAGACTCACGCTTGGGAAAATGTCTGAAATACGTTCGAGAAGCCACGCTAAAAGTGGTTCCGTGGGGTCTTCTCGGGGATCCACCTGGCAGGAACAAAGGCACAAAAGGCGTGAAGATAGGGATCACAAACAAGAGGAAGATCAGTTCGGCCTTGGAGAAGGGTCGTACCAAACACACCGAACAATATCAGGTGCTTCGTGGCACGGGCAATTTGATGAGAGAGATGAGGAGTTGGAGCGGTTACGCAGACTGGTGAGAGATTTGGAGTTTGAGGTAAGAGGTAGGCACCAGAAAAGGGACCGAGATGACCGAGAAAGGAGAACTAATAGTGGGGGAAATTGATATGGGGCGGGGTCCAATTAGTCCGGTTCCTGTCGACGACGGGATCGTTCGCATTCACGGGAGTCCCGTCGACACCAGGACGGTTCCCATTCCCGAAAGTCGTATCAAAATCGATACCGTTCACGTTCACGCAAGTGTGCCGACCAGGGTTCAGACTCCCCAGAGGAGCGACAGCCCCATAATGCCACTATAGATGCTATGAGCCACGCCTTACGCAGAGCCGCTCGGTCGCCGTTCTAGGACGACATTGAACGGGCCCCGATGCCAAGCAGATTCACGCAACCACCATTTAACTCCTACGATGGGAAAACGGACCCGGTAGAGCACGTCAATCATTATATCCATATGATGTCTCTGCACACACACAATGACGCGCTGATATGTAAGGTATTTCCCTCAAGCCTTGGGCCCACGGCATTGAGATGGTTTAATGGGTTGCGAAAAGGTTCCATTCACAGCTTTGCCGAGTTGATTCAGGAATTCGGTGCCCGGTTTGTAACGTGCACCCAAGTGCCGCAGCCGGTGGACGTACTACTATCTATGAAGATGAGGGTCGGCGAAACTCTTCACAGTTATGCCAGTCAGTATTGTGAGCTTTACAATGAGATTAGTGAGGGTAACGAGAAGATTGCAGCAAGCACTTTTAGGATGGGGCTGCCCAAGGATTCCGAACTACGGGAGTCGTTGACGAAGAGGCCTTCCGAGGATATGAGGTAACTCATGAGGTGCATTGAGTAGTATAAACGCCTCGAGGATGATCGGCTACAGAGTAAGGGCAAGGCCCCGTTATTAAATCGTCATCGGCAGGGCGTTTTTCCGCCAAGTCCCTAGAAGGATTTGAGAATACAGAAACCGGAAGTACAAATGGGGGAGGTTAACGTGGCATTCAAGGAACCGGTGCACAAGATCGTAGACCGGATTAAGAACGAACCGTACTTTAGATAGCTGAACAAAATGGGGGGAGACCCATCTCGGAGGAACCAGAACTTATACTGTACCTATCACAGAGATAAGGGGCATACCACCGAGCAGTGCCGGGTGTTAAAAAATCATCTAGGGCAGTTGGTGAAAGCAGGGTATTTGAAGGAGTTCGTGGTGAATTCTAGGAACCGGGGTACCGGGCAAAAAGCCCAGCAAAGAGGAAATCCTCTCCCACAGCCACTGGGAGTGATTGAAGTCATCCATGCTGCGCCGAAGAGTACGGCGGTGACTAGAAAGGGGGTATTGACTGTTGTACCCGTAGAAAATTACTCGGCTAAGCAGCCCCTCAAAAATAAAATGAAATTTGCTTGGGAACCTTTTGCTTTCGACGATGACGACCTTGAGAGAACGATTCAGCCGCACGATGATGCGTTAGTGGTGATGGCTCGAATAAGTGGTTTCCTAGTAAAGAGGGTGATGATAGATCAAGGAAGCGGGGTCGACGTGATGTACCCCGACCTGTTCAAGGGGCTGGGGCTGAAAAATGAGGACCTCTCAAAGTACGATACACCTCTGGTCGGGTTTGATGGCAGGGTGGTGATTCCCCAAGGGCAAATCTCCCTTCCCGTGAATATGGAAGGTAAGGAGGTAGTTGTAACATTTATAGTGGTAGCCTCGTTTTCTCCTTATACAGTGATGTTGGGAAGGCCATGGATTCATGCAATGGGGGCTGTTTCGTCCACCTTGCATGTGAAGGTTAAGTTTCGCACCGAGCAGGGTGTTGCCGTGGTAAGAGGAAGCCAGCAGATGGCTAGACAGAGCCTGGTCACGGCGGTTAATTGGAAGAACGAACGGCCGATCAGAAGGAAACCACCGAGGAGGCAACTTTATAGCAATTACAGGATCCCCGAGAAGAAATGGGGGCTGGTTGTGCCGAGGAACTAATTAGGGTTAAAATATTACCGGATGTTGACAGATATTTTCAAATAGGAACAAGTGTGAAAGACGAGGATACGGTAGGAGTGTTGTTGTTTCTCATTCAAAATGTAGATGTCTTTACCTAGAGCCCGTATGAGGTGCCCAGGGTGGATCCCGAATTTATAGTCCACTGGCTTAATGTAAACTCGTCGTTTCCTCCCAAGAAGCAGAAGCTGAGGAGGTCAGCCAAGGAGCACGTCGAGGCAGTTAAATTAGAGGTTAAAAGATTAAAAGAGGCCGAGGCGATAAAAGAAGTTTTCTTCCCGGAGTGGCTGGCGAATACCGTGGGAGTCAGGAAAAGGAACGGTAAATGGAGGGTTTGTGTAGATTTCACGGATCTAAACCGAGCATGCCCAAAGGACCTGTTCCCTATGCCAAAAATCAATCAATTGGTGGATGCTACCTACGGGCACCCAAGGATAAGTTTCTTAGACGCTTTTCAGGGCTATCATCAGATTGCCCTAGCTGCCGAGGACCAGGAGAAGACAGCATTCATCTCTCCTGATGCCAACTATCACTACACCGTGATGCCCTTCGGATTAAAGAATGCCGGGGCAATGTATCAACGGATGATGACAAGGATGTTTCGAGACAAAATTGGGTGAACGGTTGAAGTGTACATTGATGACATGGTAGTAAAAAGCAAGCAAGAAGTACGGCATATTGAGGATCTTCAGGAGGTGTTTGAAGTACTTCGGCAACATAAGCTACGCCTTAATGTGGAGAAGTGCACTTTTGGGGTAGGAGCTGGCAAGTTCTTGGGATATTTAATCACTTGCCGGGGAATCGAAGTCAATCCTGATCAGATCGAAGCCGTGAAGTGTCTCAAGCCATTGAGCAATCCAAAGAAGGTGCAGGTATTGACCGAAATGCTGGCCGCCCTTAACCGGTTCATTTCTAAATTTGATGATTGCTACCATCCATTTTACCAACTCTTGAGGAAGTGGAGGGGATTTCAGTGGGACGAAGAGTGTGAAAAAGCTTTCCAGAACTTGAAGGAGTATTTAATGCAGGCACCTATGTTGACAGCTCCGGAGCCCGAGAAGGACTTATTCATGTACCTCTCGGTGTCCGATCATGGTGTAAATGCCGTGCTTCTAAGGGACCAAGAAATGCAGCAGCCCGTATATTATATCAGCAAAACCTTGGTCAATGCCGAGACAAGGTATCTGCCTTTGGAAAAGTTGGTGTTGGCACTAATTCATGCCACAAGAAAGCTGCCCCATTAGTTTCAGGCTCATACCGTTTACGTATTAACCGAATACCCTTTGTAGTCATTGTTGAAAAGATCTGACTTCACGAGACGGATAGCTAAATAGAGGACCCGACTCGAAGCCTTTGACATAAGGTATAAGCCAAGGAGTTCGGTGAAGGGGCAGGTGTTGGCTAATTTTGTGGCGGAACTTTCTCCTAGGAACAAAGGGGAAATGGTTGTCATGTGGAAAGCCGTCCATGGAGGGTGTTTGTGGACAATGCATCAAGCACCATGGGGGCTGGTGCCAGGATTGTCATAATTACTCCGAAAGGAATACAGTTGGAGCATTCTTTTAGATTGGGGTTTAGAGCCTCTAATAACGAGGCAAAATACGAGGCCTTGCTTGCCAGATTGATGATCGTTTTAAGCATAGGTGCCCGGGATGTAGAGATTTATTCAGATTCACGGCTGGTGGTTAGCCAAGTACAGGGCATTTTTGAAGCCCGAGATTCTCGAATGAAAGAGTACTTACAGGTAGTAAAGCAAGTTATGGGTAAGTTTTGTACGGCAAAGGTGACCCAAGTGGCCCGGTGGCAAAACAGACACGCTGATTCTCTGGCTACGCTAGCTTCAGCAATGACTGAGGATGTTCCTCGATTAATCAAAGTAGAGCTCATAACGGAACCAAGCATTAATATTGCGATTGATGTTAGTGTCGCCGAGGTTGGTGTTACAGTAATTTCAACAACCGGGCCATGTTGGATGGACCCGATCATTGACTTCTTAGCCGAGGATTGGGTCCCGCATGACAAAAAAGAGGCTAACAAGGTTCGCCGAATAGCCTCTCTGTACTGGTTGTCAGCGGATAGGAAGTTATATCGGAGGTCCTTTGGAGGGTCATACCTTTTGTGCTTACACCCCAGGAAAGTAAATGAACTCTTGGCCGAGCTACATGATGGGGTGTGCGGCAGTCATGTGGAGGGACGCTCATTAGCTCACCAGGCAATGACTTAGGGATTTTGGTGGCCACAAATGCAAAAGGATGCTGCCGAATATGTGCGTAAGTGTGAGCGGTGTCAAAAGCATGCCCCTTTGATCCACCAACCAATGGGACATCTAAATCCGATCAGCAGCCCTTGGCCCTTTGCACAATGGGGACTGGATATTATCGGCCCATTTCCCCGGGCGACGGGCAATCAAAGGTTTGTTTTAGTGGTTGTTGATTACTTCACCAAGTGGGCGGAGGTAGAAGTGTTAGCCAATATTCGGGACGTGGATGTTAAGAAGTTCGTGTGGAAGAATATAGTCACTAGATTTGGGGTGCTGAACTCTCTTATATCCGACAATGGGTTGCAGTTTATCAGCAAGGCCTTCCGGAGTTTTGCAGTGATCTCGACATCAACAACAGATACTCTACCCCAGCGTATCCTCAAATGGACAGGCTAAAACCATTAACAAGACAATTATGAATGGATTGAAGAAAAGATTGGACAGTGCGAAGGGTAAGTGGGCCGAGGAGCTACCCAATGTTTTATGGGCATACCGAACAACACCCAGGAGACCTACAGGAGAAACTCTGTTTTCCTTGACGTACAGGGCAGAAGCCGTGATACCAGCCGAAGTAAACCTATGCAGTTCACGGGTCGAAGGATTTAATCCCGCCCAAAACGAAGGGATGATGGTGGAGCGTCTGGATCTACTGGAGGAATACCGAGAAGCGGCGACCATACGGCTTGCCGAGTATCAGCAAGAGCTCGCTCGGCGTTACAATCGGGATGTGAAAACAAGGGAATTCAGTGCTGAGGACTTGGTGCTACGGAAAGCAGTAAGGAACATACGAGATACGAAGGCTTGGAAACTAGCCCCTACTTAGGAAGGGCCTTATAGGGTTACCGCTATCGCAGGCGCAGGAGCATACTACTTGGAGGACCTAGACGAGAGGCCACTTCCCCGGCCGTGGAACGTCCATAACTTGAAGAAGTTTTATCACTAATCGGTTGCACACAAGAGTGTAGATTCAGTGTAATCTTGTACATATGCTTTAACTAATATGAAGTTGATGTTTATCCATACAAGTGCATTTAATTCCATTACCGTTTATCCATATAGCCCCGGCTAGCAAAAATAGGAAAGTTAAGAAGACTAAGGCAGTTTGTTTTAAGCTAAGGGCAGAAGCCTGCTTCTCGATTCGATCATTATCACCGAGCAGATAGAAACCTTACTAAAAACGGGGACCAACATCTCAGTTGTCCATGCCCTACATTCTGCCTTAGGAGGTAGGAGGGGTGGTGCTTGTTAAGTACGGTTTCCATTGCCGAGGATTTAACTTGTTCCCCTCTCCAAACCCGCCCCAAACGTCATGCATGCCCGGAGATGATCTTTCCTGATCATTTAGATAATAAACATATGTACATTCACGAAAAATAGAAGAATATACCGAAGGAACTAACATAACATCAAACATTCATAAACATGGTTAAAGTTAAAGTTCGGCAATTAAACTTTAATCAAATGTAGCCAACACATAAAAACTAAATCAATGTCCTGTCACCAAAACCCAGTGACTATAGAAAACTTAACCCCGCAAAGATAATTGTTCAGTCACCACAACCTGGTGACATAGGCAAACTTACCGAAGAAAACAAATTACTTAAATAACAGGAAAGTAAAGATAAATATGAGGAATCTGGTTCAAGAATTATACTGAAAGGTCTGCATGCTACGTCTGGGCGGCGGCCTCGGGTGGCTGCTGATTCGTCATGAAAGGCTGAAACTGAAGGTCTTCGTCGGGCTGGTCGCCAACACAGGGGTTACTGGAGATTTCCACGTCAACCAACTCCACGTGGGAGTCAATTTGCTCCACCAGCTCCTTCATACTTGTTGTCTCTGGTTTTTAAGTAATAGTCCAAATCGATATTGTCGCACAAACTATACATGTAATTAATGTCATGGTGGTTCAGTTGCAAGCCGAACAACTGGTTTAACCTACTGATGCAACTCACCACTCAGTAAAAGTTAGGGGGGAGTTGGTCGGGACACAGACCGTAAAATCTAAGTGTACTTATGACGAGGGGGTCAACGGGGAACCTAATCCCACCCTCAAGAATTGCCATTAAAGGAAAGAAAACTGTATTTGCATCACGGCGCCTTTGGATGTCAATATCACCCTCGTGACAGTAGGCGATATCAACATCCTCAGGGACGTTGTAGGCGGCCCTAAAGGTAGCCAAGGAGGCTTCTGAGGAAAGGAGATGAGAATAGCCCATTCTCTAAAGTAAGATTCCTAGAACTATGATTATGACAGAACAGAAAGAAATACAACAAGTAGAAGGAAAGAGAAAAGGAACTTACTGAGGGCTCTAAGGAGGAAGGATGTTCTGGGCTAGAAGACGAACGCACAAAGTATATGCTCGGCAAAGTGAAAGTTTGGAAAATAAAGAATACAAAAGTGAAAGAGAGAGTTAGAAATGGCTATTTCTAGAGGCCGAAAGGGGAAATAAATGACATATAATAATTGGGGAGCAGGAAACCCTACGAATCCTTATCTTAACTGCCATACGCGCGCCGCCTCGGTTCACGAACCGTCAGACAATGATGACGGCTGAACCAACAGTCAGACGTAACGCGCCTTTTGAGGGCGCATTAATGGGTTTCTCAACCGTCCAATATCCGCCCATTGAGCTTCTCGGATAGCTATTGCCTCTTGGATTCCTTGATTCGTTCTCGAGAGCCGGGCACGAATCAAGGGAGGGCTAATGTACGGCACTGTGATACCCAGGCCCAGGTGGGCCTTGGATCTTGACTCAACAGTGTGGCCCATGGCATCAACCTCTTTCTACCTAAGGCCCCAGCCCGAGCCCACAAAAGCCACGATCTCAGGCCTCATATTGCCCAAAAGCCTGAGGAGTAGATAATCTCAAATAGCACACACCCTATTCCGCCGCCTGGGCCTTGCTCGGCGAACCATATCCCGAGCAAGAAGAAAGGCGCTCGGGGACACCATCTCTTGTATGCCCGGCAGTGCCTTGGGGAATATCGCTGCCGAGCATATCTACTAAAGTGGGAACCATTTCCAAAGCCACTCTCACCACACCCCACTCCCACCTAAACACCCACTTACGATTAACGACATTGGACCTCCTATTGCACTAACCATGAAAGTAATCATAACCCCCCACTAATTATTAGGCTATAAATATGAAGAGCTAAAGGTGAAAAAGGGGATGGTTCCATAGGAGACTAAGAGCAAAGGGAGTGAGAGAGCAACAGAAGAATAGCAGCAGTGAGAGTAGAGGAATTCATAAGAGAGGTTGCTTTGTTAGGTCTCCGCGTTAGGAATTACCCAAAGTAGGAAATCCAAAACCCACATTATAAATAGATTGTGAGCCCAAGTGAGGGTCGGCCCACAAACCTCATTTTTGATGCACACAATTACAATGTAGCTATTGGTTTTTTTTTTTTTAATATGAACGTCGGTCATCAAACCAAAACACTTTTACTCTCTTATTTATGCCTTGTCTCTACATTATTTTATTTTCTTCTTTTTATATTAAAAAATAACTTCATATTACATCAGCCATTGTTAGAAGTTCAAAGAAGTTTCTTTTCTTTCTATATCATTTTATTTTCTTCTTTTTGTTTTAACAAAAAACTAATATTACACCACTCGCTATTAAGGCATCCAAGAAGTCAGGCATATCCTCCAGCCAAATACTTTCATTGTTTATGTTTCCCACCAATCTAGCCAGTCCGCTTGCAATTCTATTACTGTTTGGCAGTGGATTGGTGATACCTCATTTCCTAAGTATTCATTAGTCTTTTTTTTTTTTTGAGGCCAAAATGCTTGACAAATCTTGCAGCAGGTCTAGTTGTACTTGTACCGCCCCATCCTATAACCCTCTTTATCTGTGTGGCTGAATGAGAGGGGACCATTTTCCTACTAAAATTGAAAAAAAATTTAGAAAAAGAAAGAATGAAAAAATAGCACACCACCAACAAATAGATTAAATGGCAATGAAATCATAATATGACATATACACATTTATAAACATATTTTTTTGGCACTTATTATTACTGCACACACATTATTATACATGCATATCATTCATTTCATGTGTTAAACGTGAATATACTTTAAAAAAAAGTGAATATTACATGTGAAATTATAAATATTATATATATGTGCGGAGTGTACATTAACAAATATGTAAAAATATTTTTTATTTTACTTTTGGTAAGAAAAAAGAAATTCATTATAACTCAAGCAAATTTGTTATAATTAGAAGTATCATTTTCTCTCCCATTTGGGATTAGCCATTTGTTTCTTATTTGGTATTAAAGTTGTTCACTCTTGCAATCCACTATATCTATCTGTCGCAAATGAAAAGTTTGTTGTTTGTAAGTCGAGCTAAAATAATGAAACCTTTACAAAGATTTTGTTGCTTATCATTATGTAATAGTAGCCTCATCACACGGCTTTGCATGTGCGATGAGGTTTTTTTTTTTTTTTTTTGGTCTAATGTACATGAGATTAGGAATTAAGCAAATGGAAAATTAAAAAATAATAATAATAATAATAAATAAAAGAAACCGGTAAGTCTTTATAAAGTTAAAAAAAAAAAAATGGAACGTGATCTTGAGGGAAATATCAAAGTGGACTGAATTTTTTTTTTTTTTTTCTAAATTTTAATTTCTGGATAAGTTTGTTTTAAAATCATGAATTAGTAGGAGAATATTCTATTTTGTAGGCATTTTACGTGGAGTTGAAGATATATTTTTACCAGGTTGTCCTCAAGTTTTGTTCCTATTAAACGTAGGGTCTAAAGGTATTTCTGAGTCACATCAAAGTTCAGTCCAAAGAAAAGAATTCTATTATAAATAATATAGGTAGATAAAGAAAAGAACCTATAACCCCCAAATGGAAAACATTTTTGTTGTTGTTGTTGGTTTTTTTGCATAACACGTGGGCTTGACTGAATTTTCTCAAAATAATATAATAACACGTACAAGGGCTTTTCCTTTTTATTTTTCTAAGAGAAAAGGTGAGCTTTTTATTCATTTTTTACTGGGTTATCTACTGCTAGTACATTTAGCAAGAAAGTGTGTAGTTCCTCAATCCATACTTCTTCATCTCAATCCATTGTGCATGTCTCGATAACTCATGTGTTTTTGCCATGTTCTCTTTTCGACATATATATGTGAGATAAATGCCAAAAACGATGGCAATTTGATATAATTTTTTGAGAAAATTCAATCTCGTGGGGGTTCAATAATCAACATTGCACCAATTTATTTTTTTTTTTAATTTTTTTTTAATTTTTAAACGGCAAGAGACAATTGCATGGCTTAGATTCAATGCATTAGCCTTATGAAGTTGAAATTTCTAGGCATGAGAATAGACTTCTAGAAACTACAAATCACCCACTAGGCCACCGTTAATTTGTCTGATAGTAGGTGGTAAGGTTTGGCAATTTGGAACGTTAACAGATTCCTACAAGCCAATTTGAAGGAATATTATCGTAGATTCAACATCAGCTTATACAAAAAAATCCCTGCTGTTGAAACTGCTTTGGCTGTACGTGTTTTAGAGATTGATTAATTATGAGCTTGGAAAATTCCAATGTAGAACTAGAACCATGCATCCTTTTAAGAATCTCTAAAAATCCCATGCCTTTTTTTTTTCTTATCCTTTGTATTATCTGTGTGTCCAGCATCTTTTTACATCTAATTCAATTATTATCAGTCATTTTCTCTCTTTCTCTTATTTCTTTTTAATGTTTCAATAATTTCAAGCCAGAGAAGTTAATGGAAGTATGACGAATATAGCCAGCGTGCCATTGCGTACACAGTCCGTCGATGTTGATGCACAAACTTTGACATTCTCTGAAGCTGTTTTGTGAATTGTATTGAGCTTTCTAATTCAGTATTTTTGTGAAGTTCTCTCCATGTGAAGTACCAGTGACTACTAGTGTTCAAATTTCCTCACCCAAGGAAAAAAAAAATTTGTGCCGACAATTTTTGTAACTTACACTAGTGATAAAGTCTACATCTCTCCTTCACTTGTTGTAACAATTTATTAAAAAAATAGGTGTATTATATATATATATATAAATTATTATATGAAATAAACATACTCTAAAAAGATACATTATTATAACAAAAATATAATGTTTGATGTATTATATTTGTATAAAAATACTCCAATATTTAACTACAATTTTATCCCCTTATAATTATTTATTGTCCAAGTTGTGTCAATACGATTATCACAATATATATAGTTTATAATTCCGTGTTTTTATTTATAGCAAACGGATGTTATTTTTCTTGAAATTTCAACCATATAATATTTTATGAAATTACATTAAAATTCTATAATTATGTTACTAAATTGAATACACACTTTTTCAATTCTGTGTTTAATTTTTTTTATTATAGCAATCATATGTTTATTTTGCTTGAAAACTCAACCAAAATTGAAACAAAAAAGTATATTAAATATATTAAGTAATTTATATATTTTTTATAATTTCTTACGAAATTATATAATATGCTACTAAATTGGAACTAATCAGAGAGAGAGATTATCTTACTTATACCTTATTTTAGTCTAGAATAATTGATTGAAAACTCATAATAAACTGGTATATATTTATATTTCTTTTTTCTTTTCTTCGTTTATGTCTTATAAATATATATATATATATATAAATTAAAACCTTAAATAAAATGAAACTCATATATATTTTGTCCATGAAACTCATATTTTTGTCTATTTCCCGCTATTTATGATATTGAGAAATATTCCTTGTCACTTCATGCACTTTCTTTTAACCTCTACCAAAAACCATTTTCGTTAAATGCAAAAAAGGTTGACTGGATGCCCTTCTGTACTCCACAATATTTACATGGATTAATTATTTTTTAGAAGGAAAAATGGTTTCACTACTGCAGCACTAATGGTTATAAATATCAGTAGGATTTAACCAGTTATGAGGTATAAAGTTTTCTTGTTTTAGTAAAGTCATGGCTTTCTTTTCCTCCTCTATTCTCTCCTTTTCTACTTTATTTTTGTTTATGTTGGGAATAGCTTCTGCTCAGCTATCATCCAACTTCTATTCGAGTTCTTGCCCTACGGCTCTCTCTATAATTCGAGGCGCAGTAAACACTGCAGTGTCCAAAGAGAATCGTATGGGGGCCTCGTTACTCCGCCTCCATTTCCATGATTGCTTTGTCAATGCAAGTCTTATATCATTTTTATTTTTAATTCCTATCTTTTAGCTTTCATCTTTAACCCACCACAACGTGTTCCAAAAGACAATATATATAAATAAATAAATATATATATGTATTTAACTTACATATAATAATTTGTCCTTCTTCTATTATTATTATTTTCTTAATTTAGAAATATTTTCTTTTAGAATTGTTTGAGCACCTAAATATTCCTTCGATTATGTGTAATTCCCTCCCCCATCTCATACACACCCCAAGTTATTATGAGGTGAAATCTCTTGAGGATAGTCCCAAAATACTAGCTAAAATTTTTGAATTGAAAACTTTATAAATATCATGAGGCCTTAGGATTAGAAACTACTAAGTCAACTCATTGTATTAATCACATTTATTGTCACATTATTTGTACGTCTTTTTAAATAAAATTTGTAATTATTTTACTATTTTCTATTTTAATTTAAATCTACACACATACACATATATAAGGTAGTATTTTCACTTTTTGTATACCATCAATCACTAATTATTCTTTCTTTTGAGAATCCAACTCAAAAGAAAAAAATATAACTCCTTACCTATGTTTTATACATAGTTATAACTATTTAAATTATCTTTCACGTTTTGACACTAACTAATTTTGAATAACTTTCTCAAAAAAAAAATTTATTTTGAATAAAAATGATAAATTACCATTCTTCCAAAAACTTAATTTAGGACTGGATAAATTTAATCATTTAATTATAATTCTAATATATTTCTTCACATGTGGGTTTTTTTTTTTTTTTTTTTCCTAATTAAATGGAACCTAACACATGTGATTTTCAACTTTAAATAAAAAGTAGAGTAAAGATTATGTTCAAACTTAGAACCACCTATTTTTGATACCATGATAAATTATTAATTGTCACACACATGCACGTGCGCGCACACACACACACACACACATATATATATATATATATATATAACCGAATGTTTTTAAAAAGAAAGCATTTATCTTTAAACACGCATATAAAATTCCATTTCATTCGTTGGTAATTTTTCCATTAATCCATTCCAATGTTTTATAAACTAGTACTATATATATATAAATATATATATATATATTAATAATATTATGATGTTGTAAACAGGGTTGTGATGCATCCGTGTTGTTGGATGACACCACCAATTTCAAAGGAGAGAAGACGGCTGGGCCCAATAACAACTCATTGAGAGGATATGAGGTGATTGACACCATTAAATCTCAACTTGAAAGGCAATGCCCTGGAGTTGTGTCTTGTGCTGATATTTTAGCTGTTGCAGCTCGTGATTCTGTTGTTAAGGTAAGCTATCATCAAAATCTCTTACTACTATCATATATTTTCATTCAAAAATCAGAAAAGCTATCATTCGTAAAAACTAGTATATCATTGCTAATATATAGCTATTAGAAATGTAAGATTAATTATCCCTTTTAATGGCTAGTTTGGATGGAGAAAGAGGGAGGACGAGTATAGTAGAGTTAGCCGAATTAATTTTTGGCCAACTCTACTCTAAGCTCCCACCATCCAAACTGACCATAACTGTCCCATTATAAGTTCCGTTCTATTGTCTTTTAGTTTGGACCGTGCAATTTCTGCTCTTAAGGTAACCCTAGTAAAGATATGGATATTAATATCTATATATTTTTATATATAGATATATCAAAAAATGTTTATTATAGAACGGACACCATAAATTCAAATTTATTTTATTTATAAAATAAAATAAAAAAGTTTAAAGAATAAAAATAAATAAAAAGATTGGCAAGCTGCTTTTTTTTACATTCAATAAAAGAAAAAGAAAATTGTAATTCTTCGTATTAAAATTGAGTAAAGAAATTTTTAATACTGTTAATGATTAGGGAATATTGGTCTATGATATATATTTTTTCCCTTAATTATTTACCTTTCTTATTGTTATCTTTTCTTTTGTTGTGTATGATTACTTCAGTTGGGTGGCACTACATGGACCGTTCAATTAGGCAGAAGAGATGCAACCACAGCCAGTTTTGATGATGCCCAAAGTAACCTCCCTTCCCCCTCCTTAGATCTTAGCGGTCTTATATCTGCATTCAGCAAAAAAGGTTTTACTGCGCCAGAAATGGTGACTCTCTCAGGTAACAACAAATTTAAACACACAAAATTGATAAACCAAGAATGTATCGACCCCTTTGGTAACTTAATCAAATTAATTAGCCAAGTAAAATTAATTAGATTCAATTATATGCAATAAGCGTAGTAGCACAAACAAATCACCAAATAACTAAATGCAGCAGAAATTAAATTTGAAATGGGTAATTTGTTTACGAATGGGAAAAACCACCGAAGCAAAACCCCACTAGGTAAATTTAAGGTCACCACTCCCGAAAATCAACTATTATCACAACAAGCGATTACAAGTAAAGAAATCCTAGTACCTTATACCAACCTACAGTTGAACCCTTACCACAATACCCAATTGGACTTATTCTGTAGTGACAATCTCTCCTTTTAATGCATAGCTCCCAATACATGACTAACCAATTGATGCACGAATCCAAGTACGTGACTAACCACCAACTTGAGAAGGATGTTGGCTGCAAAGTTCTTCAGTTCATCAACATGATGAAGATCACAAAGCTCCTTGGTTACAAAACCCTATGGCATATAAACGCAGCAGCTTCTTAAAAAAAAAGATAAACTAAGGCAAATTGTCTCCAGTCACAATATGCTTGTGAAAAACCTTTGCATCAAGTTACACTCACTTGCATCAGTTGTGACGACCCTTAAAATAATCATTATATATGTTTAGGGTTGTGAGAAAAGAAAGCCTAAACATGTATACACTAGTTGGAGTGAAATCAAATCTGAAAAACTGATTTTCTTAAATCTCGATAGATAGGTTATCTATCGAGCAGCTGTTGAGCATCGGGCAAAAGCTGCCTTTTAAACCTCGATAGATGCTATATGTCGAGTTAATTGTCGAGTTTTAAAATCCAACACTTCTTCACTTGATTCTTGGACAGATTTGCATGGTTTTAACACTTAGACTTGAAACCTTGTTCCTTGAAGTATAAACACATCCTAGATCTACCCAATTACAAGTAAAGTGCGTTTTATCAAAGGATTAGTCAATTCTACATTGACATATGTTCTTAACATAATTCACATATGTCCTAACAAAAAAATTTTTACAATTGCTAATACGATCTGTTATAATTGGTTCATAATAAAAATTTTGTCAATAGTCAGCCAATCCGTCCATATAAAAGTAATATTGTTGTGTTTTTAACATTGTCCCTTAGTTAAAACTTAAAACCTAACTTTTTATCCCACCTCTCTCTTTACAATTGCTTTTTTGGGTGTATGAATTTTTACCAAATTATAACAAATGTACTCTTTTTGTTAACTTCTCTTTTGTTTTTTTCTTTGTAGGAGGGCACACCATTGGTCGAGTAAAATGCAGTGTAATTCGGACTCGTATTTATAATGAGAATAATATAGATGCAAACTTTGCGGCATCAATAAAGAAAAACTGCCCGAGTACAGGCAGAGATACTAATTTATCTCCTCTTGACCAAACTGCTGGAGTTTTTGATAACACTTATTTCAAGGATTTAGTGAACAAAAAGGGCCTTATGCACTCAGATCAACAGCTCTTCAATGGTGGCTCCACAGATTCCCAAGTGAACACCTATAGCCAAAACTCAGAAAAGTTCTTCTCTGATTTTGGGTGTGCCATGATAAAAATGGGAAATCTCAGCCCACTTACTGGCTCAAAAGGAGAGATCAGAACCAACTGCCGGAAGACTAATTGATATTAAGAAACTTTTTTATTTATATAATTACTTTTAGTTATTACACATGGTTAAAAAATACATGTGACCGATCATGATTAGTCTCCATATCCGACCTCACAATTTTGGTTGAGATTAAGGATTTGACTGTTATTGGTTGTTCTATACATGCTTCTAAAACTAGGTCCACTTGTAACTTTATAAAAGTATAAAGTTACCCAAAAAAGAATTAATAAAGTGGATTGCTCCATATTTGTCTTCTATATATGTTGGTTTTTTTTTTTATTGCTATTTTTTTTTTCTTACAAGTGAATTTTGACTCGAAGAGAAGGAGAAATGAAAATTATGGTTCAAATTAAATTTAAAATGAATCAAAAGGTATATTCAATCTTTTACCATTTAAAATTTTGAATTACATAACATTTTGTATATTATTGGATATATAAAATAAAATATATAAACTAAAAAATGGAGACTATCCTTTTCCAAAAAAAATATTGGTCAACAAGTAATTACACATGCATTATCTCTATTTAAAATAAAATTTCACATAAGTTCACTTGAGTCTAAGAGTAATATACGAGTGACCATGCAATTGACTCATCTAGAGAAGATGAGGGTTGGGAGGAATTAGCATGTTGAAACTTCAAAATTATAGCATCTATATGCAATTTAACTAAGCCTATCTGGGGCATTTTTTTTAAAGATTATATATTAGGATTTTTAGTGATGGTTAATTCCATTATAAATTTATTTAATTATCCAAATATGTACAATTGTAATTGTGTGGTGTAATCAAGGTTGAAAACTAAAAAGGTTATTGTTGAAGGTGTTGGTATGTAGTTTTCAATGGAGCAAATTTGCTTGATCAATCGACCGAATTGACAATTTCAATAGACTTTTCACAACTTTCAGTCTAGCTAACCTATAAAGGAAAATCATTGACCCGGGCTTTCACAGCTTTTCTGTAACCAACCAACCCTAGAAACCTACACCAATTTTAATTTTAAACTACAATGCAACTTTAATGATTTAGAGAGGAAGACGACCACACTAAACTAATAAAACCCTAGAGAAAGCCTTCTAGTTCTTCCTTTCTCTCTCATTGATACAACTTAGAGAGGTTTATACTTCCAAACACATAGATCACCATACTAGCATTGGAGTTGTTTGAAATCAAAATAGATGATATCAAATCTTCAAGAAGCCTTAAAGTGATCGACATATCGGTTTTGTTGTCAGTAGGTCAACATGTGGCAAGAAGTAACATTGAAGGCACAATGCATTATCTGCCATTGCTAGTAGAAGAGGAGAGCTTGGGTACTAAGCCTAACTATATGTATGGGAAGTCACGTGAATATTGTATGTACCGCAACAATCTTCAATAGTGGACTTGTTGAGTTGGATTTAGGTTTTACCCCATAACCACTACAAAAAACTTGATTTTTAGCAGCGGTTGTAACCACTACTAAAACTATAAAACACTGCTGCTAAAAGTCATATAGGTCTATACCAGCGGTTTTCTAAACCGCAGCTACAACTTGAATAACCGCTATTAAGTTCCCGTCGCTATAGGTCACTATAGGTTATAGCAGCGGTTTTAGGAATCACTGGTATAGAAAACATCTATAGCAGCAATTCTATGAACTGCTGCTAGAGAATTAAAAACCACTAGTACACACTGCCATACCTTTTGGAATTAATTATTTATACCAACAGTTATGTAACTGCTGCTATAGATTCTTTAGCAGCAGTTCATAAAACTGCTGCTAAAGAATTAAAAATTTGCTAGTACACGTGCCCCTTCCTTTTGGAATTAATTATTTGTACCAACGGTTATATAACTCCTGCTATGGGTGTTGTGACAATTCATAGAAGAAGCGTTGCTAGAGAAATTAAAACGCTAATACATAGGGCCCTTCCTTATGGAATTAATTATTTATACCAGCAGTTATGTAACTACTACTATAGATTCTTTAGCAGCGGTTCATAGAACTCCTGCTAAACAAAATAAAATGTTAGTATACCTTCCCTTATTTCTAGCATGAATTATTTTTAGCAGCGGTTTGTGAATTGCTACTGAATGTTGCTAGCAATGGATTTTATAGAATCTTTGCTATAAAATAAAATAAAAGCCGCTAGTTCTCCCATTCTTATACTTTGTTATAAATTAGTTATTGCAGCAAAAATACAACCGCTACTATATAGGGTTCATATAGGAGCAATTATAAAACCATTCTTGAGGAAGGTATAAACATTATTGAATATTACAAAATATTTTTTTATTAAATTTTCCCTGAAAATTAGTAATATAACATGTTTGGAATGTTATTGAAATCACAATTTCAAAACTCAAAGTGATAAAATAATTGCAAAAGTTAATAATATTGATCCAAATGAAAAATAAAGCCTTACAATTCAAAGTTTGAAATCTAAGCAGACCAAATAAAAGTACAAACAATAATATTGTTTAGTACGTAGGATAAGACAAGGATAGAATAATTGTAGACAATCTACAATAAAAACTAAGACTATAAATATTCCATTTGAAGCATGCCAAAAGTCACTCCAACAACGAAAATTGGTCTCCTTTAATATTCCAATGTATTGTCTTAGTTTCCTGGAATACAATAAACCATATATTTGCATTAGTGAAACTATATAGGCAAATCTTAAAGAATATATCAAATGACTCTTGGAAAAAAAAAAACTAATTGCTCCAAACTAAATTGTTGAGAGTAAATTTGTGTGAGATGATAATGATCATAGTCCAAGAATTGTTGTTAAGTGTGCCAAATAGTTGTATTAGACTCCTAGATTTTTTCATTGTATTTTTTGGTGTCCCAAAAAGACTTTTTTTTTTTCAAAACATATTAGTAATTAATCATAAAAAAAAATAATTTTCACTAACTTTTGAATAAATTAGTATATATTCATGAAATTTAAGAATCTCATGCACATATTCAAAGTAAAAACTAAGTCTCAATTCAGTCATTACTCATTTTATCAAAAAAAAAAAAAAAAAGCTAAGTCTCAAATAGATCATAAAATGCATAAAAAAATCTAATCAAATAACTAATTAAAATTATTTTTATTTTTTTATACGTATGTTATATAATATTTATTTATTTAATAACAAATGCATAGTAGTTTAAAAATCATGATGTTTACAGAGGTAATGGATTTAAAAACCATACATTCGATTATTATTCTTTAGTCTTCACTCTCTTAGATTTGGAGGAAATAGCAAATTCTCCTGAAAATTGTAAAAAAATGATAGAATTAAGAAAATTAGTGCAAGAGAGAAAGAAAGAGAGGTTTTGATGAAGTGAGAGAAGAGAGAGAGAAAGAAAGAGAGGTTTAAAGACTCACAGCGAGTTGTTTATTCTGACTCCTTCTGCAAGGGATTTTTCTTTTCTTTTTTTCTTAAGGGAACTAAGCTTGTTTTCTCTTTTGTTTCTTTTTAGGTGATTAGAAACTCTTATAATTTTTCGGTATTATAGTGGCTACATCTTTGGTTTTTATTTTAATACGGTAGCAAATACAATTTGAGATAAGATAACTAGAAAGTAAATAGCAAGATAAGATAAGAAAGTACTAGAAACCGAGATAAGATAATTCACACACGTTTATTTGGAAAAATAAAAAATAAAAAGGAAGTTGAAAAACTTCCAACACGTTATTTGGAAAATAAAAATAAAAGGAAGTTCAAAAAAATTGATAAGATAAATCAAATCACACACTTTTATTTGGGAAATAAATAAATAAAAGAGATTGAAAAAGCTTACGTACATGTTTATTGGAAAAAAATAAAAGAAAGCTCAAAAATTTCAACTTCAACACACGTTGTTGGAAAATAAATAAAGAATTCCAAAAATTGATAAGATAAATCACACACTTTTATTTGAGGAAAAAAAAGAGGTGAAAAACTTCCAATACATTTATTTGGAAAAATAAAATAAAAAGCTCAAAATTGATAAGATAATTCACACACTTTTATTTTAAAAATAAAAATAAAAAGGAAGTTTAAAAAAATTGATAAGATAATTCACACACTTTTATTTGGAAAAAAAATAAAAAGGAAGTTGAAAAACTTCAACACACACGTTATTTGGAAAAATAAAATAAAAGGAAGTTCAAAAAGATGAAAAATAAAAAGGAAGTCAAAAAAATTCAATTGGCGGGATTAGAAGTTTAGAACCCACCTTGAAAAGGTAAGTGTCCAAAATGATTACCAATGGGGTGAACACTTATCATAAGATGGAAAGAACTATTATATATAATTAAGTAAACGTAAATAATATGATCAATTAAAATACTAGTTCATAACACCAACTAATAAATAAATAAATAAAATACATAAGCTTATACATTACTTTTTATTATAAATAATATATTTGAATTAATCCTTATGTTTATAGATGAAGATACTTAGCCATTCTCATTATAACCAATATTCTTCGAAAGTTAACTATAATTTTAATGTTTTTATATGCTTTATTATTCTATATTTTTATAAATAAAATTAATAAAATTATTTTTAAAATTATTTTATTTCTTTATATTACAATCAAGATTGGTCATTTGTACAACTTTTTTTTTTTTTTTAGTGAGTAGTACAGATTTCTTATACTTGATCCCAAAACAGATTTGTTTTTTGCTTCAATGAATTCTAATTCTAGCATGTATGAAAGCTCAGGACCATAAGTTCAAAGCTTTTGAGATTATCTTTCAACAATCGGCAATTGATCCACGAATCCCATAAAGTTCATGTCATAGAGACAATATGTCAAAGTTTGAAGTTTTCAATTTTGCAAAGCTAATTCCATATGATAATGTAATGCTAGGGCATTATCGACTACCGAGGCCAGTATAGAAAATAAGTTTATTGATTGAATACTAAATAAAATTAGATTTGAATGAAATTTACATGTCTATTAAGGACATAAAGAAAATGAAATCCGGCCAGTTAAATTTTTAAAAATTCACATCCAATAAAAGATATAGAAGCAAAGTTTGTAAGGTTCTACTCTAAGCCCAGTTTGGAAAGAAAGCTTTTCCATTGTATTAGAGTATCATTCGAGTGTCATACTGCCATATTATGTTATCATAGTAATTTTAAAATTTACTATAGATTTGATGATAAATATTATTGTATGAATTTTGTTGATGCCCTTTTGACGAAAAGCCCAATAACGAAGAAGCCCAGCAATAAGGGGAAGTGGAGGAAAAAAAAATATGAATGGTAAAAAGCAAGTTATTAAACCCAATGGGCCAACATGGCGAATAATGACCAACGGGCTATGAAGAGGGGAATAAGAGGTAAAAAATAAAGTAAATGGGCCGAAAGCCCAAGGAAAGATAGCAAGCCCAATGGGTCAACATAAGAGGTGTGACGGCAAGCCTGTAGGAATAAGAGGTAAAGATAAAGTAAATGGGCCGAGCAAGCCCAAGGAAAGAGTAGCAAGCGGTGGACCAGCATGGGTAGGAATGATAAGCAGAGCGGGCCCACGTGTAGAGAGGAATAAGAGATAAAGATAAAGTAAATGGAGGAATAAAGAATGTAATGCAAGCCCAGTTCACATTCCTCACTGCTACTTGAGAGACAAGCATTACCTGATACGCGTAGCGAGAAGAATGCGATGCGGGAGGCGGCAAAACGGCGTGGGAACAAAGAAGACAAATGCGGATGGTAGTGGCTCGCACAAGGCCCGGAGACACCACTTGCGTGCACCTGGCTAATACATGGGAGGTGTGCCTTGAGTCGAGTTCAAGGGTATGGTTTGGCGGTGGGGAAAAGAGGTCTATTTTTTGAGTCCTTGCCAAGGCTCCTTTGAAGAAATGCTTTGTTGGGATAGTATTTCTCCCAAAAGAAGTAAATACGGTGAAACCATGATGCATGGCATAGGAGTAAGGAGTGTAGAGAGCCCTCGACCTTTATCCATTTGGGGAAGGCGGTTTGGCAAGGAAGGAAACAAAACAAAGAGATTTTTGTCTAGTAATGGTGGTGGTGTGACAAGTACACTACGAGTAAAGGTAGTGGTTGGGCAACCAATAGGTTAGTGGGCAATCTTGGAGAGATGCCTAGAAACCAAAAATGGTTGAGTACAACCTTAGGGACAAAAAGGAGAAATCTCATGAATTAAAGTGGAAACAAAAGGAAGAGAGGTAACCATGAATAGGAAAGAATAACAAAAAAGGGGAAGGAGGAAGAGCCAAACGGAGAGAGAAGGAAAAGACATAGAGAGAGTAAAAGAAAATAAGCCTAAAGAAATGGGAATAAGAAAGCTAAGTGGTAAGGGAGAGCAAACAAAAACGTAAAGTAGAAAGGTTACGATGGAAAATAAGTAGAGTATATATGCGGTTTTCACCATACGGTTTCTTGATGTATTTTTTTTCCTTCTCATATTTATACCTATGAAACTTGCAAGTATGTATTTGCCTTTCTTCTTTTTGTTTTCTTAAAATTCCCTTATTTATTTATTTATTTTCATCAAATTGAATATGTTTTGTGTCTTAATTGCCTTTTATTTTAAGTTATTTTTGTTAACTTTGATCTAATTTATATGCTTATTATAGTGCTTTAGAATCAATGGTATATCTTCCATGAGAATTTAACATATTTTATTTTAACAAAAATCTTATTCACTTTTGAAAGATGTTTTATATATATATATATATATATATAAAAATGAGTACTATCAACGATTTTCAATATGTGTAGATCCACAAGTAGCCATGATACCAAGATTTGATATCAAGCCATGATAATGAACATCACTCCACAAAGAATGGAGACAAAAAATTAGTGTGATGTAAAAACAATAGATATTTAAGGTGATGTGAAATCTACATGATTGTGCTGCCTCCCTTCTTTGTCAAGTTAATTCAATTTTCTTGTAGTGTCTTTACTTTAACTCTAATTCCAGTTTTTATTTTATTTTTATTTTTTTAATGTTTAGAAATTTATATTGTTTATGGTATTGAATTAAAAATTTCTTTGTGTATATATTTATGTGTGTGTTGTAGTGGATTACTGCTTCAATTTTTTTTTAAAATAATTAAATTTGGGTAGTTTTTAATTTGTGGTCGGGATGATTTCTTAGGGTTAAAGTGAAAATATTAGGTCAATTCCAATCATAATTGGAGTAATGGTAGAATATTTAGATGTTAATATTAATTTTATTCTTATTTACATTAATTAACATAACATGTTAGCATGTTCAGTGTTGTTATTAATTTGACATTATAATTAAATAAATATTTATTATGCGGTATGTTATAATTATTATTTATTGTTCCTCACCTACTTCACCTAAATTATTATTTGAACAAGTAAAGAAAGTTATGTCTTAGTCGATCGGGTATAGCATTTCTCTTCAATCATTAATTTGTGGTTCCTCAATAATATTATTCATGTGATAAGTTTATGACCAAAACCATGCAACGCATGTTTACTACCTAAGCTTTTAAATTTTAAGGCTTGTCATAATTTTTAAAATATTTGTACTATTTTATTTGTTATTAAATTTAGTATATTATCTAAAATATATATATTCTTTTTAATTTTATATATAATTATTTTATTAAGTCATGCATCACATAGACATAACTAGTGTATATATATATAAAGGGTGGGATTAGAATCGTTGCGCCAAGAATGGTTATCCGTGCAAATTTTTAAGTGGGCTTAAAGCGTAGTTGAGCCAAGTAGCGACATGTACCAAATTACATAATTTATTTTCGATAAAACATAGACAGGTATTATCAACTTTTCCTCTTATCCTTTAGCAATTTTAGTATATACACAAAAACTTTGATTAAAGATAAATAGATGATCCGTTCACATATTTATCTTTAATTAAACTCTCATATTTTAAGCCAACTCCCATATTGTTTGTGTTGTGGAAAATCCATTCATCTTATGATGCCTTTGTCTTTTAATGTGGATAAATATGGATTTGTTGTTTGATAGACTAGGAAATTAGAAGTGAAGCGAGTATGTTGCAAAGCGGGATCTGTCCCTTCTCTTTTGTTAGCTATATATATGCACACACTGTTTTTATTCATGACAAATCCTCCCAGTGTTGTGTGATACTATTATACCATTACCACGTGGGCGTCATGGTATGGTAAAAGATTTTCTTTGAAGCAATATTTTCTTTGTAGCAATATTATGTACCGTTGTCTTCTTTCTTTTTTCTTTTTATTTTTTTTATATCATTAATGTTCATTTCACATGCGTTAGATAAAAAAAAAGCTGCCTACTATGATGCTTTTGGGATGGAATACTTGGTGCACAATGCACTTATTAATGGCTTTGCTCAAAGGGTTTGGATGCTTTGTTGGTAATTTTGGTTTGGATATGCCAATTAAGTAAATTATCCTTGATCTCTACCTCTTATCATCATCATACAAAACCACTTCATTTTGATGTCTTATTATTTAGATTTACATGTCTAACTCCATTGTAATTTTTTTTTGGGTACTGTTGAGTTTTTTTAATTAAAAACTAAAAAAACACATTATTATTCCATAGGTTTCTTCATTTGTTTATAATCCAGTATCGAATGCTTTTCAGAGTTTGCAATGGTGGAGTTTATACCGTTTAGCATAAAAAATTTGGGTACTTAGGAGCTTTTTTAATTAAAAACTAAAAAAACACATTATTTATTCCACATGGGTTTCTTCATTTGTATATAATCATGTGAATGATTTTCGGGAGTTTGCAATGGTGGAATTTATACCGTTTAGCAAAATTTTGAACATTTTAATATATATTAACTAAGTCATTTATATATTCTATATTAACATTTTATTTGCAATGGGGGTATTTTTATCATTTAGTGATTGTAGGGATTTTTTTTTTTTTTGGTTCATTTAATCACTCTAAAGGTATTTTGGTGATTTTGAGTCTGAGGAGCATGTTGACGTACGGAGATATTTTGGTCATTTTTAGTTCTAGAGATGTTGTGTCATTTTGAGTATTTTGGGGTATTTTGGTCATTAGGGTGTTAGTTTTCTACATTGGAGTATATATAAAAAAATAAAAAATAAAAAATAAAAAGACTAAACTTTGTAATTTTGTATTCAAAAAACACCTATAGAAGCAAAAAAAAAAAGAGTATATTGTAGCAATTGGGGAACTGCCACAAAAAAAAAGTATTTTGTAGCGGTTACAAAAAAACTGCTGCTACAAAGAGACTTATAGTAACATTTGAAATCCACTGCAATAAACCCTCTCTAGTAGCATTTTTTATAAGTGCTACAAAAAAGACCACTGTTATAACTCATCTTTTTTGTAGTGAACGTTTTTACCATTTGGATTTTCATTCCGTGAATATATGCTTGTCACTGTGTGCATGTGTTTATATATGGTTGGTGTGCTTTTTCTATTAATCCATAACAATAATGTGATTTAAAATTGATTAATTAACTATCTAGTTAAAATGTGAATTAAGTGATTAAAATTGGTAGTTTAGCCTTGGTAGGGGTCTAAATGTGTTTTTCACTATGTATCATCAAAGAAGATGGTGGAAAATCCAATACCAAAAGTAATAGATTTAGAAATTTTCAAGGGACATGTCCCTTCTATACGTATTATTAAATGATGAGTATAAATACCTTTGTCTAATTGTAAGCTGGACTCAACCTTATTAGCTTAGACTTTTGGGTTCATGAGTACTCCTCCTAACAAAATGGTATTTGAGGTACAACTTTTGCTTGAATGGGCATTTGGTGATTGCTGCATTTGCTGCAAATCTGCATGCATGACACTCTAGGATTTGCGAAGGCTTGTATTTGCTAAGGTTGATGTGATAGAGACTCACATGTGAGTGGGAGATTTGATGGATTTGCAAAGGCTCATGTGCTAAGAGGAGTTAAGATCCGTGTGATAGAGGAGCACATATGACGGGGAGATTTGTTGCCAAAATACTTTTTGGTCCTTAATTTGTCATGGAACAAATCAACACTAAACACCAAACATATTCAATTTTGGATATATAGATTGTGAATTATGAAATTGGTTTATTTTTACAAATTCTGTTCCAAAGAGCAACAATTTTGACAATATTTTGGTATGGTCACTATTCTATCTCTACTATCCAGCCCATCTTATCCTCAATCAAACCCGTTTTTATTCCTACAAGGGTTGAGTATAGTTCCTGGGACACAGTCTGAGCACCCGTTTTAAATTTAATCCTGCATATAAATAAGTTACATAAGTTAGATATTGGCAGTATTAATATAAATTTTGCAACAATTATGATCAATAATCAAAGGGATGCACCCTGAAGGTACTCGTTTGTTTTCAAAAGGCTCTTTTTTATTCTATCACACTATGGTGTGTTTGCGAATAGTTTTTTCTTTTAACTTTTTAGCTTATTTCTTTATTAAAATTTTTTCAGAACTTCAATTTTTCTAGTTATAACTATACTTTAACCATCTTTCAGCAAATAAACAAATAAGCCATATACTGTTAATTACCTTTTTCCTTCATATGTAATGCTACCTACAGAAGCAACACCTACAGCAGTTCCTGTGCAGAAAACTTCATTGGCATCAATCAATTCATCAATAGGAATAACACGTTCCTCAACCTGGCATCAAATTACAAACGATATCAGAATAATGGTTAAATAATTAAACTAACCATTTCCTAGCAGTTTAAACATTTGAAACAAGTAGTAATTAATTATTTTTAGAAGAAAATAGAATGAATTCCATGACAAAGACTCTACAGAGTAAAGAGTTCACATCTTAGCAACAAAGAGAAACATCAAAAATAGAAACTGCAAGTTCCTAGTCATGCATAAGTCTCACATGTACAATGGGAAGAGTGGCCTTAATTTTTTAATGAAGCCCTTCTCAGTTGGTATTACTTCCAAATATTAATTAAGAAAATCAGGTTCAAGCTGTCATTTAGTGGTACACTGGTACATGAATATCACCTGGTAACCATGATCGCAAGCAATCTCAATGATGCTTCTACGGGTGACTCCTGGAAGAATGGTCCCATTTATTGCAGGAGTTGATATAGCATTGCCCTAGAAAATTGGAAAATGCATGCATGAGGTTTAGAGTGTACCAATTATAAGAATACAAAGGGAGATAATATAATTTGAGAGATGTTATGTCCACAACATTTTCACAACAAATCACAAGTGGTTAGTTGTTATTGATTCAAATTTGAACCTAACACTAAGATTACTTTTTTGCCCCAACAATAACAACCAGTAACAACCTGCCACTTAGGATTTATTGTAAAAATTTTGTGGACATATCATTTCTCATATAATTTAGGACTAAAAATTTCAATGAAGTAAATGTGAAACAAGTACTAAATATAGGTTGCTTAACCCATTTTTTTTGTTCTTGTTGATAATTTACAGGTTGCTTAAACTTAATGGGGGAAACTGAATGGTTCAATTTATGATGCCTAAGTGATAAACTGTCATCTACATCTTATTAGTATCAATATGGTTAATTATATTACAAATAGCTTTTCTTATCCAATCTCAAGCTTCATTACTTGCCTACTGTTTTCATTCATCTCCATATACTTACAATAATTTCACAAATCAATTTGTTTCTCAGTAATCAGTGATCCTTGGAAATTATACCTTATATTGTAATTTCTTTCAAGGTTTATCCAATGAGTTTTATAGATACAGAATGCTTGGCATCCTTTGGTTACTTTCTGTGGTCATCACAGAATAGTTTCCCTTTCCTTAAATTCCATCAAGACAAAAACTTGCTAACATATTAGATTGAACTTAAAATATTCTATAAAAGAAAAATACCTTCACAATAAAAATGTTACAAGAGGAGACCTCCTCAATATTTTTCCTATTCACTGAGTCCAGATATAAGACATCAGAAAATCCTCTGTTCTTTGCTTTAGTCAATGCTTTCAAACCCTACAATTTCAAACACAATGATGTGTAATACAATAATGCTTAATGCAGCAAAAACTTAAGTTACATGAGAGAATAAATTCCTTACCGGGGCATAGTTGGTGATTGATTTGATACCTCCAGTTCCACCACGAGAGGCACGATCAAAATCTTTCTCAACATACAAGTTCAAGGGTGCAAATCCCTCCTGATTATAAACCAAGATAACATAAATGATAAATCATTCTACACTTGGTAGGATCCAATGGAATAAAAATCATTGTCCCATTTTTAGTATTCTAGACAGTCTAGAAGATTTTCGTTTGAATCAAAAAAGTAAAGCTTCAATTGGAAAACAAAAAATGCCCTCACCTTGAAGTAGTTGCCAACAGGGGAAACATATACTAGGAAAGTGTATTCAGGTGCTGCACCCAAACCCAATATTTGACCACTTCCCATGAGCAGAGGCCTAATGTACAGAGACCCTTTTCCTGGAGGAGGAACCTGATCATCATAATCATCCACATATATTATATTAAAAAGACAGTATAAACTTAAAGAAATAATTAACTCAAAAAGAGAATTAATGGTTCAGCATTTTCTTCAAGATAGAAGAGGATTACCCAACGCTTGTTGGCTAGGACAGTCTGCTTCACAGCATCTACAAATTGATCAATGGAGGGTGATGGCATGCACATTCTCTCCGCTCCAAATTTCAAGCGAATCGCATTCTGCTCTGGACGGAAAAGAAGAAGGCGCCCATCTTCTTTCCTATGCACTTTTGTACCTTCATACACTGCCTGTTCAGATTTTTGACATGATTATAAGTTTCTCATAGTCATAGGCTTCACAATGGAAGGGTAAAATAGGCTGCAGTTTTTTAATTGAGTTACTTGTTTTTTTCATTTTTCAACTTCTTTCCACCTCTTATTTGTTATCCAGCTCTAAGAAAAAGTCCATTTCAATTCATTGGACATGTCTTCCTTCAAAAACAGTGACTACTTCATGCATTTAAGGCATGATTAAGGTGACCCAAACTTTTTCAAATTTTCCATATATGAAATTTCACCAATGGGTTGGACCAATGTTTTAGTGATAATATAGTCGGGACTTGAAACTTGAGCATGGTCACTTTCGTTACTTCAAAGTGGTCATGTCACCATATTCGGTTGGAAATAAATTTTATTTCCTTGATCTAACAATATAAAGTGCTATGTCATTTAAAATTTTAAATGACATGACACTGGATACCCATTAAAACTTGTAAGTACAAAGCTTCCTACTCAGACAATTAGAACCAAGTGATTCAACTTCCAAGTTACTCCGAATTTGTATTAGATAATAGAGTTCCATCCAAAGTATTGTAGCTAGCATGCAAAGATTTGAATATTGTAACAAAGAGATCACTTGCAGCTTACCTGCCCATAATTCAGAACTCCAGCAGCAGGGCCCAACTCAATGTTTCCATAACGATTAAGTTGACCTTGTTCAAAATCCTCTCCTTTAGAACATTTCATAAGGTACATGTAATCAGTTGGCATTATACCAAATCCAAGATTATCCCAGTCCAAATCAGCGTAGTCATCATCTCTGAAATTGCCAATTCTCAATAAGAAAAGCAGAAACCAGAAAAAAGGGTCAAAAACATTAACAAGAGTTCCATTTTTTTTTTTTTTTCACTTGGTAGAAAATTCCAGACGAAACCACAGGACGTGTGTATTTGTATGTGTCTTTGAATGAGGATAAATGTACCTACTAAAGCATTTGCATAATGTTGTAACACAAGGGACTAATTCAGTTTAATGCAATTACCGAAAAATAAATGGTTCGCACGTTTGTTGCAGAGAAGATGAAGCCTGAGATGAAAATCCATAGTAACATCCAATCTACAAAATGTACACATTAACACGTCAGTTCTCCTTATGTATGTTCTTTGACATTTCTATTCCTGCTTCCGCTTTGAACTTTGAAATTTGAATTCAAATGAATCAAATCTATTTGGATTAGCTTTTCACTTTTAATTTTAGTTTATTTATATTTTCTCAAAACGCAAAAAAAAAAAAAAAAAAAAAAAAAGAAAAGAAAGACTTAAATCTTAAAAAATTATATTGTATAACAGTATTATCTCCTCTCACATAAATGCGGGTTTTCTAAGTAGGATCTCTAGATAGGACTCACTTTTATGTGAAATGAGGTTTCAAATCAACGCACCAAATTTTAATTAAAAAAAGATTAACAAAGAAATTTTTTTATTATATTATTAATGTAACACCAATTAAATTAATTATTAATAAGTATTTGTTTTTGTGTTAGAACCTCGTTTCCTCTCGTATGTTTATTTCTTTAAAAAAATTACATTAGCATTTTTCTTAATGAATATCCCACATCATCTTATTAATGGTTCTCTTGTTATTAATATCATTTTTTTAGTTCCTTTCCACGACTTCTTTTTTTTTTTTTCAAGCTCAATAGTAACACTAATATATATAGAGAGGTGCTACGTCTACAACATTTTTACAACAAATCATAGGTGGTTAGTTGTTATTGGTTCAAATTTGAACCTAACACTAAGATTACATTTTTGCCCCAACAATAACAACCAGTAACAATCTGCCACTTAAAATTTGTTGTAAAAATAGCATTTCTCATATATATATATATATATATATATATATATATATATATATATATATATATAGGGAAGTGGTACTGGTATCTCATAGGTGTATTAAACAACACAAACCTACACCCAACCCAATCAATAAGCAAACCACATTCATTTACACCCAGCCTATTCTTGTAAGTCGAACCTATCCCGGCCCAGACTACATATTGGCCCCTATGAACCCGTTTTGGACCATTCTCTCTCTCTTTTTTTTTTTTTTTTGGGGAAACGTTTAAACCGTTCTTTGAATCGAGCAAAGAGAGAATAACGTTTTTTTTTTTTTTGGAGAAACTTTTGACCGGTCTTTGAATCGAGCAAAGAGAGAATAACATGTTATATGTATTCATCAAAAAAAAAAAAAAAAAAAACGTGTATATTATGTAAGAAAATATAATTGACTAGACTATCTAATGTACGAACTACGAATTGAATAACCTATTATTAGCAAAAAAAAAAAAAAAAAAAAAAAAAACTGAATAGCTTATGTTATATATCCAAGATAAGGATAATTTTATGGTATCTCTATGATTTTTTTTTTTTTTTTTTTGGGAGTATGATACGTCCAATGATCATGGTCATTTAATTTAATTGTTATAATCTCAAACATTTATGTATCTTTACAGAGACAAACTAGTTGAGGGGTTTCTATTCTGAGGGAAGAAATGGATGGTTAGAATTACGTAGACAATATGCTCCCCGAAATAATAAAAAATACTAGAGGTACTAAAGAAGATAATTAATCAATCACCAAAACATGAAAATTGAACGATAGGATAGCTTATATATGATCAAAGAACACCGAGAAAGAATGAAAGAAAGTACAAAGAAAATAATTTCATAAGACTCTTTCACCCAGAAAAACCTTCTGCAAACGTTTATAATTTAAAATTAAAAATAAATAATAAAAAATTAAAAAAAAAAAACTTGTAACAATATCTGCCTAACAAAAACAAAGAAATTATAACAATAACAATAGCAATAGCGATTAAATTATAAGATGTCAAAGCTTAAAAAAAACACCTTGGATGAGGAAGAAGTAGCTCGAAGAGATTGAAGCAAATTGCGAAAGCATACACTCCTTGAAATCATGGTAACCCCAGCAATAAAATTGAGAGTTTTTAGATATGGTAATACAGAAATGGAGAGGGTCTAAGAACCAAGCAGCCAGTTATAAATGAATAATGAGATGAACAAGAAGCATTATGAGGGGAAAAAAAAAGATGGACCAGAAACAATAATGGAGTTGCAAGCGTGTGAAACGTGTTTGTTCTTTTTATTGTATACCAAAATTGGAGGGAGAGACTTAGCGTTACCTATCACCTAACACAGTTAAGTTAATTTTGGACCAGTATATAATTTGATAATCTAGATAAAGCTTGAAATAGGATTAGAGTTGGTATAGATTGGGTCGAGAAACTATCAAAAAACAATTAAATCATTTATTAAATCGTATATTTAGGGGTTCCAATGTAGGATTTCTAGAGTAATCTACCACAAAATGGACCACCATATCTCTCTTCTTTTTTCTTTTCTTTTTGTTGGGTGAAGCCTAAGGGTGGTTGGTTACTTGGTTCATCTTTATGTATGTATGTGTATTTTTCTTTATTGTTACTTTTGTAGTTACTAACTTATATCATTAATATTTTCAGCTCTTCAAAGTTCAAAGTATTAGGCTCTGTTTGTACATGTATTTGAACACATATTTTTAGTTTTTAAATAATATTATACGTATTTTCACACACTTTTTCACTCACACGTATTTCTAAAAAAACTAAAAACTGTTGTTTAAACACACGTACCAAACAGACCCTTAGTATTTGTACTATAATCTAGATAACCTACAAGAGTAATCTACCACAAAATGGACCACCTATGTCTCATACCCTTTTTTTTTTATGAAGCCCAAGGGCCAAGGGTGGTTGGCTCATCTTCTGTATGTATGTGTATTTTTTCTTTTTTCTTTTTTGTTACTTTTGTACGTGTATTTTTATCCATCAGAAAAAAAAAAAAAAAAAAAAAAAAAAAAAAAAAAAAAACTCATATCATTAATATTTTCAGCTCTTCAAAGAATCAGTTTTTTATTATTATTTTTTTTGTTGTTATTTTTCTATTTTTTATGCATCAAATACTGATTTTTCATGGTTAGGTTATATGGAGAATTATTACACTTTTGTTTGGGTATCATAAATACTTAATCTTAATTGTTAACAGATAATTACTAACTTATTTAATACATGTTATGTAACAAATGATGAACTGTCAAGTTGGTACAAAAACAAAAGGGCAAAAATAAAAAGTGTCTACCGTAGAATGACCTTTTCAAAAACTACTTCTAACTTCAATCTAGACAACTTGGATGGATTACAATTAGGGGTAAGATCCCCTCCTGTTTAAAATCCTCTATTTTTCTCCTGTTTTTGTCTAGATGTGTGACATGTGGCAAACCACACATCCAAAGGTTAAAAAACACCCATCTCAACTATGAATTTTCTCTTTGTTTTTGGGTCTTTTTCTCTCTACACACCAAGTCTTTTGAACAACGCTTGCACCTCAAGAGTACCTTCACCACAAACCCATTTCAGTTTTTGTTTTTGTTTTGATGAATACCCATTATATATTTCCCAAAACCAAACAAAACCCACAAAGTAAAACATAACAATTAACATCAAACACTACAAAATCAAAGAAAAACTAATAGCAAAATATCAAATGAGAAATATCTGAACCCACGAGCACCAAGTTTTGGAATAAACAACTGGGTTCTCAGCCTCTTTCTTCTTCACGCTCTCTTCAAGGTAAGACCCAAAGGAGGAAGCAATGGCTTGTACCAAAAAGGGTTTGAGTTCTTGAGCTTTTTAATTTGATTCTAAGGCCACGAGAATCATTGAAAGGAATAGAGCAAAAGGACTTGGTGATGGCCTAATAGGATTTCCTCATCTATTGTCTGTTTTTTCCCTTTTTCTCTGACAAGTCATGATTTTTGTGCTTTTGATTCTTATGTGACTGTGATGATGTTGGAGAGAGAGGGGCAAAAACTTAGAGAAAGAGGCAGAGAGAGACGGAAAGAAATAGAGAAAGAAAGATCAAAAAACAAAGAGAAAATTCATGGGTGTTTTTTAACCTTTGGATGTGTTGTTGGCCACATGTCACTCATTTAGATAAAAACAAGAGAAAAATGGAAGATTTTAAACGGGAGGGGATCTTACCTCTTACAATTAAACCAATTCTATTGGTTTGCCAAACAACTCTTAAAAATTTAATATTAATAATTCTATTCGATTCACATCACGTTTTGGACGGTTGCGTTTGGAGCGCTTTTTTTTTTTTTTTTTTTTTTTTGAGAAACTCGTGTTTAGCACTGTTCATTGGCCATGAACAGTGAATTTAGGCCAATAAACAGTATTAAACAGTAATAAACAGAAAAAAAATTATTTTTTTATTATTTTCAATTTTCAATTTTCATCCAAATAAATTGTATCCAAAGGCACTTTCAATCTATCTTAAATCCCTTCCCTCTCACGAGTCAGAGTCAATGGCAGTACTAAGCTCTACATATATTATAAGGGGCGCATAATGCACATGTCTGATATATTAGTGTATAGAATATAGCAGACCTTCGGGTCTGGTCTCTCAAAAAAAAAAAAAAAAAAAAGTGTATAGAATATAAAAATATTTTCCATCCATTTGTATATGCTGTTTTGTTTGAAAACGTGAAACAGGAAACCACTGGTTTATCCCAAAATTGACAATTCGACAAGTTAGTCTAGATATATATATATAAATATATATATATATATTTTTTTTTTTTTTTTTGATTTGGTAGGTACAACGAGCAAAGAGTATATATATATATATATATATATATATATATATATATATATATATAATTCAGCAAGTACAGCGAGTAAAGATACTTTGAATCCTAAATGTCTCCGTACGTTGAACTCAGGGATGAAATTAGGACTTGAAATTAGGGGGCAAAAGTATAAACCAAAAAAAAAAAAATTTTGAAACTCCAAATAAACATTTATTTAATAAACCATCAACAAAGAAAAATACACAAAAATATTATTTTTTAAAATATTACAATACAATTATTTATGAAAATAAAACTCGTCGTCTTAATATATTGTATGTGTGAGGTCTATTAGACACTAACTAATATATTATGTGTGAGGTCTATTAGACGCTAACTAATAGACAAAAACACTAAAGACAAAACTAAAAAAAAAAATATCACAAAACATCACAGACTATTGCTAAGGACAAAATTACAAAAAAAAAATTACAAAACATCGATGACAATAAGAGTTGATTGTTGCGTGTGGTGTTGTGTTTGTCAAATGACAACTTTTTCATTTATAAAAGAATATAAATTATGGGCGACAAAGATGGGTCAGTCACAAGACTCTTGACAGCTAATTTAGATATTTGGTTAAGATTACTATCTAACAAATAATTGGTGTATGTTTGATGTTATCCAATATATATACTATAAAGTTATGGACTGAGATTGCCCCTTTTAATTATTCAAAAATATAAAGAAAAAGAAGAAAGATTTTCTTTTCTACAGAATTAATGGATAGTATTAAAGAGATTTCCTTTTCTACAGAAGCATGGATGGACAACCCAAGTGTACCTACTTTTAGTTATATAATTTTTGTGACTTGTTAATCAATATATATATTGATGATTTTAAAAATCTCAACGTAGGAGATTTTTTCAAACGAGTGTGGTGGAAAACCTTATCCTTTCGCGAACAAATTCTATTTCTTTTAAGGGAAATATTAACAAATACTCTAAAAATATTAGTTTATGAATCATTTTTAGAAACATTTTATTTGATATCGATATTTTACTGACAACTTTTTATATTTTTTATGAAAGTGGTGTTAAAACTTTCTTAATTTAGTTTATTAACAGTTGTCCTAAAGGCACTCGTTAACATGATCCTTCTTTTAAGGATCTCACTAACGTGTGAGATTTTGCATAATTTTCAACAGAGGGCATCGTTATCTTACATTCTGGTTTGTCTTTTACATATATTTCTTTTCTGAATCATGCAGCTTGAGTACAACGACTAATCTAGTAAATACTCAAAAATGTTCCGTTTACGTTACATGTGGCAAAAAAAACAGCCAAGAACCAATGAGTTATAGGAAAATTATTAGGTACTCCCGGAGTACCATAAATGCGTACTCCCCCCTCTCACATGAATAGTAGGTCCCACCATGAATTTAATTAGTGGGACCCACTATTTATGTGAGAGGAGGGAGTACGCACTTATGGTACTCCGGAAATACACAATAATTTCCCTGAGTTATATATGCCATGTGCTGCCAAGTCAGCACACTGAACCTACCAAATTTATAATAAGACCATTGAGGATAATTTTGTTATGTATTGAATATATGTATTATTCTTCTCACATGTGCCGGTCTTACGAGTTACGACGATGTGAAATCTACATACTGTGAGATGAAGATATATATATATATCCTACGCATGAAATATTTTCTCGACAAGTAATGAACACCAAAACAGAAAGAGGAGTGAAAGAGAAAAGTTTTGTGAAACACAAATTGAGCAACAACTTGGTAAAGATTAGTCATGCAAGAGACTTGCTAAAACCAAATAATAAGATGTCAAAGATTGATGATATGTAAAATAACCTTAGAGGAAGAAGAAGCAACTCGAAACGATTGAACCAGGTTGCCAAAGCCTGCGCTTATTCTTTGAATCATTCTGTGTCTTCAAAAGCAGTGGTGTTTGATTCACTACTTGAGATTTCTTATGCAGAGTAGTATAGAAAGGAACTAGAAGTGAAAATATATTAATAGGGACAGACATGATCGATGGAATGAAAGAGTAAAGGGATGGGTTGAGAAAGTGCCAAAAAAAAATATGGAGATTGTATTAAACACGGAACAACATCCATGCTTTAATAATTCATATGGGGAAAGAAACTAAGCGGTGGGGTTTAAATTTGTTTATTAGTTTTGAATGGATAGGAAGGAGCTGGCAATGCACATCCAAAGCTTTTTGGATCAGATAAGGTTAAAGCTGAAGTGCCATTCGTAGATACAAGGTGGAGGACATCACAAATTCACACTCATCAGTGCGACTACTATTAATAGTTAGGTACTAGGGACCGTATTCAATTTAAGGTCTTCGGTAGTCAAAGGTTATTAATGCTCCATTTTTTGTTTGAGGTAACAAATCAAATGCAAAAAAATACATACAGCACATGAGAAATACAAAGCAACAAATCTAATGCAAGATGAGATCATATTTAGAATTGAATTGGAGCAAAATTCAACAACAGGGTACATCAAGCAACACAAGCTTGCACGCACACAAGCAACGGAGTAATTTCAAAGAGTTAAAGTAGTCCAATTTGATGCAATAGTGAGGAAAAATAATGGTCCCAAGGAGTGTTGATTAATAGGCCCCAATAGTCTTATCGGAAGAAAAATGTCTATAGTAAATTCAAACCACTTACGTGATTAGGTGGGAACCAACAAGTTGATTGATCTGAAAGTATAAAATTGAGAGATTCGACAAGTTCAATAGTGACAATGGCACAAACCTGTTGAAATATTCACTAATAATTAAAAATTGTTAGTTTATACATATGTCAAAAACACCTAAAATTTAAAAGTGGTAATAGAATCTCACTGCTAAAACTATTATATGATAGATCAAAAAGTAGTAAGTTTTGTAAGGTTCCCAAGTGATGTTGAAATTGACCCAGTAAACTTATTTTCACCTAGATTTAAATAAGTAATTTGTGTAAGGTTCTCATGCGATGCTGAAATTGACCCAATAAACTTATTTTTACCTAAATCGAAATAAGTAATTTGTGTGAAGCTCTCAAGCGATACTGGAATTAACTCAGTAAAATTGTTACTTGATAGTATCATATCAGCAATTTGAGTGAGGCTTTCAAGCGATGTTGGAATTAACTTAATAAAATTGCAATGACAGATATTCAAATGCTTCAAGAACTTTAGACTACTGGTAGAATTAAGTAATTCTCCTAAAAAGCTTGTCCAAGAGAGCATCGAATAATATAGAAAATCAAATTAAATATATATAAAAGCTCTACCGCAACCACAAGATTTGAACTTCTGGATAGAGAATATTCCTTTCGAGAAGGAACAAGTGAACTGGGCTTTTGGTTTCTTTCAAGTTAATTTTGGGCCCTATTCATATGAGTCTGACCATCACAAATAAATCCAGATGTCATAAGTAAAAGAATTGATTGATGATACACCTCCACGAAAATGATGCAATCCAAATTGATTGAATAAAAATCTAGAAAATGATTTATAGAATTACAGTCATCTCTAGTTTGGGACTTGTCCTATCTCTAATGGCCACAAATCATTCAGTGGGCATCTTCTCAGGTTACTACGGTTCCTGGTTCATCACTTGTCAGGTGTTTAATTTAAACAAGTAGGGTATCATTCTGGCATAAATACAAAACTCCCATCCTTGTTCATAATTTAGGCCAAATTTCACAACGTCAGCATTCTTAATCAAGTAGTCTACTCTAAAAACTATGAACATTTTCCTTATGTGGTCATGGGATTGGGACAATACAGCCATAATTGCATGGCTTCGCAACTATCTGAGTTGGACACTGTTCTACCTTATAATTATTGGTTACATAATTGAGTTTGAATCTGATATTCTATATGCATTATGCCATAGTAGCTACTGTTTCCACCCTCCATGATTGTGCAAGTAATATGCCTCAAAGAGAAGATTTTCAGATGGATTCAGATTCAGGCTATTGCACCATGCATTACTACTTTTAAGAGTTAAGATTGGAACTTGAAAATTTCACTTTGAATATCAACCCTAGGATCAAAAAAAATTTTAACCTTTTAGATTTTTACCCTTAATACCTTTTTGCCTTGATACATTTTACCTCTCACAACACAATTGTAATTGTGTACAATTATACCTTAAAATAAGTGGTGTTTTAAAAAATTGAAATTTCTGTTTTAAGAAATTTATTCCTAAAATTGGCAAGTTAAATTTGACAAGGCTCTTCCTTTCTACTCCAAGACTACAGTCCAGCCCATTTGGTCTTCCGTAAGACCCATCTGTACATTTGAAAGGGCCGAAAAAAGTTGCTGAGAGACCACACCAGTTTCTCCATACAACACCCTGCAGAAGACCCCCACCCACCAGAACATTAACAATAATTAGAGATTATAGCAAAGAAGATTTGCAATTATAGACAAGACCTATGATATTTAGGAACAAGCATATGAAAAGAATTGGACAATACTTAGGTACAACTCCTCAAGTGTTATATCTTAAGTTTCCCCTTTAAATTCAACCATGTGGCACAAATGTTGTTATCGTCTCCTAACAATAGTTAAATTCAACCATGTGGCTTATTGGACAGTGCAACCATATGATTGAATTTAATTGGGGAATGTGTAGCACATAAGGAATTATACCTAAGTTTTGCCTAAAGGAATTTAGATTTCATAATGAGGTATACCACAGTGGAGCCTACCTTCTACCCATGTAAGTTATGCTGCCAACAGGCAACAAACAAATGGCATTTCCAGTACAAAAGACTTCATCAGCATCAAGCAATTCATCAACTGACACAAGCCGCTCTTCAACCTGTTCATGTAATATAAGGACCCGAGTAATCAACCAGATCTATTTAAAAAAAATTCAAGGAACATTAAAGGGATGCAGAAACAACAAACAGTAAAACAAGGAAACTTAGGAAAGTCACTGCTACCAATTAGTAAAGAAGCAACAAGTAAAATTTTTTGGAACTTAAAAATATGAGTGGGGACAAGTTACTAGGTGTTAAGTCTGCTTGTAGAATTACATAATTCATGGATGGATCTTCTGCAATATGGTCTCCATATTTCTCTCTTCAATACTTCCAAACTTTGACAGAGAGAAATATGGTCTTCATATTGTACAAAATACTTATGATAACCTCACACTTCAGAGTTCAGACACCAGTTTGATACTTACGGACCACATTGGAAGGATGGCCCATAAGATAAGAAACTGGCAAGAGAACATAGAATATGCTTGTAACCACCCAATCTGATGCACCCTATTAAGCTAACTATTTCTTAAAAAATTGAAAGGTAACTTCATTATTGATGGAAGATTGTGTGTGGCAGAGAGAGAGAGAGAGAGAGTACCCATGTACAATAAATCCAAGATGATAAACGGAAACAAGATAATATTACAGTTCCAGTCAATTGTCATTGGAGAGGTCATTCAGACTAAGGTATCCACCATGAGGCAACAACAATTTACTAGAGTTTTCACTAAGATTTTCATGATTATATTGTTAGCTATATGAGAAAGGATTTGGAGTCCTTGAAAGCACTCAAGCAACAAGCCTTCCAGATAGACCACATGAATTCATACAGAAAGACTATTAAAGCCTCCACTGCCCAACCTTGACAAGAGGTAACAATTTCACAAAATGTTCTTGAAATTGACTCAACGTCCTGGGGAAAGGGTTATTACTTATTCAAGTGAGGGCAACAATGTTGGATGCCAGTGTACTAGGTGTATCAGACAACAGCTCATTTTTGCATCATAAGACTAAAATTGCTCCAGATGAACTATTTTATACTAATAACCAGTCACTAAAACAAAAATATTAAGGTTGGACCAAAGCAAAAGATTCCCCATATTCACTTTAACAACTACTCTCCAAATTCTTCACAAACAAGTGAGATAATAAGTAGATTAGAGAGGTTTGAAAAATCCAATAATCACCTACTCATCATTAATTGTCACCTATAATACAAACCTGGAACCCTTGGCTGCGAGCAATTTCAATAATACTTTTTCGAGTAACGCCAGGCAAAATTGTCCCTCCTAAAACTGGAGTAGAGATTATTCTATCCTGTAATATCATTATCACTGAAACACATTATAATTAAAAGAAATGAACAGAAATTAGGATCAATGTTTCAATATGAATATACATTTTTAGCATCGAACAATCAACCTTGTTCCTGCTCCAACAGATATCAATAACAACGCAGCACAAGAAATAATGATAAAAAAGGAAAAAAAAAAAAATTTTGAAGTGAAAGTTATGGCCAATTGGAAGATTTATGGCTGAAACATACAAAGGTTCTAGTGTTAACATTAATTTATGTTAGAAACATCAGGCCACAAAAATAAAAAATAATAAAAAATTAAAAAAAAAAAACAGAACCTCTTATGCAGGCAAATCTTCTTTGGTTGATACCAAATGTGAGATTACATGCATCAAAGGCCCTTATAACAGAAGATGGATAAGAAGCAGGTAACAACATACTCGGCACTGTGCTACTTTTTTGTACTCCCTCTGTCCTAAAAATAAATCTTATTAGAGCACAACATTTATGAAGAGTGCATTAAATCCATACTCACTTTTTCACCTTCCCCTTTTTTCCTAGACTGTACTAATATATAAATTATTAGTATTTAACTTGTAATTAGCACTACCGTGTAGTCTACTAAGGGAAAATGAGCACAAAAAGCTTAGAGAATAATTTTGGGATATCTCAATATAGAAATGTAGACTATTATTTAGGGACGGGGGAATATATTTTTCCTACACAGATAATTTGTTGTTAAAGCAGTTTAACTGAACACCTTTAGAACAGAATAACAATATATTGTTAATTTCTGACATGATGTACATTAAACCCTGTAAAAATTGTTCAATTCAATTTTTTCCTTCATTGCTTATAACAAATTTGATAGGCCACATTAAGTAGCATAGCACCACATAGAAGCAATGAAGCACTGCTTCAAGTATGCAAATCAATTTCCTAACAGGCTAAAATGTCATATGTACCAAAGGAATAAGGTAAAACAAGAAACATGGAAATTGGTCATAACACGTAATTCTTTCCCTTTTTTTTTTAAAGGCCTTCAATCAACCAAAATGTATTTTCAAATTGGTACAACTACAACAAATTTGTCAAACCATAAAACACAAATCTTTCTGGCCAGAATTCACAATGTCATTGTTCATATCCTATTATCTTTGGCAGTTTAAGCTTCCTTGGTGCACTTGATATTCAGTTAGTTTGATTTGGAGAATATAATGTGAGGATATTGCCAGAAATACTTTTATGAGATTGTCAAGAAACTGACAATTCCAAATCCTTATTACTCTTTATAAGTCAACATACCAGGAAAAATTTGAACCATACCTTCACAACAAAAATGTTAGCAGTAGAAACCTCTTCCAGATATTTGTTGTAAACAGAATCAAGGTACAGAACTTCAGAAAAACCATCCACTTTAGCTTCAATCAGTGCCTTCAAAACCTGCAGAAAAGAGCTATTTTGGCTTTGGCAAATTAGAATATCCTAAGAAGGAAAAACATTCTTCTTCCTCTTCTTCTTTCTTTTGGATAACAAGTTCTAAGGAAAGGAACTCCTTAATCAATGGGCTCATCTATGATAAAAGTAAATAACCTGAACCCAAATGGTTTTTGAATCAAATCTCTTCATCCATGGAAAAAGAAGCAAATTGAATTTGTCCTAATGTAGACCATATGACCACCCTAGGCAAAACACACAGTGGGAAGGATCACTTTATCTGACCAACGAGTGACAAGAAACCTTTTAGTATTTGATATCAGTTTTTTCACACTGGGCAGGAGAAGGCATTGTTGATTTGCAAAACAGTCAAACTGCAAACTGGAATGAAAGACCGGATTTAAATAATCAGAAACCAAGTGCCACATAAAAACTGGCTTACCACAGCATAATTTCCTATAGCTTTTACACTTCCAACTCCACCAGGGACTGCACGATGAATTTCTTCTTTAACCACCAAGTTAAGTTGTTTCAAACCCCCCTGTCACCATCACAGGAAGTAAAAAACATGTTAATGGCATCGAATCACAAATAAAAATGAAAAGGGTGTAAAAATCAGTGATGGAAAATATCTTATAAAAAAAAAAAAAAAAATTATTCGACAAAGTCATAATATTGAGGTGTTGTAAAGAAACATGAGGGGGTAACATTGTGAAGTTTTTCTCACACACACATAAACACCCCATTATTTGCCTTTTGAAAGTAAAGTGAATCATTGGACAGAGATTGCATAAGGTTTCCTCTTATATTTATCTGTATAAGTACGTTTAATGTTCATTTAATAAAGTAGATTCTTCATGGTTGAATCCCAGATTGTGGCACTTGCATGTTTCTTCCATTTAATATTCAACCTCAAATATGCTAGTACCATTACCTGGACTTTCCACAATAATGCCTGCCATTCAATTGTTTTGAAGGTATGCAACCAAAACAAATAACACATACCTCAAAATAATTTCCAACTGGAGTAACAAAAATCAAAAATGTGAATTCAGGAGCTGGTGTAAGACTGAGAACAGGTCCAGTGCCCATAAGTAGTGGTCGAATGTGCAAAAATCCTTTATGTGGAGGGGGCACCTGCAGTAAGGCATTGAGTCCTATTACTGGATCAATACAGCACATACTGCAAGTAAAACTTTTCCTAATATGTAACCAAAGAAACAAATCTTGTTAAGAATTAACATAGTGTGACATTACCCATCGTCTATTTGCCAAAACAGTAACTTTTACAGCTTCCACAAACTGTTCAATAGTTGGTGCAGGCATGCACATCCGATCTGCTCCAATTTTCATCCGCAAGCCATTTTCCTCAGGACGAAATAGTAAAATAGAATTGTCATGTTTCTTGTGTGCTTTCAGACCTTCAATTATTCCCTAGAAACATAAAGACAATTATAAAGGATAGCTAAAAGCACACATTGTAAAGTGAAACAGAACATAATGCAATACTTAGGCAATCATAAATCACACACCGCAAAGTTTATGGTCCATACTTATGAAAGCAACAAGAAAATAAATTGCACATCTCAGAGGAAGCATCCAATTATATCAGAGATGATGATTCTGGACAGAAAACAGAAGAATCTTGTGCTCTATAATTGGCTCCCTATTACATACTGTCCGAAATACCTACAATCCTTGAAATGGTTAAGATCATGATAATCGCTTGGCTGATTTATGATTCTTGAAAACTTACAAACAAAATCTAAAAGTTTGATTTATTAAGGACGAATGGACCTTATATGGTAGGGAATCAGGCTACAAAGCATTGCAGTAGATGGATCACCCTCTACCCATTCGTTTAAGTTTACCATGTAGTGCAAGAAAAATGGCCAGAGTCTCCATGAATATGCACTTATAACAATAACAATCAAGTCTTAGTCCCAAAATTATGGGGTCGACTATAAATCCTCAACAAAATAATCAGCATCGGCCACATGTATTTTTTTCAGCCATTCTATTCTACCCAAAGTCATACTCTATCCCAATGAAAATTCACTAATATGAATATGAATATATAAAACAATTATCTTTCATTTCACATCAAACAAATTTCATAATCTTCAAGTAATAAAAATCTTGTCATCTATACCCAAAAAAGTAAAAAGTATCATGAGAAAGAATACTATGGGAATATCCATCATTTGAAATTTCGAAGAAATAGTTTGATCAAGAAGCGCAAAGATAATTTTGATTTAGTTTTATTTAATTGTATTTTACCATTGATACATTGGATTTTATTTTAGATCTTACTAGGTTATTAGTGTTTTCATAATTCAATAATTAGGCTTTGGCCCAAGACACCCCAAGTCAATTAGGGTTAGAGTTTAGTCCTAGTAGTCTATATAAGTTTGTTACTGTGCTCCAATGGAGAAGTTTATGATTCATGAATAAAATTTCTATTGGAACTTTTCAAATTGCTTAGTATTGATTCCTAGGTTTTCTAACCTTGCTTGGTGCTAACTCCAAGCAACCCTAGTGCTGATTCTTAGATTTATTTTATATTTATTTTTTTGTTTTCCACCAAGTTTCTTTGGAGAAAATTGTGCTGAATTATAGTTTGTCCAAATCAAAAAACAACAGTAACTCAGCAAGAGCACATGAAGTTGATCATATGAATCTCAGACAGCACCAATGGCATCCCTTTATCATAAATTAAAACAGAAAATATGTTTGCATCAAAATCCAAAGATCAATAAATCCAGGTGAAAGAGAGGCAACAGGTGCAATCATTAGAGTAAATAACCTGGCCATAGTTCAAAACACAGGATGCTGGGTTCAATTCAATGTTCCCAAAACGTTGTAAACCACCAGACAAAAACTCGCCATCTCCTGAAAACTTCATAACATACATAAAATCTGTTGTCACAGGATTGAATCCAAGGTTTTCCCAACTAATATCAGGCAATCCGGATGTTTCCCTGTCATTATTGAGCAGAAAATTTTCAAAATCTTTTGCAGATTAATGAATAAACAAAACAATTACAATGTGACTAATGTAAATATCAGCTTTGCATCAACAGAATGACATTAATATCATTAATAACAAAACGCAACTTCTAGCATTAACCCCAAGTTGCAGGACAAAATTAAGAAACTAACCTAAATAAAGAAATCTATTTTAGTTAAGGTCTTGTAAATTTATTTTGGAATTGAATATAGCTACTTGTCTCTTTATATATCTAGATTAGATGTAAAAAAAAAAAAAAAACTATGCTTAAATTCCAGACTCAGCTCAGCATTTTATACGCATTCTAATGGATTCAGATTAAGGTATATCTTTAGGTATGCTAAACTATTCTAGAACTCTATGCCAGAATTATATTCGATGTAACAGTAGCTATTAGAAAATTTCCCAAATGACACAAATCAAGGCATAGTATTGGAATATTCAATTATGAGTTATAATGCACTTACATTTTTCCTAAGAAAAATAAACTTGTCAATAATTCACTTTCACAGGCGCACAAATTAAAGGTGAATGTGTCTAGTTTGATTTTATTTATTTTACAAGTGTAAATTTTAACTACAATACAAATCCTTAAGTATCATATTTTAAATTTTTTAGCTCAACATGCTTTAGGCATTGATAATTTTTCTGTTTGGATTGAAGAGAGTCTTTGTTTTCTAGAACAAGCCATTCTCCATAATGTATTTGTTGCTTTTATTTCTGAATGAAGTTCTTTGTCTTTTCATAAAAAATAAAAAAAGAAGTGCACTGACCAATACCCTAATAAAAAGACACATGGTTATGTTGAATTAGCCAATCAATAAGTCTAGATATGTCCAAAGACAAACCCATGTGAAAGTGATTTTTTTCGTCGTAATAAAACTAGTATCAATACTACATGTGTGACGGTGAATGGTAAAATAAATAAATTAAAGTAATCCATGTGGAAGTGATTGTTTTCATCGTAATTTAATTGCATATGTCATTAAGTAATGGTGTGGTCCTAGAAACTGAAAAAAAAAATAGAAAAATAATAAACAAATTTTATTTTAACAAAAGTGCAAACAAAAATAAATTAATTAATCTGGGTTCCTACAAGAAAAATCACCAAGCATAATGAAAAAGGAAAAAAAGTTAAAAGTGAAAAGGTACATCACCCATGACCATGACTATGAGCATCCGAGGATTGAGTGGCTTTAATCGTCGTAGCGTAACGGCGATGTTTTGTTGGGAGCTGAGCCGTCTGAGTAATGAGGCGCACGTGCAAGCACAGGAAAACCCCGTTTAGTTATGTTCAAAGATTTTTTTTTTTTTTTTTTTAACATAGTAGTTTTTGAGTTTGAGGAATTTTAGGAATAGAGAAGAGGATGTAGAAATAGTTGCCTTGAGAGATGACGAGGAGCTTTGACTCTGGCCGAGGTTTTGATGATGATGATGATGATGATGATGAATGGCGTAAGTTGTTCTTGAGAAAACGACGCCGTTCAACATTTCTATCTGTGTACTTCCAAACCAAAGCATCTCCGACCTTTTGCAATTTGGCAATTTGTCTTAATCGAAGTCGGACTTGAAATTTTTGTCGTTAAATTCAATTCAACTTCAAATAACGCCTGAGTTTTTTCTTTGTTTTGACCTCTCTAATTATTATAATCCCTTTTTATTTGGGCTGGTTACTCCAATTATTGTACCTTTTTTTTTTTTTTTCGAGAAACTTGATTATTAATTGAACTTGGGTTGTCAACTTTATCGGGTATTTTTTTTTAAGCTAATTTAGAAATCCTAACACCTAAACCTTGTCTCAAAGCCATTTAAGGAAGCTGTGAGACCCACACGTCAGGTAAGTTGTATATGCTGAACATATATAAGATCTATGCTATAACAAAGAGAAGGTACCACTTTGCCGGGCAATGGCAAGATTGTAAATATTTTATTGTAAATCTAGTAGTTGTGGTAGGAATACTCATTATTTATCCCATTTTATTGTGTTTCATTTATGCTCTACCAACTCATCAAAAATTTATGCTCTACCAATTATGGTATGTAATGTAATGTGTTTTTTTTTTTTTTTTTTTTTTCTCCAATTTTAAACTCTAAATATTTTATAAAAAACATATTTTATAAAAAAAAAATAAAAAGAATATGTAACAAGTTTAGATTAATGAGTATAAAGTGAAATACAAAATGTGGGACAAAGAATTTGTATTTGTTGAGTTAATGGACTATTTTAGTAAATTTTTAATATCACTTTAATGGAAAATATAAAAAAATTGTTAAAAAAATCAATTTTTTTTCCATAAAAAGTTTCTAAATATTTTCTAAACTAATGCCCTTAGAACATCTATTAACTTTTCCCTTTTTAGTTTCTTACCACATCTCATACAATTTTTCCTAGGGCTAACTAAGTTAAACGGACTCTCAACTTGGAGATCTCTACCTCATCTCATCTTGTGTCGATGCTATTAGTCTTACCATCCTTCATGCCCAATTTCTTAGATGGATATATTGCATATTAGATAGCTTATGGACGATACGTGACATAAGTTTCTTGATTTTAAGGGCAATTTACTTTCGTTATTGTCAATGATACATCATATGTATTTTTACTCTTTATTTTTGAATGGGTAGATAGTGGGAGAAGAGAATGTAGAATTTAAATCACATATATAAAGCACCAACACAAAGTATGTCACTACCACTAAACTATTACTTAATCCCATTATTTCTTGCTCCTTGAAAATAAGAAACTGTTTAGATGTAAAAGAGTTTTGAAAGTTTTTGTAATTATGGGTAAAATGTGAAATATGAAGTTAAATATATTTAGAATTAGAATCGAAATCCTCTATCCTACTCCCTCTACTTCATTTTGTGCTCCACAAACCAAAACCTTCCACATATCTACTTATTTAATTAATTCCTAAAAGAGAAACCTAACACATTACCATCACCACTACCAATCCTCCGCGAGATGCACTGGCTAGAGGTTGTTGGTGCCATTAACTCCAGTCATGGGCATGCCATCCCCGCCAAGTCCATGCGGGTCCGAAAGCCCAATACTGTTGAATTGCCTCATTCCCAAGCCATACTAGATTGGCCCCACCACCACTAATTATTTATGGTCGAGTTGATTTGTTTGTGCGGAAGATCTAGTTTATGAACGTAGGCCCAGTTCATCACCAAAAAACAAATGAACGTAGGCCCAAAGCTCAAATAAATTATTTCATTCAAATTGGACTAACTTTGACACATTTTTTGGATCGTGTTGCCAGGCTCACTCATCCTATGGAAAGCCTCCTACGACTTTTCTTTTTGATCTTATCCCATGTCCATTTATTATATCCTTCCCAACTCCTACCAATTCATCTTAGCAAAAATTAAATGTCCTATCAATTCTTTTTTTTTTTTGGTAAACATGTCCTATCAATTCATTCCCATCTTTTATCAGCTTTTTTTTTTCTTGGTTGCAGAAACTCTATAATCGCATTGAGTCTGTCTAATCGTTCATATTTCGCAATTTTTCTTCCATCATCTCTGACAAAGAAACTTGCGTTATTGTACTTTTTAGAACTTTAGAGGCAAGATCACTATAAAATATCACCAAGCAAAAACATCTACCAATACAAGAGTCCGGCTACGAATTTGCATTTGAAAAGCCCAATCATTTCCTCGTAAACACACACAAATGAATAGATCCGCACACATGGGTAGAAAGGAGCCGATATCTCTGGTATTCAGAGATATTCTTCTCATAGTATATCGAGCCAATAACTGTATGAGATTCACGTATTATGAAATGAATGTTACATTGCTACATATGCCGATTACATTAGATAATTATTGACAAAAAAAACAACAAATCATAGGGAAAGATCTTGATCAGAGAATGGAACAAAAAGAAGAAGAGGGTTGAGAAGCATCGGTAGCAGAATGATCATTATCTACGGACTTGACTCCAGGCCATGCTCGGCAAAGACAGTGCTGGCATTCTGGTATGTCCTTATAAACAGAAAGAACGTGTCTTCCACACCCGCCCCATGTGGTCTTGCCACACGTTGAGCACTTCGTCTGGTAGCACATCTTGCTCGATCGTTAAATCTTACCTAGCTAGAGCTAGCTCCCCTTAATTGAATTTAAATGAATTTGAAATGAAAAACTAATAATACAACTATGGTATCGCCTACCAAACAATGATATGCAAACCCAGGGATAAAAACAACAACTATATTACCAGTTTTGCATTGCTTTGACCTGTTGGTGGACTAAGCCTAAGCCACGCGTTTTGACTTCAATTGGTCAGTAAAGGCCCGCCTGCCCTGCATTGGAAATGTCCTTTATTTTTGTTTGTAGTTTTTAAATATATTGTTTTTGACAAATTTACCTAATTACTAGCTTTTAAAAAAAATTATCACTAACTAATTACTAGCTTAATTATATGATTAGATGCAAAGGCATGTTAACATTAGGTAAATCCAGATCAACCTAACTAACTTTTACTGGGCCTGGTCAGGCCTAAAATGTTGGGCTGAACTATAACAAAAATTATATATATACACATAACACATGGTAATTATTTTTTCTCAATATTATTACATTATTTAATAATCTCTTATATTTCCCTATAAAAAAATATAAAAAAACTCTCATATCACTACTATTTTACTCAACATACTTGAAACCTATAACCTTCACCTATTTACTAGTATTTAGGTGTGTCAATTTGTGTTAGTAGATCATATTTGCGTCATGTTTAGCTGGTCAATAAAAGGAGTTTGGTGTATGTGCTTCTCTTTAGTTTCTTTGTAATTTTTAATATTAGAGAATTTTACCTAATTATTATAATGATAAGGTGCAAACGCATGTTAACATTATAATAGATCAACCTAACTAACATTTTCTTCCTCAAAAAAAAAAAAAAAAAAAAACTAACAAACATTTATTGGGCCAGGTTATTAGGCCTAAAATGTTGGACTAAACTATACTTAAAGTTAATATATAGTTACACATGGTGTTATTATTATTATTTTTTATATTATCACATTACTTAAAAATAATCTCTTATATATAGTACTACTATTTTACCAAACATACTTGTATCATATAACCTAAGTAACTTATTGTTGAGAATTTTACCTAATTACTAACTTTATTATATGATAAGATGCAAATGCAAGTGAACATTATGCCAGATCAACCTAACTAATTACTTTTATTGGGCTGGGTTAGGCATAAAATGGTGGGCTACGTACATTATACTAAAAATTATTTATATATTGGGTCATTTCAAATTGATTGCAAGTCGAGCATGTCAACATGATATTGACTAATTTTTCAATCGTGTCGAATCAAGTCAACCTCACTTTGACACAAATCCAATTATTCTAAACAATAATCTGAAAAAAAAAAAAAAGCATGGCATATTTGTGGATCATGTCGAATATTGTCACATTTATCAATGATACTTGTGAAATATAAAGATAATTAGAAACTAAGAATTATTTCATCTGTTTATCAAAAAATAAATAAAAATTATTTCATCTAAAAGATATTCAAATTTTTGGTTTTATATATTTTAAAATATACCAAGAGATAAGTTTTTGAATGGAATAGAATTAGTGAATGACATTTGATTTATGCAAAATTATATATGCATGTATGATAATCATATATATATATATATGTATATATATATGGCTAATGTATGTAAAATAATGGACTTAGCAAATTATTGATCTAAATGAAAATTGTCTAAGTATTGTAATATTGTAATAAATATACGGCCATAATTAAACCCATTCATGAGAGAGAGAGAGAGAGAATTCTTGCATCTCAAAAAATATATATACGTACATATATAATGTTTTTCCTAGACAGCTAGCTAATTGGAAACCTAACATGCTCTAATGTTTTCATATTTTATTGAAAATAAGTTGCTTACAATTTATTGCCTACATCCACCAAGGCATAAATACCTTGCATAATATAAAGTACATGAACCTTACACAATTGAAAGGAAACATATATTATTGGACCATGACCACATAAGAGGACAGTTTAAAACTTCAACAACCAAAATCCATTGCCGCCGAAAGCGAAACAGCCATCCATTATTTCTCACTAAATGCCATGCAAGACATTGCAAGTTCCCTGAGTCACACATGCCATGTTTGCATATGCAGCTGGCTACCATGCATGCACCGTCGTCATCCTAAGCCGACTAGCCAGCTTGTGTATTATTGGGCCCTTGACACTTCACAAATCGACACCCTAATAATGGAATGGTTTATGGTGTGCACATTTGTTCACATTAGTCAAAAGCCTTAGGGCCCAGCTATAGTTGTTATCCTTTAATACTGTTCCATGAGTTGAGGGCCCAAATTGATCTCTAGATTTATTTGAAGTATGGGATTGAACATCGGACCCATAGTTTTTTGCTCAAGAATAATGCTCATATGGAATTATGGGATGCGCGCGTGCAGCATCAATATGCACTATCTTGAGTGAGCACATGCATGCTCGTACTTATAATGACTCATCCAAGTTGTGTAGAGTGTATCGGATGAGAACGGATCTAAGTGCATGAAACATTCAGCATGCCTCTCACAACATTTAAATATTCCTATATAGATTGGCTAGGGAACCATATATTGAGAGAAATATAATACATATGTCTGATGCATAAGATAGTCATCTGTATAAAAGTAACTCAAATCCGATTAATGAAGTAATACATAAACTTGACAATCCATGGCTTCTAAGCCCTAGTAAAGGCTAGAAGTTATATTTAACTATTTCTTTTTTAAGTTCTTAGGATAACTGTTCATGAATCGGTGTTTAATGTAATATATTTTACTTACAATTGGACCCATGTCTCAAAAAAGGAAAACTGCGGTAAATTAACATCTGGTTAATAACTTTATTACTGTTTCAATTCTTACTATAGAAGTCCTATTCCTTTTTAATCCCCATGAGTTAAATCCTGAGTGGCCACTTCTTTCCTCCAGGACCAGCTCCGTATATGGTTGTACAAGAGAGAGAGATATATAATGGCATTGTAGTGAAGAAAAAAGCAGCAATTCTACTTCTACTCTATCCTCAATAGGGATGAATAGGGCTTTGGTGGGATAAGTTTGGCAATTGGCATTAGAAGCTAAGCTTGTACCAACACCCTATTCATTATTATTTTAGTGACCAGCCCATTAAATGAATAAAAGAGGAAAAGAAAAAAGAGTTCTAAAGAAAGCGAAAAACAAAAGCAAAAAACCAAAGACAATAGAAACGAACAAAAACAACAACCAGTAGTCATGTCAAACATATATATATATATAGATAGATAGATAGATAGCTATATATTTACATTCCTCATGTGTGTGTGTGTTTCATGTGGGCCACTCAAGACCTTGTAGACTTTGGAAACATGATAATTGCCAGGGTAACCAGTCACCTTCGAGGAGGGTGAGGTGGGGGCTGAGTGTGACATGGCTCTCTCTCTCTCTGAGGCAAAGCATGATGCTCTCTCATATGAAAGTCTAGCCTAGTCTCCCACAATAGTAAGTAGAAGATATTGACGACAATATAAGTGGGGTAGCTAAGCGTAGCTTTTGGAGAAGTCGGTGAGTAGCTAATGCCTCTCATCTCATCTCTCATTCAAATCAAAGAGGATTTCATTATATATGTTGCTCTGACTAGACCTATGTTGTCCCACTTGGGAACTTATTCCACCCCCCAAAGTCACATAAAAAACGGGTCGTCCAATTATTATTATTATTGTAGTCATCGTTAGGAAAAATGTTATTTTCACCCCTTATTTTTGTTACTTCATGATCAATACCCCCCTTGTCTTCAGGGGAAAGAAGTGGATATAGATTATATAGGCTAGCTAGCTCCATGCTATATATTATTATTGTATGTTGTCCCTCCTTTTTATATTATATGTACTTCATTTAAATTATAATTTTTTGAGAAATTGTAAATAGTTCATTGGATAAGTTTCGAAGTACAACAATCTGTTGACAAATTTGAGTACTCTATATTCTTATTGTATAAGCTATGTGGATTATAATTAGGTGTTTGTTTCGTAACCGTTATTTAACTTATTTGTTTATATATAGTTTTAAAGACATTACCTTTTAAAGTACAATTATACTTCATTCAATTTTTAACAAATAAATTTTCAGTTCCATCTATGAAGCGTGTCAAGCACTCAAGCTATGCTTATTAAAAAATGGATCGAGTTTAATATCTAAGGGAACCTTCCTATAATTTGATGAAGCATGCATAAAATCAAAAAATCTATTGTTTCACTTAATTAAAATCTTGTACCGCTAAATAAAGTTATGTACAATTATATACATGCGTCATGGGCCAATCATTCTTTACCTCTCACTAAATTAGAGAATTGAACAAGATGCTAATAATAATGCTTAAAGTGTAACGTAGGTTACAATCAATTAAAATCCAATTGGTGTGTAGTAGTGAAAAGCGGACAAAAGTGGTGGCTTCCTCGATATGGCCGGTTGGTATGAAAGAAAAAGGAGTGGCAAAAGCCAAACAAAGAGCATAATTCTCACACTCCCAATGGTCGGCTGGCCTTATAGCCTGGAACACATCTGAAACCTTATCTCCAACACCACATTTTCCTCCATCATTGCCAACTTCTACGCTCCATAATCCATCATCATCATCCTTTAGAATCGAATGCCCCATCATCAAGCCAAATCATTAGTGGGTCCAATACTATATACCCTATTATTATTATCCCTATACCTAGCTTAATTCTTTCTTGCTTCCATGCTTCCTGTCACATGTCAACCACCTAGGGTAAACAAGTGGACAACCCATGATAAAAGGAATCAGCAAATGGGTGACTTATTTTTTTAATCAACTAGTCATGTAGAAAACATACCCAAAAAAACAAAAACAAAAAATGCTCTTTTCATAACATTTTCATGATAAATCTTACGTGAAAAGTGAATTATTATTATTGATTTTAATCTGGGTTTATTACTAAAATTATTTTTTTAATCTATCAATGACAATTTATCCCTAGATTTTGTTGTGAAAATGTTTTGAAAGAAGCATTTTCGAAAAAAAGAAAAAGAAAAAAGAAACAAGGCATGTACAAATGAGATAATATATAATAGGGTGTGGTAACATGAGGACCAACATTAGTGCTATTAAGCTTTACATTTTCCCTTAATTTGTCCTTTTGGTTAGTGTTTGATTTAGAGCAAAAAAAAAAGATTATTTTATTCTAAATTCAAACTTTTCTCAACCATCCCTTTGGACGAAATTATTTTACTTACTGTTTCAAAGTCAATGTCTATCAAATCAAGCACCTTAGAAACTTGTCAATGAAGGATGCTATTTGATTTTCTTTAAAGAAAAACCAAAAAAAAAGAAAGCATTATTATGAACATAACATTTTCACAATTTTTAGTGATTTATTAAAATGATAAGTTATTAATTATAGTAATATCACCTTTATAATAAATCATATCAATGATTATGAACAAAACATTAAAAAAAATTGTGCTACTAAACTTAATTAAAAACTATAAGTAGAAATCCCATCTTCTGCATGTGAGATATAAATTCAACCTTGTTGCCCGCTTAAATAACTTTTCGTGACCTAAGGCTAAGAATCTTTGATTAATTATTTTTCTTTATGGTCATATCATTAGATTATATTGAATCAAAACCACTGTTAAAAAGTTCATTTCCCCGACAGTTAGATGTCTCATCAATACGAAATTCTCAATTATGACTCACACAAGGGGTGCACTTGTAGATTCGCCGGTGGATCAACCGTACCACATGGCAATCATTTCCAACACTTTTCTTTTTTTTGGCCTCTTTTTTTTATATATTTTTTAATAATTTTTTGATTTCTTACTTGTAATTTCAAAAGAAAATGATGCTTTTATAAATGGTTATTCCTAAATGAGATCAACGGCCCAGCTAGTTAGCAAAAAATGTGATTTTCTTCTTTTTTTTGATTCCTAAGGTGCGCAGTAACGGATTATTCACTAAATTGTAATATTCTGCATACGCACGTAGTAATATATGTTAGGCTAGTGCTTGTTTAAGGAGAGAGTTTATTTTTATTTATTTATCAGGCTAAAAAAAATTAACTTAGATAAAAGTATAACTGCACTTAACAAAAATCGAATATTGTAAATAAGCCAAGTAGACTAAAAACAAACACTATGACAAACATATATATAAAAGTGTGGAGGGGCTTAACTCTCTCGTAAAGAGGATCAAGCAATATATTAAATTACAAGAGTTTTGATTATGAGAAACATGTTTTAGATGTCAAATTCTATACTAGCATAACCCTTTAATAAGTTCAATTATCAAGAAGTTAATGGCTAATGATCTCTACATTATATTATACCTTCAACCTTACATGAAAAATGATGGTGGGTAAGATTTTGGATTTTTATGCAATTGAATAATATATTAATAAAAGATTACATAGTCTATAGCCTAGGGCTTACATATATAAATGGGTAGAACCCAAGCCTCTAATAGCATGCACAAAACAAGGGTAAATAAAAGAAAGGCATCATGTGATTCTATAAATCTTTCAAAGTGATTTTTATAAAAACAAATGAATAAATAAATATTTTCTTGTGATATATATCTTTCATTCTTGGCAAGATGTCACCACGGACACGTGATTTGAATGCACCATTCTGCTACCAAAATATTTCTTAGTGTCCAAAATGGTTAAAAAGATATATATTTTTGAATAATTTCTATGATAGCTTTTATTAGTGTATCTATTTACTGATTAAATTTGGTATTTCTTTGTCACCTTTCATTGCAAAAATAAAATTAACATTGGAAAGTTCAGCTATTAAGGTAGATGAGAACCCTCTAATATTTACTAGTTCCCTATAACTTGTGCGTTTTCGAATGGAACAATTATTTAGAAAGTGAGAAAATTCAAAATACTGTATAAAAATTGTCATTATTTAGTTTTTCTTGCTAAAAAAACTATTTATTTTTTTCCTAAACAATGTCATTTAGTCGGTTCAAACTTCAACATCAACTTTCTTAGGTAAGCAAAGATTCTAATGAATCATATTCTGGAACCATTTATATTTCTTTTTGAAATTTATATAGCTTTCTGTTTCATCCATGAAAATTGGTTCGAAATTGACCTTTAAGGCCCCAGATCATTAAATTTTAAATAGTGCACACCTTTCTCTTTTCGACATTAACCAAAGCGCTTACCGACATTCTTATAGATAACTAGCATTTTTCATATTTCTAACATATACGTTAGGATTCTAATCTTCTCTTCCCCAAGTATAGAATTATCAACAAAAAAAAACCACTCAATTACCTATTTAAAAGGAAAGTTATTTATGGAAAGAATCTTGTAATTTAGTAGGACTCTATTTTTTTTTTATTAAACAAAAAATTCGATTCAATTTCTCTTATCCCATTTGTTATAACCAAGCTTAAAATAAGAATAAAAATAAAAAAGAGAGAGAGAGAGAATACACACTTGCACATATGAGCTTTGGTATAACTTAATTTATTTCTTTTAAATTCAGATCTTTAAAAAATTTTGTAAGGTATGATTTTGTTAAAACTTAACTTATTTATCTCACTAAAATAAATTATACCAAACACACACAATGCAATAATTTCTTCTATTTTTTCTTTGATATATTAATAATTGGGGGTGAGGGGATTTTAACCCTAAATATCTGTGATAAAAACATCATAAAGTACTAACCAGTTGAGTTACAAAAGCTCTTAGCGCGAGGCGATAATTTCTAAGTCGCACAAAATCTGAAACTTTGAGTTGGAAGATAAATTAGGAAAATAGTTGAAAGCATGTTTCTCAGTCATCATGGTTGGTTATTTTCCACGCTGCGCTACATCTTTCTAACTTATTTCCTTCAAGAGGGCACTCTCATATTGCCCTATCCAACTTATTCAGTTCCCTCATAAAGTCATAGGTAGGGGCATAAAGCAATGGCCCCATGCATCTAGACAATTTCAAGTCAAAAGGGCTGATGGTAATGGACACTACCCCCAATAAATGAGACAATCATCTAGTGCAAGAGAAAAAAATTAAGGAGGGAATCAACTCATAAAAGATCAACTTTTGATATAGTTAATTTGGAATTTGTATTGTAACTTGTAAGTTTATTGCGTTTTCTTATTCTAACTACTTTTTTTTTAATGCTTTGGCTTAGCTTTCTAATTAATCATTTTTTTATTTTTGGATATGGGCTCATATATGAACTTTTATACATGTATGTCAATGGGATATAGGGTTATATGTGTAGTACGCATCGAGTGTGTGTAACTTAAGAACAGCCCCAAAAATGGGCAGGGGGTTACTTGTGATTTTAGCACACTAATTGCAAAAAATTCTCCATCAAGTGTGTCATTTGGACAAAAATTTACAAAAAATATTCACTTTTACGTTCTCTTCTCTCATTAATAAAGATAAATATATATATATATATATATAAATAGAATGGTAAAAGAATAATGTACGAGATATAGGAGTAGTGTGTTAAAATAAATAAAGTAACATTTTGATGTATTAAAGTAAAATTGTTTTGCCAAACGCGTTGTAGCTGAATTGGCACCTCCTCATGTACAAAATGCTTAGAGGACTGGATTCGAGCTGTGAGTTAGCAGCATATTGTAATTATCTTTCAAAAAAAATGTAGTATTGTTTTATAGCACACTGAATGCTAAGCCATCTCATCATGACTCCCTTGTTAAAAATCAAGTAAAAATATCAAAATTTTATGTAACATTAACTTTAAGATCAAGAGCCATGCTTACTATTGTCTACACATCTTGTGAGTGAAGTGATTAAGGCATGTAGTGGGGGACATTTGGGTGGTCTGCAACTAGGTGTACAATGAGGCACACATGTGATGTACTATCTGACCCTCATGGGTATAATCTTCAATGAGTTGTTCCACTAAACTCATAATCATAATTAATACTAATTATTTTCTCAAAAAAGTAATTAGTACTAATTATTTATTATTTATTATTTATAATGCCTTTAATATCAATGGTGCTAGATTAATTTAGTTATTCATTGGAGAGACAAGTTTTTTTTTTTTTTTTTTTGGAGAATGATTGGAGAGACAAGTTAATCATAATACCCATACTATATATATGCCCAAATCAACACGTCCGTACACATGCATACATGCAACGTACAGTACGTAGTATACAACATTATTAGCGCTATATACCCTATATATAAAGTTATATACCTTAAATTAATACTCTCTCAAAATAATTTGAGAAATTGTGTACTTTCCAACTAATAAAGGTAATCTGATGTTAGTTACGAATGGTCCTTAGCACATTATACAATAGTTTTTTTTTTTTGGTAAATTTATTCAATAGTTTATATATTTAACTTTTAGCTATGACCTATGTGCTTAGTTACTAAAGCACATACATGATATATTAACATTTAAACGTTTAATCCTGTGCGAGACACGGGATTGACACTGTCTATAGAATAAACTAATGTATATTGGAAAGTGCAAAACTTAGAAGATAAACGAAAAGAAAAGGTAAAAAGAGCCTAAATATATTCTCTTTATCATGCGTTCATATATATAGTACATCCACTTTCCATGTTGTTCCACTAATGTCTTGATTCTGTGCATTCCATACATTGCATACTTTGTAGTGGTTTACAGTTAGTTCTAATGAGAAAATGATTTAATATTTCTATATGACAATGATGTAGTACTCTACACCAACAAATATAAATCATTTACTTTTAAATTATGATATAAACTCAGAAAGTAATATGAAAAAATTTAATCAGTATTAATTGACTTATATTTATTGGTGCAGAGTATGAGAAATTATTGGCTCTTGTACTTGAGGAATGTCCTCTCATTATAATGAATAATTTTTGTAAAGTATTATGTATTTTCAAGTTTTTTATTATTAAATAAATAATGTGTTTGAATCTCAATTACACAAAATATATATATATTTATATATATATATATATATATATAGATATAATGATAAAGACAATTATCATGGACTACCATAAATTTCAAATATTATTGTAGCTATAATTTTTTTTTTTTTAAGTTGTATTCTCGAAGAGAGAGATTTCTTTGTCATGGTCAACCTATAAGGACAAAGAGATATGGGACTTTCATAATTCCACAAACCGGATTCGTTTCCCTACTCATTTCCTTCCTTTGTTTAATAATCAGTCCCCACGCCCTTCTCACAAGAATACCTTTTAACCCATATTCCTCCATTAATTTGTTTGGAACAAGAAGACCTTACTGCCTTCATATATACGTGCTCTTTCTACTAGCTTCAACAATAATAAGGCTTTCTTACAACATGGGTCTCGATGATGTTTGTAACGCAGGCCTTGCTCTTGCACTGGGCTCCCATGACAAGCAAGAAAATCACGATCACTTGCAGCCTGATCATCATCAAGAAAAGAAGAAAAAGAAGAGGAAGAAGGAGAAGTTTTCTCTAAAGTATGACCACCTTTTCCCTTCTCTTACGTTAGGCCCATCAGATGAGACTTCTTACACATACCAATTGGCTACAACAAAGAAAGAAGCTGGAAAAGCAGTACTAGGTGGTGATTCTGTGGATTATTTGCCTAATAAACAGGCATCTTCTCTTAGTGCAGTATCATCTTTTTCTAATTCATCTAGCATCAAGAGGGAGAGAGAATTATCTGGTGGCGAAGAAGAGGTTGAGGTAGAGAGAGTCTCTTCAAGGGTAAGCGATGACGATGAGGAAGCTAGTCCAAGGAAGAAACTTAGACTCACCAAAGAACAAGCGGCTATCTTAGAAGACAACTTTAAAGAACATGCTACTCTCAATCCTGTAATTATTTCATCTTTCTTTATCTTTGTATACCATCTATCTCTATGTATAGTAGCATCCATGTTCTTGTGCTATATAAATTATAATCATTATCAGTGTTTTTATTGAAGTTATGCATTTCTTTTTTAAGACTGATAAATTTGTCTCTCTTTTTTATTTTTATTTTTGTGCTTTGGAATTATCAGAAGCAAAAACAAGACTTGGCACACAAGTTGAATCTACGGCCGCGGCAAGTAGAAGTGTGGTTCCAGAATCGGAGAGCCAGGTAATTAACCTAAACCATGAAATTGATCCATTTCAAATGGACACGGTCCATTTCTCTTTTATTTATTTATTTTTTATGATTGCATGAATAAGTTTTTATTCATTTTCCCTTGTATATGTATAGGACTAAGCTGAAGCAAACTGAAGTAGATTGTGAATTATTGAAGAAATGCTGTGAAAGACTAACAGATGAGAACAAGAAGCTACAGAAAGAGCTCCAAGAGCTTAAGTCATTGAAACTAGCTGCACCCTTTTATATGCAGCTTCCTGCAGCCACTCTCACTATGTGTCCCTCTTGTGAAAGGATTTGCAATGGTGGTGATGGCTCTTCTACAAGTCCTTTTTCGATTGGACCATCAAAGCCTCACTTCTTTAATCCCTTCACACATCCATCTGCAGCTTGCTAGAGGCAAGTTAAGAAGGCCAGAACACCGATGTTTTTGTTCGGGGCTTCTGTTCTGTGTCATATATATATATAGGAAGAATTCGCTTATTAATTAGTTTGTAGAGACTATATAAATATATATATATATCTGTGGTGTAAGAATTAGTTAATTCAGTCTCTAAGACGATCCCTTTCTTTCTTTTCTGTACGTGTTTATAATTATTTAAAAAAATTCTATGAAGGGATTCTTCTTTTTTTATACTAGCTGGAAAAATATTAGTCAATGATTTTGATTCATTTATATTAGTGAACAGTTTTTGTTATCCAGCAGGGTTAAAAAGTGTGAAAAACAATGTTAGAAAAACAAGGACTAATGTGTGTGGAAAGTGCAAACCATACCATAATCAGTTAGGTAATTAAGGCACCTGTAAAATTAACAAATGATGAGGATATTTATGGGAAATACTCTTTTACTCAACCTAGTTTGCACTACCTTTCGGCAAAAGTTGTTGGTTGAAGCACCTTTCTTAGAGGTGGGTTTAGTTATCCGAAGGTTCCTACCTTGCTTGGATGTAATTGTTGATGCGTTAGTTTGTTTGGAGGTGTGTGACCGTGTGACTTCTGTATGAAAAAGTATTTCATGCATCTTATATATACATCGTTTCTCTCATAATACATAAGTCTTACATAATTATGAGATGAATAATGTTATAGATATAATATTTTTCATAATAAATTTTCACGACTGCTGAGTTGTCGGGTTGTCATCATTGATTCTTGTTTGGACTTATTACTAATTCTATTTTATTGTCTATCATTTAAAATTCACCACCGTAACACTTGTGAAATTAAAAAAAAAAAAACTTGTGACTCTGAATTTGTTGTTGTGGGATCCGCATGCACGTATATATTGTGTATAAGGATAAAAGACCTAAGAACTAGAGGAGAGTAGATACACTAGCTAATTCAAACCGTCAACATGCATTAACGCTCTTGCATGTATATATCTTTGTTTCTTTCAAGCAATGTTGTTGAAATCTTTAGACTGAAATATGAAATGCTAAAACATTGTACGCAGCATGAGTTATGACAACAGTGAGACTGTTACGCATGTAGGGAAAATCCTATGTTAACAACCATTGAAATTAGCGCGTCCTTGCACATTCCCTTGCAATTTGCAAATCATGTTAGGTTGAACTTAACGACTTTCTCTAGTGTTTCAAATCATATTTATGCTCATATTAATTACAAAATCTACTTCCTAACGTGTTTGTTGTGCTTTACAAAAGAATACTAATTGCAAATAATAATAGATCATTCAATAAATGCTTGTTCTTCCCGGTGATGAAGCCAGAAATTTGGGTCAAGGGGCAAGATTAAAAGACAAAATTGAAAGTAAAATTTAATCTAAAAAATATTAATAACAAAATAAATAACCAATTATATGCTAATGTAATTCTCATACACAATCTAATATAAAATGTAAAGTTTAAATTATTTTTTCACACCTAGTTTAATTTACTTAATTGCCGTCAACGATTTTTTTCATATTTTGAAATCATTGCATGATTTCTTTACACTCAATAGTCTTGAATATATCTTTATTAATGTATGTGACTAAGCAATCATTTATCCATTAATATCTCATTCGATTGTGTAATCAATTATTAATTATATTCGTTGCTAAAAAATTCTTTCAACAATAGCTGTTGCAACTGGTAAGATCAATGACAAGGTTACTAACGAGTAAAACAATGGATATAAAACATCCTTTTTCATTTCTACCATTATTTTAATATAAGAGTTGTTGGAGTGTAGGTCTATTTATGTGTAAGAGAAGCTGCGGTGGGAATTAAAAAAAAAAGACGAAAGTTATTTTTCCTTTTGTGTAGTATAGTAGTATTATTAGAGAAATTTTTGGAAATTCAGGGGGGCACTTGCCCCCCCTAGACCCCCCCCCCCCCCTCCCTCCGCCCCTGGTTTCTCCTCATTATATAATAATGAGTTTCATTAATTAAATTTATTGGGAGAGTCATTACTTAAGTGAGAGCAGAAAACATGCATTTATAATGCACTAAGAACACTTAATAATTAATCCATGAGCTTATTAAGTATAGTTATAATTCATCATAAGTCTTATGGTTTAGTGATATTATATAATTCTTCAATTAAGGAGAATTTGGATCCAAATATCCAATTTCAAACTTATTGTATAGGAATAAAAGATTAAAAAAAAAAATGATGGCAAGGGTTTCTTGCCACAAATAAATTGTGAGTGGATTCTTCTTACCATAAATTAGTGCATTTTATTTTATTTTTGTATTAAAAAAAAAGTAGGCAAAGAGAATTGATTAGGTGATCACCCCAACCATCTCTCTAGATTTTATCTTACCGTGATACGAAAGCTTTTGGTAGTCAAAAATACAATCATGAAAGCAATAAACTAATATATAGTGAATGTTCTTTGTAATCGAAGTTGGTTTATAAGACAAGCTTTTTTGGCTTTTGGTGAAGAAGAAATTTGTACAGCAGCTGGGACGCAACTCACTGGAAATTGCTCCAAGGGCGCCATTGCCTAAATTCTCGTGACCTTAACAACAATAATCAAAATTTTGGATAATGTTATGTACAAAATCTTCTCTCTTTTTTTAAAGATTAAAAGAAATAAATTAAGAGAGTATGTGGCTGGTTCATGATGCCCATCTATTCATTTTCAATTCGCATTAAATATCCATTCCTTCATTGCAAGCTAGCTCTTGGGCGGTTGGGCCTAATGTTATGTCTCTTTCAATCTATCTATTCATTTTTCTTAGTGTCCAGTTAATAAGTGCCTTTAAGGTTTTTGTTAGTGAACAATTTTAAGAAAGTATTAATATAATTTTTATGGAAAATATAAAAAATTATAAAAAAAATTTCAATTACGTTTTTCTTTTCCCATAAAAATTTTTAAAAAATAATTCTTAAACTAATGTAGCATGCATTAACTTTCCCTCCTTATTGTTTTTTTTTTTTTTTTCTTTTAATTTTCATTTTTCATTATAAGCTTTTCATATCATTCTCTTATAAGTTATAAGCTCAGGTGCCTACCCAAACGGGGACCATTCACACCTGCAGGGTCCGGTGTTGAGGGTGCTTAACAATCCCAAGAGATTTTCCTACCCATTAATTTAATATAGATCTCCTAACAAATTGAAAACACAAAAGTGACAAAAGTCACCACTGATTGAGTTTTAAAACGGATATAAAATTAAACATGTCAGTGACATGAACATCTAGTTTATCATTTACTATGGGAAATTTTTTTTAAAAATTTTATATAGAAAAGAAAAGAAAAGAAATTATATAGTTTCCTACTTTTTTGACCCCTTCTTTAATATGCATAACGTGGTAGTGTTGGGTAGAGAGTTAAGAAGAAAAAAAGAGGCTTTTTTATATTGAAACGCAAGAGAAATACAGTTTTGTCACGGCACCTTAATGCTTAAAAGAAAGTGTGAAAAGAAATAATGGAAATAAATATTGTGGCGAGCGAATGAGCTAGGGAAGTGATAATCAAGCGTGATTGATGAGTAATTTTGACATGTTTTGCTAATTATTGAATAATCTGCACCGAGTTTCCTTTTTCTCTTTATAATGACTTCTTCTTCTTTTTTTGAAAAGTTCTTTATAATAAGATTGTTGCCCCAAGTTAGCACCTCATTCACTAGATATGATTAGCGGACTTTCTGGGGGAGTACTTAATTGATGGCACCATGATAGGATGTATGTGGAGTTATATGATTCTGATCTACTATATTATTGCTGGTTATGTTGGGGTTCGGGTATTTCAGTTCTCCAAGATCTAGGGTCGTAAACAAAATTGGTACTGTTAGTACAATTATTGAAGGTATTTTTTTGCATTTAAATACACTTTAAAGTGTATTGTATTATTTTTCAAAATACACTTTAAAGTTTAAATGCCTTTTATCTTTTATTATAATTTTTCACAAGTATGTAACTCAAATAATAAAATAGTATATATGTATATACTAAATAACCAGCATGATTAGTAGCCTAGTGGTTGGGACCTTTGGCCAACAAAATTCTATTATGTGAAGTGTCTTGAGTTCGAGTCACTTCTTTCTTATTAGCAATGTGTTGGTGCTCTTTGTACTTTATCAAAATTAGGTTTTAGTTTGGAAGTGATTAGAAACTACTACGGTTTTGTCCATATACGAAACTCTAAACTTAGTCGTCATAATAAAATCGCAGCAATCTCATGAATGTAACCCTAATTTGGTAGAAGCAGGTAAATATGTGCATTTGTGTGTGTGCTTGTGCTATAATCTTTTCTTTTCTTTTCTTTTTTATTCTTTGGTTTCTGTTATTTGCATCCATAGATTTGGCTTATTTCCTGACACACCAATTGTTTTCATAGGTCACCGTCACTGTTGTCGTGATCATAATCATCAATTCACATTTCATACCATTAGTCTTTGTCATTATCCAAGTCATACTGTTGTTTGTACATGTGGATAGATCTTTACTTCTTAGCACGCCCAGTGCATAAAAATAAGATTTCTTTTCTGAGTTTGTCTCATTTGGTGCAAAAGTAAGTCAGAGCCTTAGGGGTTTGCGTGGTAGATATGACAACATGAGTTAGGTTACTTTTTCACGTTAGCATGTCAAAGTATTAGAGCCCGGTAAAAAAGTCTTAGAGTCTGTTTGGTAGAGTAATTTGAGTAGTGTTGTTTGTAATTTTTTAAAATATGTATAGGTGAAAAAGTGTGTAGAAAAGTGTGTAATATTGTTTAAAAACTAAAAATAGGTGTTTGAAATGCCCTATCAAATGAACCCTTAATTTTGCATTAAAAAAATTAAAGCATAGCAAATAATAATGAAATATAATAGAGGAAAAGGTTACGTAAATATGGTAGGATATCATAGGCACGCTTCAGCCATGCCTCAATATGTCAGTTAACGAACACTAACAATGGCCCATCACAAACTTTTTTTTTTTTTTTGGAATTTGCCCATCACAAACTAGATCTTAATTACATGCTTTTTGCAATTAAAAAAAATTATGGAACCACTTAAATCTATAACTTCGAAAATCTTTTAGGCTAAGTATGCGTTTTTGGGCATCTTATTTTAGTGGGTTTCCACGTAAAATCTTTTTTGCCACCCCTTTTTTTTTTTTTTGTACTTTCAACAAATAAACGATTAGTAAAATGTATCTAAACGGACTTTAAATGTATATGTACAAATTTGAATAAGACAGAGCTTTGATCAGTTCCCAATTTGTCAAATTGTAAAGTTGTACAGTCATGTCGTAAGTGGTATAAGTTACTTTATTTGCAGTATATATGTCTTGAAACGTAAAGAAATTGAAGAGAGATTTTTTTTTTTTCTAGAATCAAATTGAAGAGATGAACATAAGTGAAGTAGTAGAAAGCGAGGATGGCTACTGTTTGAAAAATCAAAGAATTTTTTTCTTTGTCAAATTCGATTGCCTGCAAATACAGCAATTCCTATAAAGATGCAATTCCTGATTCCGGGTGTCGGTTTAGAAATACAAGAATCTCACTATTCTTTTCAAGAGGTGCTTAAGCTTTGCAGTACATGAATCCAACTTTAAAGTATATATGAACCCCATAGGTACAAAGTATTAAACACATTATATTCCAATAGCATCTCTAAGAAAGAATAGCCACCATTATGCCAAGTTGCATGTTTTCAGGTCATTACAAAGACTACATTATTGATTGTACTGTTGCATAATTCAAAGAAAAAGGATCCAAAAAAACTTTCCAAATGTTCATCTCCAAATAATGTATGCTAAAAAGCATAGTGAGTGGTGACAATTTGACTCTGTCTAACCTAGACTCCCTAGAATATGCATATTCTTGCTCTCTTTTGTTTTTTAAATTTAATTAACCTTTTTTTCTTATAATTTGGGTGTCGGCTCTGATGTGTCATATCCCACACACATCAAGTAATTACTATGAGAAATTAGAAATTCTTAAGAGTAGTTCATTCTCTTAACTAAGAGACTTTAGGGGGTGTTTAGTACATGCACTTAAAACTGAAAACATGTATGGAAATACGTGTGGATGAAAAAGTGTGTGAAAATACATGTAATGTTGTTTAAAAACTGAAAACATGTGTTTGAATGGGTGTATCAAACGGGACCTTAATCTCTTGAATAACATGAAATTCACCATTAAACCGACCCCATAGAATTTTTAATTTAATTAATTTTTTTATTAAAACTCATATATTTTAATTGAGAAGATAGCTCCCTCATATGCTATATACGGTGTGAAGTGTGAACGTACATCATCCAATGAACTTAAGTAGAAAGTAGAAAGCAACTTTGTAGGGAATACAATTTCCCCGCACGACAGCATTGCAGATAACATTTATTTAATTAAGTGGGCCTTGCTCTTTAATGCTTGGTCGGCCCAACTTTGGGTGTGGCCTATGGGTCAAATCTAGTTTTCTACTAGTGTGAAAGCAAAATTTGAAAATATTGCTCTTCAATGTTCGGGTTGTTCCTAGAGTGAATACTCCCTCTAGCGCAATCAATATCATCTTCTTCTTTTTCTTTTCTTTTTTCTTTTTTTTTTTTACTTTTTATTGTCGTACAACATCATTCATTTATTGGAAATAACTAAAAATAACTGTCACTTGCTACCTCCTCAAAAAAAAAAAAAAAAAAAGACTGTCACTTGCTTCACTTTGGATTTGAGAAGGATGAGCCCAACCAAAACTTCTCAGCCCCTTTCTTTTTCTAGGCCCAATACAAAGTACAAACTATTCCAATATATATATATATGCTACTGCAGTTTTTTTTTTTTTTTTTTTATTTATAAATGCTAACGATAGCTATATGCTTCAGCTTTAGAAGTTGGACAAGTCGAATATTTTTGTAATCTGCATGGATTTGCTAAAACCTAACCTAAACTCTACAAATACTTAATACTTATATTATTAATTCATTATATAAAGCTTATATTGATCTCTCAATAAATTTGGTTTTCCAATCATCTATAATGAATTGAAATATATATCACCTTAAAATTTGGGTTGGGAAAAATGACAGAAAAAAATAATACTAAAAATGTTTGCTGAAGCTAGTAGGCAGACACGAATTATTACAAAGCCAAGCTGTATGCATGAATACAAACATTTTCCCATCTTTGTCATCAGATGTTGAATTCGTTCTTTTTAATAACCATATACCTTGCAGCCATATATATAATACTATCAGCCAAACACTTTCCCATCTTTGCCATTTGGTCTTTAACTCCTGCATGAAGTACTAGTCCGTTGCATTATTAATTTATTTTTTCCCAACTTATTGCAACAAATCTTACATGAGTTCTAGCCCTACGGTAGTAGAGGGTATATAATATATCCGGCATATATAATTATCTATCACCCCCTAGAACTTGATGTGCATTATTCAATGCGAAAGATGAAACCTTTATCTTTTCTTTTTTCCCATTTGATTTCCATCTAAGTGGAAGGATTTATACCATGATCCTTGATGTCTATTTCATGAATATGACAATATGTAGTTTTAATTCACATATGATTTCTAACATTTTCTTCTTCTTTTTCTTTTTTTTAGGATAACCTCTTGAATAAGTTTGAATAAGGATCCTCCCCATTTCAAGTTGAATTAATTTTTATTTTTATTTTAAAATTTAGCAGTATACATGATGTCATGTGGATCCTATATACCTTTGGATTTATAATAATAAATCTTAACCATAAAATAGATACATTTCAAATAGAGATAATACTTCTTTGAAAAAATATTTGGTTTAAATCCCAAAGTAATTACGCAACGGAAGAAATTAGTCAAGGTATGTTTTTATTTCAAATAATTGATAGCCCAAACAATTATCTCAACCATAATTATAACTCACTAAATCTAAAATCAATAATAATAATAATAAACATTAAAAGCAACCAAGGACAAACCCAGGTGAGGGCCCAAGGGGGCCTAGGCCCCTCGGGTCCAAAAGATTTTTTTTTTATAGTTATTATATGTTTAATTTTTGTAGTTGAGCCTCCTTCCAAAACCTTAGGTCCCCCTTCTCCTCAATAAGTCTAACTAGCCTCATCTAAATAGCAACTATCCAACCCAAAAACTTAACAAAAACAATAAAAACATTCACAATGGTGATTGTATTTTAGCCAAAAAAAAACTATATTATCACCAAAGAACAAAAAATCATGTGTTATTTGAGAAACTAAAGCTAAATTTTTTGCAACTACAGTAAACTAGTATAAATACTAGTTGACTGTAACAAGTTGTTAAAATAAAATACAATATTTTATTAAGATTATATCTCTTCTTTCAATTAAAAAACTCGAATTCTCTTTCTTCCTTTATTATTTTAATGAGTTGTTTATATTATTTTAAATGAAATGATAAAAAAAAATAGAACATTTGATATTGGATGTATTGTAAAGTGAGGTGGTAAAATAAATAAAATAGTTTTTTGAGGTGCTAATAGCTAAAATCTTTAGCATCACCACTGTGAATGCTCTAACTTCAATATAAAAAAATAAAATAAAAAATCTTAGCCAACCTAGTATTAAAAAATAAACATTATTTTGTTTTTGTTTTTTATCTTTGTTAGTAAATGATTACATCTTGATGTATTTAGAAACAACGATTTTGAGTATTTATAATTTTTTAATACTATATGAATGCTTATTTTGAGTTTTTTTTTTCCCCCTTTATACCCCGGCCCCTATTAGCTTAAAATCATGGATCTGCCCCTGAAAGCAACACGACAAAGTGGAAAATTAATGAAGAATCTCTCTAAAGTAAAAACCATTCTTGTGGATCCAACCTTGTAGGAAATGCACTAATAAAAGAAATAGTTACAATAGTCTAAACTTATAAAACCTTTGTTGTCCTAGACTTTATATACAACCTTAATAAACACCTCGTTTTCCTTCTTACTGTAGTGGTCTTGAACTTTGGAATTTTACTACAAAATCTTTCTTCAGAAACAAACTTGACTACAACATAACCGAAACTTTGGTGCTCCAAAGAATTTTTCAGAATGTAACAAACTTTGTGGTTTCAATGAATCTCATTTTAAGTTTAAGGATGAATTTGTTGGAAAATCTGGTTTTGCATCTCATACAAAACACACAACGGAAGCAACAAACACGGATCTACTTCATTAATGAGAGATAACATGTAACCTTGAATTCTAGATCAAAGAATAGAAAGCGTACCTTGATGCAGTAAAATTCAAAACCAAGACTTGAGAATATCTCTAATCAACATCTCAATTCCATATGGTGCCCGAGAAGAATGGTCTCTCAATCAGTCTTTATGTACGTTGATTCTCAAAGAAAGTTCTTCTTCTTTTTCTTATTGTAGAGAAAAACTGTTTTCTTTTCTTTTCATCATATATATGTACATTTAACTGACTTGGCAGTTACTTTATTTAATAACTCTTATTAAATAAATAACTGATTATCTAATTGGGTTTGTCTTTTGGGCCAGCCTAATTGGGTTTTAGTTTGTGGCTTGAGATGGGACCAAATAGAACAAATAAGACTCTAGTTCCAATGGGTCTTGGGCTTATCTGTCAACTCTTGACAAGTCTAAAATTACCATTAATTATATTTAATATCACTATATAAATATAATTGCACTCTAGGCCTTATTAATAAATTATATCCCAAGACTCTAATGATATCATTTGACATCTCCATGAAATATCCATAGTGAACAAAGTCATAATGAACTGTCACTTTGTAAATAACTATTTTATTTTTGAATACCCGGTTTAATATTTTATTTATTCATATTTATTGAAATCCGACTTCAATAAATATAAATTTTAGTAACTCCTTACTAAAGTAGACGTCCTGAATAACCAAATCTCATTAAATTTATCTCAATGGGATATTTCGTGTCTCTATAAAAAGAGATTATGGATTCCATCTTGAGAATATGTGTTCCCTCAACACTATGTGTGATTACCCAACATACTGAGACTTTGACTGTCAATATTAGATCTCATTTCTAATATATCAAACTAACCTACATTTCATGATCGGGTTCACTATCCTCTCAGAATTGAGAGTCTATAAAATTAGAAGTCATGAGATTAATCATTCAGGTGATAGTTGTTGATTGAATAATTAATCTCACAGCAGTCCAGTTCAATATGTCTTAACACTTAAGACACATCAACACATCAATTAGAAGTCTCCACTTCCATGATCAAGACAAACCATTTTAGTTGATGTGTTATAGTTTTCGCAGATAAAATGCCCAATTTCATCACCAACTACGAACTATATTTTGAGTTTACAAGGAACTTGTGATTTATATCTTCTGTGACTAAATCACATACAATGCATCTCAAGGATTATGATAATATCTCATTAGTTCATTTATAAATAGTCTCATATAATTAAACAACTTAATTATTTATGACATGCCAATAAATTGGATTTTATGGCATAAACCCCAACAGAATTAACTCGAATGATTTTTTATTTAGGATCAAGGGTAAAGGCTCTCAAGATTTTCTATGTATGACCAACTTCTTCCTTTGTAAATTGTGATTTAGAGGGTATATATAGATATGAAAAAAGCTAGGGCAAATTGGACTTCAAATAGAGCTTAAAACTAGGTTTTCATAATTTTGTTGAAGCGAGGTTCGAGCTAGTGTTGTGCAAAGTTTTTGCCAACTTTAATGATTGCTCGAGCGAATCCAACTTTCACTAGATTGAAACTTCATGTCTTCAAATTCTTCCTACAACTTTTCGCAGGGACTTTAACCTAACTTAAATACATTAATTACAAACCTCTTTAACACATAATTTGTCACATAGAATTTAGCAATTTTAAAATTTCACATTTTCCTAACAAGTTAGCCCTAGTTTCAACTCTTCTTTCTTTCAACTATCAATTGCTTACATTTTATAAGTCTAAAGCACTTCTCCCACAACAAAATGCTTAAGCAAATGACATAGGGAACACGTGTTGAATTATTCCTAGCAAGGACATCCCTAGGCTAACAAGGTATCTCATGTATCCGTTGCATGCAATAGAACAATGTTATAATCCTAATGTTCCACATGGATTAAGTATAAGTTTAACCATGTGTTTATAAGCTCTTGAGCACCCTTCCCTTGCAAGCTGGTCTTCTAGGGATGAGTTCTACCCATGTGTTCCTAATATTCAGTATCAAATCCAACCACCACCCTAAGTAATCAGGTGTAGCTCATTGAGTATGGGATCAAATGAGTTGCGACTTTGTGGTCAGGTCCCGAGGGGGGGGGGGGCGAAGGGGGCGATCTAGAGGCTAGATTAAAATAACTGACAGGTAAGTAGAGCCAACAAAAGAGAAAGGGCTACCATTGGGCCAATGTCGCTAAAATGAGCCGTCGTGAACATTGGCTGCGAAGCGTGTTGATATGTTATGATCTTAGTGTTCCACATGGATTAAGCATAAGCTTAACCATGTATTTACAAGCTCTTCGACACCCTCCCCTTGCAAGCCAGTTTTCAAGGTTGAGTTCTATCCATGGGTTCCTAACAACAACTCACAACATATGAGACCTATCGGAATGTAGTACTCAAGTATTGTTAGTGTTTCGCTACATGCAGCATGCAGATAAGATTTTTTTTTCTAGGCTAACACTCCACCCATACAAATATTGACCACCATGGTCATAAGCTTGTCTAGTTCTAGATTCTAGATATGACAAATGAAAGCTATGCTTCTAATACGATGCCATGAACAAACAATCTAACTGAATATTTTAGTTACAAGACCAAAAAATAAAGAAAAAAAAGAAGGAAGAAGATAGTCTCAAAGTGGAAAGACTAATAAATAATAATATTACACCCTCATTAATTGAGTTCACATATTAGTTTCTTCTCACTATATACACTTACCAGCAAGTAGTTGCCCTTACAGATTTGCATAGGAGTTGAATTAAAGTACATATGCTCAAAAATAAAAATATCCTAATAGTACCTCCTTACATATGTAAAGCACACAGCAAAGTTACACACTAGGAGCTCTGCATCTTCTAAAGACAGGAAACAAATCTAAACATCCCAAATTGATGTAAATGGCATGAGGACAGTTCATCCTGAATGATCACCACCAGATACGGACTAGCTTTCACTAAATTATACTGATGACATTTCTTGTAAAAAAAATCCGATCAGTTTGCAGGACTAATCCCAACTCCAGTACGGACTAGCTTTCACTAAATTATACTCATGACTGAATTCACACAGCATTACTACTTAAACAACTTTAGGCCATGCCTGACATATAAAACTAGTACAACTTCAAGTAACAACGACCATGCATGCAAATGAGTTGTTGCTCATGGTCCCAAACGGTAATGACCATCAGCCATGTAGTGACCATCCATGTAGAGAGTTGCATTCTGTGGATGTAGTCCATCCATCACCATAAATTGCATATCTTCAGAAGGTTTCCAGTGACGTTTTCTTTGGTTTATGAACCAATTATTTATTTGTTTTTGGTCTAAACCAGTTGATTCAGCCAGTGCCACCTTTTCTGTCTCCTGTGTATTTGTCACAAAATAAAAGGGAATTATAATAAGCTTGAGATCCAAGTTACCATTACACATGAAAGTTGCTTTATAATGTGAAAGAGGTTTCGAATTCGGTTCGAAGGGGTTACACATACCGAAGGATAGGGCCATTTGTAGTGCAACTCCCACCAACTAAGTAGCTTCTGCCTTGCATCTTTGGGTAGTTTACCTTTCTTCTTTTTCTTTGAAAGCTCTTGCTTAAGGCTGCTTAAGTAACCGCTATACTTCCTTAGTAGGTGGTTCTTCAGTTCTCGGTCTTCAGCACGTGGATCAATCTCAGGCAGTTCTGTTTCTCCGGCACTGTTGTCTTGATCCTCCTCAGATGAACCAACGCCTTCACACTTCTCATCTGTATTCAAATGGGAATGCAAAAACTGGATGGTTATAACTAATTTCATAGCATAACATTTTAGCATATGACCAATGGTTGTGACTAATTTGATAACATAACATTTTAGCACAAGACCAATTACTTTGGATGGTCCTCATTCAATTTTCATCATGTTTCTGCAGTTGATAAAGTACAGATTACAATATCCACATAGTGAAAATAAAAGAAAAAGCTAATGATATTTTGTGAAGGATTACAGTGAATATTAAAGATTAGCTCAGAATCTTCATAATAATAATCTTATTTTTAACATCTATTGTGAACGATTACAATGAATCTTGGAGATCTTCACTCACTACATATCCCTCAAATATGACATTTAGTGTTCTCTATTTAAATGCAGAGGTAGGCAACATTTGTTTGCTATCCAATCATCCATATTCAACTACTATAGTTACACTCAGAATTCTTTAACAGAAAAATAAATAAATAAATAATAATAATAAATAAATAAATAAGAGTTAACCGAAATATGAAAACTTCATTTCTAAAAGCTGTAAGCAAAAGACATGTATAGCCCAATTCAAATACGGCAAAGTCATCAAAGTTTATAGTCCATGTGTCACATCTTATGTTGCTCAGATGGCATATGTCTGTTAGCCTTTGCCCGATGCCCTCAAGTTGTAATCACATATGAAATATCATACCGATAATTGCCATGCAAACTATCCATAACACTTTTGGACTCATTGAACATCGTTGAAAGAAAAAAATAAGGTACGGATACACAAGTCCTTGTGGATTTTGTTTCCTACTATATCCATTTTCAGTTTCATGACGCTACACCTAATGCACCCTTTTAACATCTCTGTTAAACTTGAATCCTATATTGCCTCGTGTGGCTGGCCATTGACCTTTTACATGGCCTTATCCAGAGAACTTAAGCCTTGATCACAAATGCTATGAGACCATTCATTTAAAGGCCAAATTTACACTTTATAGTCATATTAAATTCCCTTTTCTTCCGTCTCAATCATATTTGAGCAACAATTACTTTGTTACAATATTGCATCAAGTGCCTGGCCGAATATACCACAAAGGAATGGACAGACATTTTGTCATATAAAAAATAAATGTCTCTTTCAGTCTTGTTTTTCATTATGTAATTGTCTATGAACTTAGGAAAGTGAATTAGAGAATAATGCCTTGACATTATATTAATTTAAGTACCCCACGTTTAACATTGTTAATGCTCTATAAAGACATGGCAGCCGCAAACCTCAATATGACAAATAAACAAAACCATATTCCTCAGAAGAGGAGTTTTTCTGGAAATGAAACTACAAGCTCTAATTTTTTTTTTCTTAAAAAGGATAAACATAAACTATAACAAGGAACAAATGATTTAATTCATTGGAGACTAATTAATGGATCGATGAGAACGAGTTTTTAAATGAAGTTGATTAAGTGAAAAGCATAATAGAGAAAGACCTACTATAACATGGTTAGAAGTAGTGAAAAAAGGATAAATTAAATGAAAAGGAAATAAAGAGTATGAGCTTGAATAGGTTAGAATTTACCATGAAGGTGGTTGGTCTAGTGGTCATGGGTTCACTTCTAAGGGTTTGGGAGGTGAAGGTCCTAGGTTCGAATCCCGCAATGGAAAGCACCTGGTAGAGTATCACTATGGTTATACCCAGATGGAAGACACGCCAACTCAGGTCGCCCCCCTCTACCCATTTTTTATAAATCTTGAATAGGTTAGAATTAAAAAAAAAAAAAAAAAAATTCATGGACCAACCCTAATTAGTTGATGAAGATCCATATATGATCCCAATTTAATTGTAGTTAAAGCTTAATTAAGTTGAGCGGAGTTCCCCTCAAAAAAAAAAGTTGAGCGGAGTTGAATAGGTTAATATTTATACTACAAAGCACGCTAATTTATCTTATTAGAATAAAAGAAGAACTAATCATATCAAAAAATAATACACCCAGACCAAAAGAGAAATGAAAAGGTAAAAATAAATAAATAAGAAAATCCATTTAGTCCCTAGAATCATTTTTTAGGCTATTAGCATGCTATTAAATATCTGTAGACACCCTATATTATACCTATTAATAAACCTAAGGCTCCGTTTGTTTTGGCTTCAAACTGATTCCGGAAATGCTTTTTCGGAAAAGTGGATGTTTGGCTGTTACTGAAAATTCGGTCAAACTGAAAATGTTTTCAGTTTGACCGTAAAATAAGGCTGAGAAGGCAGAAAATAATTTCCGTTCTTATTTTCACTTCAAATCGCTTCCGCTCCAGGAAAATAGAAGAGAGCCAGAGACAGCAAGGAAGAGTTGATCGCACCAGCACCCCAGCACCGGCGAAGGCAAGATCGATCCACATCCAAGAGCTCCGACGAACCCAGAAAACCCAAGACCGAGCTCGTTCGTCGAGCAATGCCCAAAGAGAGAGAGAGAGCGAGAGAAGGAAGGACTCAGACGCGCAAACACAGAGAGAGAGAGGGAGATCGCGCCGTCATCGCGAACCCAGAAATATTCGCCGATCCGCTTGCTCTCTTTGATCTGCCCAGAAATCGTCGCCGATCCGTCGCGAACCCAGAAACCCGAGATCGTCCCACCGAATCGCCAATCTGCTTGCTCTCATTGATCTCTGATTTTCCTCTTGTTGTTGTGGTGGCGTGGGTGGTTCTTGTTTTGTTGTTCTCTGATTATGGGTTGATCTCTGATTTGATGAATTTTTTTTTGTTGGGTATTGAGAATTTGGGTTTTGATGAATTTGGGTTTTGTTGGATTTGATGATATATTTGTTTGGAAGCTGAGAAAGTGTGAGAAAATGTGAAAAACATAATAAAAATGGGTTTTTTAGAGCATTTTCAAGAATACAACCAAACACCAGAAAATATTTTCCAAAAAATTTTTTAAAATGCAACCAAACACTTGAAAATATTTTCATTTCCCGAAAATATTTTCACCGAAAATATTTTCTTTTCCGGAAAATATTTTACATCCAACCAAACACAGCCTAAGTCCCTAATCCGGATAATAATAACTAAGAAATTGATTTCTACATTTCTTCTAATACAATCCAAAAGTGTTTTGAAAATAAACAAATGTGTGTGGGAGGGTGGTGTTTGTTGAAGCCCCTTTCAAATCAATGGTATTTGAAAAAAAAAAAAAAAACAGTGTTGTAAAAATTATGCATGGAATAAGGCACAATGTTTTTAATAGGTTGAATTACTCAGGGGTTGTTTGGTAGGGTGTTTTAAGCAACAGTTTTCAGTATTTAAACAATATTACACGTATTTTCACACTTTTTTACTCACACGTATTTTTAAAAAATACAAATAACGTTACTAGAATAACATTACCAAACGGCCCCTCAATTTTTCAGGATAGAGCTAAGATTGAGAAGGACCTAACCATGTTATTTCTAACCTCGCTTCCACCTTATATGATATTGTGGTGACTACATGTCTACAAAATGTGACAACAATTCTCCTAGACGCAAAGAAGTTCAGAAAGCCAACAAGTAATACTAAAGCTGATACATTTGTGATAAGGTCAAAATCAAGTCCAGATAAGTTTATGTTGCATGGGAAGAATTTTCATAGGGAGAAGTCAAGATGCCTTCAATGACTCATCAACTACCTTGCTTGAGGAATAGTTTCACGAAAATGGAGATGAACCGGAATGATGTCCTAGCTGGTTTATGGGTTGAGTGGAAAAGGGAAATATGAAGTTAGTTCTATCCCTCTGTAACTCTGTTCATCTTTGTGATAAGTAAATTCTCATGAAAAATCGACAACTTTCTTATAATTTGTGATTAAATGTAATTGTTAAGATTTTCTATTGGATAAATCTCTCTCTTAATAGATGGAAAATACCAATGCAAGAACTTAAGAGCAAAGTTAATAAATTTCAAGAGAAGTCGTGATACTTAGAAGTTGGCAAATGCAATGACTACTACAGTAGATAGTGAGGATAAAGATTGTGGTAATGTTCTAATGGTTAGCAAAATACATCTTTAATAAATAAATAAATAAAATGCAAGTTTTTTATTTCAATTATTCCTTTCCTATGTGTTGGAATATAGACTGATTTGACACGTACAATATTTTTTTATGAGATTTGATGAGACTCTACTTGCTCTTTTTTTTTTTTTTTTTTGCTGAATAAATATTTTATTTATGAATAATAGAGTACAAAAGACGAGAGGGCCTGAAACCATCTCTCTCCACAGCCTCAGCAACTAGGAGAGGGACCTTAGAGATGGGAACTGGCCCTACCCAATTAACAAAAGCCGCCCATTGGGCTAAAAGATGGGCTGGAACATTGCCCTCTCTGTACACAAAAGAAAATAAAATAGCATCAAAACACTCTACAAAATCCAAAATATCTTTAACCACCTCAACAATACTCCAATGAGGTGTTGGCTAATAATGAGACTCTACTTGCTCTTTTCATATATATTCATGTGAAGGTTTTATTATGTTGGCTAATAATATGAAGTGTAAAGTTTTCGGAATAAGTGTAGTAAAAGTTAAGGTGTTTGATGTGATTCTGAAGACTTTGGCTAATGTGAAACATGTACCTGAACTTGGGGAAAGTCCAATTTCTTTTTAGGTTGATTCTATTATTTGGGTTATGGATATTTTCATATTTTGCATGAGTGGATTTATGAAAATTAGTAAAAGAGTTTTAGTACTCATCTGGTATATCTTATTTTGCAATATTTTTAAAATAGATTATTTTAAAAAAAGTATACTTAAAATAAAATTGGAGTTTTAAAAAACTATATTTTGATAAAGTTCAATTTAAAAAAAAAAAAAAAAAATACTCCCAAACAAGCACTTAACAGTAAAAGAGAAAGAAAAAAAAAAGTGACAAAATATGGCTACTGACTTGATCATATCCTAAGGCTATAACCAATAATAGGAGATTCTACTAAAATAAGTATTAAAATGAATTATACAGATATACTCTATACTTGTATATGACAATAACAATGTAAGCCAAATGATGTGTTCATTTTACTAAACCATACTTAAATAATTGTATACAATCATTTTTAGTGACACAAGACAAGAACAAATGTCATCTTTTCATTGTTAACTACAATCAAGTTTGTAATCAAATTTTGTCTAAAAAAATTCTAAAAATTTGCACAAATTGAATGGCAAAAAAAAGTTAAAAATAGAGCTCATGGTTTCTTTTTCTTTTTTGTTAAAACATTGCAAAGCAACAATACTAATGGGTTAAAAAAAAGTGAAATTTGTGGAAAATATGGTGACATTATTAAAAAGGTTCAGTTAACGTATGCCCTTAGGGCACACATTAATCATTCATTTTTGGAAACATTTTATGAAGAATTGAAAAGGCTGTCAAAAAAATTGCTAACTTTTTCATTTTCTTATAAAAAGTTTCCTAAAATGGTTTATTAATGTATGTCCTAAAGGTACACATTAGTAAAACTCTTATTTAAAATTAAGTCAAGTTGAGTGAAAAGTTCAAACATTGCTGAAAGTCAAAGAAAAAAAGAGGTGAAAATTGTGAAAATTGTGATGATATGATTAAAAATTAAAGCCAAGTTTGAGTGAAAATTTCAAACATTGTTGAATCCCAATTGATCTCATCAATTTAGAGATTTCTTTGTTAGTTTTGGACTCCCACATCATTAGAAGAATTAGTGTAGTAAATTAATCCTAATAAGAAATTTAGTCCTATATATAATTTTTTTATAAATAAATAAATAAAAACAAAAAACAAAAAAAGAGGAGCTTTAGCCCCACATTGACAAGAAAGAAATAGGAAGGTGTGGTAATTCCTATAAACAAAGTGGTAGTAAAATTTTGTTGTGTGTGGATTTAAATTAATTTGTGTTTGTTTTATGAGAGTGGTTGTAATCTAGATTGCTAAGAGCATTAGCATTGAGGGTGTAAACTTCTCCCCCCAGGCCCCCAAATTGCTATTTTACCAACCAACACTCCAAAATCAAGTTTATCTGCTGGATATGTATTCCTATTTTTTTTAGCAACTATGAATAGTGAATTCTCAAATATACAACTTACTATTCATTGGTTGTAAACATAAATAAATATATTATGAGAGAGGGAGAGAGAGAGAGAGGAAAGAGAGACAGAAGAGGAGAGAGAAAAAAATCTATATTATTTGATTGGGTTGTATATAAAAATAAAAACTGGGATGTTGGGTGTATTGTTAAATAGATTGGTTAAATAGATAAAGTAGTATTTAAAAATGTAAAATAGGTCATTTTTTTACATCTTCGGATGTGAATGTTCTAACGGTGAAGAAAGTCATTTCATGTCATTTAAAATTTAAATAACGTGACACTATATTTTTAGATTTGTAATATATATTTTAAATTGTAAAATAGATCTAAGGATATTTTTCCATTTCAATTCCCTGGACCACATTAAAAAGATTTAGGAAATCATTAATCATTTGTTATGAATGATTTCTTTATACTCCTAAAACTCATGAACATAAAAATCACTTATATTGAAGATCAAGTAATTATTTAGTAATTGTGAAGTACAATGATATGGTGATTAGGGGTGGCAATTCGTGTTTGCTGGTCGGGTTCGTGTCGTGTCTTGTCATGAGTATTTAGCTATATGGGTTGACCCGAACCTGATCTGTTTAGTAAACGTGTCAAGAATGCTCAACTCTAACTCAACCTATTTATTAAATAGGTCGACTCGACACGACACATTTAACCCGTTAAATCAACAAGTCATGTAAAGGTCAATACAAATGACTCATTTGATAAATAGATTACATCTAACCTGAATAACCTATTATCAATTCTCATATATCTAAAATTAAAATATAATTACCACCATAAATATAGTAATAAACATGTAATTACAACAAAAATTAAGCAATAATAACAAAACTAATATTTTTATAATCTAAACGGGTTAGATGGGTTCACATGTTGAACACGAACACGATCCGTTTATTAAACGGGTCAGTCATGTTAATCCGAATATGACCCGAACCCGTTTAACCTCAACCCATAACCTGTTTATAAACGGATTAATCATGTCAGGTTCGCAGATCGTGTCAGATTTTGCCACCCCTAATTATGATTACTCTTCTCATAACTGATTTTCGTTAGTTAAATTCATAATAAAAACCCCCATAAATGAAAGAAAAGAATAATACGTCATTGTATTTTAGGAGTATCTCATAATTTGACTTAGGATCATGCCATCTACATGCAACCTCAAAATTGTCATTGTGATACCCACCATTTCCAAATTAGCTGCTGCATATAAATGCATGAATCAAATCCACTATATTGAAGCCTACAATCCACTTAAAAACGTGAAGAACTAACTTGGCAACATCCATAGATGACCTACAGGCTACAGACCCACAACAAGCGTTCAATGGCATCAACCAACCTGAAAATCATGCCAATAAGCAAGAGTTTGGCTGCGTCCTCATTGAATTTCCAAAATCCAGCAATATCAATTGAAAATTAGAGAGAGGGGAACTCATACATTGAAAAAACATCAAACAAGTAACAACCAAGTTCACTGTGAATTTCGTTCAATCTAACAAAAGAAAACATGTCTTCTTTGCCAACACAAATGAAGCTTATCCATTAGAAAACGAAAATGAGAAATCAATAAAACCAATCAACAAATTAAGATGCATGAATGATGTTTGTGGTGATAGAATGCATGAAGATATATAGTTACCTGGGATAATTTCTCTCAAGCTACACCAGACCAAGCACACCACCACAATATAACAATAATAGAATTAAAAGAAACATGAAAATACCAACAATGTTCGTACTAGTAATTTTTTTTTTCCTCGTTTATGGTAATTCTAGAAAGAGAACAAAAATCCCGTATAGGGCAGAGACATTATTAAAGAAAGAAATGTATTGCTGACAAGACCAGACAACAGGCTATATATACATGGGCTAGTAGCTAGCACTGAAATGAACAGCATCCTATGCTTCACTTTTTTTCTGGGTCTAGTAAAGAAAAAAATAATAATAAATACACGTCCAATTTTGTCTTGGACAGCGAGAGGGAAGTGAAATGACAACAACAATGATGCCATCCATCTCTAGGTGTATATATGTTTATACTTTTATATCACAGAAATCTATAGAATCTGAATAAGAATTAATTAGAAGTTGGAAGAAACATAGAGCCTAGAGATTTTCGATAAGAAACCCTAATAAGAATGATTTGTCAGAAGACAAAAACCATAAAAAGCTAACCCCATTGGAGAATTGAACGTGCGCTATTCATCATTGTTTTATACTGCCATACAAGTGCGCTTTGTCTTTGGTCCTTTATGTGGATTTTGGAAGCTATATAGAGGTACATATATATAATTATAAAATTATGAAATATCCAATACAAATTGAGTTTTGTGATTAGGGTTTTTGTTTGCTAAGCCAAACGTGATCGAGGCCTTGACAAAGGTATATGTGTGTGTGTCTTTGCTCTCCTTCAAGTCTTCAACTATTGGAAAGCGTTATCTGTGTCAAAGTTTCATACATCGAAAATAGGAAATAAGTGAAGGGACAGCTCTACCTCTACACTTCTCAAGAAGTACTTGACTGTACAAAACTAGAGCATCAATTTTTGCAATCGAATCCAAACCAATGTCTTTGAAACAACAATTTTGTAAATTTATAATAGTATTATATATATAGTATAGATTTTAAAATAGAATAGGTATTAGGTAGATACCAGAGGAGAAGACCCGAACGGGACCATTGCCAAGCATGTTGAGCTGAGATTCAATCCTACGCATGAAATCCATTGCTTCTTGTATAGGCCTAGTTAGTTCCTCACGATATTTCACCAGCATGTCATAATAGGCTTCCTGAATAGCCATCCCAAATTTTTTGTCAGACATTGGAGTAATTTAGCAAGTGAACAAGAAAGAGAGAGAAATAGATTATTATTATAATATAAAGAGACTTTATTATAAACTAATATATATATATATAAATAAATAAAATAAAAGTAATAGTACATAGAAGAGTAAAGGAATTAATCAATCACCATGAACTGATCGAGTTCTGGGTCCTTTGAAGTCTCTCTAGCACTCCCTGAAGATCGTTGCCTTGCCTCAAATTCTTGGCGAGCAGCTGAGAGCCTAGCCACCACTTCAGGTGGAGCTCCCACCTATAAATTTATGTTACAACAAGAAAGAGAAAGATGGTCAATTTTCTATGTGCTGTAATCATTCATTGAACTTTCATGTACTACTATTCATAGACTTAATGTAAAATACCTTTTGGCAATCCATGTAAGCTTCCAAAAGGTTCGAGTATTGAGGGTGGGCAATGATCTTGGCTTTGATAGCTTCAACTTCACTAGAATTCTCATTCCCTTGTTGTTGTTGTTGTTGCTGCTGTTGTTGTTGTTGTTGATGTTGAACTTGGTGTCCTCTCATCAAAGGGTAATGAAATTTCTGAACATGTTGGGAAGTGCTAGCTTCAGTTTTCACAATTGGGTGTGTTTCTGATTGAAAAGTACAATCTCCACCTGATTGTAAAGGAAAGGTGTTGATGTGCATCTGGGTACCCACGTTTGAGCCACTGCTTGTTCTTCCATAGCCAGAAGAATTGGCTGCAAGAACCGGTGAAGCATACAAGAAATTTCCCCTCGGAGCTGAATTCTCATTAAGTTGATTATTGTAGTCCTCCATTAGATATACTCAACAAGACCCAGATGAGAAAAAACCACAGAAATCCTTTGTTAACAAAAGAAAACAATCCTAAAACCCTAAAAGGCAAGAATTTTGGAGAAATAGTTCGGTAGAAGAAGCCCAAAAACCCTAGATGATTGAGACAACTAGTAGTTGATAGCCAAAGCTCACAACCATGACTTTGTTCCTATTTTGGTATATTTAAAATGGAACACAAACCATGACTTTGTTCCTCTTAGCAGGCAGCTAGTGTTTGGTCAAGGAGGCCTTGAAGTGAAGTTGCACCAAGATTTGAGCATGTTAGAGAAGCAAAATTAAAGAGAGTAAATCAGGAGGAGTACAACATGATGTGTGAAAGAAAGGGAGAGAGTTGCTTAGTCGGAACCGGCAACAGCTCCGATTCTATGGTGGCTGACAAGACTATCTTTCTTCAAAGAAAAAGAAATATTTGAAAATTACAAAAAGCAAAGAAGCTATAGGGCCAAGAGATAAGGCAACTATAGAATCATAGATTGTAGATTTTTTCTTCTTTTCCTTTCACTCATCCTTTTTTATATTTTCTTATTATTATATACTATTATTACCCTTTGTTTCACGGGAAGGTTTTGATTTTCATCATTTTCTTTCACTTTATATTGTTTTTAATTAATACTGACCGAAAAAATAATAGTTTTTAAATTAACGTGTTTAATAGGAGTACCTTTTTTTTTTTTTTTTTTTTTTACTTCTTTTATGGTTGTTGGGCACTAAAAGAAAGTTGTCTAATATTCTTTCATTGTGGAAATCAACTATTTCTAGCACAGGAGATGACCAGTTTCCTGGCGAAGCAATTAATGTTATGGAAATTATGCAAAGGCTTGGACAGATAATTAAACTTTAGATCTCTTATTTAATTATGAGAGGTTTTACAGGTTGAATTAATTGCAAATAATCCGATCTAATTTCTAATTGTATATTAATGCTACATAATTAATATTTTCATAAATATTGATTAGTTCACAAGTGTTGTTATTGATTATTTGATTCTATTAGTAAAAAAATAAACAATTAAATAAATGTTAATCAATAATTATACAGTGACACAATTTTATTATTTGTTATTTATCATTGACATTTGGGAAACATATTATGGCTCTTGACTTGTAGTAATGCTTAAATTGTTAGGAGATCACAAATTATTTGAATTGAGATTAGTCTTTAGAAACATAGGTACTCACTAACCACTTACATGTTTGATAGTATAATCATTAATCATCATTGTAATAATCATTATAAGTTATAAATGTTCTAATTTTTTCTTTTCTTTTTTGAAGAACCTTTAAAATTTCAAATTAAACTTGCTTTAATATCATCATGTCAAATGAAAGTTGCCACTCGACTTACAAAACTTGAATTTAATATATCAAATTATATTTGCTTTGATATTATTAGAAAGTAATGCTATTCATTTGAAATGAAATTATTATATATATATATAAATAAAATTTAACCATAAATAGATACTGTATAAATACTATTAAATATAAAAGTCAATTTCTCATTTCAAGTAAAGTAGAGATGATCTTAACCTTTCTAACCCTTCTATAAATTGTAAGTACACATAATCATCTTGTCAAGTAAAGATTTTCCTCTACACTCCTTGGTCTCAAAAATACAAACTCATGTATCTCCAATGAAAGTGTCATATATATCACGCTTTGTGATTATCTGTTTAGATTAGGAAAATCAAGAATGCCAAGGACCATCATCATTGTTCATCAATTGCATCCGTTCCAATTGATTCCTTGGGGGGTTAAGTGTATTCTAATAGAATCAACCATGCACTTACATTACGCAATATTGTAAGTCTTATGCATTAATACAGTTGGTTTTGATTGGGCACTCACAACTATCATTTGTACTACTCTGTAATCACACTTCAATATTGAGTTGTTGGATGACGATATACCGATTGCCTTTCTCTATATTATTCCCACAAACTTAGAAGGGAGACATTATAAAATTGATAAAGTTTGGCTTCAAACTGATTTGATGTTATTTTTTTCAACATATTATGTGTTGATTTAAAAGACTGTACATGTATATTATTTAAATAAATCATGCAACTATCAATAGGCTAAGATCTTTATAGCTAAATTGACACCTCTCTATACATAAAGTGCTTAGAGGTTTATGGAGGAAATGATTCGAACTGTGACATTAGTAGCATGTTGTAATTATATCTCCAAAAAATAAACCATCAATAAAAAAATAATTAAAATCCCCTAATATTTCCGATATTGACTTTCTTAGGATTCAACCATGTAGCTACTTAACTAAAAAAAACACTTCATTCCCATGAGAAAAAATTCACATGACAGAATTTTAAGAGAGAAACCTAAAGAACAGAATCTAAATACTATTCCTAAGTTTTGCCCATTTTGAATTCATATGATAAGACCGTCAAGTCCTCATTTAACTAATTCTCAAAAAAAAAGAAAAAGAAAAGTACTCATTTAACTCTGAAATTCACTACTCAATAAATGTAAAAATAACTTGAATTGGAAATTGGAATCCGCGGGTGATAGCATTCATTTTAGGCATTAGTTTTGAAATCGAAAAGTACATAATGAGTTACTGAGGAATTAATTGTTGGTCCCAGTGTATTCACATTTTTAAAATTCATGCTCAGAGGGAAATTAATGAAATGCAACGAGTAGCTAGACTTGATTCCTTGTAACAATATACTTCACGGATGGATAAAAATTTTTTAGGAGTTGTGTCCCTTCAAATAGATGTGACCCTATGAAAGGTTGTGCCTACTCAAAAGCCAATACCTCTAATGAAAAGTTATCTTTATTAAAGAAAGAACAAAATATGTGAGATTGTGCATCATTATGACATAGTGATCACTCATCACAAGCCCACATAACTAGAATTCTTTTTATGGCATAACTTAAGTACTGTTTTTTAAATTTTGTTTCTTAAATTTTCCAATTATATTTGACCATGTAATTGTATAACTAATTTAACATAAATGGCATTACTTTCTTCGAAGGATAATTAAGTTCACCTATGTAGATCAATTAAGTTCTCCTCTCTCTCTCTCTCTCTCTCTCTCTATATATATATATATATATGAATTAGGTTCAAGTTACACCTTGTGTAATTCTAAGAGTACGTTTGGTACACTAAATGTGAATTACAATAGAGATTGTAATCTTTATTACTAGGAATAAAATGTGTTATAATGTAACAACTAAACCTATTCAAAAGTTTGGTTGTAAATTATAACATTAGAATAAAATTTAAAATTTATTTTAGGAAATATCATACTCATACAATTATATCTCCTTAAAATTTGTTATTTTTTAAATTTAAGAGAGATATGTGTTATTTTTTATGATTTTTTATTTTTATAATTGTTAAATGTATATGGAAAGTTTGTTTATTTGGGAATATATTAAGTTTTGAAATTATTGCATTTATTAAGGAATAGCTAATATAACCCTTTTAAAGATAAATAATTATTCCTCATTTTGAAGAATAGTTATTCACAAGGAATGACTATTCCTTACAATAAAAACATAACCAAATTAAAGAATAACCAAACCATATGAATAACTATTACATTACAGTGCCTATTACAGTCAACCAAACATGCCCTAAATAATATTACACCACTCAATATTTTTTTAATTGGATGTAAATTTTGACAAATCCACCGTTAGATTACATTATCTTTGTATATTCTCCATGTTTGCAAAATTTCAAGGTGTTCAAAGATTAATAGCCATGTCATCAAACAATTGTTTAAATTCAAGTTTTTTTAGTTTAAAATAATGCATAAAAATGAGTTTACGAATCGAATGGTGAATAACATCCAATTGACATAAAAATTGGCATGAATGTTAAGTACATATAGAACATGTAATTCAACGGTGGGATTTTCAAAATATGAATTCTATAACAAGTTATTGGATAGTGTAACATTGCTTAGAGTTATATTAGGTATAACTTGAACCCAACCCTATATATATATATATATATATATATATATATATATATATATATAATTTTGAAGACCACTACAACACAATTTATTGATTTTTAAAAGTAGAATTTTTTTTTTTTTTGGGTCTTCAATCCTTTAATGATTGATGTTGCAGATTAGTTAAATGTTAATGAGGTTTTTATGTGTCAATATCTCAAGTGTGATGACCCAAGAATAAGCGTTAATCACGCTTGCGTTATATTCTAAAATGACTAATTTAGTCACAATTGAAACTCATTGTAGTTGTTAATAATCCAAATCACTCTAGTATAAGCCCAATATGGAATTCAGCACACACTCACACAACATACACTCAATAAATATCCAATTAATATGGGATTTCACAATCTCTCCCACTTAAATCTCTGACGTCCTTTTTAAAGCCACTTTACGAGACAGTGTCTCCGAGCTAACACGGGGTTACTGAATTGGGGCTGATACCATTTGTAATAACCCAAGGAAGTGCATTAGTCTCATCTACGTTATACCCCAAAAGGATTAGTCTAGACAAAATTAAGACTCCTTGTAATTGTTAAGAATGCCTAGACCACCTTAGTATATATCTGATATGGGACTTAACGCACACTCAATCAATATTCAATTAATTCAGGGCATCACATCAAGGATACAAGTTTCAAAATTAGATCAAGTTATTGAAGTATTCAAAGTGTATTTTTATCTTTTATAAATATATATATATATAATGTTTGTTATTTACAACCCTGAACACTCAAATTGTTTAACCTAATTTATTAACCAAGTTGTTACTTAAATTTGTTATGCAGATCTACGTTAAACAAATAACAATCATATCACAATAGTGGAAAAGTAAAGAAGATAAGCGATGTGATGACTTAGGAAAACCAATGAAACCGTCAAGTTTCAAGGTAAAAAAATTGGGGAGAATTTAGCCTAAACAATCCATAAGGTAACAAATTTACTATATAGAAAGGAAGTGTTTACAATAGATTTTCCCCTAAATTTAATGTTACCTCTTGTAGTACTTACTCACGAGAACACGCAGCTCCAAATCTACGAACTCTTCTATTTGAATTTATTACACACAAACACTCCAGTTTGTGACTTTGAGATCTCACACAAAGGTTTAGATCATCAGTAGTAGTTGATCTTATATGCAGCAACTTATCTCCACCGATTCATGCAATATCAATCTGATCTCCGGTAGATGCTTGTTGAATTAGAAGGTTACAGAATTTTTCAAATCTCACAGGAGTAACTCACAAGTTTTAGAAAACATGTATTAGGATTTTGCTTTTATACCTAGCAGTATTGGACTTAAACCCTAAACGTTTCATGGGCTTTCGGGCTTTATTTAAAATATGCAAAAAATGCAATTCGATTAGTCAAAGGTCTCTCTCGATCGGTCGAGCAAGGCAAATTTTGAATTCTTCTTCCTGCAGCTTGACTGTTCTTGAATTTTGACTTGAATCAACTTAAGCAATGTCTAAAACTTTTTTAAGACATAAATATTTTATATTATACATGTTTTTGTACTCAATTTGCCAACATACATAAAATTAGAACTTAAACATTTAATCTTAAATATTTAGAACCTAACATATAATTTTAATAAAATCGAGGTTTTCTTTCTTCTTGCTGGATTCTAGAGCTCTGCCTTTTGAATTCTCTTATGGATCTAAGAGTTTGTGTCTATCTAGAACAAGATCTAAAATGTTCATATATTTTTTATCTTTGTCAACTCTCCCATCGTGAAAATCAAGTTGTCATCAATACCATGCTTCGTCACTCATCAATATCACGTTGCCGCACATTGTAAGTTGATTCTTCAAAAGATACATCTCATCAAATAATGTCACTAATCAATCATTCAGTGAGAAGAAGATTTGACGGGTTTAAAGGAAATGGGAGTGGAGGGGAATGAGAGAAAGAGTGTGACAGAATGGTTGGAATGAAGAGGAAAAGGGATTAGAAAGGGAGAGCTTATTGTTTTAAAAGAAGAAAATTAAATGGCTCAACCATTGTTGAGCTTCAAGTTTGGAGAGTCACGGTGGTTGTCAATCAGGCTCAGATGAACCTAATATATGCCTAATATTTTTTAGCCCACTTGAGATTCTTGGACCAACTCTAATACCATTTCGTAATGACTTAAGGAAAATGGCTAGCTACACTAGTTTATACCCCCAAAAAGATTAGTCTAATCACAAATGAATCTCTTTGTAGTTGTTAATAAAACTCAAATAAACCAGTATATATATGATATGGGACTTAACACACATTCAAATAATATCTAATCAATCATGGGTGATGAACTAAGAAATTCCTGTCGTCCAAATAGGCCATTGGACAACCAAAGCGCCATAAAGGGGGCATTTAATGTGTGAGCCGTTACACGTAGACGAACTCGGAGACATGACCATTGGAGGATCTTCATATCACCCCATTAATCAACAGAGGCATTACAAGGGGGGCATTTAAGCCACCACTGAAGACCCCCAACGGCTAGAAAGGCAAAGCCCTATATAAACTACATCAAACCTCAAACAAAGGTACAGACACATCATAATATTCTTAGTCCTTATCAACATTTTCTCTCTAATACATCTAACTTTGTCATCGGAAGCTCATTGGCTGGCACCATGCCGGTGACCATTCCGAAGACAAACCCGCTACTAGTCTTGTGCAGGGATATAAAGTTAACTCTCCATACCCTATTTGGACGAACTTATCAACTGACGAATTTGGCTTCATCAATGGGCATCACAATTTTTTGACTTGGTGTCTTTAGAATTCAGTTTTCTACTTGTAACAAATTCTTGATTGCAAAACTTGTTTTCATATATTCATCTTCTTCGTCTCACTGCCCAAAAGCTTCATCTGTATGATCAAATCTCCAACCTCCTCCCATTCTCCCTAGACATAATCTTCCTCCTCATCTCGATTTCTCTCAGTTTTCCACCTCATGGTGCTTATTTTCTCTTTCTCCTAATACCCACAAACCCTAATACCCAATTATATATCTATTATCTTCATTAACTGACTTTAGTGGTGGTTGGATCTATCGGCATTAGGTGATTTTGCTTGTGAGTTTGGTTGTAGTGGGTGATTTTGTGCAAGCATTGGGTCTACATAATGGTAAAGCCAACTCTTGTTCTTGGCATAAATCTTGTTTTTAAAAATATATATATTTTTTATATATATATTTAATTGGATTGCATTTTGATGAAGGAATTGCTAGCATTGGTGATGTGATGAATTTTTACAATGAGTTTTTGTTGAGGTGCTTTGTATTTGAGATTGAAGTTTGAATCTATAGTCCATCATGTGTTTATGAAATGTTTGTATTGGGGTGAGAGTAATTAGTTTTGCAAGCTTGGCATCCTCCCCATCAAAGCTCACATTGGCTTTCCTACTACTTAAAGGAAAAGTTTGGTTAAAGTAAAGAGTAATTAAAAATAAGAGTAAATGGTAAATTACACCCTAAAAGTTTTGGGGTGTTTGGATTTTACACCCTAAAATTTCAGAATTTGAATTTTACCTCTCGAAATTTGGAGTGTTTGGATTTTACACTCTGATATTTCAGAATTTGGATTTTACCTACTAAATTTTGGAACTGTTTGGATTTCACATCTCCAAAATCTAAAATTTTAGGGTGTAAAAATCAAATATTTTCAAACTTTAGGAAGTAAAATCTAAACAACTTTAAAATTTACGGAGAAAATCCAAATTCTAAAACGTCAGTGTATAAAATTCAAATACCCCTAAATTTCAAATGATAAAATCTAAATTCTGAAATTTCAAGGTATAAAATCTAAATATCCCTAAACTTTAGAAGTGTAATTTGTAATTTACCCTAAAAATAAAATAAACTTTTTGATATTTTTTGCCAAATAAGTTTCTAATTTTTTATTTTCTAAAACACTCAAAAACAGTTTTAAGCTTTTCATTAAATCCTTTTTAATTTTGAATGGCCCCTAGGCCCAAAAAATAAATAGATGAAGGCTGAAAAGGAAACATTGCCTAGTCATGAGAGAGTATGACATCATGTTTGTACCACTGGGTTGTATTTATTAGGAGAGGAAAGTCCGTATGTATTGAATGAATAAATGTACCAGTACGAAATTCAACGGTAAACAGTGAAATGGGTATCTGAAACTCTGAACAAAAAACTGAGCAAATTGTACTGTTTGTGATGACCGGTCGTAGGAAAACCCGTGTGTACAAAAGACACGTACAGTGGCCTCGCTCCTCCTCGTTGCTTTGGCTCTGCAACGAGGTATAGCTGGCGGCGACGACCACCATTACTTTCACTCACACGCTCACATACACACACACACGCACACACAGTCACTCACATTTTACACTTCAGACACAGAGAAACACAGAGAGAGTAGTAGTGGACAAAGGGGGCAAAGTGTAAAGCTGAGACCCACTTAGTGTAACACCCCCCGAGAGTCCCGCGCTACTAGCAGTGGGGTCCAATTATATAGGGAGATAGCTTAGATTAGATGTTCTTTTTCTTTTTAATTTTCTGAAGGGACTGGACATTTCTATTGTTCCAGAGACACATGGAGGGTACTTACTACTTAGTCAGTCAGGTAACCCTCCCCATCTTCAGTTGTCATTCGATGCAGTCACTACTCACTAGTCAGTCATCTCTCCTCTCACAGTCCAGTGATATTACTGTGAATCTGTGCTTGCTCTTCGCCTCTTCCCCATGCAGAATATGGGTACTATTCACAGTCACTCCTTGCTTGTTTTTCACATGTCACTCAGAGCCTCACATGTCACACCCCTGTTGCAAGCTAGATTCCGGCATGGGACCATATTTGATAAAGTCCGGTTAATGTGTGTCTTTAAAGCATATATAAACTGTCTATTTTGATAAAAAATTTATAAAAAATTAAAAAAATTGTTAAAATAGTAAATTATTTTTTCATTTTTTCATAAAAAATTTCTAAAATTGATTACTAATATAAACCTAAAGGCAAAAGTTAATAAATTCCTATTTGATACTATTCAATTGAAGTTGGGGGAAATACGAATTTTGATTTTTCACCATAAGCAAAGGCATACTAAATTCCTATTTGATACTATTCAATTGAAGTTCATCATTGGGGACATATGAGCTTTGATTTTTCAGCTAAGTACTTGGGTTTGAGACTTTGAGCATCACTAATTAAGTAGAATGGGTAGGTTAAGTTCAAGATTAAAACACTCTTATGTTTGGCCCAAGTGTAGGGACACTCATACAGATTACATAGCTCTACGAAACGTCACTTTTTCTCCTTTAACAATTTATAAATACTATATATATATATATATATATATTTGGGGGAAAAAAGAGTTCATTTAAGGCTCTCAAGTATAGAGTTTTAATAGTTGAGGTTTTGCTATATAGAGTTAATTGAAAAACCTGTTTTTTTTTTTTTTTTTTTTTTTTTTTTTTTTTTTAGTTTTGAAGTGTTTAACAAATTATAATGAATAATGTTATAAAATTTTAGATTTATGAAGAAAAATTATGATTGTACATCCACCTGTGAAAATCGATCCACTTGCTCAATCATCAACTCAAATTGACCCAATCCATTCTTGTCGGTTTTGAGACCAATGGTAGGTGGCGGTGGACCGAGTTCTACAAGAACCGATGAACTTGGTTCAAGTGTCGATTTTCATGAATTGAAATTCAATTAAACCGGCCTAACTGTCCAACGAAGACATAAGGGAATTCCATGATAGGCCAAAAACGTATTGACCCATTGTGATGAATTAATTGATTAATTAGTCAAGTTTATTAATTAATCAAATTAACATGCAAGATGCGTGGTAGTACAAACAAATCACTAATTAAACTAAGTATGCAGCAGAAATTAAATTAACACGGTGATTTGTTTTCAAATGGAGAAAACCTACACGGCAAAAATACCATCGGGTGATTTTAAGGTCACCACTCCCGAGAATCCACTATTATCACAACAAGCGGTTACAAGTAAAGGAATCCCAGTACCTTATACCAACCTACAGTTGAACCCTTACCCCAATACCCAATTAGACTTGTTCTATAGTGACAATCTCTCATTTTCAATGCACGGCTCCCAGTACGTGACTAACCAATTGCACGGATCCCAGTACGTGACTTCAATTACCAACTAGAGAAGGATGTTGGCTGCAAAGTTTTTCAGTTCATCACACGATGAAGATCAAGAAGCTCCACCTACGGTGTATAAACACAGCAGCTTCTTCAAGAGAGATATGAATTAGGGCAAATTCTGTCTCCGGCCACAATTTGCATGAACAAAACTTTGCTCCACTCTTGAGCAACTTGTGTCACCTTTGACGGCCCTTAAAATAATCCTTATATATGTCTAGGGTAGTGAGAAAAGAAAGCTCAAACATATACCCACGGATTGAATGAAAACAGAACTGAAAAATCTGTTTTTCATAAATCTCGATAGATACCCTATCTGTCGAGCAGCTGTCGAGCAGCTGTCGAGCCACGGGATTCAAACAGCTCTCTAAGCCTCGATAGATGGTAGTTGTCGAGATTTAATGAGCAGCACATTCACACTTGATTCTTGGACAAACTTGCATGGCTTTAATATTGAACTTGAAATCTTGTTTCTTGAAGTATTAAACACATCCTAGATATACCAAATTACAAATAAAGTGCGTTTTGTTAAAGGATTAGCCAATTACATAAAATAGTGACATGTGTTCCTAACATGTGAATCATATATGTCCTAACATTCCAGATTAGGTGGGGATGTAGCGATTTCTGCCCCATCGCCCTTTGTTGTCCATCATTGTTGACTTTGATCAAATCAATGAATCTAGTTGTCACACATGGAAGATTGAATGGTCGAGATCAACTACAAATTCTACTATTCTCCACATACCCATATGGTCAAGTCAAGTTCTAGTTTAAGCCTTAAACCGACTCAACTTGACCTATGAATAGGCCTAGCATAAACATCAAATTGATGAGTTTTTTCATAAGTGCTCAAAATTTCAACTTTAGTTTTTAAAGTTGTTTTTAACTCTAACAGCTACCTTAAAGTTTTTTTTAATCAAAATTATTAAGCGTTAGATAATTTATGCCAAAAGAATTTTATGGCTCTTAAAGTATAACATAGTAATACACAACCAAATGCACTCGAATATTATGTTTGATTAAAAGGAAAGGAAGAGAAGGGAAGAGAAGAGACTCATTGTTAATTTTTTAAAATAAATAATTAAATACACACAAGAGCATATATCAATCGGAATCCAATAAAAGCATTATTATTGGTGGTACTAAAAAGCCATATTGTAATTTTTAGCACCACCAATTACAAAACTGAAGCTGCATTGGTGGAGCCAAAACCAAATAATTTGACTTCTCAACTATAGTGCACAGCTACTTTTGGTTGTGTACTGTAGCTCAAATGTAAAAAAAAATATATACATATATATAATTTTTATTCAGTCTTCTTTCTTTTTTCTTTCTTTTTTCTCTCTCCAGTCTTCTCTTTTTCTCTCCAGCACCGCCCCTATCTCCCTCTCAACTGAATCAAGCCCTTCTTCTCTTCATGGTGCCACCTAGGTTTGTTGAGATTGCCTATGTGGATTCGTGGTGGTGGTTCGATGTAGGTTTGTGGTGATGAGCCGGTGTGTGTTCGTGGTGTTGGTCAACTGGGTGGGTTTGTGGTGGTGGGCTGGTGTGGGTCGGGTTTGTCTAGGTTTGTGTGGTTGGGTGGTTTGGATCGGTGGCTAGGTTGTTGTTGTTGTGGTTGAAATTAGGTCATTGCTGTTGTGGGTGGGTTTATGGTGGTGGTGGTGGTGGTTGTTGTTGTTGTTGTTTTTTGTTTTTGTTATTATTTTTAAATTAGAGTTGTGGTGGTGGATTTTTGGGTGTTTATTTTTGGATTTTTATTGGGTGTTGATTTTTGGGTTTGCCTTGATTTGTGATGGTTGTGGGTTGTGATTTGTGCTAGCAGTGGTTGTAGTGGTGGTAGATGTGACCAGCGGTGGTGTGGGTGTGTTGTTTGTTCACAAATAAGGAGAGGAAGAGAGAGAGAGGGGAAAAATAAAAAATAATATTTAAATAAAGTAGTTAAAAAAATAGAACCATTGATGTTGAGTGTGTTGTGAAATGGTAAGTTAAAATAAATAAAATCACTTTTTTAATATCAAAAAGCTTAAAATTTACTTCCATCAGTGTTGCAAGAAATGCTAAGGCCCATTTGGTACGTGTGTTTAAATAACAGTTTTCAGTTTTTTCGAAAATACATATGAGTGATAAAGTATGTAAAAATACGTGTAATGTTGTTTAAAAACTGAAAACATGTGTTTAAACACATGTACTAAACATGCCCTAAACCTCACTGATTTTCATTGTACGTGGGTACGACAGTTTGTGAGATTCAACTAGGATAATGCTCATCATTTTTTGAACAAGGATAATGCTCATCATTAGAGCAATATGCAATGGAGAAACTTTCACATCCAAATTTTTTAAAAATAAAAACATTAACAAACTCGGCTTACTATCAATGGAGAATGCAAGACCACATCATCATGGACCTTCAGCGACATTCTCTGCTAGCTAGTATTAAAATGAAAGTTTAAATGCATGTGAGTCATTCATGTAATACACGATTGTTATCATTCTTACCTAACTGAATACCGTGGCAAGTTCTCATCCTAACACCATGGGGCTTGAGTTGAGTTTCCTCTACAGTTAGCTGTCTATTATTGGGGTTTGCCTTTTGCCAATCACATCACCATCTTCTCATCATCATCATCATCATCATCATCATATGAATGAGCTGTTCCTGTCATGTCACTTAGAAAACTAGAAAAAAGAGAAAGAAATTTGTGCGTACACTTGAAAATTGTACTAATTCAACCCCCAAAAAAAATATATATAATTATTTGTCAATTTATTTTTAAAAAAATGGTAAAAGTAAGACATCATTAACCTTAATTTGTGGGTTTGGGAACCAACCTGGGTCCAATGGTTTTATGGGATTGAGACACAATTTTTACCACTACACTTTTTAAACTTTTTAGGGCCGTTTGGTAAAGGAATTTAAAGAATGTTGTTGGTAATTTTTTTAAACACATGTCAGTAAAAAAATATGTAAAAAAAATATGTAATATTGTTTAAAAACTAAAAATGAGTTGTTTAATAACTTTACCAAATAGAGTCTTAATTTTTTTTTACTTCTTTTAACCTTTAACTCAATCGGTTTTATGCATTGAAATTGTTGAAATGTGAACATGGATCAAACACTTCACGTGTCCATATTGCAATGAATCTAATACGCATAAACATTAAACTCAATTCTTGTCCTTAATTTGGATTTGTGCATACATTGGGATTTGTTTTTATCTTCTTTTTTTTTTTTGAAAATCAGGGTCAATTAATGAAAATTTTGTTGTTTTTCTGTTTTTTTTTTTTTTTAAAAGTAAATTTGGTAGTTGAAAAATGAGAAATTTAAACCATAAACGTATTTATTGAAAGCATAATGAGGCATCGATTGAGTTACAAAATTTTTTAAAGTATAGTTTTTTTATTAAAAAAATTTATTTTAGGTACATTTTTTTTCCAAATAACCTCATTTTTTTTAAAGTGAAGATTAAATTATACTTATAAGACATGTAATAAATAACGAAGGGTATTATAGCTTTGGCACTGTGTCACTTTCTATTTAACCTTAGATCTAAGCCTTACTTTTTATTTAGAGTGTGCACATGCAGCTTTAGTAGAATGTATTAATGTAATATATTTTATGTCGGTTTGTGTGTATATATATATATATATAAATATGAAGTGGGTTATAGTTAACTTAATTAGTAAAGTTTTTTATTGTCAAATAAAAAATTTAAGATTAAATTCCCAGTTATACAACTGATGATATAACATTTAAAAAGTTACACTTTGTCCACCTAAAAGTTCATTGCATTTTTTTAAAAGAATTTAATGAGGTTTTTTTTTTTTTTTTTTGAGTTGACTTTTCAAATAACTTAACTTAAACATGTGATTTTTTTTTTTAAAATGATTTTTGTCTTGTTTTTTACTTTTTACTAAGTAATTAACTTAAGTGCAACTTTTTAAACCACATGTAGTTAACAATTTTGACCTAAATTACTATAATTAATAATTATTTCATCATATCACGGTGCACTTTTAGCGTGATAATCACTTCACAAGTACAAAAATTTTGCGTGATGGGGGGCAATGGCCGAGATTTAAGTCTCCAATAGGAGTTTCACATACATATACACTTAGATTAGGTTACAGTATAATTTTTATTTTGTATAAAAAATAATAATTATCCTATCATTCTTTTAGATTTAAGGAGCGTTGATAAATGAAAAGAAGAAGTTTATAAGAAAGAGAGATATGGAGAAAAAATAAAAAATTAGAAATGGAGGGAAAGGATTCCCTCTTCTAGTTTTCTCCTTGACGCTGATCTGTTTGACAAATGATTTTCATGGATCCTTCAAAATCAAGTTCAAATTAAATAGGATAAAAGAAGATGAAGAGTGATTCTCCACAAGTATTAATAGAGACATAAGTAATAAAAGAGTCAAAGCCTTTTGTTGATTGAGCCTTATAATACATATATTTTATAGTGGATTTTGGTTAAAATTGAGGTAGATATGGAGTTTTTTTTTTTTTTTTTTTTTATGAAAAGGTAGATATGGAGTTGGTAGGACTAAGTTATACTTTGTTATCTTATGTGGATAGTTTAGTTTCTAAGTTGTGTGAAGTTGCTTCCACTATTCCTAAATTCTAAAATATTGGTATCGGCATTTCCGCTTTTGCAATAAATTGCATCAGAGCTCAAGATTTGATGCTAATATAATTTAGAGAAGATGGTTTTTAGTAAATTTTTGCAATTGATTCGATATAGACATGTTGAATTTCGCTTTAGTTGTGAAAGAAATGCTCGTCTTGTTTGGATAGAGCTTGATTATATGAAATGTATGATGTATCGTTAATACGTTATTGTGATAGAGAATGAGGATCGTTTCATAGAATGTATATTCTAGTAAATCTCACATCGCTTAAAATAGTGATAAATTTTAGTTCGAGTAATATATATATATATATATATATATATATATATATATATCTATATAGGCATTGTTATTTAGGATTTGAGGATAAGCCAAAGTTGGACTTTAAATGAAGCGAGTCCTCCAGTATAGAGAATAATTTGGTGGTTCTTTATGGATGAAAAATGTCGAGACCATGAGACTGAAAGATGCCTGCATGTATAAGTTAGTTGTGTATTGGATATAATGTAATTTGAAAGTGTGTGATGGATAGGATAGGACTAAGGTTTGTTTGAGTATGCGAAGATTGTAAATTTGGTTTGAGAGTGTTAGGATTTTTAGTGTTTGGCTAATTAATTCCATGATATTTACTTCTAATAAATTTTAAGTTTATTGGTGTAATTTTTTTATTGTAAAAGTAGGTTGACTGTTGAGTTCAGGCCAAAAATTGCTCAAAGATGACAAAGTTTTGATATGCTCCAGATAAGGACTTGATACTCTGTTGTCCTATATACGTTGATCAAAAATGGATTTTTGAGTGAATCTTGCTACATTATGTAAGAAACTAGGCATCCAGGTCTTCAAAAGAATCAAAATGAACATAAATTTGACCCAATTTGGATTTGAAATGAGTTAGATATGACCATTTGAATATGACATAGTTATGTTGAATTCGATAATCTGGCTTAATGAAGAATAAACTTCAGTCAAGCAAAATTGCGACATGAAAAAATTTGATTCTATTGGAAAAATGGTTTGGTTGCAGTTTTAATCTTATTTTGTACTCATATATAAAGGAGCTTATGCAAGATTTTTAAAGGCTAGAAAGAGGCTATACCAGTCTTAGATAGATCTTTATTATTTTTTTCTTTCTTCCTAACTCTGTCTCGTGAGTACAGAAGAGAGCTTTCTTGAGAAAATCATTCTAGTTTGTATCCATACGTGTGATCAAAAGATTGAATCCATGGAGACTACATCAAATCTTTACGAAGTCTTGGAGCGATCAAGAGATTAGTTGGCAGTTAACGTAATGACTTGTGGTAGCAAGTAATGTTGCACAAGGTAAGAATCTACAGTTGCTTGTAGAAGCAGTAAACTTGGGTATTTAGTATGACCATGTGTACAAGAAGTCAGATGAGTAACATATGTACCAAAACAACTTTCAATAGTGAACTTGTTTAGTTGCCTATAGTGTTTTTACCATTTTGGGTATTCACTCCATGGATAAATCTTTTAACTTGAATCTTGGCTAAATAATACATAATTTAGGTCTTGAATATGTTAGGTTCTAAAGATTTAGGATTAAATGTTTAGAATTCTAGTTTGTATGTGTTGGCAAATTGAGAACAAAACTTGTCTAGTCTTAGGCATTGCTCAAAGGTGTATGTTTCAAGGTTCAAGTTCGAGCTAACTGCAGAAAAAAAGAGTTAGAATTTTCCAAGCTCGATCTATTGAAAATTAGATCCGACCGATCAAGAATCACAAAAATCAGATTCTGCAGAATTTTAAAACAAGGTCCAAGCCCGCGAAAACGTTTAGGGTTTCAATCCAACTTGTCCACATATTAGCTACGTTTTGAAGACCTTTGAAAGACTTGTGTGTTACTCCTTGTGAGATCTGAGAGGTGTTGCACCTTCTAACTACACAAGCGTCTACCGGAGTAAGATCTACAATCAAGCATTGGTAGAACCTAGTTGCTGCTACAAAGATCAACAAGTGAAGGTGATCTGAAACCTTTGAGTGGAATCTTAAAGTCACAAGCGTGAGTGCTTGTCAACAGTAAGTCCTAGAAGAGAAGGAGTCTGTGGATTCGGAGCCTGCACGTGTTCGTGTCAGTAAGTTACTACTTGAAGTAGCAATAGATTTAGGGTTAAATATGATTGTAAAAATTTTGATTCTCTTATAATGGATTTACTTTATCTTGAGGATTGCTAAGTCAAATCCTCCCTAGGTTTTACCCTGAGACGGTTTGTTTCATTGGTTTTCCAAGATCATCATATTGTGGTATTATTTACTTTCCGCTGCTTTGCATGATATGATTTATTATTGTTTAACCTAAATCTAAATAATTAACCTAAGTAATCACTTGGCTAATATATTAGGTTAAACAATCTGCTTTAAGGAGTCTAAACAAACAAACATAATAATTTATAAAAAATTGCAGTAAACCATTGTAGTAGTCTAAACAGTATTTGTTAGAGAGTAAGAGTGTGAATTGTAAAAATTGGCTGGATGTTTGTGATTCATATATTTGATAGTTAATTTTAGTTGGTGTTGCACATGAATGTAAGAATTAATTGATTGAACTACATTAAATCTTGTTTTATTGCGTGTTGGTTTTATTTTTTATTCATGTAAATGTATTTCCACTAGTACATAAGCATCACTTTCTGCCAATTCCGTACCAATTACCTCCACCAAACTATCATTATCCGCTACATTAGAACTTTGTTGCATGGGGGGGTAAGTCACTAGTAATCATGAATTGGTATTATGCACTATACATCCACATTACTTGTTTGGGAAACCAATCAATTTTATTTATAAGTATCCAAGAAGATAATGTTGAGCTTGTGATTCACAAATTTGTGACTTGTAAGTTACAAGCTACGTGGAATCAGATCACCCATGTACTTAATTAGGTTCGCAAGATCAATTTGGATTATTGATTTATTATGATCCTAGCTCCCTCCAGCTGCTTGGCATTTTTAATGTAGCAAAAGCAAAGTTAAAACAACTGGCATTTGCTTTATTAGGTAAAACATTCCTCTTTGTGTCTACAAATCAACAAGGAAAGTGATTTAATGGTCATAAGCAACTTAGTCAACAAAGGCTCCTTTTTTATAAAGGAAAAGACTGATGATTTAATCACTTTAATAGGGGGAAACAGTATTAAGCACTAAAGTATTGACAATAGCCTGGGACGAGATCGTAGCTACATATAATTAAGCTTTAAGAGTTTGATTTGATGGTGAGTGGTAGAGTAATTTAGTGTAATAAGAAAGATGAAGTCCATTAAATAAAAATATCATGTTTTTCCTAATAAGTCTTTGTCAAGGTAGGATCTATTTTACCATTTTAAGCATTTTATTTTGAGTGGTGTTACTGTAGGTGGAATGTTCAGAAAGATGAGAATCGCAGTAAGAATTCCAACCCAACTGGGCAAGTTTGTCTTGTTACTCAGCTCCACGAGTTACTCCTAGAACTCAGCCTTGGTGCCTTATTTTGGTGTGCATCAAACCCACTAACTCAATGAAACCAATTTTCGGGTTAATGGTTTCTCAAAAAAAAAAAAAATTCGGGTTAATGGGTTGGGTTGGGTTGAAATTTTATTTTGAGTTTTGAATCGGGTTTTGGTTGTTGATTTTTTCAACCCATCTGACCAAATTCAACCCACTAAGTGTATAAATTTATTTTATTACCTTTATGTTAATTTTTATAGTGTGATTTATTATGATATTTTGCGAATTAGTTTTGGTGAATTTGAAATATAATTTAAGCATATTATATGAGTTGTAATAATTTATTAAAAAAAGTGTTTAAATAATTTATAAGCCCCCAATTTTTGACAAGGTATAAAACATGTATGTACAACTCATCAACCCAACTCAACCTGACCTATATGGGTTGGGTTGGGTCGGTTTCTACTACACATGTGATGCATTTGGAATTTCTCAACTCAATAAGGTCGCGTTAGATTGAAAAAAAAACCCTCTAACCTTAACCTATGCACACCCCTAGTGCCATATAGATCTAGCTTATCATTTTCATTTATGATGTAATCTATATTTCGTTTCCTTTATGGTTTGGTTTACCTCACTTTTGTTTTGTAAGCTTTGCAATTGATGCAAGTATAATTTCATTTAAATTAAAAAAAAAAAAAAAATTTGCTTGACTTAATTATAGTTTACTCCAATCTCTGCTTAGATCGAAAAGCTTTTTTTTTTTTTAATTAGTCTAAAATTCCTTGGTCTTATGTTTAAATCTCTTATTTCGAATTACCTCACTTTCAAAAATTCAACTATTGTCACGAGATTCACATTCATTAAACTCAAATCAATAAATATGAGATACACTAATCTGGTAATTTTTAGAAAGTGAGATAAATATAAATTAAGTAAAATCCCAATGGCAAGATAAATATGGATGAATTGTTTGTATAAAGCAATAAATTTTGTTGCTATAGTGCATGAAACGTCAAACCAAACAGCCATTATCGAAAGCAAGTAAACATATCGTAGATTATGTTTAAGCTTAGCTTGTTTAATAATTGAGCTTAAATTTCAATTTAAATTTGGTTTGTTTGCTAAATAAGCGAACATAAACAAATATTTTTTCAAACTAAGCTCAAATTATTCATAAACAACTTAGTTCATTCATAACTTTAGTTTGTTGGCGTTTGGGAAGAGGGAAAGGAAAAGAAAATAAAAAAGAAATATCTTTTTTTGCTTGTTTGGATTTATGGTGTTATTTTAGTGTTGGCAAATCCACGACATTGTATCTTGTTTTGAGTTTTAAGTATCGAATATCAAGTACAATTTGATTGACCCTCGATCATCTCTCAACTAAGGCTCGTTGGATCAAGACATATGAAACTTTATATTAAGTATATATCGAATATTAAGTACAATTTGAAGACCAGGCCAATGCCACCAAGGTTATTTTTTTTGTGTCTTGCATGTACTCCATTGTCAGGCATTCTATTACTAGGTCAAAAGCAGAGAAAATGCGGTACATGGTTATGAAAAAGGATCAGGGGGAAAGTCATGTGACTGTTTACTAAACCTTATATCAGGGTATATATATGTGTGTAATAGATCGATTTAGATTATATAAGTACAAAGACTTCTAATTATAATTTATTTTATTCCAAACTGTAGGACTTCTAATTATAATTAATTATTTTAATTAGGATATCACAATATGTAACTTGTAGAACCTCTACATCACAGAAAAATGTAAGTAATATGCATGTCCTCGTTTGAAAAGATTTTGTTGTTGTTTTTGTTTATTTATTTTAAAGTTAGGTAGATAGTAAGTTAGGGGACTAAGAGATAAATTCAAACCATAAATATGGAAACATCATAAATGATGAAATTATTACTGAGCTATTACTTGAAACAAAAAATAAAAACAAAAAACAAAAAACAAAAAGTAGAGGCAAGGTTAGCATTTGTATTGGTGGAAGCATATAGCCATATAGTTAAAATGCTAAATTTAGCAACTAGATATAATAAAAGTGGCACAAAAAGCTAGTGCATTGGTGGAGCTATAGCCATATCATTTGGCTGTTGCGCTACAGTGCATAGTCATCTAAGAGCATTCCCTTTAAGGATGCTAAAAATGCTAAAAGCTAAATTTTAGCATCTGAAACCACAAAACTTTGCTCCATCAAAGATGCTATATCCAAAAAATTTGACATCTTGCTATAGTGCGCTCTCATTTTTGAGAGCACACTGTAGCAAGGTGTTACCATTTTTTTAATATTTTTAATTCTCTCTCCTTAAACCATCACTCTCACTTTCTCTGATCTCTCTTTCTCAAACTCTCCCTCTTGTGGGTCTGATGGGGTCGTTGATGACTGTAAGTGGGTGGTGGGTTCGACGGTGGTGGGTTCGACTGCAAGTGGAGGTTTGCTTTGATGGGTCTCGGTGGGTCCGGCGACGCTGGGTTGCTAGGTTGCTTGATGGATCTTGGTGGTGCCGTGGTTGGTTGTGTCGTGGGTTGAGGTTGGTGGTGGTTGGGGTTGGTTGAGACTGTGGGTTGAGGTTGGTTGAGGCCGTGGGTTTGTGGTGGTTGAGGCCGTGGGTTTGTGGTGGGTCTGGTGGTTGGTGTGCCGTGGGTTAAGGCAGAGAAATGATGAGAGGGAAAAGTAAGGTTGTGCCGTGGGTGGTGCTGTGGGTGGAGGCTGGTGGTTGGTTGTGCCGTTGGGTGGTGCTGTGGTTGGTGCTATGGCTTGTGTCGGTGGTGGAGGCTGTTGGTTGTGTGGGTTTGTGGTGGCTTGGGTGGTGAAAATAAAAAAGAATAAAAAATGATAAATAAATAATATTTTAATGAAGTGGTAAAAAAAAATAGAAATTTTGATGTTAGGTGTATTGTAAAGAGATGTATTAAATGCTATAAAGTTGGTTTTTGATATGTTAAATGCTAAATTTTTTAGAATCTTTGATAAGAATGCCCTAAGAAGGTAAAAAAATATATACTTTATTAAAAAATATTTTATTTTATTGTGTTAGTGGTGGTGATTGTTATTTATTGTAATAGATATATTATTTTATTGTGTTGTTTATATTATTTTATTGTATTGAATGCTAAAATAAAACTACTAAGAGCAATTACATCAGTTGATATAAAATTGTGCAAAATGGAAAAAGGTGCTCATTTTACACAATATGAGCAAAAAAAACTCCCACATCAGCCCGTGCAAATATGCACGGGTACTGTAGCATGTGCATATATTTTTTAACAATTTTTTCTCTCTCCTCTCTGCACCTAACTCTCAGCTCCCTCTCTCTCTCAGGCGCACAACTCTTTCTTTCTCTCATCTGATCAATCTTTCTTCCTCTCATCTGATCAATCTTTCTTCCTCTAGCTTCCGTCGATCGCCACCGCCGCCGATCGCCATTGCCGCCGATCGCTCTTTCTTCCTTTGTTTCTCGTTGTTTTCGGGTTGAATGGGGCTTGATCAGTGGGTTTTGGGTTGAATGGGGTTGAATGTCTCTCGCCATTGCCACCACCACCGCTTGCCTTTGGAGGCGTCGATCTTGTTTCTCGTTCTCGCCATCGACACCGGAGGCGTCGATCTTGTTGCTCAAGGCGAGGCGTCGATTCCGGTGTGATACCATTTTGATCCATTTTGCTCAAGGCGAGGCGTCGATTCTGGTGTGGGTTTTGATCCATTTTGCTGGGTTTGTTTTTCTGGTTTTCTACCGGTGGGTTGTGTGGATTCTGGCGTGATACCGGTGTGGATTGTGGGTGTGGGTCGGTGGCTGTGTGGGTAAAGAAATGAATATTTTATTTGAGTAAACGTGTATAATAGATAAACTGATGTGGGTGTTTTGTAAAAATAAGTGTGTAAAATAGAAAAAGTAGATTTTAGACGTGCAAAATGGAAAAATATATGCATAAGCTGATGTAATTGCTCTAATGTCGAGTGTTTTATTGCTAAATTTTTGCCCCACCAATGTTGATGCTCTAAGGAAAACCATCAGGCATATGGCCCTCATCTTCTTAGCTTGACATTTTATTTTAATTTTCTTTCAGATTTATTTAAATATATATTTAATTATTTATGCTTGAAAGTTGAAAGCAACTATATAGTTCACTCATTCAAAATTTGCTTTAAGCACCCAGCTTAATTATGAGCTAGCTGTTATATGCACATTCAACGTCACTGGTCAGCACCAAAATGGTCACATTACATATTTTACTCAAACATTCTGTGTATTATCTCTTTTATTTTTAAAAGAAACAGTTCCTTTCACTAATTTGCATGTAATTGAATTGAAGACAACTGCGTTGTCCAAAACAACATGCTACCTTTTACACTATTTTTGGAACTTTTTATGGATTAATTTTGATTGTTTTCTTCTTTTGGATAATTTAATAGTTAGAAGAATGTAGATTTATAGCATATATCTTTGTTAAAAATTTCAAGAAGTGCCAATTGACAAAGATTTTGACCAGATTTTCCTAATTATAGACTTTCGTAAAAGTGATGGTCACTTTAAATATTAAACTTGCATGGGCCTTTCAAAAAAATTATAATCATGTTCTCGATCTCATGCATAATAATAGATAAACTGTATAGTTTTAATTAGAAAAAGATAATATATATATATATTTATATATTTATATAGTAGATTCTTCCCTTTTGCACTTTGAATGTCCATCATCATAATGTAGGCAACTATTCTGATGTCCACAGTCACAACCAAAAGAATCTAGCTTAAAGCTTTTCTACCCAACTTGCTTTTTCTTTACTTTTTTAATTAAGTTTTCCCTTGCATTTCAGAGGGTTGGGAATTTTCGTTTTAAAAAAGAAATGCTGAACTAATATTTATTTTACTACCAAAAAAAACTTATAAACTAAAGTGATTGATTCTACTTTAACAATATAATAAATAAATATTTAATTTTTTTTGTGATTAATTAATGACGCATATGATTGTAAAATTAATGATTTATTAAGATCTCTTTTTTTTTTTTTTTTTCTAGGATGGGGCTGGTTATAAATTTAATTGCACGATTTCTAAGGCTGACTCACAATGCAAATAGACATGTACTAATATGAGCATTTAAGAAAACAAATCAAAATAAAAAGGGTTAGGGGGCACTAATCATGGTATGAAGAATACTTTTCACCAAACTTTATTGATTGAGTTGGACGACATATATCTACGTTTACACTTTGTTTGTAAATGCGAAAATAAGTACTTAAGATCTTCTTTTTACAACCTCTTTATACATCAATAGAGAATGTAAATAATAAAAGGAAGAGTGTTTATATATGTAGTTGATAATAATGAGACTATGCATCAATCATTGTTATGTTGGTGGATTATGCATATCATAGGAAAAATACAAAGAGGGTGTTGCAGTTACTCAAACTTCAACGATATAGCCACTTAACTAATTTTGTCCTTTGTGGATGATTCATTCAAATAAATCAGACAGCCATTGACCATCCTAGCTGTAACAACTATCTTCCCCTTAAAGCATTGTTCAGACCAAGTTGGTAGCTACCATTGGCATTAATTATATGTATACAGCTTTCATATTTAACCTTATAGGAAAGCCCAATACCCAGCTGGAACAATTAAGTACTGCATTTGTTTAAGCATAATTGCATGAAAATCTGCTTCAAGTAGTTCTACCAAAAGATCCATTTCATATTCAATGATGATAAATCTAAGAAATCCAAGAAGAAGAAAAAAAAGTTACGTTTAGCATTTTGGGATATTTTAAGAAAAAACTTCTGTACATTTTATTGAAATTCTATATGAATTGAAAGGTAAAATGAAAACATAAATAACTAGGCAATGCATAAAAATTACCCCAACAAAACTAATTCTTAAAATCACTAACTTTTGAAATCATAACATATGCATTTCGATTAGTTATTTAATGAGAGTTAACAAAAACATACTTATATATTTAGAAAAAATAAAACTTTTAAAACTGTACATAAACAAACCAAACCTATTCTACCGGGATATATTCATTCTCTTCGAATTTGTATAGGTCATCAAATTTGACCTAATATTCGGGGAAGAGAGAGAGAGAGAGAGAGAGAGAGAGAGAAAAAGAAGGGGACCACTCAAGTAAAGTAGAGAACAGACTAGACATACAAGCAAGACAGAATGTCTCTTGCTTAAGTCCTAGTTAAGTGCTTGTTCAAGTCTGAAGCATATAAAATTCTAAACCAATGCTTGTAGTAGTTTTAAGCATTCAAGTAAGATGCACCAATTGATGACTGTCTGAGACACTCTCTGATATATATAGAGTGATGACTCACTGAACCTGAAAGTTACCAAACGAGAAAATGCATGTACCAAAGTAGGTTTTTGTACATGGTAAAGTGACTGTTTTTGAGTGTGGGAGTCCCTGTTTCGTTTGATAAACTTGGATTCTTTTTATCTATCACTGACACCAGGTGTGACTCTCTCTCTCTCTCTCACTGTTACTGTCCCTGCTAGTTTGGCTGGTGAGTGGGACCAACTGACATGGACATGTGGGTCCCAATGGAGCTGTCGTTAGGAAGAGAACGCGCGAAAACAGCGCGGGAGCTGTTTCCCGATGCAGTAATAGACATCAATAACTCTCTTTCTCTCTCTCTTTCTCTGCCATTCTTACACACACTAGCACTTCCCATCACTCTCTTTCTTTCCATCTCTATCTCTCTCTCTTTATTTCTTTTATATAATATATTTTTCTGATACGTTTGGAGCCCACTAAAACACCCCATCATGTCAAACGTTAAGTCCTTTGATTTTGACCTCCATATCTCTCGCTCTTTATTTTCTTTCTTGCTTTCTCTAATTTGTGTGAGCCATAGTGAGAGAGTGTGAGTCATTGTTTAATTGATGATGGAATGCGGAAGGTGGGTTTGGGCTAATGTGGCGCCAGGAGTCCGGCAAGGATTACTGTGCACCCATGTGGGAAGTGGGGTCTATGGCGTGGACGGAACCAGGTATTTAGAGACAGGGATAGGACTGTTTTGGGCCCTATCATCATAGTAATTTAAAAAAGATACATAGAGAGAGAGAAAGAGGAACTCAGATTAGTAGAGAAGTAGATGGTGGGTGTCTTTCATAATGATGTGATTGCTGTGGGGCATTGATATATAGTAAATTAGACTTATAAATCATTTTTAATAGAATATTGTTCTTCTCTTTTTTCTTTTTTTAATACAGGTGGAATTTCAAATAGATGTGAACTTTGGTGCCATGGTGGGATAATTTTAAAGGTGCGGTTAATATATGTGCTAAGGTATGTTTTAAGTAAAATTGAAAAAATGGTTAAAAAAGTTAATTATTTTTACATTTTTTTTAATAAAATTTTTTCTAAGGTAATTTACTAATATATATTCTATGGGTATACGTTAATAAAGCCCCAATTCTAAAAATTCCACTAATAAACACTCTATTTTATAATTTGTTGACTTGTACGGTTGAGAGTGGTGAATATTTTGTCTTATGTGACTTACCATTTTATGTCGCTAACTCACAATCCACACAAATCAGAAAGTTGTAAAATTGATTGTGTAAATTATTGTGTCGGTAGACAGATGTAGTGATGATAAGTGCCTTCCATTAAAAGTGAAAGACATAAACCTCAAGTTTAAGAATTAATCTTTCCAAAAAAATTAGGCATAAGGCTATATGTTATGACTTCTCTTAAATTCTACAAAAATGAGAGTTTTGTGCACTGAGTGAATACGACACATGTAAAATTTACAATTTGTGGAATATGTTTCATAATAGTTATCATTTATTATTAGATCAGGATAGAAATTAGAAGGGTTTTCATATATTTTTTAGACAAGATTCAAATAAATCCCATACTCAACATCAAGAGATCTTATAAATTGAATTAACTTAAGACCCACTTAATTATAGAGTAATATTAGGGATGTAATTTTTAAAAACTTTTTGATAGATTCAAAAGGATTTGACTCTATAGAATTTGTTTCAAAATAATTATTTTTTTAATCAACAGGCCAAGATACTTTTTTTTTTTTTTAAGAAACAAACTAATTGTTAAACACACATACTTAATTACATTCTCTTACCAAGCTCAAACATATTACTTAATCCTACTAAGATACTAATTAGTTTTGATAATAAATGTCCCTTATTCAACAACAAAATAGTTTAATAGGAGTTAGTTAGCAACATCAATTTTATACCAACTAATTATTGACCTTACTTTATTATGTATTAATCACAACATTTCACCTTAACATCGAGTATGAAAAAAAAATATTATTGTTGTAATTTTTGTAATATTCCATCAACTCAAACTCAATCACTAGACTCAAACTCAATCACTAGACTTATTATTGTTTGTTATAAGGATGTGCTATGCGTGGGGACTTTTTTTGTTTATAATATTGTATGTAGGTAGAGTTGATCATATCATTCAAACTAATATAATAATTACTATGATATTGGAAAGGTCTTCACTCTTGATCGCTATTAGCCTATTACAAATATTTGACGTTGATCTCACATTTAAGTTCAGTGTGTTGGGGCTTAAACGGAAGGGATTTTTGATATAGGCTATTACTATATATATCTTGACATGATGTATCGTAGCGACCTAGCTAGCTACCTGGGTTCTTTTTTTCTTTGGTTGGTTGTAGGCTATGAAAAGTTGAAAACTCCAGATTCTAATTGATATGATAGTATTTCCCCCCTCCCCTCTGAGTATCAAAAAAAAAAAAAAAATGATATGATAGTAGAATCCTAAGCTAATTAATGTAGACCAGTTATAGGACAAGATAATTTCATTCCACACTTAATTTATAATTTTATACATTCATGTTCATTATTATATATATATTTATATAAACTTGATTAGAAAGAGAATAATAGCTTGATTCTATGCGTTTTTAAGATTTTTCTAGTTAAATTAGTCTCTCCTTCTCCTTCTCCTTCTCCTTCTTATTGTTCTTTGTTTGTTTTTTGGCTATAAAGTTAAATTAGAGTCATAACAGTGTATTAAAAAGGATTAATTACGAGTATTTTTAGTTGAAAATTGAGTTTTATAAAGTCTTTAAGCTAATTGCAAAACAAAAAATAAGATAACATTTTCAGAGCTTCTCTATTTTTTAGTGAATTGTTGATTTTTCCAAGGATTTAATCGTTTAATTTGTCATTTCTTTGCTTTCACACTGTATATTTTTAAAAAAAATGTAATTAACTTTCACACTGTTTGAGTTCAAACAACAGTTTGTTACTGATTTATGGGTGATTGATATCTAACCTAGAATTAAGGGCACTTTTTGCAAAAAATTATAAACTAAAAAGGACACCTTAGAAAGGTAATGAGGTTGATGCTTTTTCAAAATGCATTTTTATCCTTTTTTTTTTTTTTTTTTTTAAATGTACTAAGTTTCACATCAAAACGAATACTTCAACTCCCATAATAACTTTGTCTCAATAAAACCATCCATTTGTAGGAATGGTCTATATGACTATATATAATTATATATTCCTTCTTCCTTGCAATACACTTCAATTCTAGGCTCAAGGTCAGTCCAACGAAATTTCTTAATATTTTGGTCTAGTATTGACAAATGACAATTATAGCTCAGGCCCCATGGTCATTCCTCCCTCTAAAATATCATGCTTCACTGCAATTTACACTTTTCTTTTTGTCTTATTTTGTTTTTTGAGAAATGCTAAAAGTTCACCAATTTTATTACTAAAAAAAGTACTAAATGAAATGCCAATATATGTACTTTGTGTTACATCTACAATATAATAAATAATTTTCTATTACTTTTTAATTTTCTTTAAAAGTTGATGCATCAATTTGAAAGATCTTTTTTCCTTTATATTTCTTCTCCTCTCCTGGATCCAGATCCACTAGATTCAATTTTCTTGACATGGTTGGGAAAGCTCTTTTGGCATGATAAGTTCTTATCCAAATAAAGAGAAGGTCATTCAAAGCCTTGATTGGGCTATCTGTGGATTAACAGTGGTCAAGCCCATCCACATAAAAATGCGACAATGGGACTATTGGGCTCTTTTATTTACCAGTAGAAAGGTCATGACTGATGAGAAGGATCCAGGAAATATTGATTAAACCCAAGACAATATTTAGGACTAGCCTCTCAGCCCGAGTATGAGGCAGAATTTAATACTAGGGCTTTATTCTTAAGTCTTATTTTTAATATCTGGTTCTCCATTTCTTCAAACAGTACATTGTATAATCATGAGTAATTAGTGGGACGGTGCAAAAGCAGCTTAGCTTTAACAAATTTTTATTCTTATTGGTTGGGACATGCACTAGTGATATCACTATCATTTCTTACAAAATAGGAGAGGAAGTTCAAACCGAAATTCTCTATGAGAGAACTGGATAATATCACTAAGTTACAAAACTCCTAACGAGATTAGATATTTAAAATATCTAATTTTGGTCCAAACCTTTCTCCAAGCCTGGCTTGGTTGATGTCTTATACTATAATCATATGATATTCTAGAACGGTTTTTTTTTTTTTTTTTTTTTTTTTTTTTTTTTTTTTTTTTTTAAATCAAATTTAAGGAATCTTTCTCAATCCATTAAGTGAGAATTCATAAGATCATTGATTTTTTAATCATATGACTATTAAGCATGTGTTTGCCTAGAAATTATTTTGCGTTTTTGGCTGGGTTCCACAGCACTGTTCACAACCCAGCCAAACTTGTGAAAAACGCGCATAAGCAGTAAATTTGGGTCCCACGGCACTATTCATAATTTAAAATTTATTTTGCTACAGTGTTTTCAGAAATAAGTTTTCAGCAAAATAAGCAGTATCCAAACAGACTCTAAGTGTTCGTTTGGCAAAGATTATTTTTGCCAACTTATTTTACTATTCAGCTTATTTTTGCTATTATTCATGGGTCCTACTGTACTATTTCAGCTAACTTTTACCTTTATCTACAGTATTTTTAGCAAAAAGTTTTCAATTTCAACAAAATAAGCGGATCCCAAACGAACCCTAAATAGGTCATAATTAAAAGCACACATGAATTTTTCCTCCAAATTGATTTAGAGGTTTGATTCGTTTGAACAGATGATGGCATGGGAACAGCAAATCAGAGGTTTGAGACTGAAAGTTATGGGCTTTGAGCCATCGACGATTTTTATTATTGTATTTGAGAACCTATTTCGCCTCTAAGATATGAATCTATGACTTGGACCCACTTAAGCCACTAAAATGGTTCAGGCCCATTCATCTTGAATCTGGTTTTGAAGCCCAGCAGCAGTCTGTGAGTACAAGAGGAAAATTGTGGCACTGCAATTTAGTGCTTCACCTTAACTTGGTTTATTCCACTCATTCTTTTATTGGTGAAAATTTGTTCCTCAACCTTTGACTTGTGTTTCAGATCATTTTTATACTTTAAAAAGGCTTCACTTTAGTTCCTATACTTTCAATATAGTTTAAAGAAGATTCGTAATGTTATCTAATGAATGAAAAATGCTAACATAACAAATGGAATCCATGTCACGCTTTAGGCTTCACATAATCGCAGTAATCATAATTTCATGAATTATGTTTGTTATGTCAATATTGCTCATCAATTAAATGATGGTAAGAACTATTTTGAAACATTTTAAAGTATAATGATGATTTTAAAATAAGGTTAAGGACCAAATATACAACTTAACCCTTATTTTTGTAGGAGGAAAGGACACTTTCCACGTATATACCATCGTTTATCCATATAGACAAGATGAAAAATAGGATGCTAGTCGTGGCACACCTATATATCATTCTGATAATTTAAGTAGAGAAGAAATTATTGTCCAACAAAAGAGAGACAGTTTAATATCACAACCAACAAAATATCACAACCAACAAGATATCTTTATTCCTTTTCTTTTTTACAGAATTTTACAACCACAAACCAACGTATATGAAAACTTTTTTTCTTTTTTGTATAAACAATATGTGAATGTAACCCCACAAATTCACAAACATATTTGCCTTTTCTTTTTTCACATGAATTTTTACAATGTGTAACTCATGATGAAATATGTACCTTATTATTGGTTGAAGCAGCAAACTTATAAATCTATGGGAACCACCAGTGGCGAGTCACCATTGTCAACAACAAATGTCTTTGAAACCTTCTTGGAGGAATTAATAATTTCCAGAGTGTATGTTCCATGGAAGCCTCTAAACTGGAACTGTCCTTGGTCATCAATATGCCCACGTGCATGAGACAGCCACTCTTTTCTAAGAGCAAGGTATCTTTTACCAGCTTCATTAATGTCACCCTCTGCATTCACTAGATGTGAATTGTTCCGGCTCATAAACAACTCCCAGAATCCCCATAGCATTATACCATCTACTGCAGGATGGGCAAAAGCTTCCCTAAGCATCACTTCCAAATCGTCCCCTCTAACACATTCATTAATGGAAGACACATCAAGCTCTGTAAACCAGATTGGAAGACCAAGAATACCCAATTTATCCAAAGCTGAGCAAACAATAGGCCCGACTGGACTGTCTATGTGCCCTTGTATTCCAATACCTCCAACAGGTGCACCTTGCTCTTGTAAATCAAGAATATGTTGAATGTACTTTTCTGGAGATGATCTGGTGTCACATCCATCCTCAACATGGTAATCATTCACAAACAGGAGGGCAGATGGATCTAGTTGGTGTGCAGTCTTGAACATGTTTGCTCGGATATCCTTACCTAGTCTATCTTGGTAGAATGAACCATGCAGCATCTCATTGTTAACATCATAGTGCATGAACTTCCCCTTGTAGCGTGTGAGAAGACCTGTTAGGCGATTTTGGACAGCTGTCATCAAGTCATTTTTGTTCAGTGCTTGGACCCATGATTGGACTGTGTTGATCACTTCCCAGAAGATACAATGACCTCTAGTCTGTATGTTGTGGCTTTTACACAAGGCCAACATCTCATCAGCATCATTGTAGTTGAAATTTCCCTGCTGTGGTTCTGTCCAGTACCACTTCAACTCATTGCCAAAGACAGCCCAATTGAAATTTTTTGTAAAGAAATCAACAAAATCTTCATTATCAATGTTTGTTCTGCTTACACATGACCCCAAAGGAAAAGTGTTTTGCGTTTGTTTGACTAACACCACCGTGCCAAGCAAAGTGCTTGAATCCACTCCTGAGAATTTTAGGATGACATCACGCTTACGGTTCTGCATTCCAGCAAATGAGAAGTATTCCAGATTAATCTTGGTAGAAGGGATCCCTCAATGTTGGAAGAAAATCAGTTCACCACTTAGATAAATGGGTTAGAAAACTCAACTCATTAGGCTAGCTAGCTCAAATTAAATATACTTGAGCACATAATGTATTGATAATCATCAATCATTGAGGCAAATAGATGATGCTTACAAAACAAATAAGACAACTTATTATTCTAGTAGAACAAGTTTAGTGAAATTTAAGAGAAATGTCAGATTGGTAATCGTAACTGTATCATATTACTGATAGTCCAAATACTATAGTGACTATATATATCAAGAGTAGCAAGTGAAAATGTATAGGATGTTTTATGTACAATAATGGCTGAAATCAACTGAGCGTGTTTATTAATATGTTACTGGTTTTGTTTAGCAGTCCTAGCAGTAACCTAACTGGTTAAGTTGTGAGCCAGGCCAAAAGCTTTACCAGCGTTTTCCAATTTACAGTTCTGCTGAGCTGAAATTGATCAAATACCATATAAATCAAAACTAGAAATTACCTGATCAGTCTGCCTCCGTAGATATCTAAACCTTGCCTGTCGATCAACAGGAAAAATCTGAACTCCAGCAACCATTAAGTCAACACCTGGAGATGGACCTTGAACATAAACCATAACCTTGGAAGGTTGCTTCTCAATTCTGAAGGAACCACCAATTTCATGCCATCCATCACCATTAACCTCAACTTGTCCCCCATTAACCCACTGACTGTCCACACCTATTGCAACATTCACATTTTGTGGACCACTAGCTCCAGAACCAATTCGAACCCAACCAGATACTTGGTATGTCAAAAAAAGTTTTAGTTTATCTGTGAACATCTGAGCAGGACCCATCCAAGTCTGTGTGCGATTGGTCACAAGGATATAGCGACCACTTAAAGGTTCATGAGGTCCAAGGGATTCTCTTGCCATTGGTGGAAGAATATGTGGTGAACCAGTAGCAACGCTCAAAGTGCAATTACCAAGGGGAAACCACCCATTGGTGCCATCACTTAGACTGCTATTTTGAATTATATTTACTCCAAAGGCAGGATTCTAGAAACAAAAACCAATAATTGAATGCTTAAAAGTTAGAACACGAGGCTCAACTTCAAGATGCATAGATAGATAATTTTTAAAGGCTAAATCCTTAGTCAACCAACCTCAATTATTGGGGGAGATGAAGGAGGGGTTTTCTCCGCATGCTTTACAATTAAACTGTTGAGAAGGATATCAGTGCCCGAAGGTGGACCTTCAACATATATGACTACTTTGGATGGAGAACCATTTAGAAGGAACTTCCCCTGCAACTGTACCCAATCCTTGTCTGTTGCTTGAGCACTACAGAAAAAGGCAGCATCCATTGTGAATATTTTCAAAGTGAAGGAATATGTCCATGTTAAGCATGTTGCCAATTCAGGGTAACAGGAATTTTTTTTTTTTTAATTGAAGAAAAAAAAAAGCAAAAACAGAAGAAATGGAACCACATGTGCCTATATGGGATATCTCAAGACTTTCAGGATTGTGTCATGGAGCTATAAATACATATGTTCAAACGCGTGTGCATGCACACATGGGCAATTAACATGAGAAAATGCTGTTTTCACAGATTTCATGTGGATTCATGGAAGTTTTCACAATATGGAAACGAAAAATGGAGAAAAAGAACTAACTTGGCAACGCCTATATACTGTTCACGAAGGTTTGGTGTTTGCACCCACAAAGTCACTCGCACATCAGAATTAGTGACATTGTTACCAAATATCCGAACAACAGCAGTAACATCATAAGCAAGCTTTCGCTGCACTTTTCCTGTGATCTCCTGCTGAATACCATTCCAGTTCTGTGTGCGCTCTGTTGCAGATGCAAAATACTTTCCAGACAGTGGGACTATTTTCCCATCTGCCATAGAATCATGTAAAACAATCTTGCAGCCTCTTCCAGACCAATTGTTCAGGCCATCCTCAAATTTGGGGTTTAAGATGATATTCTCATCTCTGGCATCAAAGCATCTCTGGCTTACACTCTTTCAGATTCAAATAGAAAGCCATATCACAAAAATAATTAGTACTAACTTCTTAAAAAATAAATTTTGGGTTGAAAATGCTTAGGCAGATTGCATAAAAATTGAAACTAAATAGGAGTAACTTGCAAACCTTGTTTAAGTAATGACACTTCATATATACTCTTTATATCAATAGATACTTCTATAGTTCTATGTATCTCAGCTTTCACCAAAGTCCTTTGACTGAAAATAAACTGAGCTAAAAAGGTCAAAAAGTATAATTACCTCACACTCACTTGGACTGGAACAGGTGATCACTACTGATTCTATAAGAATATCAACTCCAGGTGAAGGCCCTTCGAAATAAAATACAACCCGGTCAGGCATAGCTGGCAATGAGAATGTGCCTTCCAACTTCTCCCACTTCTCCTTAGACACAGAAGTTCTGTATGTCATAAATGCGGTTAAAATGTTTCCTTTTCCTTAAAGTGGAAAGGCAATATTGCGAATTACAGTATCCATTACCTTCCAATGAACAAATAGCTAGTCCCTGAACCTCGGTTTTCTAGTTTCAATGTTGCCAAGACATCAGTGGATCCCTGAAGAGGCCCTGATACTCCAACATGGGCAGAAACTGTATAAGTGGAACCTGGGGAAACCCTGGCTGTGATATCTTGTTCCAAGCCCTGCCAGCATTCCTTGCGATTTGAAACAACTGCATAATTACCACCCAACTTTTCTGAAGTTCCTTCTGGGTGAGCTGACTCAGCTGATACCACAAAGCCATCACAATTGTTGGGATGCCACAAATGCAGCCCTTCAGAGAAGTCATGGTTTAGTACGATATTAGTAGCACAACCATGGTTTGAGTCATTTGCTTTTCGGACTGCAATCTGTTAGGGAAAGCAGAAGTCAGGATGTTAAATTAGGAGCTTCTTTAGCCCTGAAAATGCTTCATCGAATTAATATAAAGTAATTTTGTTTTCTAAAGAGTAAACAAATTAGGGTATAAGCTTTAGCTGATGATAAAATATCATTTGCAATAACGAGGGGAAATACCATGTCACATAAAATACTTTCTAAGACTTGGGAATGTGATTCCATCCAAGAGGTTTTCTGCAATTGCTATAACTCCTCTAACTTTTACCATTATATTGTTTGCACTTTGCAGTTTTTCTTTCCTTTTCTTTCTTTTCCTTCTTTGACTTCCCTTTATCTCTCTCTCCAGTTTTTGGGCAATTTCTCACTTGATTAATAATCAAAGACACAGAATTGATTCCTTGAAACAAAATCGTATGCCCAGTTGGTCCACAAAAGTAAAAAATGGCAATGCCATCAAGTCTAACACATAAATTTGGTAACTTTACTACAATGGTCTATTAAGTTAACAATAAAAATCATGTAAAATGATGACAATTTTAAAAATTAAAAAAAAAAAATCTAAGAAAACGCAAATGCAATCAAAATAAAACCTTTCACAAACTCTGAACAAATTAACAAACCCGTACCTCCACATTGTTGCCTGCATTGTACATGGGGTTCTCCATAGCTTCTCTACTTCTCTAGGCCAACACAAAAACCAAGCAAAACCCAGATTTTATTAGAGAATTATGTACCAGCATGCATAAGCAGTTTCCTTTTGTTATTACAAAATAAGAAGAATAAAAAGGCACAGAAAAAAAGAGTACCTGAGTGAGCTTGTCCTTGTCCTTGTGCTTTTGATTAGTCCTGGAAAACAGGCTTATGAAACAGCAAGGAGAGACCCTTCTCATTATATAGGCTTAGCAGTGTCCAACTTTTGTGAGTGAAAGTGAAGTCTACGAAAGTGTGGGCCCACCCCACATCTAAACCAACCAATCAGAGAAGCCCACTTCTGTAAAAAAAAAAAAAAAACAAAAGCCTTCGGCTTTGGTTTTGGTTTTGTTCCCTTGTCTGGGTTTAATCCAAACAACAAGATCTACAACTGTAATACCTAAAATAACGAAACGACACCTTTAATCCCAAGAAAATACTATATATGTTTTGAGAAATTATTAAATGGGTTAAGGTGAGGCTAAGGCTAAGGCTCCAATGACTTCTAAGAGTTTTGCTTTGGCTTGCAGATTGGAATGCTTGAATTGGAATAGAAGCTTGTTCAATTTGTTTCTGTTAATGAAAATAGATATGTATTTGTTTTGAATGCCTTTGATTACAAGTCAATGTGTCTTTCAGATTCTTGAGGATTAGGTGGAGATGGCTTTTCAGTATGTATTTAAGGTTTTGGCTAAGCATACTTTTGATACCTAATTACCTATTACTATTCGGACTTTCTGTATTCTGCCCTGAGCAGTGAACTAATTGAGTTTTCACTGCCAAAGTGGGTTAAAAATCGATGTGCCGTAAAAATAATTAAAAAATATATTTATTAGTATTATGGCATAAATTATATTTAGTATCACTTTTTAAAATAAAAAATTGAAAACCGCTTTAACATTTTCATGTAAAAATTCTTTTGGCTAAGCCAATCGAATGTTAGTTTTTGATGATTGAATAAGAAATCTAAGGATCGATCTTCGCTTACACCAAAAATTAATTGGTGTTTTAGTCTATCATCACAAGCGAAAGGTTTATATAAAAATAATTGTGTTCTAATCGCTTTAAAATTGTGAAGTAATCATTGTCCTAGAATTACTCTTTACTCTTGTGGTGGATCCTTAGTACCTTCTAGGACCTTTCAATTTGTTGTGGCCTATGTTTGACCGCAGAATCCATATTTTATTGAAACAGAACAAGCGATCTTGGTCCAGGCCTTGAAACTTTTTATTTGGAAAGATCTAGTGAGGGTATGGTCCTACACTTCTACTACATACATTCAAACTTGAGTACCTAGAAGAACAATTTCAATCAGTGGAGCACCACATTCAAGGAGGTTTCATGATCCAGATTACTTTGCCTGAATTTTACTGTCAACCAACAATCCATCCTCTTGCATAATTAAGATGGTAAAAAATATTTTTTTCGTGATAATTAAATTTAACCATGTGATTTATTGGCCAGTGCAACCAAATGGTTGAATTTAATTAAAAATTTAAAGTATAACATTTAAGGAACTATACTTAAATTTGGTTAGTGACAACTACTGGCTCATGATCATCCTTGTCAATCCTAGTATAAACTTTCAGCATTCACTTGATGTGCATTATCCCAAAACAAACACAACTTCAAAATCCACTCAGAAAATGTCATGCGGTGCTGGAATGGCCAAACATTTCCCAAAACATTACTTTGGAATACATCAAAACACTGTAAATTGGAGAAAAGGAATATAATAACTATTCACAAGCATGTGCAGGTCAATAAGATGACAAATTTTCTAAATCAAATTGGGATTATCAATGTTTGAAAAATAAAACAATCAAATAATTTAAAGAAGAATGTTCAAAGTACCTAATTTATTATTAGTCTTCCTGGGACAACAGATAATTCAAAGAGAATGTTCAAAGTACACATTATTCAAGATAAGGGTTTCAGAGTGTTAAAATAATCTTGCAGCCTTCTCTCAGGGAAAGGCTTCAAAGTACCACTGAATGAACAGTTTTTGTTGCAAGATTCTTTCTGTTATAAGATCCAAAAGCATAGAAGATAAAACAAGAGAGGAACAAGGACGTTTGGACCTTTTGATGGGCAGGATAATCTCTGAAAGTCAAAAAAAGAAACTAATACAAGAAGAACAAGTTTCTGTTTGATGATTATGGACTACAATAATCCAAGCCCAATGTGAAAATCAGACACCCAAGCCGAAAAGTCCAAATAGCTTGACAGCGTATCCCGTCCAATAAGGTCTACCCCATTTTAAAATTTAAAAAAAAAAATTTATATCATATACTATATAATAAAAGTTGGGCTTAAAAACTGTGGTTGCGCCAAGTGATTTCATTAAATTGCAGAAATTTTGTTAGATTTAAAAAATATATATATATATTTTGTCCTTATCTTCTTCTCCTATAATTTCTAAGTTGATAAAATTTTAATTTGATTACAATTCAAATTATTCATCTTATCCTTTTATTATAAATTTATCTGTAATTTTTAAGTCACTAAAAATCTTAATATTACTATCAAAATTCTTTACTATTTATTTTTACATAAATTATATTACTACACAAGTATACAGTTCATTAGAAAAAGAAAAAGAAAAAAAAAAAAAAGAGTAACAACTGCAAGTCCATTATCTATTCATAGTGATTTACCAAACTATTTTTTGGATAAATTAAAAAATATTTGTAAGTAACGTACGGTACATCAACGTTTCCTTATATCCACTCAGTTTGAACTTTTTTTAATTCACTTTTTTATGGGATAGCAACAAAACACATTGATTAGAAATCTTAATTCCAATAGGATTTAGATTCTATATCATGTGGAACTCTACCTATATATATCTGGAGTGAAGTTTACTCCCATGTGTAAATGCCTAAATCCTATGATAATTGACAACGCAGGAATGCATTCTTTCTTCAATATTATTTTTTCATTTTGTTTAAGCTATTTTTATTAACTTCAAAAAAATTAATAAAAGCTTCTCTCACACGTACTTAAATTCATGAATTCGGCTCATTTGTTCTCTTCTACAATAATTGGTTCAGGATTTCATTACATACTCACACTTTCATCTCTCAAAATGATAGAGGAAACAAATAGGTATATTCTTTGTTCTTTTTCTACATTTATTCTTAATTTATGATTTGTATAGTTTCTTAATTTTAGATTATGAATAATTTTGATTATATTCCTAATATTAAATTTAAATTATTATTTATAGGTTTTTAGTTGTGTTGTATTCTTCTAAAAAAATCGTGTTATGTTTATATGTGCATAATGTATACATATGGCTAGAGGATGTCTCCCTAATAATTTAAAACTAGGTTCTTGAATTAACATTTTTATTTATTTAATTTTCTTATTCTTTGTAAGTCGTTGATTTTATTGCATGTGTTTTTTTATAAAGTTTATGATAGTTTTTTTTTTTTTTTTTTTTTTGAGATTTTGATATGGTATTTCACTGTGATTATCAATATCCATTTTAAGAGTTTTAATCGGTAACATATATTTTTCCATGAATATAAATTAAAGAGAAATTTGTTAGAATAAAAGAAATAGTAAAATTGAAGAACCAAGTTGGTTGACTATTTGAAACTCACCTTGAAGAAGTAACATTAGTAACTTTTTGGTTGGGCTAAGATAATTAAATATATTTACTATTTTAAAATAACAATTTCAAAATTATATATAAGAAAAAAAAATCTTATTCACAATATAAAAATATTTACTGATATATATATATATTTATATATATAACTTATTAAAAGAGTGCAATAAATATGTTTGTATTTAGAACGCATAAGATGTTTGAATTTTTTTTCGTATATTATTTTTTGCCAATATCATGAAACAAAATTTGTAAGCTTTGCTTTAAACTTACATAGATTTGAATTTTTCATTAATTTTTTTGCGAAATTTTTCATTATTTTAAATGTTTAGTGTGGGGGCCAGTCAGCCAGAGTGTACTATTACGACTGTACGAATTGGGCCTATGGCCCAATCCGAGGATGTTAACTAATCCGAGGATGGCCAAATAAGGTTATTATGGGAAGGGTATGAGTAGAAAAAATAAGGATTGTGTATGATAGTCTAGAATATGTTCGAGGATAAAAGTCATCTCGGAAACGAAGGTCCAAGGTCAGTGAGAAGGCCTTTTCATCCTGGACATTCTCCAGGTCGCATCATGATTATAAGTCGGCCATTGGATAAGGGATGAGCAAAGGGAGATAACAAATATCTTCTAAGGCTGCTATCTCCACATTAAATGCTTCCCAACTAACTCTCTGGTCGCATTAATGTGGAGGTGATATCTGAACAGTAGTCAAGCAGCCTTAAGGCTACTAGTTGAAGGTTTTGGGAGGTGTTGGATGGGACAGGAAGGAGTTCCCAGAATCTAACCTACACGTGGATGGTGGAGACGATGCCCAGATCGTGGTATATAACATGGAAAGGTGGCCTGAAAGAAAAGGAGGGGAGAAAGAAACACAACAGAGAGTCCTGAAAAGAAAACTACTGAACATTTGTAATCTTGTTAGTGAATAAGATATAATCCCAAAGCTCCTTGGGCCAGGCCAAGGACAGTTTTTCTCATTCTATTTGTATTAACTGTTCTTTACTCAGCAATTTTGCTCATTTTAGCAATGTCGAGTGGTATTTTTTTAGGTACTAGCAAAGAATGGCTAAGGCATATGGGCAGACAGTACACCCAAGAATCTTTGCAGAAGGGCAGCTGGTATTAAGAGCAGCGGAACATGTAAGGAAGAATATCCCAAGACCCTCCAAGTTTGCTCCGAAGTGGGAGGGACCCTACATCATCAGGGAGGCCCACGACAGCGGATACTATTACCTCGCAAAGGAAGATGGGACTTCCTTAGCAGACCCCATAAACACAAAATGCCTAAAGCAGTACTATGCGTGAAAAGGAAATGGTTCTAGTACTATGTGTGAAAAGGAAATGCCTAAAGCAGTACTATGCGTGAAAAGGAAAAGGGATCCCCTTTTGTCACTCTTCATTCTACTAAGTGTCCCGTCACTATTTATGTTTTCTTTAGAGGCCTTATCTTTTGCCATGTGTTTTTATTATGCCAAGAACTTTATTTAGTAATTTCTTTTAAGAATCTATGGTAGAAGGCCACTCTATTTTGAGACCATTCCTGTCTTTTGTCATCGCCCTATGTCTTTTCTCCTAGTTGTTATGATGAATCTCAATGGAATTTTCTTTCAAAAAGGGGAAGTCTTGAGTAAGCTGTACAATTGTATTTAGATAGCATTGTATGACACAGCCCAAGTTTGGCCAAATCTGGGTCGAGTACCTGGGTCAGCGCTTAAAAAAAAAAGGAGAAAATGATGAAAAATAAATTTTTTAGCACATGGCCCAAGACTCACACCAGGATCAATCCAAGAACATGGTCTAGGACTTGGGGTGGAGGTAAGTATCCTGAAGTACCCAGCCCAGTACTTGCCACAAAATAGGTCCCCCTGGTTCATGACCTAGGACTTGGATGAGAAAAAGTATCCAATGTACTTAGCTCAGCACCTTTGCAGGAACACAATCACTAAAGTACCTGGTCCAGGACCTACCACAAAAAAACTCATAGGAGCCATGGTCCAAGACTTAGTTCAAAAAAAAAAGGAAAGAGACAAAAGAAAAGGACAACATAAGAAAAAAAAAATAAACACATCAAATTACCAAGATCCATATATAACAAAAAGAGAGGCAGTCAAGAGTACTTAGAAAAAAAAAAGAGAAATAAACTTATACATCCTGAATTGTCTGAAAAAAAAAAAAAAAAAAGGAAGAACACAACAAAAAAAAAAAAAAAAAGGCTAAGGTATAAAGCCAGCCAACAAAGAGCCTTCTATGGGAACTGCAGAAGTAGTCGGAGAAGAAAGGACCAGCTGCCTCTTGATCTTCAAGTCTTGCAGTACCTTGTGAGCACGAGCCAAAGCCTCCTTAGCAGCAACAATCTCAGCATCAAGATCCTTGGAAGCCTTCCTTTGAAATAATGTGTGGGCTAAAGACCGAAGATACTCTAGCAAAAAGGACAAATTGAATTTTGCCTCTATAAGGTCTTGCACCACTCCCCTCCACTCCAAAAGCCTCCCTCAGATAAAGAGTCAAGAGAGGAATCCTTTAGAGAAATCAACACAGCACAGAGGAGCTCTATCAAAATGTTGCCTAGAAACACGCCTCCCCTAAATCCACTGGTGAAGTCCCCATGAGCTTTGAACAATCCCTCTAAGAGTGGCAAGCATTCAGCAGGCACAAAGAATTGCAAGAAACTGACAAAGGGTGGCCCGAAACGATGAAAGTGGCTCGCATGAACGAATCAAGAAAGCAGAGAGCCTTAAGCTGGGATCTGAGACAATCATCTCTAAGGCTTCCCCCATTGCTGTGTCTCTTCATTCAGGAAGTGGAAGACCTTCAGGCCTGTGGGTGGTTTGGGGGATCCCTGGTTGAGCTCCAATGGTCTGAACACTGGGAATAGGTCCTTTGGCCTCCTCGGCAATCACAAGCTCAAATTCCTTGGTACCTACGTCAACATCTGCAAAAGTAGACAAAGTCATGGCAAGGTATAGAGAATACAAAAAAAAAGGGGAAGAGTAAAGAATAGGTACCAGCCCCCTGCGGTAAAGCTTCCTCATGAACCTGGGTAACAACTTCAGCCATTGTGGGAGGTTCGTCCTCTTGCCCTTCCGACTCCTCAGATGACTCTGTGAGAGAGCATAACGCACGTTGAAAGAAGGTCGAAGAAATCTTGGCAAAATTGCTAAAGGAGGGAATTCCCCATAAAAAAAAAGGGGGATGGAGGAAGGAAAGAGAAAAAGAGAAGGGGAGAAGATATGAATTAAAAAAAAAAAAAGACAACAACAATATCAACACACACCTTCAGAAACTTCTGACTCTGAGGAAGGATCAGCTTCAAAGGCAGGTTGGGCGCTGGTTTGGCCTGAAAGGGGAAAAAGAGAGAGGAACAAAGTTCTTAGAAAGAAAGGGATAAGAAAGACAAAAAAAAAAAAAAGCAGGCTCTAATAAAGGACGAGATAGGGTTTACCTGTTCTTGTAGATGAGGATGCGCCTCCAAGAGACTCCTTGACCAACACAAGTTCAGCAGATTGTTCAATTATCACAGTTTTGGCCGGACTGGGAGTCTGCACAGACTTAGGATCCTGAGGGATAGGAGACTGAGAGGCTTCAGGATCCTGAATGACCAAAGAAGCAGAAGCTAGTACAGGCTCGGCATCCTTGATTGCTTGCTTGGCCTCCCTAGCCACACCCCCACTAGGAGGCTTCTTTTCCACGCCAAAAGCAGCTGGGAGCTGAGTTGCCACCACTTCCTTCAAGGCACCACCAGTTACAAAAGGAGGCACATCCATCTATAAAAGAAAAGGGAGGTAAAAGGAGATAATTAGCAAGCTAGCAAGAGAAATGTACAAGTCCCAAAAAAAGATAAGGGAGAGAGTAAAGGGGAACAAGTAAATAGTGAAACAAAGTGATACCACATCATTGCCAGAAGAATGACCCTTTGCTCTCTTAAGGTCTAACTTGCACTTAGACTACAAAAGGAGAGACCACTCATCATTAGAAAAGAAAAGAAAAAAATGGGGGCACAACAAAACAAACCAGAAATAAATGAGGAAATATCAAGAAGAAAGAATGAGAGAAGAAGGAATGAGGTCTTGCCCTTCTCTCTCTCTACAGATTCTTTAACAGTCTTTTGCCTACTACAGGTACGCCCAAAGAGTCCCTAGGGAGATCGAGGAATAATGTCAAGGGACCCCGAAGAATCCTGGGATCTGAAGGATAGAAGACTCTACCTTAGTCTTCCTCTGATCTTTGGGATGGGAGGATGGTTGACCTTCTTTCCAATAGCAGAAGGGTCCACTTCCTCAAGTCCCTCAGAAATAACAAGCTGTTTGTGAGCTGAAGCAGTTTTCCTCATTTTGGTTCCATGGCCAGCCTCAGTACCCTCAGCACTCCCCTCAACTTCAGATTTCTTGACAGCCTCCTACTTGATTTTCATTTCCTTGCCTTTGCCTACAGGGGTTGCAGCACCAATTGCCTCTACCATTCCTTTTTTAATAGGCACGCCAAAGGAAGAGCCCACAATGAGGTCACACCTTGACCAAGCATCAGGGAAGTCATTGGCGTAGCACACCCAATCACCCCTAAAAGGCGTGCCACTCCGCAAATCTTTGTTTTGCTGCTGTTGAGGACAAAATTTCACAAGAAAACCCATTCCATGAAAAGTAAGGAAAGACTATGGGCCTAAACAAAAGAAGGCCCAATACATGAAGTTAAGAAGGACCATGAAGGCCTAAAATCCTAAAAAGAAGGAAAAAGAAAGAAATAATAATAATAATAATAATAAAAGAGGACCTAGACTTAGTCAAGCCAGAGGATATGCAGCAAGGATCTTGGTTAGGCCAGAGGATAGGCAGCAAGATGAATATCAAAGCCCTAGGACCTTGATGTGTCTTTTTGAAGCCTTGAGAAGAGGACCTTGGCTGACATATGGGAAAGCCAAGGTGTATGTTCAAATTTCCAGCAAAAAAGCCATTAAAAATCCAGTAAAACCAGGTATTATCTTTGTAACCCATGTGTAAGGTTGAATTTAATCAACCATTCTGTTGGCTTTATTCCGTACCAAATTTGCTTATATTTTAGCAATTAGTAACCCTGTATTTAGGTGAGAATCATGTAAGGGTAGTGTGTGAGAGAAGTGTGAAGAAATGCTCAAGATTATACAAGGATGCAGAGACTCGCGGTTGGAACTCGAGAGATTGTAAGGTTGAATTTAATCAACCATTCTGTTGGCTTTATTCTGTGCCAAATTTGCTTGTATTTTAGCAATTAGTAACCCTGTATTTAGGTGGAAATCATGTAAAGGTAGTGTGTGAGAGAAGTGTGAAGAAATGCTCAAGATTGTGCAAGGATGCAGAGACTCACGAGTGACTCGCGACTGGCAAGCCGCCAACTGCAGCACACAAGTGAAGCGTGCAGAGAAGATGAACAGTCACGCTAGCTATAGCACTACAGGACAAAAAGTCCAGCCTATTCTATTATCTCGTGGCTTGAACTCGCGACTCAGTCAAGTCGCAAGGCCAAGTCGCCAACTAGCTCTGTTTTGAAAAACCTGACTTTTCGTATTCCACTCTCACCCTAGTATAAATACCCTTATACCCACGAAATGGAGAGAGCTTCCAGAGAGAATTTTGAGAGAGAAACCCTAGAGAAAAACAAGATTGACTCATCCCCAATCTTCACATAGAGACTCTTCAAATTCCTCTACTCTCACCCTCTCCATTGTTACATCCTTGAGAGGTTCATAGCCAAATCCTTTTCTCACCATACTCATATCAGTGAGAAGGCTTTTTGGTGCTTTGGGAAGCAGTTAAGAAGGGACCAATGGTTATTGGTTGATACTATGGGCTATAGCGGAATCCAGTAAGCTAGAAAAGACAAAGGTTCAGCGCAACCTCATTGGAGCAAGAAGCTTGGAGGGCTTAGGTACACTAGGTAGATTAGGCTTGGAGGGTCTATTGCTGTTCATGTATCCCAACTACATTTTCTAGTGGATTATTGATCGCTTGGAGGGCGGCGGAGAGGTTTTACGCCGAGGGTTTCGGTTTCCTCTTCGATAACACATCGTTGTGTTGTCCTTGTATTTGCATCTATCTTCCCTTAATCTTTACCATTTAATTTCTACTGTGGATGTGATTTTATTTGGTTTAGATTGTTTATCAATTCAGTTATAAGCTTATGTTCATTTTCCGTACATACATTGTTTGATATTAAGCTTGAATTGGTAATTTGTAAATTGGGGGTCTAAACGTTCAAGGGTGTTTTACACACATTTTGAACATTCAATTGGTATCAGAGCAGGTGCACTCTTTGTGGTTTAAACACCTTAGTGAGATCCTTGACCCCTTTGTGTTTATTTGCCATGGATAGTGCTTTGTATGTATCTATGCATGTTTTGGATGTTGATGATTGTAGCATGCCATGTGTTTGTGAAAATGCCTCTATGAGTGTTTATCCTCATGATTGTGATGACATGTTACTTAATCATTGGGTGTTGTTGATACTCCAAATGACAAACTCTTGAAGAAAAAGGCTTAAGAAGTTTCAAAAGAATTATAGCAAGTTATTTGGTGAAAATGATGATTTGATTGCTAAGCTCAATGAATCTAACAAATTGGTTGAGAAATATAAGAAACTTGTTGAAAATTCTCTTGAAAAGCTGAAAGAGTTTGAATGTTTGAATATGGACTTGGATGCTAAACTTGTTTTGTCCAACAAACTTGTTGATGAGCTAAAATGTGAAAATGAATCTCTTAAGATGCATGCCAAGTGTGTGATTGCTGAACCTATTGCTAAAAATGTTGAAAATATTTGTTGTAATCATGTTGTGGTACCCGATCTTGTGCCTATTGTGTGTTCTACCTCAAAGGACAAATCGGTGTACATTCCTCCACACAAAAGAAATCAAAAAGTGGAGAGAAAATATTTGTTGCAATCATGTTGTGATACCCGATCTTAAGCCTAAGCCTCTGTTTAGGTCTCATCCTAAGGAATTGAGTGGATCTAAGTTTGTTCCTACTTGCCAACATTGTGGTGTGATCGGTCACATAAGACCCCAATGCCCCAAGTTAAAAAGAGAACAAACTCATGTTGCTAGATCCCTTCCCAAAAGGCCTAGTGGACTTAAACACATTGTTTGTCACCATTGTGGTGCCTTTGGTCATCTAAGACCTCATTGCTCTAAGTTTCAAGCTCTTAAAAGAATAAAAAGAAAAGAGAAACTTGAGTTTCTTGGAAGTTGTGCTAAAAAGGGTAAACCGGATTTGAGTGATAATAGCATGTTGTTAAAGAAAGTGTTTAATGCTCTTAACTCATTGTCTATGTGCATCTCCGGTTCTCATTCTTCCAACCCTCGTCTCACTTCTCATGAGACACTCATTCCAAACAATCGTTGTGTTTGGATGAGGAAGGGTTCCTATGTTTAAGCTTTTGCTCTTTTGGTCCTTGATCTAATTCTTTCGATCTTTGTAGGACCCTTCATGCATTAGATGCTTCATTGTCATGCATTTGTGCATCATGCATCTCTTTATATGCAATTGTTTTGTTTCTGTTTTGATCTTATTTTTATGTTTTAGTTTTGTGTAAGTAAAAATCCAAAACCACATAAAAAGTGAAAAATTCAAAAAGTTTGATCGTATATGTTTGAGCACATTTCACATGTGAGTTTGGCCTAGTACTTTCGTACTTATGGCGTAATGCATTTACGAGTTTAGCTTGTTATGTATGCACATCTATCTTTGTGGGAAAAATCTTGAAATCTTTGTGTGATTGTTGTAAATAGATCTTCAAGCTTGTCATGAATGATTGGTCAATAGTCTTGATGGTTTTGATACTTGCATAGACTTGTGCCTATATATCTTCCCACACTTTTTATTGTTTTTGCTTAAAGAGCTCAACAAATGTAAATCTCAAAATGAAAAGAGATAATGAGCTGCAAAAGCCGTCGCACATACTAGTATTCGACTAGGAAAAAGGGAAAGCAACTTTTATGAAATTGTATGATGCCCCAAAAAGCCAAAGGCATGTTCATCAAATTGAAATATCAAAAATTTCAGGCATCGATCTCTAAAATGAGATGTTTTAATTCAAAAAGATCAAATAATATGAATTGTAAAGAAGCCAAATGAAAAGTTTCAAAAATATGTAATCATTTTCTTGTGGGAGGTCATATATGTTCATTTCTATAATTGAGATAGACCACTTGACTTAATACTAGTTGTGTATGACTTGATTGAATTGATCATTGAAACTTCACTCTAGACTAAGGACTATTCCACATTTGATACACACACACACAACACACATGCCTAATGTTCAATGAATGCCTTATTCATTTGTTCAATTGTACTTGTTTAAATGTGATGTGTATGTGCTCATCTTTATATGGATCAATCCAAAAAGATTTTTGATCATTTTATATGTTTTTGGAAGTGGTTTTTATCACTCTTTGTGTTCGTGTTTAGTGCTTACATTGTTTTTTATTGTTTAAACATGTTCTGTTTTGAAAAAGAGGTGTCAGAGTTTTTCGCGACTCAACTGGCGACCCGCCAGTCGCGAAACCCCATTCGCGAGTTCATCCAGAAATTTTGGCGACTCACTCGCGACTGAACTTCGCGACTCGCCCAGTCGCGAAACGCCCAGAAATAGCTTTTTAAAGGGCTTTTCATGGGAAACCTGTTTTAAACATCTCCCATCCTCTTTTAAACCCCCTTTTCACTATTTTTACATCAAAACCCAATCAATTTGAATGGTTTTTCATTCCATTAACATCTCTAAGGTAATTATAAACTCTTTTCATTGTTTTTGATCCTTAGATTATGTTTTGGAGAGTTTTGTGCTCTTGGTTGGGATTTTCATCATAGGGGTTAGGAAAACTTAATTTTTGTCAAATTTTTGCATGGGATTGGTGTCTTTTGATGATTGGCATAGGATGTTGGCCCCTTGTGGCAAAAAGAACATGTATTAAGGGTGGTTTTCATGTTGTTCATGCATTGTTTCACATTGTTGTTCATAATGTGCACGCTAGGTGTTTAATAAAATGCCTCTTAGGCATTTTTTCACCTGATTGAACTCCAATGAGTACCAAACTTTGGGGTTTCTCATATTTCCTCATTTGGAACATGTTTGGTTTATTAGTTGTGTACTTAACACACCTTGCCTCACATGTGCATTTTTCATGCATTGGTCATGCATTGCATATAGCCACCTCTTGCACACACCTTTGCTACCCTTGTCATGCATTGGTCTATATCTTGTTTTTTCATCCTAGCATGTCATTTTTACTTTATGCTTTGTAGCATGTTTTAAGATGTCTTTGTTTTTTGTTTGAGCTTCATTTTCTCATTCATCTTGCACCCCTCATGCATCATACCCTTACTCATATCTTCTTTTCTTTCCCTTCTTCTTCTTAATTGTTTTGTCTATTCGTGACAAAAAGGGGGAGAGTATACTAGAGAGTATACAGGTTTGTATCGTCATTTCTATATGACTCAGGTGCACACTCTTAGAAGGAGTAATTCTACCTCATGCACATTCGTAGGGGGAGAAAGTCATAGGGGAGATCCATATACCAAGGGGGAGAAGACATTTTTTTTTAGAAAACCTTGTTTTCTCGTTGCTTTATGGTGCTTTGAGTTATGTTTAGTATCATCTATGCTTTGTTGCTCTCATCGTATCATGCTTATGTGTTGGACATGCATACATCCTTATGCTATTGTGCTTCATTGAATGCATGTTCGGATGATCATTTGCTTTGCTATGTGATCATTGTAGTCATTTCTATATGACTGTTTTGGTGTATGATCAAGTTGCTCACATGTTTCACATCATGTTTACTTGATCGCAATTTACTTGTTACATTATATTTGTCCTTTTATTACTTGCTTTACCTTGAGGGTCTAATGTGTTTTGTGCAAGTGTTTCAGGTTACAAGTATATATGTTTCAAGTGCATCACAGCTTCTCATCATTTTGAAGGAGAGAAACTTTAAGCACTTTTAGTATATTTAAGTTTATTTACCGTACATGTAGTTGTACCTTTGCTTTGTAGCCTTGTACTTGTTGTTAAATGTTATGTATTTTCTTTAAATACTTTCACTCTTGTGCCCTTTGTTGGATTTTTTATCCTTAATGCAATTACTTTGTGTTGTTGCATTGGTTGAGTGTTGAACATGCAAGTGATTTGCATTGAGCTTGTTAGCTTGTATGTCCGGATGTTCATTCCTTGTGAGAATAAACATTGTAGTCACTATTTATAGTGATTGTTCCTTTTTGGTCAAGCCATGATTTATTGCTTATATTCCATTTTGCTTGATCGCATTGTGCTTGCTCCATATGCATTACAAGTTTTCTGCATACAATGATCATATTGTGTTGTTGTGTTTCAGGAGTTACTTGTTCTTATGGTTCAAGAGCTACACAGATTCTAGAGTTAGGTGTGAGTGAGTTATGTTCAACTGTTCCCAACTCACATGTTAAATCTAGAGTTTGTTTTAGGGGTTTTGTCACGGAATAGCCAAAAGGGGAGATTGTAAGGCTGAATTTAATCAACCATTCTGTTGGCTTTATTCCGTGCCAAATTTGCTTGTATTTTAGCAATTAGTAACCTTGTATTTAGGTGGGAATCATGTAAGGGTAGTGTGTGAGAGAAGTGTGAAGAAATGCTCAAGATTGTGCAAGGATGCAGAGACTCGTGATTGGAACTCGCGGGTGACTCACGACTGGCAAGTCGCCAACTGCAGCACACGAGTGAAGCGTGCAGAGAAGATGAACAGTCACGCCAGCTGTAGCACTACAGGACAAAAAGTCCAGCCTGGCCATTCTGTTATCTCGCGGCTTGAACTCGCGACTTAGTCAAGTCGCGAGGCCAAGCCGCCAGCCAGCTCTGTTTTGAAAAACCTGACTCTTCGCATTCCACTCTCACCCTAGTATAAATACCCCTTATACCCAAGAAATGAAGAGAGCTTCCAGAGAGAATTTTGAGAGAGAAACCCTAAAGAAAAACAAGATTGACTCATCCCCAATCTTCACATAGAGACTCTTCAAATTCCTCTACTCTCACCTTCTCCATTGTTACATCATTGAGAGGTTCTTAGCCAAATCCTTTTCTCACCACACCCATATCAGTGAGAAGGCTTTTTGGTGCTTTGGGAAGCAATTAAGGAGGGACCAATGGTTATTGGTTGATACTATGGGCTATAGCGGAATTCGGTAAGTTAGAAAAGACAAAGGTTCGGCGCAACTTCGTTGGAGCAAGAAGCTTGGAGGGCTTAGGTACACTAGGTAGATTAGGCTTGGAAGGTTAATTGTTGTTCATGTATCCCAACTACATTTTCTAGTGGATTATTGATCGCTTGGAGGGCGGCGGAGAGGTTTTACGCCTAGAGCTTCGGTTTCCTCTTCGATAACACATCGTTGTGTTGTCCTTGTGTTTGCATCTCTCTTCCCTTAATTTTTGCCATTTAATTTATGCTATGGATGTGATTTTATTTAGTTTAGATTATTTATCAATTCGGTTATAAGCTTATGTTCATTTTCCGCACATACATTGTTTGATATTAAGCTTGAATTGGTAATTTGTAAATTGGGGGTCTAAACGTTAAAGAGTGTTTTACACACATTTCGAAAATTCACCATGATCCAAGCCCGTGAGATCTCGAGTGGATAGTAAGGAAGAAATGGTTTGGTCAGTAGGGAAGTGATTTCTGGTGAAAGGAGGATCCCGAAGGTTTCCTTTGGTTCATATATTTGCTTGGAATGCATGAACCAATGGGAAACTCAGTTCCCCCATGTGCATGACACCTCCCCACGATTTCCTCTTAATTTTCATTTTCAACTAAAATTGTCATCCAGTACATTGAGCAGCCTACTCACTCCTTTGACTTTCCAAGAAGGAATCTTTCATTTATAGCTTAAGCCAAATGCCGCTTTTGAGTTATAATTGTCTAATTAAGCTAAATCTTTGCCCAATGCACTTTTTCAGGTTCCAGAGGACATGGTTTTACCCAGCAGACCAGGGACGTCCTCGCCCGGGGTACCAAACCATGTCCACTATAAAAAGAACACTAAAGCATAGCAGAAATGGGGGGAAGAGGGGGGATTCAGATGGAGGAAAAATGGGAGAGTTCAGAGGTTTAAAATATCATTCTTAGAGCTTTAAGAGCCCAGCAAGGGAAAGGGGAGGGAAAAGGAACAAAATAAGAGAGCCAAGGAGGAGGAATTCGTCCCATATCCTTGAGATCATTCAAAATATCACTTAACCTCCAAAGAAACATATGCCAAAACATGCACACATCAGATATCACTCTCTCCCACAAAATCCTCTTCACCTAACTATCTTGGAAGGCAATGCCCAAGCAAAGCTACTTGGACTTGAGTTCCAAATCCCACAAGTCTTGTGCAAAAGCACTAAGTCTGAGAAGTGGGGCCAGGATCCTCATGGCTGAATCATTCTCATGAAATTCATTTACATATATTTATATGTATTAAAATGTATATTCTGATCTAAGAAACTAACAATTATTTGAAGATATGTATATTGTATAGTGTGTTCTTATGTAGGACCTATAGAGGTAAAGGGAAAGGGCAAAACTCCATTGCATAATAAGCATGGAGAAAGATCTTATAGTCCAAGGAACCAGAGATTCTGGGTTCCATGGATTATAGGCCTAGTACCCCTGGGAACCACGACATCCTGCTCGGGGTACCACGACGTCACGCTCAGGGTACCATGACATCACGCTTGGGGAACCAAGTGAAGGAACTATTTTAAATGTTCACACAATAAAAGATAAGCCTTAAATATTCTATTTCAATCTCCTTCTCATTGCGAATATTATGAATAATTATTTTACTTATTTCATAAGAGTAAATGGTCATTTTATGACACTAAAACACTTATAATGGTATTTTATGTGACTTGCGCACAAACCGGTTCAGCAATAACTGATCAGAGCCTAAAAAGGCCTTTAAAAAACTTCCTTAAGATTCAAAAAGGGAAAAAAGGGGGAAAACACCGTCCGGGATCCTGAGGCAGACATTAGAGGATACATTTGGATTCAAAGGGATTCAAACCTCACAAGTCTTGAAGGCCTAAAAGAGATGTCCAAGTCTGTGACTTTTGAACTTATTTGGACCTTGTAACATATCCCAGTGCAAAAAGGACATAATGTAATAAAAACTTCAAGAAATAATGAAGTATTATTTATTATTCTGAGGACCCCTAATGTTTTATTCACTTTTTCCTTTTACTTATATCATTCTTTACAGTTCCCTACTGTGCAATACGTATATATTTTCTATGTATAAGTGTGTATGTATTGTAGGATTCATGTTTTGTGCACAACTTGGTTCGTAATCAGCCCAATATAGATGCAGTGAACCAAGCCCAGTCCACCAAACAACAAGTATAAGGCCCAGGATCCTTGTTTCTATTTGGACTTGGGTACTGTCCAAAAAAGAACCCACACAGCTACTTATTGCAGTAGATACAATGCCAGTAGTGGGAAGGGCTAGACGTCTGTTATAAGATGGGGCAGAGAAGAGATCAGGGTTAGGAACCTTTCCAATCTTACCGAGGCCAACGAAGTCTAAAAAAGACTTTTGAACCCTCCTCCAGTAACCAGTAAAGCCGCCGGAAGCAAAAACTCCCCGCTGAGAATTCGATACCACAAATTGGGGGCTCCTCCGTGACCAATAAGAAAAGGCTTGAAACCTTAGAAATGGATCCAGAGATGGGAGGGAAGGCACCACCTCTTGAAATACTGGCGGGATGTCCTTGTCAAAGCCAAATTGTCTAAGCACTCAGTGCGCAGAATAGTAAGTGTACCTTGGACTGCTTGATGAAGGTACTAGAAGCCAAGAGGGGCTGGTACAAGCCAAGTACGCCAAGCTACCTCCGTCTCCCTGGCGAAGGTCAAAAGTGTGCCCTAGAGAGTTGAGGAAGGAAGACAGAACAAAATCACATGCAAATCCAGGACTAAACTCCCGGGGGGAATGCCAACTCAGATGCCCTTCCTAGTCAAATAATTCTACCAGATTAAGGCTACCACCTTTCAAGTTGGACCAGCGAAAGATGATAGGATGGCCATCGGTAGAGCTGCCACACAGGCCCTTGATCACGTCCGGGGATCCTTGGAACTTATCTTTCACATACTTCAGGTTCCTGCATTTTGCCAAAGTGACAAAAGAGCGGTCCCACATAAACACCTGAAGAATAGCACAGTGCAAGGATGAAGTTATGGTGTAACAGGAATTGCCTTCAACCTCGTCACCATGAAGCAAGTCCAACTGAGAGTAGACATGGCCCAAAAACATGGGGGCTAGAGGATACAGGGCACCCCTGGCCAACTTAATAGCAAGAGGGAAAAAGGTGGACTTAATCCCATATCCAGGAAACTCGCTGAAAAGAAACTTACTTAGCCACAGCGTCAGAAACCCAGCTCGCCTAACCATCTTATCATTTTCTTGAGAAAGGGTTACTACCCACTTGCCCATTCTGGCTGGCTTCCCCCCAGGAGAAGCAATATGCCCACCAAAAAGACTGAAAAGCTGATCCTCAACCTTGAGATCCTCATCAAAGAGGCTGATATCAAAGGGGTTTTCATCACCAAACACTAGGAGGAGGAAATTATTAACCACATCCTCCAAAGTAATGATGAGCTCACCAACGGAAAAGAAGAACGTATAAAGAGAGGGAGACCAACGGTGCACCAAATGTCTAAGGTCTTTAGCATCCCTGAAACCTTCAAGATTCTTGAAGATCGCTACTGACTTCAGGATCCCGACGCGCTCCAAACAGTTAACAAATTCACCATCAAAAAGTTATTTATCCACCCAACTAGACCAACCAGTAATTTTCCCCAGGACAAAATCAAAAAAGATAGGAACTGCCTCGCAGGATCCTCGCCTGATTTGAAGGTCCAAAATCTCCATTGGATCTGGAATCTGAGCGGAACTGGAAAACCTAGGCTGACCAGAAAACACCTAGGTGTGTGGGGAAGAAGGAGCCTCGTCATGGGAAACTTGAGGAAAAAACAGACTAGGAGTGTACCAGGGATCCCATAAAGGGAAGGCGGGACAATCCACAACTTCCTGCACCTCGCCCTGCACCGACCCTACTGAAGAACCCTCGCCTTTTGAAGGAGTGGGAGAACACTCTTTCTTTTTTCTTGAGGATGAGGGAGAGGAAGAAGCCATGCAAGGATAATATAACAGAAAGATTAAGGGAGTTTAGAACAAAAGAAGGTGACAAAGGAAAAAGCAGAAAAAAAGGAGATGAGTTGGGAAATATCTCTAAAAGTGAAAAGATAGCTTGAAGTGATTGCAATAATGGCGCGGAGAAAAGTTGAAAAGACGAAGTATAAAAAAACGCGCCAGTTGCCAATATTCAATTTTACAAGAAAAAGTTATTGTCAGTTATTAATGAGAGTTATGGGAAAAGTAAAAAGTGGAGGAGGAAGTTTACCCAAACACTTAACTGCCATGTTCCGTGGAAAAAGGGGGAGTTACAAAAGAAGTGGGATACGTGGAAAATCAGGACGCCATAGGACAACGTGAAAGAGCAGGATCCTAAGAGGCAAAGAGAAAGGATCCCCAAGCTGATTGGGACAACAAGTGAAGATCTTTACAAAAACCAAAAGTCTCGTCTACTCACGCGTGGGCTACAAGCAACCCACGAGCTCGGGGGGCTAAATGTTGAGGTCCAAAATATCACAATATTGTATCAAAGCCCAAAACAATACAAAAATTGAAATCTAAGGACCATTTGGGCTTTCAAGGAAAGGATAAGGCCCAAACTCACTAAAAATAAGTAAGAAGGGGCCCAAACCCATGAATAGGTAAGCTTTGGGCCTTAAGAAGCAAAGAAAAAGAGAAGCTTAGCCCAGCCCTTAAGAGAGAAAATCGCTGGGGAACTTAGAGAGAAAGCTGAATCAGGATACCTGAGGATTCCTAGAATCCTGGGATCCTCGGGATATGCAGGAGAAGGCCAGGTTGGGATTGAGACAGCTCAAGGGAGCATGCCAATAAACACAGATAACGAGAGCAGATATGTCTCATCAGCCATCCAATGATGCAAAAAAAGGCAAAGAAATTGGAAACTAGCACTTCATGAAAAAAAGTCTGGTACCTCGGGGAACCTAGGGAGATGGACCATGAAGGAAGGTGGTTGGGGATCTTTCAACTTGATAGAAATGAATCTGCCCATTTAGAGAAAATGACAAAAGGTAAAGCAGCCAAAAAGTAGGCCTGAAAAGTAATGTCTAGAAGTTTTGGGAAAAGAAAAATTAGAAGTCAGCCCTTAGGACTTCCTAGAAAAGGAAAGTCAGCTAGGGACTTTTAAAGAGAGAACCTCAAAAGGGGAAAATAGTGAGAAAATAAGGAAGGGACCAACCACCAATGTTGCTGACACAACATTGGTTCTGGTACCCAGGGCAGTAAATGGAGGGAATCAGTGGTACACCAAAAACCCTAAGAGGGCACTATAAAAGGATAAGGAGCCAACAGTAAAAGGCATTCAGCAATAGTGAATCAAAGAGAAAAAATCCTTTAGAAAACTCCTTCAGAATTCAAAAAAGGAGAAGAGAGGGAAAACATCGTCCGGGATCCTGAGTCAGACACTAGAGAATACACTTGGATTCAAAGGGATTCAAACCTCACAAGTCTTGGAAGCCTAAAGAGCTATCTAAGTCTGTAATTTTTGAACTTATTTGGATCTTGTAATATATCCTAGTGCAATAAGAGCATAATGTATTGAAAACCTAAGAAAATAATGAAGCATTTTCTATTATCCTGAGGATCCCAAACGTTTTTTATATTCACTTTCCCCTTACTTATATCATTCTTTACTATTCCTTACTGTGCAATACGTATATATTTTCTATGTGTTAGTGTGTATGTATTGTAGGATCCATGTTTTGTGCATAACTTGGTTCGTAATCAGCCCAACTTAGCTGGGGTGAACCAAACCCAGTCCATTAAACTTAAGCTCAAGGTCCAAGATCCTTGTTTCTACTTGGGCCTATGTGCTGTCAAAAAAAGAACCCACATAGGGTTGTCAGACCATTCACCGTAGCCAGATCACCTACTGAAGAAGAAAGGAAGAACCCCCTATTTCGCAGAATTCACAATTATATCAAGCATTCCACCAAGGATTGTTGGACCCTCCGAAAGCTTTTTCACAATAAACTTAGGGAAGGGACCCTGGAGCTTACCCAACAAGAACCGGAGGTGCAAAGGAATCCTTTGCCCAATCACAAGGGAAAAGGGGTGGTGGCTATGGTAATCCATGGGAACTTGGCTGATGCAGAGGCAAAAGAGTCAGAAAGGTCTTTCCACCCAAACACAGTCAGAACCCTTCAAAAGAACCCTAAGTTCAGGTCACTATTCAACCAACTGGGATTTGGACCAGAAGCAAAGAGGATTGCGGCAGAATCCTTCATGAGCATAGCAGCAAACTCAGGGATGAAGTGTTTCACGGCGAAATCTCACGCCAGTCAGGCTTTCTTGGAAATAACTAACGCAATAACTTTCACAGATGAAGATATGGAGGTTGAGTATTCGGATCATCGCAAACCCCTTTATTTGACAGCCACCATAAATGGTGTTTAAATCAGGAGAGCACTGATAGACACAGGGGCTTCACTCAACCTCATTGCCCTGAATACCATAGAGGTTATTGGCATGGCTGGCAAGAGGATCCTAGGGCCTCCTGTGGAGATAATAGGATTTGGGGGAGCTGTAGAATCTACTAAAGGGTACATGCAATTAGCCTTAAGGGTAGGCCCAATAGTAGCTCTTACTCAATTTCATGTGATCAACTCGGAAGTCCCTTATCATATTTTTTTGGGGCGACCCTGGCTCCATAAGCACTACCTCATTCCCTCGACGTACCACCAGCATGTAAAAGGGAGACTAAATAGGAGACCTATAAGGATCCCTACCAACCCGAATCCCTTCAGCCAAGGAGAAGTGAACTTCGTAGAGACAATGTTTTATAACGAGTTAGCCCCAGATGATGAGTGTCCCACATTAGGGACCCTAGGCATACCTGTTTTGGAAGAAGAAGAAGGAAAGGGTACCCGTGACGTAAAGGATCTCCAGGACAGAAAAAGGCAAAAGAAGAAAGCCAGCTCTTTAGGATCCCAGGAATGTGTAGTAGTTCGAGAACCTAGGGGTAGGTTGATATATCGCTTATGAAGGTACGCGGGACCTGAATTCGCTTTGTAAGAAGGTCCCGGACCACCAAACTACATAATGGCTCAAGAAGAGATCCTGGAGGATCCGGAGAAAAAAGCACAGATTCAGCCCAAAGAGGAGCTAAAGGAAGTAAACCTAGGGGCTGATTCAGGATCCCCAAAGCTTGTCTTTATCAGCAGCCAACTGTTAGCAAAGGAAAGAGAACAATTAATGGAACTAATGAAAAGATATGTGGATGTATTTGCATGGACATATGATGAGATGCCTGGCTTGGATTCTGTGCTGGTGGTCCACTCTCTCAATGTAGATCCGGGAACTAAGCCAGTAATCCAACTAACTAGGATCTTCCATATTGAGATAAAGGGTCAATCACTCAAGAAGTTAAGAAGTTGTAGGCAGCAAGGTTCATTAAGTCTATCTAACATCCTAAATGGCTCTCCAATATAGTTCTCGTGAAGAAAAAAAATGGCCAAATCCGATGTTGCGTAGATTTTCGCAATCTAAATAAAGCATGTCCAAAGGATGAATTTCCTTTACCTAACATTGATCTCCTCGTAGACTCAGCTTCCATGTTCTCATTTATGGATGGGTTTAGTGGATATAATCAGATCTGTATGGCTACCAAAGATGCAAAAAAGACAGCATTCAGGACCCCGATTAGGAATTTCTATTACACCGTGATGCCTTTTGGTCTTAAAAACACAGGAACCACATACCAGCGTACCATGACAGCCATCTTCCACGACATGATGCATAAGGAAATGGAGGATTATGTGGATGATATTGTGGTGAAATCAAAGACCAGGGCAGGACACTTCGTACTCGAACAAGTCTATGAAAGATACAGGATGTACAAGCTGCGCATGAACCCCCTAAAGTGTGCCTTCGGGGTATCTGCTGGGAAGTTCCTTGGATTCCTAGTACATCACAAAGGCATAAGTATGGATCCAGCCAAGGCCATTGCCATCGCGACCATGAAGAGACCTACAACAGTCAAAGAGCTCAAAAGTTTCTTAAGAAGGGTCTCTTACATTAGAAGTTTTGTGCTAGGCTTGGCCTCGGTCACAAGTGGGCTATCCAAACTGTTAAAAAAGGGAGCTGAGTTCACTTGGGGACCTAAATAGCAGGGAGCCTTCCAGAGGATCCAACAGATCATGAACCATCTGCCCACCCTGCAAGCGTCAGTACATGGGTGGTCTCTGTTGCTATATTTAGCATCTAACTCTCAGGCTATTGGGGCATTACTATCTTAAAAAGATGACGAAGCAAATGAGCAGCTTATATATAATGTGAGCAGAGCCTTGAAAGATACAGAAACCAAGTATCCCAAGATAGAAAGAGCATACTTGGTGGTTATTTACGCGTCTTAAAGGTTGAAACATTACTTTTCAGCCCACCAAATCCTCCTAGTGACCAAGTCTCATCCTATAAAGTCACTCCTTCATCAGCCCTTATTGACCGAGAGGGTAGCACAGTGGCTAGTATTGCTCTCCCAATATGACATTGGCCTAAGGACCCCCAAGGCCCTCAAGAGCTAAGCCATAGCAGATCTGCTGGCCTAGTTCCCTGGAGAAGAAGAGTGTCCATTGAGCAAGGATATCCCAGGAGAAGTGGCAATGGTAGAGATCCTAGGGAGGAAGTGGACCATGAGATTTGATGGATCAACAACAGCAGCCTCAAATGGCATAAGGGACATATTGAGCTGCGAAAATGAGGACAGCGTACCATTATCCTTCAAACTTGAGTTCCCATGCTCAAATAATGCTACTGAGTACGAAGCGTACTTGACTAGGCTGGCCATAGCACTTAGCATGGGGATCAAGCATATGAGGGTATTGGGAGACTCCAATCTTGTACTCTCCCAAGTCAAAAGAGACTTTGCATTGAGGGAGTAGAGCTTGGCATCCTATCGGACTTGAGCACAGAAGGTAGAAGGGAAATTTCAAACCTTTAGTGTGGAATACGCCCAAAGAAGTGAAAATTGGTTCGCTGACGCACTACCCACCCTGGGATCCCAAATACCTTTTAAGGAAAAAAGCACCTTGATAAAGGTAAGCAAACAGTAGAATTCCATCATAGAGACCCTTAAAAGAATATTTCCGGAGGAACCAGATGAAGAAGATTGGAGGAGTGAGATAAAGAGAGAAGTGGGAAAGCTAGAACATGGGGGAAGTATCAAAGAATTGAAAGATTACACCTTGATAGAAAGGGAGCTATATAGAAGGCTGCCCAGAGGGATCTTGTCTAAATGTATCAGTGAGAAAGAAGGAAAGGTGAAGCCAAAAGAGCTGCACAGCCAGATTTGCGAGGTTGTAGGAAGAATCAGTCTGTATAGGAGGATATAGCGTAGGGGGTACTATTGGCCCAGCATGAACAAAGAAACTACAACTGTACAAGAAAAGTGTCAAACTTGCCAACTCTCGGTAAACAAAAAGGAAAGCTATGCTATATTTGTTGCAGAAGATTGGAGGACCCCATTTGTGGGATACCTGACTCAGGGGATCCTACCAGCTGATAGGAAGCTGGCTCACCAGCTCAAGAAGCTAGGTGTCCAATTTTTTTGCAAGATGGGATCTTATTCAAAAGAGGGTATAACGGGGATCCCTTGAGGTGCCTAGGGCCCAGGGAAGCTGAAAAGGAAGTTCACTCGGGGGAATGTGAGAGCCACGACAGCGAGTATTATTACCTTGCAAAGGTGGATAGGACCTCCCTAGCAGATCCCATAAACGGAAAATGGCTAAAGAAATACTATGCGTGAAGGCTCCGGGTACACTAGGGACCTCTTTTGTCACCCTTCATTCCGCTAAGTGTTTCATCACCCTTCATGTTATTGGGCATTATCTTTTGTCATATGTTTGTTTTGCCAAAAAATTTATTTATCAATTTCTTCTTTACAATCCATGTGAAAATGCCACTCTATGTTAGGTCCACTTCCATCTTATGTCTTTAAGTTATCATCTTATGTTTTAAATCATTATAATGAATTTCAATGAAGTTTTCTTTCAAAAAATCTGAGTAGACCGCACAATTATACTTAAATAATACTACATATAACACGACCTGAGCATTGCCAAAATCCTGGTTAAGTACTTGGGCCAACACTTGATTCAAAAAAAAAAAAAAGGAGAAATCTATTTTTAGTACATGGCCCAGGACCTGAACCAGCATCAATCCAAGTACATGACCCAGGACTTAGGATGTAAAATAAGCCTCCTAAAGTACCTGGTCCATGACCTAGGACTTGGATGAGGATAAGTATCTAAAGTATCTAGCACAGGACCTGTGTAGGAGCATAATCGCTAAAGTACCTAGCCCAGGACCTGCCACAAAGTGAATCCCCAGGAACCATGGCCCAGGACTTAGTTCTCTAAAGGGGGGGGGACAAAGGAAAAAAGAGAAGACAACATATGAAAAGAAAAGAAGTACATGTTACTAGAAGCAAGAAGTTACTGAGGTTCACATATCAAAAAAAAAAACAACAAACTTAGCAACCAAAGGTACCTAGAAGAAAGGAAAGCAATTTATACAGTCTGAGTTTCTTAAAAAAAAAAAGAACAAAAGAAAAAAAGCTAAGGTATGAGGCCAGCCAACAAAGAACCCTCTAGAGGAACTGCAGAAGTGGAGGAAGTAGCTGAAAAGGAAAGGGCCTGTTGCTTCCTGATCTTCAAGTCTTGCAGCACCTTGTGAGCACGGGCCAAAGCTTCCTTAGCAGCAACAATCACAACATCAAGGTCCTTGGAGGCCTTCCTTTGAAAAAGTGCATGAGCCAAAGACCAAAAGTACTCCAACAAAAAGGACAGATTAAGTCTTGCCTCCATGAGATCTTGCACCACCACCCCCCCTCCACTCCAAAATCCTCCCATCAGACAAAGAATCAAGAGACGTATCCTTTAGGGAAACCAGCACAGCACAGAGGAGCTCCATTAGGATATTCCCCAAAAACACACATCTCCTAAACCCACTGGTGAAGTCCCCGTGGACTTTAAGCAATCCCTCCAAGAGCAGCAAGTTCTCAACAGGCATAGAGAATCGCAAGAAGTTGACAAAGGGTGGCCCAAAGCAATGAAAGTGACTTGTAGGAAGACTGTTGAATTCTAGGGAGTCAAAACGAGTCAAGAAGGCAGGAAGACCTAAGCTAGGATCTGAAACAGTCATCTTTGGGGCCTCCTCCATCGTTATGTCTTTTCCTTCAGGAAAGAAAGACCCTCAGGCCTTGGGGTGGTCTAGGAGATCCCTGGCTGAGCCTCTACAGTTTGGACAGCCGGGAGGGGTCTTTTGGCTTCCTTAGTAGTCACAAGCTTGGATTCCTTGGTGCCCATATCAACATCTGTAAAAAATCAATGGGGTCATAAAGTAGGAAGAGGCACAGGAAAGGGGAAGTAAAGAGAAAGAAAAAGAGCAAAGAGCAGATACCAGTCTCCTGCGGCGAGACTTCCTCCTAAATTTGAGTCATGGCCTCGGCCATCGTGGGGGGTTCGTCCTCTTACCCTTCTGACTTTTCAAGGGACTCTGTAAGAAAACACATCGCATGTTGAAAGAAATGAGAGGAAATTTTGGCAAAATTGCTAAAGGAAGGGAGGGCACAGAGGGTTGACCCATGATTGAAGCAAAAAAAGAAAGAAAGGGAAAAGAGACAGATCCAAAAAAAAAGACACACCTTCAGAGGCTTCTGTCTCCGAGGTGGGGTCAGCTTCAGGGGCAATCTGGGTACTGGTTTGGCCTGAGGAAAGGGAAGCAGTATCTTTAAAAAGGAAGGAAAACAGGAAAGATGATTAGCACAGATGTTAATATTATGCAGAAAAGAATAAGGGCAAGATAAGGCCTACCCGTTCTTGTGGATGAGGTTGTGGCCCTAAAGGATTCCTTAGCTACCACGAGTTCAACAACTTGCTCAGCAATCACAGTTCTAGCTAGGCTGGGGGTCTGCCTAGGCTTGGGATCCTTAGGGACAAGAGGCTGAGTAGCTCCAAGATCCTGAACAACTAAAGAGATAGAAGCTTGCACAGATTCGGCATCCTTGTCTACCTGCTTGGCTTCACCAACCACTTCACCACTAAGGAGCCCCTCCTCCACACTAGAAACAGTTGGGCGCTAAATTACCACTACTCCCTCTAGCAAGGTACCACCAATCATAGGGGGAGGCACCTCCACCTGCAAAAGAAAGGAAAGAAAGGGGGGACAATTGGCAACTCAACAACATGAATGGACAAACCCAAAAGGAAAGACAAGTAGAGAAAGAATTGAGGAGGGATAGAAAGTATCATACCACATTATCACCAAAAGAAGGACTTTTTACTCCCTTGGGGTTAGATTTGCGTTTAGACTACAAAAACATAAACCACTCATCAGTAAAAGAAAATAGAAAGAAAAAACACAGCAAAAGCAACAAATCATGAAGTAAGAAGGCATCAAGTAACTAAAGAAGAAATGATGAGAAAAGAAGGAATGAGGCCTTGCCCTTTTCTCTCTCTCTCTACAGGTTCTTCAGCAGTCTTCTGCTTACTACGGGTACACCTAGAAGGTCCCTGAGAAGATCAGAAAATAATGGCAGGGGACCTCAAAGAACCTTAGGCTGGAGAAGTAATAACTATAGAAGAAGTTCCTTTAAGGGAACCCACAGGGATTTGAAGGATAGAAGACCCTACCTTAGTCTTCACTCTGATCTTTAGGATGGAAGGATGGCTGACCTCCTTTCCAACAACAGAAGGGTCCACCTCCCCAAGGTCCTCAGAAATAGTAAGCTACTTGAGAGCTGAAGCAGTCTTTCTCCTTTTAGCATCTTGGCCAGCCTCAGTACCCTAAGCGCTCTCCTCAACTTCGGATTTCTTGACAATTTCCCTTTTGATCTTCTTCTCCTTACCCTTACCCACAGGAGTTGCAACACCAATTTCCTCAACTACCCCTTGTGTGGATTCCTTTTTTTGGAAAGTACCAAAGTCCATTGATGACAAGGGATCTTGGGCCTCCAAGGATGGATGGTTGGACTGGGTCTGGTTCTCCATGGCCTATTGGGGTTGTTATATGAACCGGTTTGTGCGCAAGTCACATAAAGCTCCTCAAGGCAAAAAATGTGATTCCTCCTAAGCAATAAAATACCATTATAAGTGTTTTAGTATCATAAAATGACCCTTTACTCTTATGAAATAAGTAAAATAATTATTCATGATATTCACAATGAGAAGGAGATTGAAATAGAATATTTAACGCTTATCTTTTATTGTGTGAACATTTAAAAGAGTTCCTTCACTTGGTTCCCCAAGCGTGACGTCGTGGTACCCCGAGCGGGATGTCATGGTTCCCAGGGGTACTAGGCTTGTAATCCATGGAACCCAGAATGCTGATTCCTTGAACTATAAGATCTTTCTCCATGCTTATTATGCAATAGAGTTTTGCCCTTACCCTTTACCTCTATAGGTCCTGCATAAGAACACACTATACAATACACATATTTCAAATAATTGTTAGTTTCTTAGATTAGGATATACATTTTAATACATATACATATATGTAAGTGAATTTCATGAGAATGATTCAACCACGAGGATCCTGGCCCCAATTCTCACAGACTTAGTGCTTTTGCACAAGACTTGTGGGATTTGGAACTCAAGTCCAAGTAGCTTTGCTTAGGCATTGCCTTCTATGTAGGTTCCTTTTTTTGGAAAGTACCAAAGTCCATTGATGACAAGGGATCTTGGGCCTCCAAGGATGGATGGTTGGATTGGGTCCGGTTCTTCGCGGCCTATTGAGGTCGTTATATGAACCGGTTTGTGCGCAAGTCATATAAAACTCCTCAAGGCAAAAATGCGATTCCTCCTAAGTAATAAAATACCATTGTAAGTGTTTTAGTGTCATAAAATGACCTTTTACTCTTACGAAATAATTAAAATAATTATTCATAATGTTCATAATGAGGAGGAGGTTAAAATAGAATATTTAGGGCTTATCTTTTATTGTGTGAACATTTAAAAGAGTTCCTTCACTTGGTTCCCTGAGCGTGATGTCGTGGTACCCTGAGCATGATGTCGTGGCTCCCAGGGGTACTAGGTCTGTGAACCATGGAACCCTAAATCTCTGGTTCCTTGAACTGTAGGATCTTTGTCCATGCTTATTATGCAATGGAGTTTTGTCCTTTCCCTTTATCCCTATAGGTCCTGCATAAGAACACACTATACAATACACGTATCTTCAAATATTTGTTAGTTTCTTAAATTAGGATATATATTTTAATACATATACATATATGTAAATGAATTTCATGAGAATGAGTCAACCACGAGGATCTTGGCCCTAATTTTCACAGACTTAGTGCTTTTGCACAAAACTTGTGGTATTTGGAACTCAAGTCCAAGTAGCTTTGCTTGGGCATTGCCTTCCAAGATAGTTAGGTGAAGAGGATTTTGTGGAAAAAAGTGATATCTGATGTGTGTATGTTTTGGCATATGTTTCTTTGGAGGCTAAGTGATATTTTGAATAATATCAAGGATATAGGACGAATTCCTACTCCTTGGCTCTCTCTTGTTTTGTCCCTTTTTTCTTTCTCTTCCCTTGCTGGGCTCTTAAAGTTCTAAGAATATATCTTTTAAACCTCTGAACTCTCCATTTTTTCCTCCCTCTGAATCCCCTTTCTTCCCCCATTTCTCTGCTATGCCTTATTGTTCCTTTTATAGTGGACATAGTCTGGCACCCCGGGCAAGGACATCCTTGGTCTGCTAGGTAAAACCATGTCCTCTGGAACCTGAAAAAGTGCATTGGGCAGAGGTTTAGCTTAATTAGGCAATTATAACTCAAAATGGGCATTTGGTTTTAGCTATAAATGAAAGATTCCTTCTTGGAAAGTCAAAGGAGTGGGTGGGCTGCTCAATGTACTGGATGACAACTTTAGTTGAAAGTGACAATTGAGAGGAAATTGTGGGGAGGTGTCATGCACATGGGAGGACTGAGTTTTCCATTGGTTCATGCATTCCAAGCAAATATATGAACCAAGGGAAACCTTCGGGATCCTCCTTTCACTAGAAATCACTCCTCTACCGACCAAACAACTTTTCCCTTACTATCCACTCTGGATCCCACGAGCTTGGATCATAGGTTACAAAGATAATACCTGATTTTGTTGGATTTTTTAATGGTTTTTTACTGGAAATCTGAACATACACCTTGACTTTCCTATATGTCAGCCAAGGTCCTCTTCTCAAGGCTTTAAAAGTTCACATCAAGATCCTAAAGCCTTGATATTGATTCTTCTTGCTGCATATCCTCTAGCCCGACTGGGATCCTTCTTCTTGTTGCACGTCCTCTAGCCTAACCGAAATCCTCTTCTTTTTTCTTTATTATTATTATTATTATTATTATTATTATTATTATTTCTTTCTTTTTCCTTCTTTTTGGGACTTTGGGCCTTCATGGTCCTTCTTAACTTCATGAATTGGGTCTTCTTTTATTAAGGCCCATGGTCTTTCCTTACTTTTCGTGAAATGGGCTATCAACACCCATTTTTTAATAGGCACACTGGAGGAAAAGCCCACAATCAGGTCACACCCTGGCCAAGAAACAGGGAAATTATTGGCATAGGACACCCAGCCACCCCTAGTAGCATGCCATTCCACAAAACCAGTTTTGCTGCTTATTGCAGTAGACACAACACCAGCAATGGGAAGAGCTAAACGCTTGTTGTAAGAAGGAGTAGAGAAGAGATCAAGGTCAGGGTCAGGGACCCTTCCAATTGTACCTGAACCAACAAAGTCTAAAAAGGACTTCTGAATCCTCCTCCAATAACCAGTAAAGCCACTCGAAGCAAAGACTGCTCGCTGGGAATTTGGCACCACGAACTGGGGGCTCCTTCGTGACCAGTAAAAGAAGGCTTGAAGCCTTAGGAATGGATTTAAAGATGGAAGAGAAGGCACCACCTCTTTAAACACCAGCGGGAAATCCTGATCGAAGCCAAACTGCCTAAGCACCTGATGCGCAGAATAATGAATGTACTTAGGGCCACTCGTTGAAGGAACTGGAAGCCATGAAGGGCTGGTACAGGCTAGGTACGCCAAGCTGCTCTCATCTCCTCGACGCAGATCAAAAGTGTGGCCTGGAGAGTTCAAGAAGGAAGACAAGACAGAATCACAAGCAAATCCAAGACTAAACTCGCGAGGGGAACACCAACTCAAATGCCCCCTCTGATTAAACAGCTCTATAAGGTTGACATTACCACCTTTCAGATTAGACAATCAAAAAATGATGGGGTGGCCATCAGTAGAACTGCCACATAAGCCCTTGATAACATCTAGGGACCCCTGGAATTTATCCTTCACATACTTTAGATTCCTACACTTTGCCAAAGTGACAGTAGAACGATCCCACACAAACACTTGAAGAATGGCGTAGACTAGTTGGGCCAAAACCCACTTCTGTTCTAGGTCCAATCCAATTTGAGTCCTTACATTTAGTAATTTAGATTATTCTTAATTATTGAATTGAGGTCTCCACTTGAATTTGATTTCAATTATTGTTTTGAATAGTTTTTAATTATTAAATTTAAGGTTTTTCTATTTAAATATACGTTGGTGATTAATTGAGCCTTAAAGCTCTCTCTCTCTCTCTCTCTATATATATATATATATATTTTTTAGAATATTAAGTATTTTAACACACACACGGGAAGAGAGGAGAATGTCTTAAAGAAACTAACAGTAGTGTATATCCAAAAGGGTCTAACTCTTGGATACATTGTACGAACTTTATAATACTTAAAAGTAATATGTATGCAATTTTTTAATACCTTAGTTTCACATAATATGCATTCATTATATTACTTAAAAGTAAAATATTCATTTATTTTATTATCTATTCTATTATCAAATTTTAAGTAAATTAATAAAAAAAATATTTACATATGAATTTTGATTAAGCCGTGCATCGCACGGGCATAATGCTCGTATATAATAAAAGTTTGGCTTAGACGTAATGGTTGCGTCAAGTGGCGGCACCAAATTGCAGAAATTTTTTTAGATTTTAGGAATATATATATATATGTATAAATATATTTATATAAAATTTTTCTTCAATTATAATTTTTAAGTAGATAAAAATTTTGATTTGATTAAAGTTGAATTACACTTGCTATGTTTAATTTAATTTGTAATTTAGTTGCTTCATGTGGTGCTAAAAAGAATGAAGGATTTTGATGAATACTAAGCCCAGCAGTATTGGGAGATCAACGGATACAGTGCTAAAAAGAAGGAAAGATTTTCATGATGCATTAGAGGCGTATGCATGGAGACTTCTTGCTGAGGTTTATTTATAAGAAGCACTGTGTCCCGTGCGTATTAGATAAAATTGCATGTAATATATAGTTGCATGGAGGCGTATGCATTAGAGTCTAAACTTAAGTTTTTTTTTTTTTTTTTTTTTGAGAAAGTTTCAACCTATGGCGTCCGCTCCTAATGATAGTTCTTTATCATTAGACCAAGACACTAATCAGTTTTTTGGTGTAGGCGGTGATTGAACCCTAGATCTCTTAAACAACCATTAGAGATTTTACCAGTTAAGTTGATTTCCTTAAGTTTAATCCAATTTCGAGAATTGTTACGAATTGTCAATTGATTTTTTTTTTTATAATGTTAATTTGATTGTTGAGAAAATATATAAGAAATTGACCATAGACTTTTTGTCTAAGGTTGCAACGTAGTGTAATCCAAAAACTACAAATCAAACACAAAATTATATTAAGAAATAAAAGTCTGTTATAAAATTCTATACAATTAATATTAGCTTTAGATTTTTTTGTTTATATAAAATTCTTCAATATGGAGTGTGTGTATATATATATATAATCCAATTTAAAGAATTGTTACGAATTGTCAATTGATTTTTTTTATTTTATAATGTTAGTTTGATTGTTGAGAAAATATATAAGAAATTGAGCTTTCATGTCTAATTAAATAAGAAATTAATTTTTGAGTCCAAACACAATAAAAAAATAAAATATATAGTCAATATTTTCTTTTTTCCTTTTCTAGGGTTTTCTTTTCTTCTTGGCAAATAGAGCTAATATTTAGGCTTTTCTAGCCTTTTCTTTTCCTTTTCGTGTTTTGTGTGTATAGATGTTGAATGCTTTTTAATTGCTTATATTTATATTTCTGTTTTTTTAATCTACTTTTTTTTTTTTTTTTTTTGAAATCTCGAGAAGCAACTATTTTTTGGTGCATTTCAGTTTTCATATATAGAAATTGTATTTCTTTTGTTTTTAGCTAAATGCTATTTTTTATATTATTTTATCAGAATGGATAGACAATATCAAAGATATAATCTCTTGGATGAAATCGACACTGAAAAATACTATTGGAATATTAGAGTAAAAGTCACAAGAATGTGGGAAGTAGTTAATATTAAAACAAATAATGAACTTATGAGTGTTAATTTGGTGCTGCTTGATGAGAAGGTAAGTTTTGAAATAAAATAATAAAATTACTTTTAGCTCTTCAAATACAATTGAATTTTATTTTCTTAATAAGTTTATTCTCATTTTTTCAGGATAATCTTATTCATGCAAGTATTAGAAAATCATTTGCTAATCATTTTAGAGGTATACAAGAAGGTAAAATTTATCGAATAAAATATTTTGGAGTTGTCGAAAACAAGGATGCTTATAGGATTGTGAATCACAAGTACATGATAAGATTTTATGCAACAACATCTGTGAAGTTGTTAGAAACAAATGATGAACTTATTGCAAAACAAAAATTTGAATTGGTTCCATTTGATGAGCTGAAGTATCTTGCTGACAAAAAGACAACGCTAAATCCATTAGCTACCTCTCCCTTGCTGTCAAAGTTAATTCAATTTTCTTGTGAGTATCTTTACTTTAACTCTAATTCCAATTTTTTTTTTTTAATGTTTAGAAATTAATATTGTTTGTAATTATTGAATTAAGAGTTTCTTTGTGTTTATATATTTATGTGTGTTATTGTGAATTTTGCTTTCAATTTTTTTTTTTTTATAATTTTATAAATTTGGGTAGTTTTAATTTGTAAATTCGGGATGATTGCTTAGGGTTAAAGTAAAAATATTAGGTCAATTTTAATTATAATTCATGCAATAGTAGGGTGTTAGATGTTGATATTAATTTTATGCTTATTTACATTAATTAACATAAACATCTTAGCATGTTTAGTGTTGATATTAATTTGACACTTTGAGATGCAAGCGTTTCATTATAATTAAATATAAATGTTATTATGCCGGTATGTTATAATTATTATTTGTTGTTCCTCACCCTACTTCACCTTAATTGTTATTTGAATAAGTAAAAGTTATGTTTTAGTCTGACCAGGTATAGCATTTCTCTTTAATCATTAATTAGTGTTTCTCAATAAAATTATTCATGTTATAAGTTTATGACAAAAAGAAAAGAAAAAAAGTTTATGACCAAAACCGTGCATAGCCCGGCCCACTTACTACTAAAAGCTTTTAGAAATTTAAAACTTGCCATAATCTTTAAAACATTTTTACTATTTTATTTGTTATTAAATTTAATTATATTATCAAAAAATTTATATTTTAAAATTTATATATAATTCTTTTATTAAGCCGTGCATCACGAGAGCATAATACTAATATATATATAAAAGAAAGTGGTGTCCCAAACTTTTGGCCATACTATTCCACACCTTGCCCATGAGACATCCCTAAAATTATATGGACCATAGTGTGGTGGATGGAACTTGAGATCTCCAAATTTACAAGTCCATTGAGCTCACTATCTATATGTTCCCAAAAGAACCCACCATGTGCTTTATCTTCTAACATTTCCCTTCCTTGTGTTTAGCTTCTTGAAGCAGTACGTTCCATTAATTTTCACAGAATGTAATGAGAGAGAGAGAAACCGTTCTACCCTTATGATGTACAAGTAATTGTGAGATTGTGATAAGTTTGTCATCTTAAATGGTTGATGTTCTCTCCTAGCTTCAAAGTATAATAGTTTTTTTTGTTAATTCTTTCTTAGTATGTGATGTTGGCACTTTCCTCAATCATTAAAATCTGATAAAAATTCATAAAAATGTCTTGCGAAATTAGTAAGTATCACAAAATAAAACACATAATAGCTCAATGATTTAAGAGTATACATCATCACATGGTATCTATAATTTGCCCATCTTTTTCTAATTTAACATAAAGCACCCCTAGTGTATAGAAACCAGTCCCCTTATGTGAATTCACACAAATTAGTTTATCAAAATAAAAAATCACACAAATTTCTGCCACAGGACTCTAGATTAATTGTCAAAGACAATAATTTATTTTCCAAAGCACTGACCTCCTACTCCAAGAGGTATGGATAATGAATCCACTGAGTTCAGGAGGGGCCTTTGACTACAAGGCTGAGGCATGTCTCATGACCCATGTTTGAGTGTGTTAAGCCTTGTTCCATTTACCCAAAGCCCACCATTATTAATACTAATGTAATTGAAGCTGGTTGAGCACAAAAGAGCCCAAATACGTTCAGCCTAGCAACCTTTTCATTAAAGGACCAAAACTTTACCTATGAATATTGGAAAACTGACAAATGCCAATGAAACTTCCCCAGTTCCGCCTTTCAAATCTTTCGCCTCCATTGATTGAAAGCAAACTTTATTTATTTATTTATTTATTGATGGTGATTGAAAGCAAACTTTATTAGTATAAATGAACCACTTGACTAATAGAGGTGAAGTACTAGTATGTTTGAATGCAAAGAAAAGAAAAGGTGAAGGGGTAGTCAGTACTCAGTAGTGATTATAATCCTCCTATTTGATTTTTTTTGGCCCTTTTTTGGAAGGGAGGGGATATTATTATTTTTTATTTTTTTAAGTTATCTAACTTCACTCCATTCCCTCCCAAATCCCAATTCATTTGCTTTCGGAGGAGTCAAAATTTCATATTTTAAGGAAATTAAAAGGAATATGCATCATACTAAGAGTTTTGTAACTCAACTAGCACCTAATGATCTTTCCAATAAACAAATCTAAGATTTAAATTTTCTCATCCACAAGAAGGAATTTGGTATCAAATGATACCATGTTAGCGGTATCAAAATTCAATAAGTGTGAGACATATCAAAAAAATAAATTAATTCACTAATAATTGAAAGACATATGTTAGTAGATAGTTATCTTTGCACGTATGTCTCTCAATTATTAGATTTTGATACAGATGACGTGGTATCATTTGATACAAAATATTTTTTCGTCATCACGAATATAAAATTATCAAAAATAGAAAGGAATATGCATCACATCACAGTTACTTCCAAGAAGAAAAAAAAAATAAAAATAAATGGTTTTTTAGTCTTGGAGAGAGTTTGGATTGCGCTAAAATGAAATTTCAGCGCATTTGCGTCTCTGTTAGTGGGTCCCGTGCACTGTTCACGGGACCCACAAGTTGTCTAATTCAGCAAAATTTTCATTAAAATTGGGCCCCACAGCACTATTCACACATTTAAAAATTATTTTACTATAGTGTTTTCAGTTTTTAATTTTCAATTTTCAGCAATAAGCAGTATCCAAACAAACCCTTAGACTACAAAATCTTATGTGCGGTTATTTTGGTGGGATAAAAATAAGATAAATCCGACTAGATTGTATCTTGAAAAAAAAATTTAAAAACTCCAACTCGAAATAAAATAAAAATATAGTCACTTAATTTTAAATTAAAGTAGTAACAAATGGCACATTAAGAACCACATATGATGGCTATGATCTAAGAAACCGCGTATCCTACTGAAAAAAAATAAGCCACATTGAAATACGGACCGTATTTTATTGGATGGGCTTACCACACAGTGATGCCACGGACACCCCGGTCCACCACATTCATGTGATAAGAATATACCTTGCTAGTTGAGTCAAATCCGGTAATTTGCTTTTTTAATTGTTAATCTCCGGTTACTGTCCCACATTAGGTAACATGCGGTAAGCACAAGGCCATAAGACACGGTATAATGAGATTTACATTTGATCAACTCCATAAAATAACACATATATTTACATTATTTAACACTGACAGTAAGCGCCAATAATTTCCACGAATCTAGTAATTGGGACAACCTTACATAATAGTTTAGGAAAATGATTATTTTTTTTAAAGAATATTCGAAGTCGAGTATCAACTTATCTTATCAAATTAAAAATAATGGATTAAATAAAACTTAGACACCGTAACTTAAGTTCTCAAGTTGAATTCAGTCATATTGTTCTATTGATCAATGCATTAAAATTATTGTAGTTGTTTAAAAAAAAAAAATTTAACCATATAATTTATTAATCAACAAAACCACGATAATTGAGTTCAATTAGAGAGTCTAACATACAACACCTAAAATAAAAAAGGTTTTGATGGAATAGACGTATTCACGAAGCTACATTTCAATTTGTAATTGTCACTTCTTAAAGCATTACAATAATGCAAGTGGTGTTAATTAACATCAATGTTTGACACCGTCCACATACCCGACTTTATCTTTTCGCACTTTTTCAATTTTATTAAAACAAGAATTAAGTACAAATAGATTAGGCTAACATACACTCACTCATGCATTAGCTTACTGTAATAGTGGGAGAGCGTATCAAAAAAAAAAAAAAAAAAATTATATATATATATATATATATATATATATATATATATATATATATATAGTGGGAGAGTCTGTGCATTTCAATTAATTAGTAAATGTCACTTCTTAAAGTATTACAATACTACAAGTGGTTTTAATTAACATCAATCTTTGACAAAATCCACATACTCGATTTTATCTTAACACGCTTTTTCAATTGAATTAAAACAGAGATTAACTACAAAACAGTTTATGATAACTAACACTCATGCATTAGTAAATAATTGGCTAACAATAATAGTGGGAGAGACGTATCAAAAAAAAAAAAGGGAGAGTCCAAATACAACATAAAAATATTTCTTATAACTATTCCTTTGCCAAAAGTTCTGTGCAATGATTTTCTTCACATTGTCTATGCCGAAGTTTCACCACCTTAAACGATGGAGGAACAATCTCTCATCAGAAATTGAAACACTACATTAAGTGGCACATATAAATTGAGTTAGCAAGAGAATGGGGGATGTCTATAACTGATTAGACATCTGCGTTTATAATGAATTTTTGGACACTAGCTCAGACTATAATTAATGGCTAATTTAGCCCAATCTATCTCATAAAAAACAAAAAAACAAAAAGCCCAATATGACTCAAAAAGAAATTGCGCCCCACTCTGTGAGATAATCTCTAATATGAATGGCCGTGCTTTCACTTCATTGGGGTCCAGCTCCTCATGTGAAGGTTGAAAGAAGGGTGGTACCATGTCGAACACTAGGAGTTCTTAAGGATCATAACTTTTGTGGCATACCTTTTGGAAAATTGTTATGTCGGCAAACTGTGTGTAACTGTTTATTACTTTTATATAATTTATATTTATTTTTAATAAAAAATACTAATAGATGTCTTTAAAGTAATTTTTAATAATTTATTTAAAGAAAATTTTAACACTATTTTTAGGGGCGGTGTCACCTTAAGGCCAAGGTGGTCCCAGGACTATCCTAACTTGAAAAATTATATATATATAATAATTTAAAAAATTTTATTTGTCTACCCTTTAAAAAAAATTCGGGAATACCCTCAGTTTTTTTATACCAATAAAATTAAATTTTGCTCCATAATTTGTTATACATTCAGTGGATGAATGATTGCTTGGTTGTGTACATTGAAAGAGATGTGCTTGTAGCATTGATAATGAGACTATCATGCATCAATTTCAAAATATGAAAATTCGTAGAAGGCAATTGTAAATTTTATATATTTGCGTGTTTTTTTATTATTGTTGTTGTTGTCAATATATGAATTTCTCTTTTTATTAGATGGTATAATTTATACTTTTTAAGAAACACTATGAAAAAAATTCCTAGAGTTGTCACGGACTACTTTTATGAAAAATAGAAAAAAAATTCTTAAAATAGATTGTTAACCATTACCTTAAGAGCATCCGTTAGTGTAACTCTTTTTCAATTACTCATATTCCATCACATCAAAACTTTGACAAAATTTGTGATCAAAGTTTGTGTTCATAAACTTATCAAGATTATAACAAGCATCACGATTTTAACGAGTACAGTACTAGACTACTAGTTAAGCTAAAGCCATACAACTACGCCACGTTTCAAGATAGAGCCGGCCTATACTCCGAGCACCACACAGCACAGGTTCTCCTTTTGGGGATAAAATAATACATCCGAAGCAGAATGATCATTATCGTTCATTTATTCTATTAGGCTTCGAGTAAAAGAAGAAATAAAAGGTGTCGTCAATATCAGAAGGATCTCGAGAGTTGGGGGCAAAGGCTAAAGGCAGAGAGAGCCACGTGCACATTCAAAGCCACGCGTACATATCAACTGCATGCAGTGTCTCTGAGAGTCAGTCAGAACTAGCGCGTCACCGCTAACTTTAATTTTCTCCAACCACGTGTACAATATATTGACTGTGAGATTTCACATCCCCCCACGTGATAGGTGGACGCGTGGCTGTTCCTTACTGATTTTTTTTTTCTAGGTTCAAACATTCATGGAGGGATATTCAACTCGCTCTTACACAAGCACGAGCTTGTGTCATGTCCAGTGGTTAAAGGGAGAGAAGTCCGTGCGGTTGCCGGTTTTATTTTGTTGTTTGTCTTGTTTTTTTCTGCACCGACCTTAACCATTAGGCAAAACCATTAATAGAGCTACCTTAATTATTGTTACAAATTTATTAGTGGAAAGAAATCAATGTGGTCTTTATAAATTCTGGTTTGTTTCGCTTGTAAGAGGATAATCTTGTGTGTGAAAATGATTGTGGTGTTTTGTTCTTATTATTCTTCACCATTTTTGAATTCTAAGCATATTCTTATTTTTTGCTTTTAAAATGTAAGAGCAATTGCGTAAACACATATAATAGAAAAAATATTATAGGCTCAAAGTTCACCCATATTAAAAGCCATGTAAATTTGTAAAGTTGTATAAAAATATACTACTATTATAATAAACGTATAACTTTGCTTTATTTTAAAAATACATAATTATTGTAGGAACTATGTATATTTATACTGACACTATTAATTTTGTATTTAATTTTTGAGAAATGTTAAAGGATGCTTTAAAGGGATTGTGTAGAAATATTTTTATTAAATTTTTATGGAAAAAAAAAAAAAACTTATTTTTTTGACAATTTTTTTTATATTTTCCGAGAAATGGTTATTAATAAATGATCTAAGGATATATGTTAACAAGACCCTTAGTGTTTTGTTCTTTCTTTATGTATCATGAAGATAAAGGAAGATAATGGATGGTGGCAATGGCGGCTCTAGAAATTTTTTTAGGGTAGTTATTGAAAAACTTAAATTAAAAAAAAATAGAACTTGAATATATTATCACAAAAAAAAAAAAAAAAACACTTGCAAATACATATAGTTTTAAAATTTCTTTCAATATACACAATTAAACCATCATTAAACTATTGATCTCTTTTTCAATTACCAACATATTGCTTAAATAAGTAGCAATATAAACAAAGTGCATTACCTTTTTGAAAAAATGTATCACAGAAATCCAACAAATTCGGCTAAAGACTAAAGTAAGCACTAATGGACTAACTATTTGAAAAGTGTGCATTTTTTTTAATAAAAAAATAGCGATTTTAAAATATGCCCTTTGAAAACACAATTTAAAAAATCACAATTAAACATTTGATTTGGGCTTTTAGGTTGATTTGTTGTTTGGGCAATTTTTGAAAGTGCTATGTCCACAACATTTTTGCAACACTTACATAACAAAGCCTAGGTGATAAGTTTTTACTAGTTCTAATTTGAATATACCTCTTAAATTATTTTTTTGTTCACTATTAACAACCTACTACTTAGGATTTATTGCGAAAATGTTGTGAACATAGTATTTCTCGCAATTTTTTGGTTCAACATTCAACGGGCCAAAATTTCGGAGAATTTGAATTTAATTTTTAATGGGCTCAAATTGTTATTTAAGGTATTCAAGGTTTTTTAGGGTGATCAAGTTTTTTTTCCTAGTGTGGTCAACTACCCATATTAATTTAAAATTCAAATTTTTAAGGTATATTAAAAAATAAAATTCAAGTCATGTGGTCATCAACTACACTTGGCGCCACCCCTGAATGGTGGTTGTTATGTGTGAAGAAAGAGAAACAATTTAAAAAATTAAGAAAATTAATATTTTAATACAATGTAATGTAAAATAAATAAATATAATATGAGGTGATTTGAAAAGTGAGTATATAACCTAGGTAGTTTCTTATACTAAAACAAATATAAATTTTTGCACAAGTGATGCAAATATTCTAAATACTTACAAGAACCTAGATACTCACGTATATCTAGATTTCTATTAAACCTTGGGCAAAGCCAAGAATTTTGCTATGGGTTAAACTGAGATATCAAAGTATAATTAAAACCAAAAACAACTGGCGTTGTTGGTTTATTGACCACAAGGTCCACAACCTGTGTGTTGTTTTACATTGATCCTATATGTGTGTGCTTACTTTAAAAAATAAATTAAAGAACAAAGTTTATCTTCAAACTAGTTTGGAGAGAAACTCTTCAAACTTCTCATATATTTCTTTTTTGGATGTGAATTTTGAAAATCTAACCGTTGAATTTTATGTTCCTTATGTTCTTAACATACATATCAAATTTTGTTCAAATCGAATATTATTTACTATTTAATTAATTAACTTATTTTTTATATACAACTTTAGATTACAAAAACTTGAAATTATAAAATTTATTTGATAACATAGCAATTGATCTTTGATTTTCTTGAAATTTTGTAGGCATTATGGATGTAATAAGAACATGTAATCTAACGGTTAGATTTTCAAAATTCACACTCAATATAAATATATATGATAAGTTTGTAGGGTTTCTCTCCAAATTAGTTTGGAGAGAAACTTTGTTCTAAATTAAATTAGTAAACTAACACCACATTAATGTTTTCATTCAAATTCTATTCTTGAATTTTGCAAAATTATAGATTTTAATCTCTTTAATTATATATCATCTTTTTATATTGAATTAGATAGATTTCCTTTGGAGTGAAAATGATGTGCCGTAAACTCAGTAGCCACTAAGCATATTTGGGCATTCATAGAATAGTATTGCTCTTATCCAAATAATAGAATAAGAGATTGAATATATGTGTATTTTTTTTTTTTTTTTTTGAGATAACGATAGAAGTATATATTAGTGACTGAAAAAAGCAAAAGAACAGTATAACAATAAATCTGTGCCAGTTGTTTGGTAAAGAGAAAATAAAGTGATCCTGAAACCTTTTTTAAAATAAAAAAACAAGTGATCCTGAAACTTTATGGTAAAACCATATCTCCATTTGATGTATAGTCCTTACTTTAGACTCCTTCTATCCACTTGAAAAATTACATTGATTTTTGTCATGGTAGAAATTGACGTGCAAATTTTGACTATATAAATAAATACAAAATTTGGAATCATAAATTCACTAAGGTTGTGCTTACCCTTTAGAATTTTATGATCAAAATTTGCACGCGTCAATTACTTGATACCTCCATTTGATGTATTGTCCTTACTTTAGACTTTTTCTATCCACTTGAGATTAAGATTACATTGATTGTTGTCATGGTAGAAATTGACGCGCAATTGACTATATAAATAAATAGAAAATTTGGAATCATAAATTCACTAAGGTTGTGTTTAGATTCGATGATTTAAATCCAAATAATTTTAGGATCAATTACTAGTATATATTACTTGATATAAATTTAAGAGCATTTGATAATTTAAGCTTTGGGGATTTTGCTTAAATTATGGATTTAAAATAATTTCTTATATGCTTCTCAAAAAAAAAAAAAAAAAAAAAAAAATTCTTATACCTAATATTTTCAAATCTATATATTAATAAAAACTCAAATGCATCAATACATTTCATAAATAGAAACAAATTAGGCATCTCATGATATATTCTAGTGAAAAACAAAGAAATCTAATCCTTCTATTTAAAATTAAATTTCTCTATCCAAACTGACTATAAGTGAAAGTGTAAAATACATATGACAAATATAAAATATGTGCAGAGACTAAAATTATAAAGAAGCCTTGTAAATCCATTAAATGAGAAAATCGAACTTCTTAGTTTAATACATAATAATGACTTGGGTGATTTTAAAAACACACAGTGACTTGATGTCCTAAAAGATTTTGTTGTAATGTTGTGTTGATGACCCTTCAAATTTATTAAAATCCAAAGATCAACATTTGGAAGTGTTCATAAAATTAATATAAGAACCGGATGAACAAAAGGATTACTGCAAATTTCGAACTTATTAACATTGGGGATAATTAATTAATTACATGCATTGTACAAACAAGGAATTCATTTTATAATTATTGCAAAATCTAATCAGTGTATAAAATACATAATAAGAAGATAAATATTACTGTCCCATCCCCTTATTGTTGATCTTTGGTTTCTTTATAGGGTGTTTCAAAGGTTTGTTCATTTCAAAAGAAATCAATGAGTTCCTTTTAATAACTTCCATAACATATCATTTGCTTTCTTTGAAAGGTTAATATTGTTTTTTTATTTTTTTTAACTTTAATGGAGGATAATTTTGAAAATTCAATTTTTTATTTTAAAACCAATGTATTGCACGATATTCTTGTAAGGTGGTGGGCCTTGCTTGTAGTGTTGGGCTGCTTCCTGCTGCATTAAGCCCAAGTTTTCTTTCTTTCTGGATAAGGGGTTGGGACCGGTCCAACTACAACTCAATTTGGTCCAGCTTGTACGCAAACTATGTCTTGCTTGCCAGGAACATGCTTGAGGCAGGCAGAGCTGTTTCAGATAAGTTGTGGCAGACAAACATGGTAATAATAACAAAATAAAGTATTCTGGCTACTTAATAGAAAATGACCAAATGATCCCTATTCAAGAAACATAATCACAGTAATAATAATTACTTTTACAAAAGAACAAAAGGAACAAATGATAATATATGTGGGTTAATCAGAAGAGAAAGAAGTCAGTTTAAATATGGTTCGCAGGAGTAAAACCAGAGAGGAAAGAACGTTTCTTCTCAACGCAATTAATCTCCCAGGGAAGTCCTGCCGTGGAAATTAACTACCTTGAGGGAAACGGACCTGAATGGTTGATGCACAAAGGACTCCTTTTGGTTTTGACAAAGAGCAGGATTTTGTGAAGGAGAGAGAGAATCAACCTATTGGTGCATGCCTGCCGTTCTAACTCTCTATCTATTTTCTTTTAGTTTTTCTCTTTTCTTTCTTTCCTTCGCACTCGTTTCTTTCTGTTTCTTGGTATTTCTTTTCGAATTCCTATTCCTTAGTTATGGTTCCCGTTCTTCCTTTTTTTTTGGTTCACGGCAAAGGGTCTCTTTTTATAGTGCCTGCCATGACCGGATTTTACTATTTTAGCCCTTAACCACTTTTGTCTGATTTGGGAGTACTTGCCGATCACCACTGGTCCGTCTGTGTGCCACCCCCCATTACTAGACAAAGAAGGGTATTTTGTTTGTTTGTCTGCCGTGGCACCCTTTCCTGCTACGGTCTGGGTTCTTTCTTTCTCCCTATCCCTCATGGCATGCACCTAGTGGTTCCAACTCAGCTTGCTTCTTTTGGGTAGTATGTCATCCCAGCAAGACACTTCCCCCAAAAGAGCTTGAGCAGGAACCTTAAAATAGATTTCTCCCCTCTCCCTACCGCCAAACCATGCCCTCTTACCTCTGACCCACGACCTCACTATGTCCTATATTGGCTGGGTACAAGCTGGTGGTGCCTGGGCCTTGCGCATGCCTCCCTTCCATGTATGTCCAAAATCTGTCTACTGCTCATTCGTCCGCTGTGGTCTAGAGGCTTGCCTCCACAGTCTGTCGTCCGTTTTTTTTTCCTTTTATGTGAGCTGCTTTTCGATTTCTTGCTCCCCTTAGGGGCTGGGCTTTATTTGATGCTGAGCCTTACATTTCTTTCAGCCCATTTCTTGATTGCCCTCATTTCCTGCCATATTACTCTGTCATTCCTGCTATAATGACTCAATCCTGCTGGGCCTCTTTAGGCCTGCCGTTTACTCTTTCCCCTAGTGGCTTAGCATGGCCATTGGTTCTCCTACTTATGGGCTCCCGTGTCCCTTTTGTTTTTCTCTTGGGCATCCTTGTCTCATTTGCTTTCTTTGGGCTTCCTTGGCCCTTTTACTAACTCTGCATTCCCATGGGCTTTTACTAACTTCATTGGGCTTCCCTGGCCCAGTTACCTTATTCTCATCCTCAGGGTTCATGGGCCTGCCATTAACCCCTTACTCTCTTTGTTTTCATTATTTTGAGCCTACAGTGGCCCATTCTCACTTTTTTATATCATATATTGCCCATGGGTATGCTATTTCTCTATTTCCGGGCTTCTTTAAGCCCATTTGCCTCCTCAAGACCCATTTGTTTATTTCATGGACCTGTGATCCATTATTCCTGCCGTTTTGGCCTAATGGTTTTGCCATCTATTTGCCAATCCTTTGCTGCCCTTGTTGTTGGGCTTTCTTCTTTCTACTTGGATTTTAAAAGTTTTAGATTTTTTATAAACATTATAAAAAATGTTTAGATTTTTTTGAACCATATGGGATAAGAACAAATATATTCTACACTTGCTTGTATAGTTATTAAATCTGGACCAGACGTTGACCCGGTCTATGAGCTGGGTCATTGGTTCAACCAGTGGGTCATCGATCGAATCGCAGGGTCAAATAACAAGATTTTAAAAATTAAATATATATAAAATTAAGTTTGAGAAATTATAACTTGAATATGTAAATTTAAAAAGAAAAAAGAAAAAAAAAGGCTTATGCCTAAATTAAACTCGCCATTATAATTCAAAATCAATGTTTCATAAGCAATAGCATTAGAAATTCTATAAAATTCACAAGGAAAATAAACAAATGTCATAAGATTGCAACAAAGTCTTTGCTAAAGAAAATCTTGTTACATGTTTAAAAATTATGTATATTAAATAAATAAAAAGGAAAATCTCAAACTCTAATGCGTATTTCTCTCAATCTCTCACACACTCACACTATACACGACAAAAAAAAAAAATTAAACAAAAGATGCTTAAACTAAAAAGCAATCAAGAAATAAAGTATATATAAAAAAAAAATAATAAAAAAAAAAAAAAAAAAAAAAACCTAAACAAAAGAAGATAGTTGATGGCATAGAGTTATATGGTCATACTTACATGTGCTAATTGTTGGCCAAGTACATCTGATCAAACTTCAAAGCATAAAAAAATTTATGCACAATAGCAGCCTGTAACAGTAGGTTTTGAGAATTGTGAAAATTGAAAAGTGAAACAATGCTTTTTTTGAATTTTTTTAAGGTTTTCTTTTGTTTAAATTATCATATTATCACACATTTAAATAATAAAATAGTTAATAAAGTGGATCTATTAATGTAATTTTACACCATTCACAAACTCGGCCGGGTTAATAAAATTCAACTAAGTCACACGGGTTGCTTAAAACCTACCGGGTTGCACCGGTTTTGACCGGGTCACATACTTTTCTGATCCAATTAATCACTCGGCCCGGTCAATGTGCCGGTTCATCGAGTCACTAGTTTGACCGACTAGGCCGGGCCGAGTTTATTAACACTGCTTGCTTGTGAATATTTAATTTTCATAAATTGATTGGTGTATAAAATATCACATCATTTGGTATATTAATTATTATCTATTTTTAAATTTCTCTATTTGTTTCGATGTTAATATTTTATAGGAAATGAGTCAATTTTCAAAACATATTTTCCATAAAGCTATCTAATTTTCCTATATTTGGTAGCAATTTTAAATGTGTTAGAAAAATAATTTATAAAATTTCCTTATTTAACTTGCTGTGAGATAAAATTTTTTCCAAAAATATTTAGCGAAAATTAATATCTAAAAATAAGTCATATTACTTTTTATGTTGACCAAAAACACCATAAATAGTTTTTCTTTGACTCATTTTTTTTTTTGATACTATCAAATACTGAAAATGCGAAAAACTATGTTTTCTGCTACGAGACATTAGATTTTTATTACAACGATATTATTGATTTTTTCCTAAACAAGAAGGTGATATCAAATGCTAAAAATGCTAAAAATCATGTTTTCTGTTGCGAGACAGTAGTTTTTTACTACTACAATATTATTGTTTTTTCCTAAACAATAAGGTGATCTTATCTAAAAATAAATATAAAAAATAAGGTGATATATAATAATCATATATTAAAAAAATGTAAAAATCACCATAAATTCCAAAACAAAAATACAGAGAGGATCGTGATCTTGAATCGATTGTACCAAAGAAGAGGACACATGGTACGAAAACTGAGGCGTCCCACTCTATAACTTAAACTCCTAAAAGGACGAGGTAATTTAACCTAACCGTGGTTAAAATTAACCAAACCAGAGGAGTCTGTTTCTCTCTCTCCCAGAGCAGTTTATATTTCAGAGACAGACACCATAACCTCACTGACTATCCAAAAAACCCTGTAAGTCCTATTCAGACCCAAGTTCACGATGATGATTGGAAATCCAAATCCAACGGTCCAAGTGCCTCCGTGGGACCCATTCGACGATCAAGCGTCTCAGATTTCGTCCCCAATAGCAAACTTCTCCGTCAACTATAACGCCAATGCCGGTAACGGAGACCACTCTCTTTTGCTTGACTCCTTCGCCGCTCTCCACCGTTACTTGCCATCGAACGAGAACGACGAGTCGTACTCGTTTTCGGACGTCGTACAGGACGCGTTCTCGTGCGACCATTTTCGGATGTACGAGTTTAAGGTTCGGAGGTGCGCACGTGCGAGGTCGCATGATTGGACGGAGTGTCCGTACGCGCATCCTGGTGAGAAGGCTCGTCGGAGGGACCCACTGAAGTACCATTATTCTGGTACGGCGTGTCCTGAGTTTCGCAAAGGGAATTGTAAGAAAGGTGACTCGTGCGAGTTCGCACATGGGGTTTTCGAGTGTTGGTTGCATCCGAATCGGTATCGGACTCAGCCCTGTAAGGACGGACCGAGTTGTGGTCGGAAAGTATGTTTCTTCGCTCACTCGCCGCAACAACTCCGAATCTTGACTCAACAGAGTGGAAGGGAAAGTGGGTCAAAGTTTGTTTCATCGCCCACTTCGATTCTGGTGTCGCCACCGGTTTCTCCCCAGTCTGACTCGCCGCCTTTGTCGCCGACTGAAGGTGGACTCGGTGGGTTTGGATCGGGAAAATCGGTGAGCGAACTCGTTGCTTCTATGCGGAAGATGAAAATGGGCGGTTGGGGGAATCAAGTGGGGTCACTTTCGCCATCTGGGTTCGGGTCGCCCCGTGCGTCGATTGTCCGACCCGGGTTCTGTAGCACCCCTTCGACTCCTTCGACTCCGACTCGGAACGTGACTCGTTCTGGACTCGGTCCATTCGACCTGTGGGAAACGAAGTGTGAGGAAGAGCCAGCGATGGAGAGGGTGGAGTCTGGGAGGGGCTTACGAGCCCAGATGTATGCTAAACTCAGTAAGGAGAACTCGCTCCGACGAGTTGACTCGGCCGTGTCTGGTCCTGATTTTGGCTGGGTGTCGGAGTTGGTTAAGTGAATCGACTCACCGAGTCATTTCCGTCTTAAGTATATATATCTTTTTGGGGTTTAAGAAATCGGTGGCCTTTGATTCTTCTGACTCTGTAAATATTATGTTGATTTTGGACATTTTTCACTGTAAATGCTCACTGGCTTGGGAAGAGAGATCCGAGTCTCTGTTTTGTGGTTCTTCCCCCAAGATAAAAATGGCAACTCTTTTTGTACAGACTAAGAAGGATTTCCCAGACTGCCGAAGAATGAGTAGCATTTGGTTTGATCAATTTGTCTATGATTTGTATTTAACTTTCTGGATTCTCTGTCTAATTTTCTCGGAGTATTATCATATCATTGTACATGTTTTTGGCAATTAAATGTATTGTTACATATTATCTTCATCCTGTTTTAATTGTTTGGTTATTTTCGTATCCAAATTTTGTTGCATATTATCTTCATCTTGTGTTTAATTGTTTCTTTATTAAAGTACCCAAATTTTGTCGTACGTTGTAGATTTCTCGACAGACCAATCATATTGTTTATAGATTCTCGACAGACTAATAATAATGCTGACTAAAAATGTGGGCATGAATTTCATTTAGTAGATCATGGGTTTCTTGTGTCATGTCCATAACATTTATAAAAAAATAATCACGTATCACTCTTGAATCCCATCTAATTTCACTTTTTTTTTTTTTTTTTGCTAAACCCATCTAATTTCACTTGGATTCATTGTATCTGTCTAATTTCACTTGGGTTCATTGTTTGGCCTTGTATGGTATTGCATGCAATATGAATACGACATATGTCTAAAAATGATCACATGATAGTTTTGAACTTTTTCTAATTATATTTTGAAACATAGGTTTGGCTTGTTAGATTTTGGATGCGACACAAACACGACATGTTTAGAGTTATTGTATGTCTGTTTTATATTCAGCTTAATTCACTGGAATACTGGATGAATACCTTATTTCTACTTGTGTTCTGTTCTGGGATGTTATGCCATGTTTCATTTTCTTTGGTCTTCGGTTAGTACTCGGATTAGTTCTAGGAAGCCAATCAAACTATTGAAAGTGATTTCCTGCCCTCTTAGCTTTGATGTTTATTAGTACTCATAAAAATCTTAAATGGTGTGGGTGTTTATCTTCTTGAAATGTTGTTTTCTAGCTTGAAGGGCTACATATGATATTGATGCAACTTCTTAATTGTTCTAGATTCTACAAGCTTGCACCTCTCCCAAAAAAGAAAAACCAGAAGAATCATAATCATGTTCTATTGTTCTACTGCTAAGTATTTTAAGTGATAATAATAAACTCTTTAAGAGATTAGATTTGTGACGTGGTGTTGAACTGATAAACCTGTCCTTATCTGCTTTAAACATATTTTAGTTTGGTTTATCTTCTTTGTGCCACTTGTACTTGACAATTTTATAAAAGAAATCCTTGATGTGAAAGTTTTGAAGGGACAAGATATGGTCAAGCACCAATTCTTTGTGGGCTCCTTGGGAAAAATCTGCTTACTCTCTCCATTTCATAAGGCTGAGGTGGTAGTTTTTGCTTTGAGAGAGGGAGAGATATGGGGCCATTTGTAAGGAAAACATTATTAGAATTAATAAAATATAACGTACAAGGCAGACAAAGTGGCCGGTAGTTCCAGGATTTGGTTTAATTTTTGTCCTATTATTATAATCACGTCACTCACAAGGCCATAAAGTTACTTGGGGGTGGGAGATACTGTAGTGGCGGCTCTATAAAAAGTGGGTTTTTATGTTGGTGGACTTGTCTATGAATGCCAAAGATTGCTCCATCACTAAAGTACTTAATATATGTGCCATTGTGCTCCGTTTGGCTATGTACTCTCTAAACAAAGTCGGTAAAAGAATAAGGCTAAATATTAGGAGAAAATGGCATTTGTCCTTAATTTTGCCACTTTCTTTTTTTTTTTTTTTGAAAATTTAAGGGAAATTTGTTATTGTTAATGTCAAGTTTTACTTAAAAATATACATATAACTCAATTTTGAGGATATTGAGTTTTATACCGAACTTAATTTTGTTAAAATCGAGTTTCAAAAACAGGAACATTCTGCTTAAACAGAGACATTGTACTAGATATTTTAAAAAATAAGAGCAAAAGTGGATTTTTTTCCTAAATACTAGTGTGCACACTGAGTTTGTTATGTTGGATTGCTGCACACAACCATATTACACATTTTTCACTAAAATTGTGAGTCACGATTTTAGTATTGTGTGTACAGTTGTGTGCAATAATTAGTGTAAAATATATATTGTTAAAAAATATATAAAAATATCATGTAATATAATTTTTTTTTTATACAAGATAAAAATTCTACTCTAATCTAATCTAAGTGTATATGCGTGTGAAGCTCCTTGCTGGAGACTTAAACCCCCGGCTCTTACCCCCACATCTTATACCCCACAAACACTTATACTTGTAGAGTGACCATTACATCAAAGATGTGCGGTGGTCATATAATAAAATATTAAATGTTCCTTAATTTGTGACTTTACACTCATTAATAAAAGCTAAAACACTTTTGAAATAAAGACAACATTTTACCCTGTTGATATGATGGATTGCTGCACACTACCGTACATATACACTTTTCACTAAAAATTGTGAGTTTATGTGTGTACGGTTGTGTGCAATAACTAGTGTGACATAATAATTGTTTAAAAATATATAAAATATCATTTAATAAAATATTAAATGTTTCTTAATTTTTGACTTTAAGACACTCGTTAATAAAAGCTAAAACACTTTTGATACAAAGACAACGTTTTACCATGTTGATATGACAAACTATGAGCGATAAACAGTCACTTTTATATGAACTTATAATTTACATCACTTTATTTTCCCGTGTTCACAACCTGTTATTTCAACAAATTATGGAGAAAGTCTATGTTCTAGGATTCATTCAAGCCAAAAATAAAGGATAGTGAAGTTGGATGGGAGGAATTCTCTTAAAAATGGGTATTCACACATCTAGTGATGAGATTAAATTCAACACGTACCTATTAATAGCATCCAATTTACTACTATACAATGTGGTAGCATTTTCGGACAATTAACGGATTAAATTTGTTGACGATGCTGTTAGAGATATATTCATCGAGTTACTTAAAAACCAAGCTATCTCTAGAAAAGCTCCACCATAAATTTTAGTATTACTTGAACAAGTTGTAAAAAAATATTCAACGAGTTATTTTAGGACCATAACTGTTGTGTCATATTTTTTTGTCAAAATTGATTTGATGTATATGATTGATTATCTATTACTTTTACACAGATCTATTACTTTTTCTTCACCACTCATAGTCAGTCACATATGATAATTGTGGGAAAGATTGTGGCCGTAGAATTATTGGTATTGAACCATGGGTTTCTTAGTAGAGTTCCAAACTTATTGTCCTAATAGCAAAAAAAAAAAAAAAAAAACCAAGCTATCTCTAGATAAGTTCCACCATAAATTTTAGTATTACTTAAACAAGTAGTAAAAAAAATTCAACGAGTTATTTTAGGACTACAGCTTTTGTGCCACATTTTTTTGTCAAAATTAATCTGATGTAACAGACTATGATTGACTACCTATCATTTTCACATAGATCTATCACTTTTTTTCCACCACTTACAATCAGTCACATATGATAGTTGTGGAAAAGATTATGGTCATAGAATTATTAGTATTGAATCATGAGTTTTTCAGTAGAGTTCCAAACTTTTTGACCTAATAGGAAAAAAAGAAGAAAAAAAAAAGCTAACAATGTTAAGCTAATAAGATAATGAATCAAATTCTTAATAACCAATTACATAAATAAAATAAACCATAGATATTAAGTAGTTAGGGTTGGATCCAACTAATAGAAGGCTATATTCATAAGTTTATTGGCTGAACAGTTTTCTTTTTACGTCTCATAGGTTTATGTAATTGGAGGCCTTGAATCTTGTGTTCTCACCAAGGGGAAAGAAGAGATCGGATAAGAATTGTAATATAATATTTGGAATGAAGGAAGAGGAGAAAGGATAAAATTGGAGGAAAAGGGTAACCAAGAAAAAATTACTAATTTTAAATGAAATATTAGGGTAATATTTGGAAGGGAGAAATAGGAGTGAGAGAGGATAAGAGAAAGAAAATCTAAATATAGGATTGGTGATGGGTCCTTCAGTTCTTGTTATTCAATATGGCATGATAGTTGAGTAAATTAGTCCAATGAGTCATAGGCATTGACCTTATCCAAACAAGGGCAAACAATTAAAAAGAAAAGGAAAAAAAAGATGGGGCCTTATAAAGTTTAGGGACATAATTTTATTTTGTTAGCTTATATGTTGGATGGTGATTTATGTACAATAAAAATGAGGAGCTCGAATTTGATAAAGATGTGATGTAAAATCATCTAATAAGAGAATATCATGTCAATTTTTTTTTTTTTTTTGGCTTAAAACTCAATACTTCTACTACACTTAATAACATCTTAATAACATCTTAATAAACTTTCAATTAGGTTGGATTTTCATATGAGTATTAGAAATTTTTTTTTTGAGTAAATATGTGTATTAAAATTGATTGTACGAAGTTGTGCCTATTATTTTAATATATGATATAATGATATGTCATATTAAAATTAATAGATATAAAATTTGAATTTTACTTCTACCTTCTTATAAAATTTAATCTTAAAAATAATATCATCGATGAGTTTATAAAAATGTGACATTCCTTTAAACACAATTTATCAGCTCCATAAATTATAAATTTATAAAGATAGTAACATTGTCCCATCAACCCAAAAGATAAATAGTAACATTGTTGTTACTTTATGTATATTTTTTAAACCATACCTACCTTTTCTTTTTTCCCCTAAGAGTGTAATCAAACATTATCGTTTACCAAAAAAAAAAAAAAAAAAAAAGTAGTCAAACATTATCATGTCATGATCAATACCTACCCTCAAGAATAAGCCATTATTTTCCCTCAACTTGACAACTTCTCAACAAATGAACTTTATATATAGGCCGTAGGCAGCGCTCAGTCACGCATGCGAGCTTTGTAACTCAAGCGGATGTACGAAAGTGATGGAACATGACCTTAATTTTATGTACTACTCTAGTGGGTATAATAAATTATAATAACTTAGAATTAATAGACATTAAAAAAATAATAACTTAAAAATGAATAATTTTCTTAAAGCTTTCTGTTTGTACTTCATAGAGTTTCTCTTGGCCATAGTAATAAATAACTTATCCCAACAATATATATATAAAAAAAAAAAAATTGGATTCATGCATGTGCCCGTGCCTACTCGCACGTGTGCAATGGTGTTACTTGCTAGACAGCATTATTGAAATTGACAATTGGCTTAATTCTTTATAAGGACAAAAGGGTTTTTGTAAGGTATGAAAATCGTTTTCAATGCACTAGACATTGTGTCGTTATGATTGTATTTTTACTTTCTATACAAATATTTGGCACCCTCTTATCTTTGGTGTTTATCACTATATCCATGCTTTAAGATGGTACGTTTATATGAGACGACAAGATCGATTATGTTTGGATAAAAGTATAGATAATTGATTGCACAATTTTGATGGGGATGGGGATGGATTTGGATTCTTTCTACTTCATTGTGTTTTTCAATAGTTTAAAAATTAAAATCACTCGATTGACTTGACAGGTTAGCGTCAAGCATGTACCTACCACCCCCTAGTGGGAAATGCTTATCTTTCCGATTGTATTCATCTCAGTTTGTAACATGGTGATAATTGCAATTAAAGGAGAAAAAAAAATGTTATAATTATCCAAAATCTTCCAAATCAAACTCAAAAACCACGAACATGATCATGAACACAAACCATATAAGGAAAAAACACCAAAACATGAAGCCAGATTAGGCTTTGATCTTTTTCAGATGACGATTGCGATACAAACTTGGTCACAATGGTATTGTTAACAACTATTTCAATAACATTTTAAAAAAAAAAATCTTAAATCATTTTCAGATTTGAAATAGAAAAATAAACAAATGATATCGTATCAATGAACTTAACGATGTGGATTGAACAGAGGTGTGCGGAAAAACTACAATAAAAACAAAATATACTTTTTTGTTTACTTTTGAAGTTAAAGAATTCAATTGAAAAAAAATTAAACCATAGGATAAGAATAAAAACAAGCCAAACTTTCATATAATCTCATCATTAATATATTTTTTTTTATCATGCATCAATCATAACATATTACAATAGTAATAATAGTAATTGAACCACAAAGGTGATTGGCTAGTGGTCATTAGGGGTGGCAAAATTAGACACGACCCACAAACATGACATGACACAACACAAAATTAGCAAGTTATGGGTTAAGGTTTAATAGGTTCGTGTCATATTCGGGTTAACACAACTGACCTGTTTAATAAACGGGTTGGGTTAGTTCAACATATAGAACCCGCTTGATCTGTCTGACCCGTTTAGGGTTGTAAACGAGCCGAGCCGAGCCGAGCCGAGTATTAAATGTTCAAGCTTGTTCATTTAATTTTTTTTGAACACGAGCTGAGCTCGAGCTTATTATCAAACAAGATTTTATGTTCAAGCTTGGCTCATTTTCTTGTCGAGTAAGCTCGAGCTTGTTCATGAGTTACTTGAATAACTTATTCTTTTCCTGTATAGTATGAAATCATGACTAAAATGCTTTACATTTTCATAATTTTATGAATTTTGACTATGAATAGACTATTTATATCATTAATAAGTTACAAATAATAATATAATATCATATGAACCTATTGAAAAATTTATACAATACAATTTGAAGTCTATATAAATATATTTTTAGACAAGTATATATATAAAAATATAATATTATATATAGTTAAATTGAGTCCTCATGTTTACGAGTTTATTCACGAACATATTATTTTGCTTGAGCTTGGCTCGTTTTATAACAGAGCCTAAACTTAAGGTTTGAATTTGGCTTGTTTTCTAAACAAATGAACATAAACAAGTTCATTCTTGAGCTGAGCTTGAGCTGTTCATAAATAGCTTGGTTCATTTATAGCTCTAGACCCGTTTAGTTAAATGACATTTTACCAATATACCTTTCAAATTCTAGGCATTTAAACTTATTAGTTGTTGTGATTTATTTTCTTTGACATGTTGTGATTTATTATTTGTGATATTGGAATATGCTTTAATTTTGAATGATTATTTGTGATGCAGTTACTCATTAGTTTTGAATTTTATATTAAAAAAAATATATTTTTTGTTTTTTCATAATTTTTTTTTTCATTTTGATAAAATATGATAAACAGATCGACACAACTGACCCGTTTAATAAATGGGTTGTATTAGGGTTGATGAATCTTAACCTGTTTAATAAACATGTTGAGTTAGTGTTGACCTATATAGTCGGATGCTCATGAGTTGTTACGACACGAACTCAATACGTGAACACGAATTGCCACCCCTAGTGGTCATGGGTTCACTCTTATAGGTTTGGGAGGTGGAGGTCCCAAGTTCAAATCCTACAATGGGAAGCGTCTGGGAAAAAAACCTCATGTTCTTGACTCATGGTCATTGTCTACTAGCGTCCTCGATAGGGCTGGGTGTACAACTATAACTTATCCAGTAACTCATAACTATGGGTAAAACATATACATACAACCTAATAAGGCTGTTGTCAATGGTGGCTCCACATGGAGTTCAGGGTGGTAGGGATGACAATTTCTGCCTGACCCGCGGGTACCCGGCCCGACCCTAATGGGCTGAGTTTTACCCAGCCTGATAAAAAATAAGGTTGGGTTTAGGTTTAAAAAAAAAAAAACCCAAAGCGGGTTTAGGTCAGGTCTGGGTTTTTGCCAAAACCCGGACCGAACCCAGACCCGACCCGACCCGGTTATATATATTGTTATAAATCTTAAAATTTTATATTCCTCATTTCATTTCAGCTCATAGCCTTACACCTCACACTTAGGCCACCTCTCATCTCTTCAGCTCACCACTCTCACTCACTCACTCTCAATCTCATTGCTGGCCCAATTGCCCAACCTCTCACCGCCGGTCCAAGCTCTCGCCACTGTCCCAAGCTGTCTCAGCTCTCTCACTCATTGTCTCACATGGCCGCCTCACCCTCTTCATCTCTCAGCTCTTTCACTCACACGGCCACAAGCCCATAAGTAGTCAAGCACATGCATAGCTCTCTACTCTCTCAATTCTGTTTCGTCCTTGCTGTCGCCGATCTTGCATTGTCGCACAGCCCTCTGCCCCTCTCATCTTCCTCGCCCATGGCCTCACGGCCTCACAGCCTCACTCCACCTCGTTCTCCATTTTTTTTTTAGGTTCAGTTCGTCTCAATCATGTGAGTTTGTGTTTATGATTTTTGTGTTTGTGATTTTGAAAGGGAAAATCATAAATCTGAAATTTGTGTTTCTGATTTTGGGTTGGGCTGGGCATGAGGGGACGGGCCCGACGGGGCGGGTTTGGGGTGGAAAAAAACCGGTTTATTAAACAGGTCGGGTTCGAGTCACAATAGTGGGCCCGCGGGTAAGGTTCGGGCATAAAAAAACCCGACTCGAACTCGACCCGTTGCCATTCCTACAGGGTGGTTATAGGACCACTTTGACCTAGCAAAAAAAATTAATTATTATATATAAATTTTAAAAATTTTATGATTTTATTATCCTTAAAAAATATTTGTGACCACCCTAAAATTTTTTAGGCTCAACATAATTAATTTTTGGACAAAATTTGGCAACAAACTTGATTGTAAACTAAGACTACAACTCTACTCAAATTTTTTTTTTTTTTTTTTTGGATGTGAATTATAGGGGTGGCAATTCGTGTTTGCGTGTCGGGTTCGTGTTGTGTCAACTCATGAGTATTCGACGATATAAGTCAATACTAACTCGACATGTTTATTAAACGGGTTAAGATTCCCCAACCCTAACACGATCCATTTATTAAATGGGTTAATTGTGTCGACCTGTTTATCAGATTTTATCAAAATAAAATAAAAAAAATGAAAAAAAAAAACAAATAAATATTTTTAATATAAAATTCAAAACTAATGAGTAATTGCATCACAAATAATCATTCAAAACTAAAACATATCACAATATCACAAATAATCAATCACAATATGTCAAAGAAAATAAACCACAACAACTAATAAGTTTATATATCTAGAGTTTGAAGGGTATATTGGTAAAATATCATTTAATTAAACGGGTCAGATGGGTCAAACGGATTCTATATGTTCAACACTAACCCAACCCGTTTATTAAACGGGTCAGCCGTGTCAACCCGAATATGACACAAACCCGTTATGCCTCAATCCATAACTTGCTAATTTCATGTTGTGTCGTGTCGTGTCGGGTTCGCGGGTCGTATCCAATTTTGCCACCCCTAGTGAATTGTGACAAATTTACCATTGAATTATATTTTCTTTTTATATCCTCCATATTTGCAAAATTTCAAAAAGATCAAAAATCAATAACTATGTTATCAATCAAATTTTTAAATTTTGAGTTTTTGTAGTCTAAAATTACATAAAAATTTAAGCTTATGAATCAAATAGTAAATAACATCCAATTAACATGAAATTTGACATGTGTTTTAAGAACATAGAGAACATGTAATTCAACGGTTAGATTTTCAAAATATATAGTTATGTTAATTTGTTTAATGAGAGTTGTAGTCTTAGGTTACAACTAAGTTTGTAGACAAACTTTGTCTTTAAATTTTAATTTGGTCCCCTAAACAATGTATTAAGTCATTACAAACTAAAAGAAAAATCCCAATAAATTTTTTATCTAACTAAAATTTTTAAAGATATGTAACTTGTAACATTGATAATGAAACTATAAAGTAATAATTTCAAAATAAGAAAATTCGTAAAAGGAAATTGTGAGACTTTATGTATTTATGTGTGTGTGTGTGTGTGTTTTGGTCAATATATGAAGTTATCTTTTTATTAAATTTTGGTCAATAATGACCACCCTGAAAAATATTCCTAGAGTTGCCACTGACGGCTGTGAATGGGGATGTATTCTGTTTTTATGTGTAGTGATGGCTCCAAGAATTTTTCTTTGGGTGTTCTTTAAGAAGTATAAATTGTACAATTTAATAAAAAGAGAAGTTCATATATTGACAACAATAACAATAAAAAACACGCAAATACATAAAGTTTTCAATTGACTTCTACGCGTTTTCATATTTTGAAATCGTTGCATGATAATCTCATTATCAATGCTACAAGCTACATCTCTTTCAATGTACATAATCAAACAATCATTCATCTACTGAATGTAGAACAAATTATGGAGTAAAATTTAATTTTATTGACATAAAAAAACTAAGGGTGTTCCCAAATTTTTTTTGAAATGTAGACAAATAAAAAATTTTAAATTATTATATATAATTTTTTTTTCTTTTTTTTTTCCAGGTCAGGGTGGTCCTGGGACCACCCTAGCCTTAAGGTAGCGCCGCCCATGTTTATGTGTCAACGTGGTCTTCTATCCAAACCCGTCGACCAAAACAGAGTACAGAGCATTATTTTAGGGGGTCTTAGGTCCACACTGCAGCATCTGATTTGTGCGTCTTGTGACTTTGTTGCAAAATATTCGCCAGTAAGTATCTTTCCTGGGGTTGGGGGAGTTTGGAAAATCAAAGTCTCCATCATGGAGGCAACTAAATCTTGTAGGGGACCTAAGTTCCTTTCACTTGGATAAACCTTGTTCGTTTCTGACATTCATTGATGGTCACTACTCATACCTAGCTTAGCTCCTACCACCATTTAATTTATCTTGGAAGAAAGTTAGGTTTGGTGCAGCAAATTAAATTGGATAAAACCGACCCCAACTAAACTTAGATCCGGTTCATTTTGTGCAATACATTAGGTTTTTTAATTAAATTCAACAAATAGATGCATTGACCAATGAAGTACAAATAATATTATCTTTTCCAATGATAGTTAAATTCAATGTATTTTTAATTGAAGAGCTTAATATACTGTATATAAATTTTACTTTATTAACAAATTTTCCACTCTCCTTAATATATCTTGTTTTTCTTAGGGATGATAATGGATTAGATTTAGTAGGTTTTTGATCCAACCTAACCCCAATGGTAAGTGTTTGAGATTTTTTAAATAGGTTTGTGGAGGGTTTAAGACTGTAAGTCCAAATGTTTAAATATGTTAGGATTTCGGAAGGGTTTGGATCGTTTGGGTTTTATACTGTAACTACCACAACCCAATCTAATTATGTATTAAATTAATAAAATATCTGTATCATTAATTTACTTTACAAAAAACTAAGATTTCTATAATAAAAGTAAGTATGCATTTCTTTCTCTATTAAAATACAGTTTAATTTATTATTAAAAAAATACTGTTTAATTTAGTGAATTTTCTTTACTAATATTTAAATTTTGTTAAAGAGTATTTTAGATGTTCAATTTTCAAATATATATATAGAATCCATTTGAGATGAAATTCCTAAAATTTAATAGGGCTTTATATTTAGAAGTTTTTTTTTTTTTTTGAAAAAAAACGTCTTTTGTTCCAAACTTAACCCGCTGTTATTCTTAGTTTTTCCTTCTAAGATGATTGTGTTAGCTACAGTACTCATTAGGCATGGAAATTTCTTAAATGTGTATTTAACAAATTTTTTTTTATAATTCAATAATTGGGAAGAGATTTGAACATCCTGTCCCACCTTGTAACTACAGTTGCTTGTGCCATAATGAGTAAGGTATGGGGTTGAGGGATCAATTTACTAGTGTGTGGAGACTGGAGATAATCAATATGAATGAATTATTCATGATTGTTCTATCGCCATTGATACAAGGTCAATATTCATTATTTAATGTAGATGTCTCAACTAGCAGTTGATTGTTGCCATGTTTGTTGGACTCATTCACATTTCCCTTTCACTTTGGTAAAGGTATTTGTCTGCTCCGAAACACATGGTTCGGTTCAACAATCTTACTACTATGGCCATGTCCATGTGTGTGTCCTTACCAAAATTTGACGCTTAAAAAAAACTGACTTTTTAAGTAAAAACGTAGTATCTAGAACAATTATGCATTTGTTCTTGAAAAAAAAACAATCTTTTTGGTCCAATGGAATCCTTTGATGAAACATATGGATATGGTAGGGTAATGCATTCACCCGTCGGTAATGAGGGACATAAAACAATTCACAATTTTTGCCGTAACTCGCCACGTGATAAGTTATGAGTGATGAAGGTAAAATGGTAAGTCCACACCTTTATCACTCACAGCTCGTCATATGGTGAATTGTAATATAAGTTGTGGATTTTTTTGTGTCTCTAACATTTTCGGTCGATAATACGTTGCTTCACAGATGGCCCAACGCATGGGGCCATGTAAACCATGGTCCGTGAAAATGATATTCCACTTGCAAGACGAGCTGTGCATAAAATCAAATACCTTCAATGCATTGTCCCTTCAATTGGTACATTTCAGTGAGCCAGACCATTCATTTTCCTTTCCACATTGGATTCCAAGATTCATCTTTATCCATCGAGCATGGTTATCTAAATGGTACGAATGTTTAACAATTGAGAGACCGATACAGTGATTTATTGCTTCAAGCCTTCAATAGTTCATTGGTTCAACCGCAATTTTAATGCCAACTTATATGTAAATATACTAACGGTGAAATTAATTACAATCTACCCTCACATAAAAGATGGGCCTCACTCAAACATAAAGTTTATTAATTTCTTTGAGAATGGCAAAAAGAGAGCATTAGAGTTGATATTGATTATTTCTTCAAAGTTGTATGCTCCAACTCTCCAAGTAAACACAAAATTCCTTTAATAAAAATCAAATATTGAAAGAAGTTATTGGATAATAAAATTAAAATCTCAAACAATTCAAATAAAAGCACATGGCTCAATATTTTTCCAAAAAAAAGAAAAGATCTTTGTGTTTTCAAAATAGTTTTGTTTTGGTGGGTTCCAGTTAGCTCAACTAGTAAAGTTTCTGATAGTTGAATAAGAGATCTAAGATTCAATCTCCGCCTACACCAAAAACCGATTGATGTCTTGGTCTAATGATAAAGAACTATCATCAGGAGCGGACGCCATAGGTTGAAACTTTCTCAAAAAATTAGTTTAATTTTGGTCATTCTTTCTCCTGCACCATTTAATGGGTGACAAAATGATTTGAAGTGTGCACCAACTTACCAATTGAAAATAGTAGGACTCCACAATCTTTAAAAGGATCTCTCCCATTTAATTATTCAAATTTTCTTTAATTTTAATCTGAATGTAAGACACATGGTATTTTAAAATTTTAATAATCTTAAAAAAATCCATATAAACCACACAAAATCAAATAAATGCCACATGTCTTACATTTGACAAAAAATTCAAAAGAATTGAAGGATTTTAACATGAAGGGTTCTTATCCCATTAATATTCATGTTGGAAATCTAATATTCATGTTGGAAATCCATAAAAGAATTAATTTCAATTGAATATAAGATATTACATAGATTTGTCTATAGTTTTCTAATGGAAAAAGATTACATATTGAAAGTGGGAATGACAAATTGCAAGGCTTTAAGCTTTGTCATGCTCTAATAATTCTTTCCAATTTCAGTTTCATAGATAAGATATGTCTACTAAGTTAGTGTAAGTGCTACCTTTTACTCAAGTTTGAAGACTAATAATTCAAGGAAATTTTTTTTGAAGTGGTATTGATACGGTATAAAAAGAAGAAGAGTATATAAATATATATATATATATATATATATATATATATTATGGTCAGCGTGAAATAAGTCGAAGAAAATTGAAAATCATTTTTCACCACTCCTTTGTGCCTTCATCCTCTTATTTATTTATTTATTTATGGTTCTGCCAACACTCCCACCGCTCACACCAATTACCTCCTTTATCATCACACAACCAATGCTACCACTATTACCACATTATTGTTGTCATCATCGTTGACACCACCGCCATACTTATTCTATCGTTGCCATCACGACTTTTGCTCCTATGAAAAATATTACTGATTTTCAATTACAAGTAAACAATATAAAATATCATTTTAGGTAATTTTAAAAGTTGCATCCAAACATATAAAAACAAATAATTTTTTCGAAAAAAATGTTATCACATTAAATGTGCAATTAGTTATGATGTAGGAAGATGTTAATTTTAATTATACTCTACTTGCCAAACCAGAAGGATGGCCTCTTAGAAAAGACATTCTTACTTTGCTGGCAAGATGGGTACTCTTCTCACTTTGTTGTTTCTGCTTTTGAGCTGTAGGAATCGCTAAAGTTTGAGTCACTGTATTCTCCACCATCACGCAACTCTGCATTGCCTTATTCGGCCTTAAAATCGCACAAATTCTACGCTTATTCGCTTACTTCCTTTACTTGTTGCGCTTCGGTTTCCTGTTGCTGCTCTCATAGTAACCTACAAAGTAAATTACAAGTTAGTCAAATAACTAAACATGAACAGTTAATAAAAAGTAATGACGAAGGACTTAATATGAAAAATTCTTAGGTTCTAAGATGATACAATGATACACACCACTTGAAATTTAATAGAACATGTTAAAATGAACCTGTCTCAGTATCAATGTGATGAATCAATTAGCTTCATTTTTATAAAGGCCTCTAATGGCCTTTTTATTACTACCTACAGTGCTCGCTACATTAATTACTCAGAACAACTATCTATAAGTGATAAGTCTTTATCGTTAAGAAAGGATTCTTTGAATTTAAATGCATATCAGCCTCAACTAGTCAATTATAAGTCACGAAGTCATATTTTGAGTGGACTAAAATGCACCAAAATCAAATCTTTTAGCCAATTGAACAAATCCGGATTCACACAAAGGTTTTACTTTCACAAATTTGAGCCACTCAAATTGGATTGTCTAATCAGCAACCAGATCACATATTGGGGGAGAGGGGATTAATGAACCATGTTGAATAAACTAGCTAGTTGTGTTAATTTAGATTTTGCACCTTAAAAAGACTGCCTAATAGAAAAAGACCTAAAACAAACTTTTTGGAAAACCACTTGCCAGAGGTCGGATCTGACAATGATAATGCCACAAAATGCTAGTTGATGCCATCATATTATTATATAGACGTTGGTGTAGAAAGATATTCTTATACGTATGACGTATAATTATAAAAAAAAAGAAGGTTACAGTTAATTCGACTGGTAAAATTTCATATCATTGAATAAGAGATGTGGGGTTTGAACCTTATCTATAGCAAAAATCAATTGGTATATTAGTCTGATGATAAAAGCAATCATCATCGTGAGGATGTCATAGACTCATAGGTTGAAATTCTATCATATATTTTTATTTATATATATATATATATAAAGAATTAACATTAAAAAATAATAATTGGGTATCAAGGAAAGCCATTTGGAATTGGATTTGAGGCAGATAAACAAGCTCATGGAATACATTTCTTCCCTGTACCTTTTAGCACTTTGGGCCGGAAGAAGATAGGCTGCTTGGGGAATGTTATAGAAGTAGTACAACGGGCTTGGGCTTAGGTTTGGCCTGATACTCAACCCAACTACAGCCCATAAGAGACAGAAGATCCTTGGGCCAATATGATCTGTTGAATAAGAATTAATTTTCATTAACAAAAGTTAAGGTCCTCTCAGTTTTAACTGTGCATTTTCGTCAATTTTATGGTTAAAATTTTATTTTCTAGATTTAACAGTAATTAACAAAAATTTTTTTTTTGAGAGAGAGTTTTAACCTATGGCGTCGGCTCTTGATGATAGTTCTTTATCATCAGACTAAGATACCAATCAGTTTTTGGTGTAGGTGGGGATTGAATCACAGATCTCTTATTTACATGATAGACATTTAACTTTTATATTTGTAAAACCTAATATGAATTATGAAATTGACAAATTTTGAAATAGATAGGACCTTACACTTAGAAAAGATAACATTGTATTATATTAGTCAATATAAATGTGTGAATTTAATTTGAGAATTTAAAGTATAAAATCTAAGGAATTGTATCTAAAAAATTTCATTTTATCATTCATTATAGTCTTTATAAAACATCACTACAACGTTTTTTTTGTTTGTTTATTTATTTATTTTTTCAATTAAGACTCCAATGTTTTTTTACGTTTTAATTTGAGGTTCTTATCATTACAGTGTGAAGTAGAAAATAAAATAAGCTAGATTATACCCATTGTGGGACTTTATTTTTGAAGGGTACTCATAGAATGCTCAATTATTATTATTATTATTAGATTCTCAAAAAAAAATTTATTATTAAAATTTTAAAAAATTAACCTAAAGGACATGTTTTCTTTTAATCTTGAAAAAAAATATTTAGGATAAATTACTTGATTGAGTTATTGGGCAAATTTCAATTTAGTCTATTTATTTATTGTGATAATTTAGTACTAAACTTTAAAAATCAAGTTAATCAAGTGGATTACTTATAGAAAACTAGAAATCACTTAACAGTAAATTTCTTTTATAGATGGATAATCGTCTTGGAGTTTGAGCAAATTCCAGATTTTTTTTCTATTCCGTGTTCACACACACAAATAGCCAAAACATGTATTATAATTTCACACCCAAAACTTATATTTGGGGCCCAAGAAAAATATTTTATTAGAGAAGATAAAGCAACTTAAGAGATGCAAAGTAAGCGATGAAAAATGAAGTTTTGTAAGTCACAAGAAGTTTTTTTCCTTAAAAAAATGGTATTATAGACTTACCGTAGCTGGACAAAAGAATGAAGATAAATATAGATTTGAGACCAAGATGCTGAAAGACTTTGATTTCTCGTACTAAGGAATCTTCTGTGAAAAATATCAAAATACTAGAACCGTAACTTTTGTCAGAACTTATCCACATAGTAAGTTGTGAGTCACTACTTATAATTCATCGCGTGAATAAATTATAACAAAGTTGTGGTCATAACATTATTTTAGATTAAAACTAAAACAAGCCAAAAAGAACCTTAAGAAGGCACTTTTACCTCTAGTATTTCAACCACAAGCTTCTTCTTCTTCATTTTTTTTTTTTTTTTGTTGATAAAACCACAAACTTCTTTGTAACGGGAATAAATGCATGCCAATATAATACATTTCTTTGTCACCATGAGTAGTTGTCAAAGTTTTCAACTGCCTTCAATAAAAAATAAAAGTTTTCAACTGCCCCCACTAAAAACTTACCTTTAATGTATATGAGTGGCGCCATAAAGTGTTGTCATTGCCATGCCATGGTTTTCACATTTTATTTTATTTTATTTATTTATGGACTATGTTATATCATGTGGATCAATTTGATGTTACCATGTGATATACGAATGAGCGATCGTTTATCAAAAAAATAATAATAATAATAATAAGCGATCGAATGAGTAAAGCAGCAAACCATTTTAAGATTTCTCAAACTAATCCACCCAAAATGAAAAAGGTTTAACATTGGCCAATAAACAGGGATATTGATCAAACACTGTGTAAATTTAAAATGGAACCCAAGAAAAAAAGTTCGTACAACATTCAAATAAAGGTGTTGCGATTAAATGTCTAATTTGTAAGTTGTAACAAAATGATTTCTTCCAAAAACCTAGTTGATTTATAATTCCTCCCATCCCCCCTCATTTGGACCTGCCACTTGATTTTTTATTTTATTTTTTTATCTCTGTCCCATACACACCAATGATTCAAATATACCGGATAATTTCATGGAATAATTCCATAATATAACCCCCAATGTGTTAATTAGAAGCTAATTTTGAATATGATACGTACATAAGAATTTGTGAAATTCAATTATTCATCATTTAATAATTTTTATTAATTTTAAAACAAGGAGATGTTGTGCCAAAAGTTCTGTAACTTAACTGGTTGACATTTCTTGATATTTTCAATAGAAGTATTCAGGGTTAAAATTCTTTTTCCCATTGCAACTATCAAATTATTGGGAAAAAAAAAGGTAGAGGGTGATTATCTCTGCATAAAGTGGGAAAGGGAAAGTTAAGGTTCCTCTCTATTAGCAGCTTTTGTATATCTTGTACCCGGCATATATGCCGGGTACATGATATAACACCTCCTATATGCCGGGTACATGATATAACACCTCCTATTAGCACAATACTAAAGTACTTCAGAGGAGATGCTTCCCAGACAAACTTGAGTAATTGACAAGGTCAATGTTTTGTTGTGACCACTGACCACCCCAGATCATGCTGCTGTTGTACAAGTTTGGACTGAGTCCATATGGTGGATATATCCCGTAGCGGCTCTAGAAATTTTTCTCAGGTGTTTATTAAAAAGTATAAATTATACAATCTAATAAAAAGAGAAATTCATATATTGACAACAACAACAATAAAAAAACACGTAAATACATAAAGTTTATAATTGCCTTCTACGAGTTTTTATATTTTCAAATCGGTGCATGATAGTTTCATTATTAATGATACAATCTACGTCTCTTTTAATATACACAATCAAGCAATTATTCATCTATTGAATGTAGAACAAATTATGGAGCAAAATTTAATTTTATTGGCATAAAAAAAAAACTGAAGGTGTTCCCAAATTTTTTTTGAAGGGTAAACAAATAAAAAATTTTAAATTATTATATATATACAAAAAAAATTTCAAGTCAAGGTGGTCCTAGGACCACACTGACCTTAAGGTGGCGCTGCCCCTGGATATATCTTACTAATTATATGTATACCTAAGAAAAATCAGCTCAAATTATTTAAAACGTCCAATTTGCATCTTTTACTTTCACTAAAGTCACCATGATTTAAAGAAACTTAAACCCAAAAAACAATATAAAATCCAACGGTTGTTAAAATTTAACAGATGGTATAATTGAGACTGGGTCCTTTTATCTTTAACAAACAAGAAATGGGCCCAACATGGTATATAAATAGAAACAAAATAATAATATTAAACAAAAACAAGGTCATAGAAAGTCAAGCTATTTTGTGTCTCAAGCAACTTTATTAATAAACCCATCAACAGGAAAAGTTCTTGTTATTGCTTGATGCAAAGGGTAAGACACAGTTTCTGAGTTTTCCTCCCTCTGACTCTCTTGCTGTCAGCATTTAGGTTTTAGCTAGCTAAGCCATGGGAAGGGCTCCATGTTGTGACAAAGCTAATGTGAAGAAAGGGCCATGGTCTCCAGAAGAAGATGCAACTCTCAAGGGCTATCTTCAGAATTATGGCACTGGTGGAAATTGGATGACTTTGCCTACAAGAGCTGGTTTCTTTCTTGTTTTTCTCTTTTTTTTACTTGTTTTTTTTCAGTTTTACAAGGTACCCATTTGGCTAAAAGATGAAAAAAAAAAAAAAAAAAACATGAAATAATTGGTCTACTTTGTTTTTAGGCCATTTTGTTTGATAACCTTTCCATCAAATAATGACAATTCATTTACATGTTTTTTCTACCCAAAAGGTAGTCATAATGAGCTTATTTGGTTTTTCCTACTGAAGGCTTTTATTCAACTTTGAAGTAGCATGATAAAAAATAAGGTTGTAATTAGTCATTGTTTTATATAGGAGTTCATGTTCGTCAGTTCTATAGTTTTGCATCAAAAAGAAGATCAAGGAAGGATATTTTTTGATTCTCAAAAAAAAAAAGGAAGGATATTTTTGTATGTTTTTAAGCTAATTAATTCGTCCAATCCCAATTTCCTTAACTTTGAAGTAGCATGATAAAAAATAAGGTAATTAGTCATTGTATTATATAGGAGTTCATTATTTCTCATTTTTCAAAGCCTTTGACAGATATATATGCGTGATAATTTTTATAAAATAATTACTTTTGCTCATAATTTCTTATTTTTTTTGCCATTTCAATTCTCCTATGCAATGAATTTCTTCAACAAAAAATTATATATATATATATATATATATATAATACCCCCTCGCACGAACCCTTTGAGTATACCGTGCAAAATTTCACTAATCCCTCCATTTTCATAGTGCAAGTAAAATATGATCTCATATCCATATTGTTTAAATGTGTTCCCAAACTAGAAAATTGCACCCAATATTAATTAATTTATCAAATGATATACCTAGCTAAATTTTTTGTATTTTAGTCCCAACTTACAAATCTTCACCATATCAGGCCTAAGGCGATGTGGCAAGAGTTGCCGTCTACGATGGCTCAATTATCTCAGGCCAGACATCAAGCATGGAGGTTTCACCGAAGAGGAAGACAACACTATCTGTACCCTCTATAGCCAAATGGGAAGTAGGCAAGTTTATCTACCCCTCCACATTTCCTTTTTCTTTTGGTGACTAATAATAAGTTCATAAACTATGTCAATTTATTGTATACACGTTTTTTTTTTTTTTTGAAAGCATATACTTTTTTTTTTTATGTATTATACTTATATAATCTTAACGTTCATTTACTATGATTTTTTATTTTGAGTTCAACCTTCAACGTTCATTTATTAATACTAATATATAATATAATTAAGTAGATATAATACATTAGAAAATAACATAAAATAAAAGTGTCTGTCGTGGAATTTTATACACTGCTCTTAAGTTATTATTTTCTTACTTAACATGTTGGTTAGGTGGTCTTTCATTGCATCTCAACTACCTGGAAGAACAGACAACGAGGTCAAGAACCATTGGAATACCAAATTGAAGAAGAAGTTATTGACAATAAACAATCCAACTCTATATGGCTCAACACCAACAACATCACTGATTTGTGTCCCAAAAGCTGAAACTTATAGTTTTGGTATTTCAGCTTCACAATCTCAAAACCCCACCGATGTTATTCCTCGTCTATCCACTAAGTTTAATAGCTTAAGTTCGGATCCAATTCCACTATATTGCCCGGAACTCATCGATGTTTCAGAAGTTGGTGCAAGTTCAAAGAACAGTACTCGTGCTGTTTCATTGTCTCAAGAAAGTTCATGCATTTCAAATTCCTCTTCAATTGGTTTGGTCACGAGTGTCTCAATGGCTGGAAATGTTGAGGTCGAAGATTCTAAGGCTTTAGTGGATTTCAGCTTTGGATCTCCTTATGGTCTAGGCAATAGCTTATATTTGGCTGATTTTACATATCCTGAATATTGAGCCACCAGGACTTGTTGAGGGTGTTATTATAGACCAGTACTAGTGAGAAAGCTGGAGCAACCTTAGTTTGTCCTTAAAATGTAGGCAATTAAGATTTAAGACTAGTTTTAGCTAATATAAAGCTCAAAATCCGGGCAAGGAGAAAACACCTTTTCATTGTAATCAAAGGCCATGTTTTAGGAACATGTAATGTAAATCAAATTTCAATTCAAGTAAAAGAGTAAAATATTTAGAGAGAGAGAGAGAGAAAAACAAGTTAACAATGGTGCTTGTTTGTGTGGGGTTTCAATGACAATGTCATGGTGGGGTCTCGGAGATTTGGTTTATTTACTTTGTCTAAGAACGGCAGGAGATGCCATCAGCATATATGTATGCTTGTTTCTTGCTGGCTAGTGATCACGAAAGTTGCATGGAGTTGTGCCTAATCCAAATCTCAAAGCTCAAAATGTCCCTATCAATCAGTAACAATAAAAGATTCTCTCCCTCCCTTTTGCTTTATGATGATCCACATACCAGAGAGAGAGAGAAAAAGAGATCTTCGCACAGTTACAACTTACGAGTACATAATTATTGTTATGTGCTCCAGTTAAATCAATTAATAAAATCTTTTATCATTGAATAAAAGATTTGGATTCAAACCTATTCATACCAAAACATAATTGGTGTCTTTGCTTGATTATAAAACCAATCATCATAAAGTGAATGTTATTAGTTTAAATTCTTTTGTATTTACAGAAAAAAAAAAAAAAATAATGAATTGCCTATTTTTGAAATTCAAAAACATTCCATGCATCATATGAACATGCATGTCTTAAGGGGAAATATCAATTATCTTCTTCTACCAATACTGCAGTTGTACTATGGTATGCAATGCGGAAATATCAATTGGAAAACCGGTATAGGTATATGCTGGTCAGTAAAAACTTCAACATAATATATATTTTTTTAGATTTTTTTTATCTAGATATAAAATTAGATAATTACGATGATAATTAGTATTATAATTGTGTTTGAATATAAAATTATATATTTTAGTATTAGACATTTATATTGTGTTTGTATATAGAACTATATAATCTATCATTTAAAAAATATATAATGTAATAAGATTTTAATGAATGTTTTAAATATATAGTATAATTTAAATTTAATTAGAAACTATATTAGGTTAATGACATGTAAAATTGTAAGGCTTCAAAAGCTTGTGTGACATGGTATTATGAGGTCGACTAAAAGTCAAACATCTTTGATTTATAATATATTATAAATTAACTTGTAATGCATGAAAAAAAGTTAATAAATTTCTTCATATATAGTATATATTCAATTAATAACTACTAATAAATAAAAAGTCAAATTAGAGAACTCTTATAAAACAATATTGCTAATTTAATTAATTTTTTTAAAAGAAAATATCAAACTTAATTTAATTACATTTTGTTTAGTGTTGGGTGCTTAACCCAATAGAATGGTGATTTCTAATGAGTTTAAATTGACATAGTTTAGTAATATTTATAACTCTAAGACCCAAATTATAAAAAATATATATATTACAATGATGTTGTGAAAAATTATGAAGTTTTGAAAACTCACAAGACAACATTAAAAATATTCAATAAAAAGTCTTTTTTTTTTTTTTGTTGAGAGTTTCAACTTATAACGTCTGCTCTTGATCTATCCATTTATCATCAGATCAATACACCAATCGATTTTTGATGTAGGCAGGGATTGAACCCTAGATCTTTTATTCAACTATCAGAGACTTTACCAGTTAAGCTTAGGGATGACAATGGAGCGGGGCGGGTCCAAAGGATGGGGTCTTCGCCCTCACCTTGCATGGTTTTGTCTTACCCCATCCCCACCCCTTGGGGCCCCGCGAAGCCCCGCCCCACCCCGTAACACTCTATTTCTTGTTAATTTGCTTGCAACTATTTCAATTGTTTTTAATAAAACTTGTTTCGTTAATAAAAATATACTTGAAATTAAAAATAAATTTATCCTATCAAATCAAACTAATTTTTAGCAAAAATTGAATAATATTATTAAAGTATTTAACAAGTCAATATCACAACAAAAATAAAATTCTCATAATACAAAATCAATGATTCAAAAGTATATAAATTTGTTTATAATAAAGACAAAAGAAAATATTAAAATTGGTACCTTATTTTCAACCTTGCTAGAGAAAAAAAAGAAGAGTAGAAATCCTTATTGGGTAGAATAAAATAAGCTGATAATATATTTGTTTAAATAGTAGGGTTTTACGGTATAAAATTTTTACAATTTAACCATTATCAATGCAGGACGGGGCAGGGATGGGGCAGGGCGAGGCGGGTCAGGTCTAAAAAGTCTAAACCCATCCCCGCCCTGCACCAAAATCTCACCTCATCCTCTCCCTACCATCTTTGCGGGGTAAGGAAAACCAGCGTGAGGTGAAGCGAGGAGGAGCGGGGCAAAATTGTCATCCCCAGACTTGAGCTAACTGAAACTCACATAAAAAATCATTCTTTATGTATTATTGTAGACACACATATATGGCAAGTCTACTCTACAGTAATGTACAAAATTTAGATACAGTACTTAAGTGATGTTCCTTAGGTTTTTTTCTTAAAATTTGTACTTAACTAAAAATATACTTTCATTACATAAGAAAAAAGTCACATGACTTAATTTTTAAGTGGAAAACCTAAAAAACAACAACTAAGTATGATACCTAAATTTTGCTCTTACAACAATTTCAATGCTGAGAAACTATTATTAAATGCATCCATGTGTCGTTCACAAATATTAAGAACATGCCATTCATATCTAGTAGGACTAGTTATAGCTGTTCATAAAAATAAAAAAATAGGAATGGTTATAGCCAGATGCCTACGTTCAATGAATCGTATTCTTTTTTATCCTCTATTTCAAATGTTTAAAGAAATTTTTTGGAAAGGACAGCTCTATTTCAAGCTCTCTCACTGAAACTAACATTTTAACCAGCAAGAAAAGTTTATATATATATATATAAATTTTGGCCTTAGGTATCCGGATTCAGGACCACAATAACCTTTTCCCTAGTCCGTGAACTTTCCTAATACATAAACAAGTTCATTATTGATTTCCTCGATATAAAACGTTAACACACTTTAGCATCAAAAAATTACATGGATAGTTTACTAATGCCAATTAACTAGCTATATATAATCCATGCCCCATGCTTTATTACTTATTTGACTCATTGTCCTATATCTAAATTTGTATTCCATTACTTCACAAGAGGTTGCTTAAAGAATCCAAAGCCAGAGTTGGATAGGACTTCCTAATTGAGGAATACCTTAAATAGAATCAATGAGCTGGCCAGGCATTTTGTTTTCTCTTATGTTTGCATATTCACCTTTAAACTTTGCATCATAATGTCCTCTTTCCAGTTCTTTGTGGCATTACATGTGTATGAATATTCCTTCTTACCGACAACAACATCAACACAAAATAAGAAAACTTTATAGAGCACCCCGGTTCTCATACCCATGGTTTCTCTTCTTCATTAGAGGTATCAGAAAGACTAATTAAAGTACCTTTTATTATGTAGAAAGGAATAGGGGTTCAACATTCATAGGGTTGTCAAGGAAGATTTACATGATGTCACATATTAGCTTATTGTTAGTATTACATTCAACCACAGCGCACTCTTAACGTGATGATTATTCACAAGTACAAGTTCTTGTAGGTTGAAGAAGGGGGGACAGGTTAAGGTTTAAGTTTCTAGAATGGAGCTTCACACACATATATATTTAAAATGTTTTCCTAATGTGGGTCTCACTTAATAAAAAAATTAGATAAATAAAAGAAAAAGACATAAAAGTAGCTCTACAGTTTATTTTAATATTTTTTTTCTCTCTATGAAGCTGGCCCCACAGCTTATAAAGCTGAAAAAAAATGACATAAAACCGCATAAAAAACAAAGAACTGCCAAAAAAAAGTCAAATAAGTTGTTAACGGCACCTTATAGTGCTCATTAACACAACCCATACTTAAATTATGCTAGAATGAAATTTCTATTTTAAATAATAAATTTTTTTAAAATACTGCCATCATATTAAAATTTTTAAACGAAGAAATATATATATATATTTATATATACATGAAATCATAAAATATGTTAAATGGAATACATGGGGGTTTGAATGAAAGAAAAAAAAATACTTTCATGAAATATGAATCATAAAATAAGAAAACTTTATAGATCACCCCGGTTCTCATACCCATGGTTTCTCTTCTTCATTAGAGGTATCAGAAAGACTAATTAAAATACCTTTTATTATGTAGAAAGGAATAGGGGTTCAACATTCATAGGGTTGTCAAGGAAGATTTGCATGATGTCACATATTAGCTTACTATTTAATATTACATTCAACCAATCACAGCGTACTCTTGACGTGATGATTACTTCAAGAGTACAAGTTCTTGTAGGTTGAGGAAGGGAGGAAGAGTTGAGGTTCAAGTCTCTAGAAGGGAGCTTTACACACATATATATATACTTAAAAGGTTTTTCTAATGTGGGTCACACTTAATAAAAAAATTAAATAAATAAAAGAAAAAGACATAAAAGTAGCTCTACAGTTTATTTTAATTTTTTTTTTCTCTCTATGAAGCTGGCCCCACAACTTATAAAGCTGAAAAAAAAAAATGACATAAAGCTGCATAAAAGACAAAAAAACTGCAAAAAAAAAGTAAAAAAAGTTGTTAACGGGCACCTTATGGTGTCCATTAACACAACCCATAAATTAGGCTAGAATGAAATTTCTATTTCAAATAATAATTTTTTTTAAATACTGCCATCATATTAAAATTTTTAAATGAAGATATATATATATATATATATATATATGAAATCATAAAATTTGTTAAATGGAATACATGGGGGTTTGAATGAATTGAAAGAAAAAAAAATACTTTCATTAAATTTGTTAAATCTTACTTTCATGAAATATGAATCAGTTAAAGTGTTGAACTACAAAGTTATTTATTCTCAAAAAAAAAAAAAAAACTACAAAGTTATTGGCATTGGCCCAATTTTTTTATGCTCTAATTATCAAAAGAAGGGAATAGGCCCCATGTTAGTCTACAAGTATGAATAAGTGAAATTTAATTACTGAAATCAATTGCAACTTTTATAAGTAAAACATGTTTTATACGGTGCGGTCAGCAGTGTACACATGGTGATTCCAAGATTCCTATACTATAGCATGGGTGAAAAAAAAAAAAAGCGAACCTTTAAACAATTCGTCAATAACTATTTTCTTCGATGGCTAAGATGGTACATCCCATTCAGCTTTGTTGTATACAATACATCTATTTCCAAGTCAATGAATTGAAAGTGACAATCTTTTAATAAAAGAGCAACTCGATAACTTTGTTCTTACTTAACAATTAAATTTAGATCTTTTAACGAATGATTATTTGGTTTTATATTTTATTAAGCGAATTTCCAAGGATTTTTTTTCCCGGCATATTCTTTTCCCTATTCATAAATGAATGAATATTCCTTATTATATGTGTTTATTAATTTGAAGGCATGATACATACTCAAGTTTTTATGCCAGACCAAAATATGGCCTTTGTCATCGAAATTCTTCAATAAATTGTACATTGTAAGCATATGTGTGTTTTTGGCATGCATGCTTGATGCTTCAATAGGACAATCTCGCATGCATGTATTTTTTTTGTTTCTTTCTTTTTTTGGCTAAATGAAAAGGGCAAGGGATCAAACATGACAATCTTATTTGGACGTGACCATAATAACTCAATTCACTAAAAAAATCAATATTCAAAGAGGCTTTAGACAATAACATCTAGCATGTGTGAGGTTTCAAGTCATTGACTCTGATCCGATGTAGTAATGATAGCGAGAAAGAGAGAGACACGGGTGGTTGCACTTGGTTTCATGGGTGGATGGCATAATGATAGAAAATAGCAAGAAAACACATGATTGTATGAAAATTTTCACTATATATATATATATATATATATATATATATATATATAGCTCTTGGTTGTTTTACTTAAAGTGAAATATAAAAAATAATTGCTTTTATCACATAAAATGGGCAGATTTCAGTAATTACCAATAGTATGCCCATGTGATTTTGGTATTAATTAACATGTTTAAATGTAAACTAAAAAAATATTTCACAAATATCATCAAAATTGAATAATAAAATAGTTGATAAAAAAAATTATCTTAAGTTGTATGACAGATGCATAAAGTGTAAGATTGATTTTTTTTTTAAACAAAAAAAATGGTAACTGATTAAAATAAATAATTAAAAATTTTATTTTATTTTATTTCAAATTTTTAGTACTAGAATTTCAATCGAAATATTAATTTAAAATTCTTGAAACCTTGGGAAGATAGTTTTACCTATAGTAGTATTAGCTTAAAAATTCTAAGAATTAATTGCACTTTTCCCCTTTAATTATGGTATAGTTGCAATGTACCCTAAACTTTAAAATTGAGCTACTCCACTTAAGCTATTGATAATAAGAACTTTAGCCCCTCCTTACTCCTAGGGAAAATGACCATATGTCCCTAATTTACAAATTATGCAGCAAAATGCATTTATTTTGAAACTATTTAGCAAAATGCTCCTGTTTTTGAAACTCGATTTTAACAAAATCGAGTTACAGTTGGAACTCGACATTAGCAATGTCGAGTTCTATGCATATTTTGCCACTTAAATTTTTTTTTTAAATTTAAGTGAAACTCAATATTATTAATATCGAGTTCCACTTAAAAATATTCATATAAGTCGATTTTGAGGATATTGAGTTTTACTCATAACTCGATTTTGTCGAGTTTCAAAAACACGAACATTTTACTAAATAGTTTCAAAACATGAACATTTTGCTGCATAATTTGTAAAATAGAGGCAAATGCCCATTCCCCCCCCCCCCCTTACTCCTACTGTCAGAATTTTCTTCCAATTTAAAGAGAGAGTAAAAAATAAAAAATAAAAAATTATTTAGTAGAAATTTGAATTTTTTATAAAATTTGAAAAAAAAAAATCCTAAAGATAAAAGAGCAAAATGTTTATTATCAAAAGTTATTTCGGGAGCATTTCTTAGCTTTGTAGTTTAGAGAGGATATTGCAATTGCACTAGGGGGGGAGTGCAATTTGTCTTATTTTAATATATTTAAAATCCACAATTTGTGTTATTTTAATATATTTATAATGCCCTTTTTTTATTTAAGATTTTAAAAAAATCTTTATGTTTAATAAGAAAGGTAAATGAACAATTTAAGTGACATTATATGAAAAGAATAATAACAATGAAGAAAATAAAAGGTACCCAATTGGCACAACCGCACAATTATTCATGTATTGAATAACTTTTATTAGTGGGTTTCAGTTAGTTTAATTAGTAAAATCTCTGATGATTGAATAAGAGATTTTGGGTTCAATCTCTACCTATACCAAATACTGACTAGTGTCTTGGTTTGATGATAAAGAGCTATTAACATGAACGAACGGTATAGGTTGAAACTCTCTTAAAAAAAAACTTTTATTATATACATATATTGTTTTGTATGACCAATATTTATTAAATACCACATTACCATGGCATTGCACAAGACATTTAATTCAAATACTAGGCTGCTCACAATTCTCCTACTCGATTAGTTGAATATAATGTATCATAAAATGTCTTAAAATATGATCCTTTAAAAAAAAATTAATACTTAATAGACATTTATTTGAAAAGTCAATAGTCTTTTTTATTTGAAAGACAGTATATTGAACAATGTTTCCTTAAAAAATTAGATTTTCTAGATATGAGAGAGTAGGACTAGAATAGTATAATTTTAACGGTGATTGATTACAAGAAGCCAACATTGAGCAAATTCTAATTAATTTAAGTTCTTCCTTACAAATTCTTTAATTTATCCTTTTATATATATATAGGGTTGGATTCAAGTTACACTTGATATAATTCTAAATAATGTTACATCACTAAATAACTTGTTATTGAATTCATATTTTGAGAGTCCAACCGTTGAATTACATGTTCTATATGTTTTTAATATGCATGCCAATTTTCATGCCAATTGGATTACCTTTCGATTCACAAACTCATTTTTTATGCATTATTTTAAACTACAAAAACTTGAATTTAAATTATTAATTGATGATATGGCTATTAATCTTTGATTATCTTGAAATTTTGTAATCATGGAGAATATACGAAGATAATGTAATATAATGATGGATTTGTCAAAATTTGCATCCAATTAAAAAATATTGAGTAATATAACATTGCAAAAAGTTACACCAGGTGTAACTTGAACCCAATTCATATATATATACACACATCAATTATCTCAAACTTTCTTGTATCGATATGTTAGTTAGCCGCTACTTAAAAAAGTAAAATTTCGAGACTAACTGTGGAACTGATAATAGGAGCACTTGAGTATAATGCCGAGTGCTGATAATAAGTTATAAGAGGACTTAATCCCTCGAAATGAGATTGAAGTGACTGGTGTAGAGGGGGTGGTAGATGCTAAAGACGAAAGTAATCAAAGAGAACAAAATTGAAAGGGGGCCTTTAGAACAAGTACCAGAGATGTTTTAAATGACAAACTCCAGACTTAATTGACAATGCTATTTTTTTTTTTTTTAAGTAAATTTTGAACTCAATGAGATGAAAACGGTATATTTAAAGTTGCTCATATGTTGAGCAATCAAAGCTCAGTGAATTTCTATCTTGTATTATAAAAATAAAAACTCTGCGAATTTATTATGATTAGCGACCATTTGGTATTAGTTGATTTTTGAACTTAAAAAAATATGGAATTATTTGAGAACATTTTAACTTAAAAAATGAAGTTCTTTCTTTAAAAATTAAAAAAAAAAAAAAAAAAAAAAACACTTTTGACCTTTACACTGTGTTTGGTTGGAGGGATAATAGGGAAGACGGAAAACAAAAGGAGGAAAATAGGGTAAAAAACAGTGTTTTCCACTGTTTGGCATGCTGAGGATGGAAAACCCGAGAGAAAATTCTCTCCCGGGCCCACAATTTGCATCCTCCCAAATCTGGAGGAAAACTGTGGAGAGAAAACTGCTCTCACTGTGGAATTACACAAATGCCCACACAACAGCTGTTCTGGAATCAAGTAAAAAAAAAAAAAAAAAACAGAGAGCGAGAGCTGGAGAAAAAAGAGAGAGAATGAGAGCACTAACTGGAACGTTCTTGAATGAGGGAGAAAAAGAAAGAAAAGAAGGGGGAGATAAAGAGATAAGGACAAACGTGTATGGTGGAAGAAAAAAAAAAAAAAAAAAAAAAACAGAGAGTGAGAGCTAGAGAAAAATAAGAGAGAATGAGAGCACTTCTTGAATGAGGGAGAAAAAGAAAGAAAAGAATGGGGAGATAAAGAGATAAGGACAAACGTGTATGGATGAGGAAAAAAAAGAAGAAAAAAAAACATATGCATGAAATGAAATGAGAGAAATGAGAGAAAGAAGAAATAATATAAAGAATAAAAAATCCTAATTGAGAAATGTTACCACAATATTTTCACAATAAATTTTAAGTAACAGATTGTTATTAGTTAATATTGGTGAGTAAAAAAATAATTTCAGTGGTGAGTTCAAATTAGAACTAGTAACAACTTTCCACATAAATTTTGTTGTGAAAGTATTGCGAAAAATATTGTGGACGTAACACTTCTCATTGAAAAATGTAATTGTTAGTAAATTTTATATTATTTAATGAGTACAAATAAATCTATTTCTTACCTATTATATAACAAAGGTATAATAGTCAATTTATATAAACTACATTTTCTATCCTCCTACTTTTCTTTTCAACCAAACAAAAGAGTTTTCCACCCTCCCACCTTTCCATCCCTCCAACCAAACACACACGTCCATTCTCCCACTTTTCCATCCTCTCACAATTTTCTATCCTCCTACTTTTCCACTCCTCCAACCAAACAGATTCTTAAAGTTTAGGGCTGTTTTTATTTTAACCATTTACATTTCAAAATTTTTAAGTTAGTCCTCATTGTTTGAAGCTGTTTTTATATTAGCGCTACCATCATCCATTTTTTGTTTATAATATAATCGTTAAGCAGCCTTCATATTTAACTCTTTCATGCAATATCAGCTCTAAAATGTTATGGATTGCAGACATTTCATTGCTATATGAAGAAAAACTTATTACATAGTTAGATTACTAACAAAAATGGACTGTATGGCTATTAACAAAAATGAATTTAACATTAAGAGCTAAAATGAAAATTTTGACACGTAAAATACCAAAATATAAACAATCCCAAACTTTAAAGGTCAAAACTCAAAAGTGTACTCTAATCTTAATAAGCCAAAACAAAGACTACATGAAAAAAAAAAAAAAGGGGGGGGAGGGGGGGGGGGTGGTGGAACAAACCTCCCAAACTCCATGATTTTGGCAATTAAAGCAATAAGGAAAGCTTTGTACATGCCATGACACTATTTATTTCTTAAATATATGAAATATATCATAACCCTACGAGAATATATATTTTTGATAGGAATCTGCCACATTTGTTCTGAAAACAACGAGGTAAACTACAAATTATAGATAGAACCTGATATACTTTAAGCCATATACACAAACAGTAGATAAGGAGAATTTCTCGATTTCTCTTGCGGAAATGTAGCCTCAATTATGCAGCAGCTTCAACCTTTAAATGATATTCACCCACTTTGCAATACCAACTGCAAAGATGGCAACATGACAGTCATATAATATGGACTGGAGTGCCCAAACAAGCATCTGTACAACTACCTAAAAATTTTCAGATACATCACCAACTCTCAAAACCAATTACTTGCACCTAGATCCCAGGTACTAATATGGGACTATTCTTTTTTAAGTGGAGACTAATCTGAAAGATAAAATTTATTCAATTTGATTTACAATCAATTCACATATATAACTTAAATCACTGTGTTAGTTGACTAGCATTGAAAAAAAAAAGTTGAACATAGATTTGAGGTGCAGTAAGCCAACACCAAAATCACCAAAATTTAGGAGCAACGGAGCTCAATCTAGGCAAGAAAAAGCTTAACTAAACCTCATTCAAATACCAGTTAACCAAGGAAAAGAAGTTTCTTTCAAGGCAGCGCTGGAAGTTTCAGAGGTCACTCATGCAATATTGCTTGTTTGACCTTGTAATCAGCATTTCAGCACGTTTCATAGACATACAAGGCCCTCACATTATAAATATGTGTGTGTGTGTGAATTCATTGAAGTGCTTTCAAAAACATGACTTCTCTGATTTGAAAAACATAAATATGCTATTTGCAAGGAGAAGCATTCATTCGTGTCATAGAAAAAGCAAGTTTGCCTCAATTTCTATGCTAAGAAATAAACAAATTTTATTGGCTTCAATAATGATACCACTCTAAAAGAGAAGATCTATGCTTTAACATGAAATTGTTTCCATGAGGTGTGTAACGACCCAAATTGAACAGCAGCTAATAAAAATTGTGTGTGTGTGTGTGTGTGTGTATATATATATATTTCTAGGTTCCAATAGAAACTTATTCCATGAAAATTAAGTGAATCACTACTTCACTGATGAAAACAAAGGATCACATTGGCAAAATAAAAGATCAGCTTAAGACAATGAGTAATCGACCTCTTAGAGTGCCATCTCTGCCTGTAGTGCAGCAAGCTCATCTTCCTCAGCTTTGTTCTTCTGAGCAACAGGGCGGGTTGGTTGCCTGCCTGCCGGGACATTGACTGGAGCTGCAGGAGCAGTAGTAGCAGGCTGAAGAAGCTGTTCCTCCAACTCAGCTCCTTCCAGTTCTTCAAGTTCGGCTTCCAATTCATCCTGAAAAAGTGAAGTGGAATAGTTCAAACTTCTCAATTCACAAAATACATTGAATGGATATAAGAACTAAAACTTGAAAACATGCCTCATCAAAATCGGCTGATGCACCAATGGGTGCTGACAGTGCCTCCTGAATCTGTTTCATGTTCTCAGTCTGCTCATTGATCTCATCCATTGTTTTGTCCACATCATCAATATTCCTATATAATAAAATGTCACATCAGACACAAATGGGGCAGAATGAAATAAAATGTTGCATTTCAAATAAATTTGTGTAGGCTAACATAATTTACGGAAAACAGAAAAAGTAGTTTTGTACTTAATTGGATTCAAATCATTGTCCATAATTGCAGTGATGGACCAGCAATACTAAATTGTGCTGAATAGTGAATTCTATTGAGAGGCCACTTACGTTGCCTTGTGCATTTGCTTCATGGCAGCTGCTCCAGTTCTCAATGCATCAACAGTTTCTGTTGTAGCTTTAGCACCTTCCAACAATATCATCTGAAACCCAAACCCAAAAGATATTCATTTTGAAATAAGGTCCTCAAAAATATATATCACAAAATTTAAATTTAAATTTAAAAAAAGAAGGGCCCTCACAGTGTGTTCTCACTTCTCACAACCTAAATTTGATTAAATTAATTTATTTTTTGGTGAGTAAATTTTAAAACATTACAACAGTACCTGATCATGAATGCGCAATTGGAAATTTCCAAGCTGTTCAATTTGCTGTTCGTAAAGCTTCTTCTTCTTTAAACACTGTATTGCAGCTGAAAAACAGCAATAAGGCATAAAATAGCATTCAGAGCCAGTGAAAAAGGTGGAAGGATTGTGCAATAAATCTTCAAAAATTAATGACCAAATCAGGAAATAATTTCATAAAATCAAACAATTTGTCTCTCCTAAGACCAAAAGGGCAACAGAAAGCAGAAGCAACATAATATAAGATCCTTATCAACAAATCATACAGTTAGGAACATCCATTATGGTTTCCCACCTAAAGCAAATTATCGTCTTTAGGAGATAATTGAAAACCTACAAAACAAGAATTTAGAGAGAAAAATCTTAAGGAGAAGAAAATGAGAGAGTTTTCAATACAACAATAACAACAATAGAGTCTTAGTCCCAAATTTTTAGGGGTTGGCACTCAGCTATGGATCCTCAACAAGATTAGTTAGGGTTGGCCACGTGTATTCTATTCCTCCTTTCTATTCTATCAGAGGCTATAACCTTTGTTACCTCCTAATTGACTTGTCATTTTTAACTATTTCTACTAATGTTATTTTTGGTCTTCCTCTACTTTTTTCATTCCCTCAACTTGAATCAACACACTCTTTCTTAACAGTGCACTAATTGCTCTCCTCTACACAAGACTAAAACCATCATCTTTTCATCAATAGGGACCACCCCTATCTTTAAGCTAATTAGTAATTTCTTCATTTTGAATATTATATTTCCATGTATTTCAACTTATCCATCTTAAAACACTCATTTCAGCTACACTCATTTTATGAATATGTTACTTCTTAACAGCCTAACATTTAATATCATAAAGCATAGCTGGTCTTACAGCAATCTCATAAAATTTTCCCTTTAACTTAACAGGCACACTTCTCTGCTTCATCCACCCTGTTCATATCCTATGATTCACAACTTTTTGATCTCTCCATCTTTATAAAATATAGATCCAAGATATCGAAAGCTCTCACTCTTTTGTATCTCTTGACCATCAAGTTTTACCGCTCCTTCCTCAGTTCATCTCTATTTCAACTTTTACTAAACTTACATTCCATGTGCAAAATTGTTGGCTTAATGCAACCCATAGAAATCAACTAACTACGGATCTTTAGCAAATTCTGCAACCGTGCAGAAGTTTTGATGTCCTAACACTTTGTTTTTGTTTTGACAAGTGCTGTCCTAACTGATTTGTCACTATGATCACAAACAATAATCATCTTTACAGTACATTCCATTGCAGCAAATATTCCACTAAAGATAATCAATAATCAGTCTAATGGAGAACCAAGCTGCATGAATTATTGGTTTAAGGGGCATTTTAACAACATGTGAATAACTACATCCTGTAACCAACAGCAACTTAATACACATCTGCCAAAAGTAAGTATGGGGTCATCAAAAAAATAATTATGCAGCATATCTGAAAACAAGAAGATCATACTGGCCTTTATATTCTGGAATAATGGCATTTCCATAAAGAACCTAAATGCCCCCAAAATATGAAATACATATGAAACAAGCAACCGTGTCAAAGTAACAAAGTATGTAACTGCACTTTCTATTAGCAACAGAGGCACAATATATAAAGATCTGAAAGAACCCCTAAAAATGTATTTCTTTTCATGAGTAGTTATGTGACCTAACCCTTCTTGTTCTTTGCTCTAGTAAATTCCTTAGCCTTTTCAACCTCTGCAGAAGCCTTCTTCAAAAGGACATTCTCCTTTTTCTCTAGCATTTCAAGTGTCTGCACATTGTAAAAACAGAAACTTAGCAAAGAAGTTTGATTTAATTAAAATAGCAACTACAGCAAACAGAAACAAGAGAGAGAGAGAGAGAGAGAGGACGGGGGTCAATTATCATTATATGGCGCAAACTAATAACCGGGGGGTGGCAAATAAAACACACATAAACACAGTAGACCATTGGTGGGGGTTTTTTTGGGTCTCACACACGTCGCAATTCTTTTTTTTTTTTTTTTTTATAAATAAACACATCGCAATTCAGCTAGTCCTGGGTCAACTACAGGATCCTTTTACACCACTTGGTCTTATCTAAGGTCATGTCTCTACTAACTCTCTGACAATATGTGTGTCTATATTCATCTGTGGTGGAGCACAGTTAAGACAGATGAAGGTCGTGGCAAAGGTAAATAATCAACTCAATCCATAAGTGAATTTTCGTGGTTAACACATAGAGGAAATGGTTTTGTGGACTACTTCATCCACTAGCTTCACTAAATCACTCCCTTACTCTATTAAACATATAGACTAGGGCTTTGCAAGAAGCTACGCCAGAAATGCTTCACTTATTAGTATAAATATATATCTGAACCGAATTCTATCTGCATGTAACACACTTTCCAGTTTACTTTGATTCTTAAAAAGAGAGAGAGAACAAGCATAGGAGATAATATACGATTCTATTATTTGCAAAGAGCAAAAATCAACCAGAACATCAAAACATAAAACAATAAGTCATTGAAGCTATTTAGATTTCTCAGAACTGGTGCAAACCATGTCAAACCCCACTTTGAATTTGGAAGTGCGAAGTGTTTAATTAGCCCCCAAGCCACCCAAAATTTATGCTTTCAGCCTTTCACCACCCTTTACGCTTCCAATACTCAAACCCCAAAAGCTTGCCCAAGAGATTAACATGCAATCTTCCCAAAGTTTAATATCAGTAAACAATAGTCTTATGCTTTATCAAACATCAACGGATATAAAGCCACGATGGGAAAATTCACATAGCCGAACAACCCACCAAACCCCTAGGGAAGACATAAAAAAAGAAGAAGCCCATAGCAGCTTGTAAAAGGCAGCCAATTGATGAGAATGAGTAGCAACAAATGCTTTTCCACCAATCATGTTTGCAAACCATATAAATCAACTAAACAACAACAAACAATCTAATCTTAGTCCCAAAATTTTGCAGTTGGCTAAGGATCCTTACATGTTTTTTTTTTTTTTTTGTCATTCCATTCAACCCAAAGAACCATATAATCAAGTAAATCACTATAATTTTCATATTAGCACAACCTAAAGTTTTCAGATTCCCATATTTCCAATAAAAAAAAAGTATTAAAAAACAAATTCAATGATTCCAATAATCAAAATTTCTAATCTTTCTTACTTGACAGTAATCAAGTCCTAATGTAAATTCAGTCATAACATGCACCTAAGGATCAATTTCTAATATAAGATATAACTCTCATACAAATCCCCATAAATTTAAAAAAAAAAAAAAAAAAAAAAAACCTTCAATTAAAAACAAAAAGTAAAGAATTATCTAAATCAAACCTCGTTTAACTTGTCCAACGTTGTTAAGGCGTTGGTTTCCTGCTTAGGCTTTCCGAACATTCGCTGAAACATGATTGATCTGTTTCGGTGCTTAGAAAACACTCTGATTTCTGAAAACAACAAAATCAGAAACAATTTAAAACCCTGCAACAATATCAAAAATCAAACAGGTTGATCAGTGATTTTTGACCGATCAAGAACACGGAAAGAATGGTAGAAATTTGTGGGGTTTCCAAAGCTTCGAAGTGAGAAAGGTGTCGATATGGGAGAGACTTGGCGTGGGTGGGTAAGACTGGTATTATCGAAGAAGGAGGTGGGTGGGTTTTGGTGACGGGCTGTGAAGAGAGTCAGTGTGACGGACGAGTCATTGTTGAGTGTCGGAGGATATGTAAGAGAACTTTGTTTTGTTAATGTTGGTTTTGTGTGTTGTTGCTTGTTTGTCTTGTTGGGGAAAAAGACTGATAGTCACGTTAGCATTGACGTTATATATAGTCCTTCGTCAATGGTAAAGTCATGTTTTTTTTGGGAAGGATTATGGACTTAAATTTAAAATAGCTATTTAAATATTTATGTACGTTAGGTGCTCAAGAATATGGAGTAAGAATATCGTAGTTATTCAAGAATTCTTTGTCTTTACCTTGGGCTTTTTTGGCTTGATTGTCTTACCTTTAGGTTGAATTTTTTTGTCCCACATTGAAAAGATGTCTTTCTTCTTTCTACCTTATAAGGGATGAACCAATGGAGTAAGAGTACCATTAGTTTGGTTCATCCTTTATAAGGTAGAAAGAGGAAAGACATTTTTCTAATGTGGGACAAAAGAATTCAAGCCAAAGGCAAGGCAAGGTAATCAAGCGAAAAAATTCAAAGCCAAAGACAAAGAATTCTTAAGTACCTACATGTATTATGACAATTTTTTAGAACTTATTTGCTAAAATTCTTGAGTACCTACATGTAATATGACAATATTAAAATTTTCTACAATATTTAAATTTTCGCAATTAATGATAATATATGCTACAATTTTTTTGAAAATCTTCATTAAATTAAATACTTGCAATCATCTACAATGAAGATTTTGTTATTCATATTTCATTCTTTATTATCTTATTTTATAAGTATAACTACGATATTTAGCTTACTTATTTTTAATGAATACCCTTTTAAGCAGGAAAATAATTAAAAAAAAATAACAAAATAACAAAAGACATATGTCATCAAAGTTTCTATTAGATAAAATTATAAGTTTAGAAGATTTAAACCTAATAAATTAGTGTTCTCTAGGTAACAAATAGAACACCATATATCATCATTCTAACTTTCCAAGCATGACTACCAGTTTACCACATAAAATTCAAAATACACAAAGAAATTTTCTGAGACATTAAAATTTAGCAGGAGTATATTAGATATTGCACAATGGAATATTTTTGGAACTATAAGATTTTGTTAGGGTTTAACTAAGAGAGAAACAATAGGGGTATATGCTCATTTAGAAAATATAAATGATGAAATTATTCAACTTTAATTTAAGGGGGAATGCAACTACCCCGAATATAAAGGAGGAAAGTGCTACTTCGTCAATTTGTGTGTGTAAAACAATATGTGTGTGTGTGTTTTTATTTTTATTTTAAAAAAAAAAAAAACTTGAAACAATGTGTTAAAAAAAACCAAACTAAAAAATTTATGCATTAAACAATGAATTTTAGTTCAACAAATTGAATAAACCAAAAAAGAAGTCTAGAAACACAACAAAAAGTCACGATATTTTTACAATACCTTTATTTCTAGCTATGATGGGTCCTAATCTGATATTTTATTATTTTATTTTAGAGTAATATTACGTCCACAATATTTTCATAATAAATCTTAGGTGGTAAATTGCTACTGGTTTTAAATTGGGTAACCACTTTTAACCGTGCGTTTAAAAATAAAATAAAAAGCCAACTGAAGAAAATTGTGCCTAAAATAATGAATTTTGGCTTACTAAATTTGACTTAACCAAAAAAGAAGTTTAGAAACACAACAAAAAGTCACGATATTTTTACAATACCTTTATTTTTAGCTACGGTGGGTCCTAGTCTGATATTATTTTAGAGTAATGTTAAGTCCACAATATTTTCATAATAAATCATAGGTGGTAAATTTCTACTGGTTTTAAATTGGGGTAACCACTTTTAACCGTGCATTTAAAAATAAAATAAAAAGAAGAAAATTGTGCCTAAAAAAATGAATTTTGGCTTACTAAATTTGACTAAACAAAAAAAGAAGCCTAGGAATACAACAAAATGTCACACAAAAAAGAAGTTTAGGAATATAACAAAACGTCACAACATTTTCGTAATATTTTTTATTTCCAGTTGTGGTAGGTTCCAGTGTGATATTTTATTATTTAATTTTTACGTCCACAGTATTTTTACAACAAATCTTAGGTAAAAAATTATTACTAGTTTTAAAATTATGCATTAAAAAAAAACAAACAAAAAGACAATACAAGAAAATTGTGCGTGAAACGTACAGTGAATTTTGGCTCACCCAATTTGACTATATATACTAAAAAAGAAGTCTAAGAATACAACAAAATATTAAAACATTTTCACAATACTTTTATTTTTAGGATCCAAATAGATATATTTTTATTTTATTTGAGAGAAATGCTACATCCATAACATTTTTAGAACAAATTATAAATGACAAGTTGTTATTGGTTTTAAATTGAACCCACTACTGATATCACTTTTTTATACTTCAAAAATACCTTGCCACATAAAATTTGTTACAAAATTATTGTGAAAAATGTTGTGGACATAGCATTTCTTTTTATTTTATTTTATTTTGATCTATAAGGAACTCTCGATTGTGAAAATATTGTGAGAAGAAGAAGATGTTATAACATTTTCATAATACATTTATTTTTAGTTGTGATTAGACTCTGTCTCTTATTTTATTATTTTATTTTGACCTTTAAAAATTTGACATTTCATTAATTATGAAAATATTGTAAAAATTTGTTGCGTCAGTGTAATTGTGTATGCACATATAATATTTAAAAACACAAGCAAAACCAATGTATTGTGAAAAAAAAAAGGCCAATGAACAATGCAAATTGTCAATAATTGTGAAAATATTGTAAGAATTTGTTAAGTCAGTGTAACTATACATACACATATAAATATTTAAAAGAAAAGACAAAAACAGTACAACCAAAACTGGCGTACCGTGGTTTGTGGAAAAAAAAAAAGCCTAATGAACAATGCTGTGAAATTGTTGCGAAAAATGTTGTAGATTTAGCACTTTTTTTTTTCGTAATACCTTTAGTTTTAGTTGTGAATGATTCTAGTATGATATTTTATTTTAACCTATAAGGAATTAACATATCAACAATTGCAAAAATATTGTGACAATTTATTGTGTTAACTAACAACTTTATATATAAAAAAATAAAATAAAAAAGTGGACAGGACGATATTACCCCAAAAATAACAGAGAAAAAAAGAAAAGAAAAGAAAGCAGCGGAAAAAAAAAAAAAAAAAAAAAAAAACAGCAACAGTGCAGAGGTTGAAACCAAAGCACTGTAGCTACAGTGCCAATCGAACAAACCAAATTGGCACTATAGCAACTGTTCAAACTAAAAAATAAATAAATAAAAGTGACTCAATAAACCAAAAATACTGTTCAAAACACTGTTCTATTGTAAGAATTTGTTAAGTCGGTGTAACTGTACATACACATATAAATATTTAAAAGAAAAGACAAAAACAGTACAACCAAAACTAGCGTACTGTGGTTTGTGGAAAAAAAAAAAGCCTAATGAACAATGTTGTGAAAGTATTGTGAAAAATATTGTAGATGTAGCACTTCTTTTTTCATAATACCTTTAGTTTTAGTTGTGGATGATTCTAGTATGATATTTTATTTTAACTTATAAGAAGTTAACATATCAACAATTGTAAAAATATTGTAACAATTTATTGTGTTAACTAACAGCTTTATATATAAAAAAATAAAATAAAATAAAAGAGTGGACATGACGATATTACCCCCAAAAAAAAGGAGAGAAAAAAAAAGCAGCGGGAAAAAAAAAAAAAAAAAAGAGAAGAAGAAGAAAGCAGCAACAGTGCAGAGGTTGAAACCAAAGCACTGTAGCTACAGTGCCAATTGAACAAACCAAATTGGCACTGTAGCAACTGTTGAAACTTAAAAATAAAAAATAAAAAAAAATAAAAAAAGATAAAAGGGACTCAATAAACCAAATGTGTACTATAGGGGCATTGGTGCTTTTTATTGGCACTGTAGCAACGGTTCAAACTTAAAAATAAAAAAAATAAAAATAAAAAAGAAAGAAGAAGAAGAAGAAGATAAAAGGGACTCAATAAACCAAATGTGTACTGTAGGGCCATTGGTGTGTACTATAGGGGCATTGGTGCTTTTTATTGGCACTGTAGCAACTGTTCAAACTTGAAAAGAAAAAAGAAGAAGATAAAAGAGACTCAATAAATCAAATTTGTACTGTAGGGCATTGGTGCTTTTTATATAGCTGATAGAAATAAAAAAGAAAAATAAAAGGAAAAGGAGAAAAAGACTACTCACCAAACCAAAAAGACTATTCAAGAAAAAGAAAAGGAAAAGGAAAAAAAGACTGCTCACCAAACCAAAAAGACTATTCAAAATACTGTTTATATACAGAGACAGAGAGATAGATAAGTATCTTTTTTTGCGCATTCTGGTATCTCAGACTATTTATAGATGAACAATTTTAGAGGATACTTACTAACTTGACATAAAAGATATAGCTTCAATGGCTCTTGATACCATACCTTTATGGCTTCCTCTTCTCCTTGTTCTCCCTCTTCTGTTGCTCATGAAAAAAAAGATGGATGAGCGGAGTTCAAAGAACCTTCCACCAAGCCCTCCTAAGCTCCCTATTATAGGTAACTTACACCAGCTTGGTGTGTTACCTCACCAATCTATGTGGTAACTCTCCAAGAAATATGGCTCTGTGATGCTTCTTCAACTCAGTGGCATAACAACTGTCATAATATCTTCTGCTGATGCTGCAAGAGAAGTCTTAAAAGTTCATGATCTTGCTTGTTGCAGTAGACCTCCCTTAGCTTGCTCTAAAGTTTTTTCCTACAATTATAGGGACATGGCTTTTTCACCTTATGGTGATTACTGGAGAGAGATAAGGAAAATATGTGTTCTTGAGCTTTTTAGCGTGAAGAGGGTGCAATCCTATCAGTTCATTAGGGAAGAAGAAGTTGCTTTGTTTGTTGATTCTATATCTCACTATGCATCTTCTACAACCCCTATTGATCTTTCTGAGAAGCTGTTTGCCCTCACTGCAAGTATAACTTTTAGGATTGGTTTTGGTAAGAGTTTCCGCGGGAGTGGTTTAGACAATGAAAGGTTTCAAGCAGTGGTTCATGAGGTAGAGTCCATGATAGGAAGCTACAATGCATCTGAATTCTTGCCTTTCGTGGGATGGATTATAGACACTTTATCTGGTAGATTTAAAAGGCTTGAAAGGGTTTTTCATGAGTTGGATACTTTATTCCAACAGGTCATTGATCTCCATCTTGATCCTGAGAGGACAAAACCAGAGCATGAAGACATTATTGATGTGCTACTGAGAATTGAAAGGGAGCAAGCTGAGTCTGGCGATGCTGCTCGGTTCACAAAACATAACATTAAGGCAGTCCTCTTGGTAAGCTGCCAATCTTTTACTAATCCCTTCTTTTTTTCTTTTTTTCTTTTTTATTTTTTTTATTTTTTTATAACTTTACTTACCTTATCAAATTAGCCCATGTTCATCTACTTACATGTTACTATTTTTGTTTATCAGAATATATTTTTAGGTGGAGTTGACACTGGTGCAATTACCATGATATGGGCGATGGCAGAGCTTGCTAAGAACCCTAGATTGATGAAAAAGCACAAGATGAAGTTAGAAATTTCATTGGAAATAAAGGGAAAGTCACTGAAAGCGACACTGACCACCTTCATTATCTAAAGATGATAGTTAAAGAAACTTTTAGATTGCATCCTCCAGCAACTCTACTTCTTCCAAGAGAAACCATGTCACACTTTAAGATCAATGGTTATGACATTTACCCAAAAATGTTAGTACAAGTTAATGCCTGGGCAATAGGACGAGATCCTAAATACTGGGAGAACCCAGAAGAATTCATCCCAGAAAGGTTCATGGATAATTCCATTGATTATAAAGGTCAAAATTTTGAGCTATTGACATTTGGATCTGGTCGAAGAGGTTGTCCTGGGATATATATGGCAACAACAACAATTGAGCTTGCACTTGCAAATCTTTTATATTGTTTCAATTGGAAATTACCTAATGGGATGAAAGAGGAAGATATCAACATGGAAGAGGGAGCTGGTCTTAGCCTTACTACCAGTAAGAAAACAGCTTTGAACATTGTGCCAATCAAATTGTTTTAAGGTATGTTTAAAATATTAGTATATGTCAGCACTCTTCCCCTCCTTTTCTTCTCTCTCCCGTCTCACTCCATTCCAAATATAATGACATATAATTTGAGTCATCTGACCATATTTGTAACACCCCAACCTAATTTCATAATTAATTTATGAGTTTATATGCATATTATTATCTTAATTATTTTTAAGTGCATGAAGCTTTGATATTGTGATGTTATAAAACATATATGCTCTTTTAATGTTATGGATATAACTTTATAAAGGTAAGGATATATATGTGTGTGTGTAAAGTGATATTATTTTTGTAGAAAAGTGAGTGTGAATGCAAGAAAGTTGAAAAAGTTCGGAAAAAGGGGGTGTGATTTTTCTTCTCTAGCATTCCACGTATTCCACCCCAATTGTCCACATTTCTTATCTTCTTTTGTGCCCCAAAAGTCTTCTCCTTATCCCATTTTCCTGGCTGCATCAGACCAGAAAGTCCAGCCCTCTTTCTCTACTCCTTTTTCTTTGTTTTTGTTTTCTTCTCTCTTTGCTCTTACACGGCAGCCTTCCCTCTCTCACCAAAACAAAAGATCCCTCTCTAAAGAAGAAATTAAAGGGTTAACACTAAAATTTCAGCTTCAAAGTTTGGGGTAAGTAATCAAAAACTTCATTTGTTTATTTCTATTTCTTTATCCACTATCCTGATTTTAGAGGCTGAACTATGATTCTGTTTTAGTGATTTAAAAGTTTGATGATATTGTGATCAATTGAATGCTTATTAACATATTTTAGTATGTTTATTATAGGTATAAAAATACCCAAATGAAATTAAGGCCTATTGCTATTTGTTGATGATTTTGTAAGAATATGTACTGAAGCTGTCTCTGTGACAGATTTGATGTTTACAACAAGAAAAATATGTATTAAATCATATTTTGTGAATTAGGATGCTAGGAGTAGTTTTTATGAATTCTAAGACACACATGGTTGTTATAGAAGGGGTCTCACAGCATTTGAATGAACATAAAAATAATGGTTTAATTTGTAAGTTGCAAGAAATTCTGTCAGGACAAATTTGAGTATACTGTCTTGTGTGATTTTTAGTAAATCATGGGTTTATGATTTGACTCCGAAATTTTTATGGTATATACTGGACATACAGGGGAGTAGTCATGTAAAATTTCATGACGTTTGGATGTGTGTGGACAGCCCATTTGTATTTTTCAAATGGGGCATATGCTGCTGAAATGAGCAGTGAACAACATGTGCTACACCTGACTTTGTGGATTTAATTCTCAAGTTAGGGTGAATGTTTTGAGCTATAATTTAATATGCTCATCCTTTGGTATGTTAGGATCATATATAAATTTTATGCCTTGGTTTCTCTATGGTTTGGGTGCATAATGTGTTTGATGATTGTATCATATGCTTTGGGGAACTTTATGTGATGGGAATTAAGATTTTCTTGAGTTTGAGAGTTAGGTTGTGATTGAGGTATAAGTTTATATATTAGGAAGAGTTTGTCCGTAATAAGTTTTGGTTTTTCCTTTAGGTGGCGAGAACGAGAACACGAACACTTGAGCTCCTCTTGTACAATCTCTCGCATCTTCTGTTTTCAAGTAAGGGACTTGTGACATGTGCTTTTGATAAGTATAAAGATTATTTCGAAAACTATTATGCATTAAAACTTTTTGATTAGAGATATTACATATAAGCATGATTTAAGTAAAATGTATGTTCGTGAGTTGTTCAATCTTATATATATGATAATTTGAGTATATTGATGCTAGTACTTATATCACGAACATAATATTTAAGAATGAAGTGGATATGCTACTATTATGAAATAATTATGTAAAAGCATAGTTATCAGAAAAATATAGCGTTCGGGTTATTCCATTGTTATGTTCTGAACTCAGCCAGTAGGGGTTAATTATTGGCTTTCCATGGAAAATGTTATCTGTTTGGCCATTTAAAGTAGAGGAAATGGGGTTGCCCGTTACTCTAATATGAACAAGGCCTTCTCCCTAATGTGTGCAGACGGCGGGGAGGAATAAAACCTTGAGGAGATGTGCCATCAGGCCTCTCAAAAAGGACAATATCATGCACACGAGGACACCTAAATGTGATGAGGCCTTCTCTGTACAGACTTATCAGATATGGACTAACCAATATGTTATGAACAGCTATATTATGTTATTGATCATGAGAGAATGATTTTGTTTAAATGTATTATGAAAAGTTAAAAGCTTTCATGAAAAGAAGTTTATGATGAAGCATTTTATAGTCTTTTTTTAAAGATAAAGTTATCGAATTATGTCTATGTTCCTTATTACGTCCTTTTATGATTATATGAAAGGAAAAATTAAGTATTTTCATCTAAAGGCTCATAAGTTAGTTCAAGAGCAATATGAATAGTATAAAGACTATTTTATCAAAGCTGGCATATCCATAAAGTATTTGTTTTACATGCATTCTTATTAAAGGCCCATGGAGCTTAAAACCTTACTGGGCTTCACAGCTCACCCTATTATATTTCAGTGCACAAGTTCTTCCTGGAAGCAGCGAGAGTATTAGAGGTGGCAAGGATTTTGTGTTTTCTCGTTTGTTAGATTGTAGAGTTTTTTGTTGTATGGTAGTTTAGCTCTTTTGTTGTATAGGAGGAATCAAGATGTACTTGATCCTTGAGCACAAATGTAATTCTGTACCTTAGTTTGTTTTGAACCCCAGTTGTATGTCTTTGGGGTTAGGTTTGTAATAAGAGTTTTGCTAAACGTTTAGTTATGTAATATTTACACGGATACCTTGAGTTTCAGCCAGGTGATAATTTTCCAAGTTCAAAGGAAATGAAATTTCAAGGTTTCTATCATTTTTGTATATTATGGCTTTTATGCAAGGAATAAGCAGGAATTCAAGAAAATATTCTTGATAAGCACCTTCAGTTTAGGTTGGTTCGTGTTAGTATTGAGGTAAACTTGATATTAACATGCCGGTCATGCTCTAAACTCTGAAGTACAGGTTTGGATCGTGACAATATTAGCCTAAGAATATTCTTGAATATCTTCCCAGGAATAGTTGCTTTTATGTAATATATATATAAATAAATAAATATATATATATATATATCTATTTATTGCTAAGCACTTTGAAATAAATGGTGGCCAATTAGCATGTATGTTTTGGGTCATTACTTAATAGTTTAACATAAATACTAAATTTAGATAAGGTGGAAGCCTAAATGAGAAGGATGTTATACAATGTGTCACTTGGCAAAAACTCATGCTTTCCCACATGAGGTCTTTGCTTTTATATATATATATATATATATTGAATTGATGTGGAGACAAATAATATTTGCCAAATTCATTGAATTCGACTCTTGCAATTCTGCATTGAAGTCAGTCTTATGCTGAAAATTGAAAAGTTTTTTTGATTCCTACCTTACCCATGACTTTTTAGACCTATCTGTATCAATTCAAAGCATGTAAAATTATAAATGTATACAAATTCTTTGAATTTTATTCCTACATTTCCCATGACTTTTTAAATCCATCCATATCAATTCAAAGCATGTAAAGTTATAAATATATACAAATTCTTTCAATTTTATTAATATATTGAAATAAATGTATTTGCTATTACTTAATAGTTTGACATAAATGCTAAATTTAGATAAGGTGGAAGCCTAAATGAGAAGGATGTCATACAATGTGCTACTTGGTAGAACGTCGTGTTTTCCCACATGAAATCTCTGTTTATATATATATATATATAAATATATATATATATTGATGTGGAGACAAATAATATTTGCCTAATTCATTGAATTTAACTCTTGCAATTCTTCATTGAAGCTAGTCTTATGTTGAAAATTGAAAAGTTTTTTTGATTCCTACTTTACCCATGACTTTTTAGATCTATCCGTATCAATTCAAAGCATGTAAAATTATAAATGTATACAAATTCTTTGAATTTTATTCTTACATTTCCCATGACTTTTGAAATCCATCCATATCAATTCAAAACATGTAAAGTTATAAATGTATACAAATTCTTTGAATTTTATTAATACATTAAAATAAATACATTTGCCATTACTTAATAGTTTGACATAAATGTTAAATTTAGATGAGGTGGAAGCCTAAATGAGAAGTATGTTATACAATGTGCCACTTGACAGAATGTCATACTTTTTCACATGAGGTCTCTCTTTTTATATATATATTGATATCGATGAGAGAGATTATTTGCTCCCACACAAATGACAAATCAACTTTTTATTTTATTATTTTAGCTTGTCTCATATGTTCAATTTCACATTCCCAAGACAACATTTTCTTATAATGGGTCCTACATAATAAAAATCACATTGACTAAATGTGACACTACCAATTTAATTTACTTATTTAAAGTCTGTGTTGTTTATCCAAGAGTTAGGCCTTTTTGGATATACACCACTATAAGTTTCTTAAAAAGCCTTCTCCCCTCTCTCCGTGTGTGTGTGTTAAAAATACTTAGTATTCTAAAAAAAAAAAAATAGTGGGTTAATCCCACATTGGAAAATGAGTGTGAGTAAAAGAGGTTTAAAGCCTGTGCTGTGTATCCAAGAGTTAGGCCATTTTGGATATACACCACTGTAAGTTTCTTTAAAAAACCTTCTCCCCTCTCCCATGTGTGTGTGTTAAAAATACTTAGTATTCTCAAAAAAAAAAAAAAAAATTACTTAAATCTCAGCCAAGATTAGCCATTGTTATTCTGGACTCTTTGCACGTGAAGATTGACCAGCTTCTGGTTAGAGACTCTTCGAGGTTATTGTGTAACAAACTTTGTTCGGATCCAGCAACCATAACTGCTAGGAAGTTTTATTTGGTTATATATATATATATACTAGTTAGGGCAGCACGTGCTTGCCATGGAAAAAAAGTATTGTAGTAATGAAGATCAATTTTAGATTTTATTTGTATTACAAAACAAAGATATGAATCATTTGATTTTTAAAGTATATAGAGATTTACATTAATTAAAAGAGACATTAATTTTAAGAATTTTGATAATTATGTCGTAAAAAGTTAATCTCATTCGTTTAAGAATTTTGATCAATCACAAAGTTAGGGTAGCTATTTAACATATAAATATTTATTTAACTATAATAGGTTTTTAGTACATACTTGCTAAAGACAATATATCTATTCTCTAAAAACTTCTAAGAATGATAACGAATATCATCATCTTCCAACAATAAACAATTGAGTTTTGCTTATAAATTAAAAAAAAAAGAAAAAAAGATAACAAAAGGCTTGTGTCATCGAATATCATCATTCTAACTTTCTAAGAATTTTTATTACTTAAAAATCAAAATACGTAAAGAAAATTTTTAGGATGTTAAAATTTAGCAGGAGTAATTTAGACATCACACAATAAAATATTTTAAAAATCATAAGCTTTCATTAGGGTTTAACTGAGAGAATAATAATATGACATATTTGCTATTTTCCAAAATATTAAGGGAAAAATTGCTTGATTTTAAAGTTTAAGGAAGAATTGTAAACTACCCCAAACATAAAGGATGAAAAATGTTTTTTTCCTAAGTTTTTATTTTTGTTTTTGTGTGCAAAACTATGTGTTTTTACTTAAAATAGTGTGTAAAGAAAAAAATATACAAAAAGTCAACCCAAGAAAATTGTATGTGGAATAGCGAATTTTGGCTTAACAAAGTTGATTAAACCAACAAAAAATTTCTAAAAACACAACAGAATGACGCAACATTTTCATAATACCTTTATAATTTTGTTATATTTTATTTTAACTTGTAAAGAATTGACAGCTCAGCAGTTTTGAAAATATTGTGACAACATCAAGATGTTTTAACGTTTTTCACAAAAAAAAAAATGTTATGTCCATGACATTTTCACAACAAATCATAAGTAGTAGGTTACTACAAGTTGTTATTGGTGGGCCAAAAAGTAGTTTCATTGGTAAATTTAAATTAAAACCAATAAAAATTTACCATATTTGATTTGTTATGAAAGTATTGTAAAAATGATTGTGGACAAACCAAAAATAATATAGCAAATATACTACAATTTTATGCATTCACAAAAAAAAAAAAAAAAAAAAAACGGCTCGAAAAACAGTGAAAGTTAAACAAACCAAAATTACTATAGCTAAATTACTGTTGATGATCACAAGGAAATCAGTAAGGCTGAATGTCTCAAACGTTGATGATCTGTATTACTTGGAATATCCTGAAAAGATGAACACAAAGTCAGAGGAGACCGGTGGAGGCCGGCCAAAGATCCTCCGATGATAAAGTTAGTCGATCCCCTAATTTCAAGTAAAAAGGAAGTATATATGTTTTCTATGGAAGTGTCTGAATGAATTACCCTCTCGTTGGTGAGCGCTTATATAGCATGCGAGGAACGATTACTTGTTTGGTAACTGTTCCTATTGTTGAGGAGTTCGAAAGATTCGGAGGTAACTTTCATAACCGCCATGGAAGTTACATTATTTGGATCTGCATTCTGCGACGGTTTGTTGGACTTGACTTATTCTGGTTCGACTCTCTCATGCCTAGTGGAAATTTGAGTCGTCTAAGGCTCAACGTGTTCGGGGTGCAATAACCTCGTCCGTCCTTTAAGGATGGACGGACGAGGTTGTCATGGACGAGATTTTCAGGATGAGCATGCTCCTTCTGCGCCCTTTCTTTGGACGACTGATATGGACGAGATACGACTATTTTTATTACATCATCAGTTGCCCCCTCGTCCATATGGGTCGTCTAAAGGGAAGGGGTAACCTAACGTCACTTCCTCGAATGCGTGTAACTGGTGTTAGTGAGTTGACGTGCCACGTGTCACCATTTCATTGGCGATAAGTCCCGTCGATTCATTTTTTCGAGGTGAACGCCACGTGTCACTTCCTGATTGGTTGTGTCGTATTAAATGCCCACGTGTCCCGTCGATTCCTCTACTACCCTTCACATTTCTGAGATTTTCCCTCTTTGACATTCTTCGTCTAGAGCCTCGTCTAGGGGTTTCCTCGCGTCCATAGCCTTCGTTCGTCTTAGAGCCAGGTATTCCTTATTCTCTCATCTTTTAGGTTTTTCTTTTGATCTTTTTCGAAAATGTCGTCTAGTGATAGTTTAGAGAAAGCTATAGACTAGTATCAAGACGAAAGTAGTCATAGTACAAGTTCTAGTGGCTCCAGTAATAGTAGTGGGGGGAACTCTATAGACGAGAATGGGAGGAACTCCACGGACGAGAATGGGGGGAACTCCATGGATGAGGAATATGTTTCTGGCGTCCCTGGGTTTCCCTTGGAGGCCATACAAGAAGAGCTTAGAAAGGCCTCGGGGTCCCAGGCAGGCACCTTGTCCAACGTCCCTCCGTCTGGCTCTTTGGACGAGGAGGAGGTTACTGTGTATAGTTGTGTAGTAGAGATCCCTTCGAAAACAGACGAGCAAAGACTTAATAATCTTAGGACATGGTACCAGATCCCAGACGAGCTTAACCCTAGGTTGCCCGTCCGTGGAGAATGGTGCTGTGATTCTCATTTTGGGATAGGCGTCTATGAAGCTTATCTTTTGGGGGGTCTAAGGTTTCCTTTGAATGCTTTTACTAAGGAGTTATTAATTAGGTTAGGTTTAGAAATATGTCAGTTCAACCTTAACGCATGGAGATTGATCATCTTTATGCAAGTTTTGTGGAGGGAGGTATTCGGAGGGGACTGTCCTCTTACTGTAGACGAGTTCCTTTACTGTTATAAACCCTCAGAAATTCATCAGTCCCTTGGCTTTTACCAGTTTACACCCAGGGGCAAAGATTGTAGACTGATTAGGTCCCTGCCCTCGTCTGACAGAAAATGGAAAACGAAGTTTTTCTTCGTCTCTAGCTTCTAGGCTGGGAATCCTATAGACATTGGCCGGGACTCATTTGGTCGCTATACTGGGGACCTAGGGAACCTTCGTCCTGAGGGTAAGTCCCTCCCTCCTTTTATATATATATCCTCTTCATTCGTGCCTAACTTTTACTTGTTCCTTTACAGCTGTTGAACGACCTTCTCTTAGCAAGTTTCATCGCGACCGCATCCACAGAGCTCTTCTGCACGCAGACAGGAATTTCCATTCTTTGGTGACGCTTAGACGACTTGCTAAGTGGGGATTAGGCCTTAATCCTTCTGAAGAGGCGCTTGCACACGAGATTACAGTAAGGAGAAGTAAGTTTCAAACTCAAAACTTGCTTTACACATATTTTGTTTTAGTTCTAAAAAGTTCTCCCTCTTTTCTCCTTTTTTTTTTTTTTTTTTTAGGAATGGCAACAATGAAAGGAAACAAAGGAAAAGAGGTTGTAAGTGAGGGAGATCGTCCTAAGGCCCAAACTCAGATTCAGCTAGAAGCTGGGGATAATCGTCCTGAGATCCCATCCCAAGCTCATCCATCTGCTGGGGACAAAAGGAAGTCCCTACCAAAAAACTTGGATCTGGGAAGTCTCCCCAGCCGTCGTGACAAAAGGGTTAAGCATGGGTCGTCCAAAGTAGCTAAGCTTAACCTTCCTCAGTCCCAACCCTCCGTCCAAATAGTTGATGTGGATGTATCCACGCCAATTGAGACTACCCCGTCCAAGACCCCTCCTAGGACAACTGCATCTGTCTCGTCCCAGCCTCCTCCAAAGGTTCCCTTGAACATTATTGAAAACGAGGACTTAAATGTTTGTTACGATATGTCTTTGAAGGATTTTGAACACTCAGGTGTTCATGATCTTTTTAAGGTATGTAACCTTACTCTCGTCTCGTCTTTATTATTTCATGATTTTTTGCCGTCTAACCCAGCATTTTTGTCTATCCCTTATAGGCTATGTCCAAGTTCATCGCAGCGTCAAGGCAAGCCACTGAGTTGGACAAGACGAGGGTCTTATTGGAGACGACAATCCAAAATGTTAAGGACAAGAATAAGAAATGGGCTAGGATAGCTGCCAAGGCTAAGGAGAAGGCAATGGAGCTTCAAAATTTGATCGAGGAGTTGAGAGCTGATGCAGTGGAGAAAGATACTCGTCTTGATCATATGCAAAAGAAGAATGACGAGCTGAGTACTCTTCTCTCCAAGACGAAAGAAGATGTGGTTGCTGAGTTTAAGGTGTCCAAAGAATTCACAGACTTATTGGATCGTAACTACGCAGCAGGTTTTGAGGATTTTAGGTTGGACGCTGTTGAGAACTTCCCTGAAGTGGACTTCAGCTCCATCAAGCTTAATTTGAATGCTGCTACCAGTTCTCTTCTTCAAACTAGCTCCGAGGACGTTAATGTGGAGGACGATACTTCTACCCAGCAGTCCAAAGAAGATCCCAAGGTGAATGGTCCCCCTGCTTGAGGACGAGTTTTTACTAAACTGTATTTTTCCTTTTTGTTTTTGTTTGGTCCTTAGTTCTGGGACCTTTTAATGTAACTCGAATACATTAGGCTCGTCCATGGTTTTTAGAACGAGTTATTAAACTAGTACTTTCGTAAGGGTGTTTGAACGTTGGTCGTCCGCCCTTAAAACAATTGAATGAATGTTGTTACTTTTCTTTTATATATGCATGGACGAAACTTTCTATTTCCATATACAAGACTTCATGCTTAACTCGTCCATATTTCATATATACTTCTACCATTTTCATTGGAATTTCACGTGTAATTCGTCTATATGAAATAGTAATTATCAGCATTACTCGTCCTTAGACTTGAATGAATGTCATGTTTAGCAAGGATAAGACCCTGCATTTTGCTTGTCCATGTACTGGATTGTTTTAGTAGGTGCCTTAAACGAGTCTAAAACACTCGTCTATGCATTTCCTCGTCCATGGTCTGGATATGCATTATGCTTTACCTCGTCCATTATATGGACGAGTATGCCTTGGGCTTATTGTGATTTGCTCAAGGTATAGTATGGATATGCATTATGCTTTACCTTGTCCATTATATGGACGAGTATGCCTTGGGCTTATTGTGATTTGCTCAAGGTACAGTCTTTACCTCGCCCTTTGCTTCGGACGAGCGTGCCTTGATTTTGCTTTACCCTTAGGGAAGCTTATTGGCGTTACATCTCCTTGTTCAGAGAATTTTCTCGTCTCGAGCTTTTTAGCCTTCTCGTTGGTTGATTTGAACAGAAGTATGGAAATCAGGGATTTACACAACATTATGTACATTCCACAAACATTGTTCATGGATGAGGCATGTGCTAAGAAGCCAATGCCTATTATGAAAATAAATACAAATCATAACTTTGTCCATAATCACACCATAATAACAATGAGGCATGTGCTAAGAAGCCAATGCCTATTGTGAAAACAAATACAAATCATAACTTCGTCCATAATCACACCATAATAACAATGAAATACTATTAAAAACATGCAGACAATTAAATAGAAGAGCGGGCTTCAGTCTTTGTCCAGAATTACGCTCATTCAGGCTGGCACTTTACTGGTATTATCTCCTCAGGTGTTCAACATTCCAAGGATGTTCCAATTTTCTCCCGTCCAGGGCCTCCAAGTAGTAGGATCCTTGTTTTTTATAGTTGACAACTCTGTAGGGTCCTTCCCAGTTAGGTCCCAATTTCCCATGAGCTGGGTTCTTGGTTGCCAAAGAAACTCTTTTCAGGACGAGGTCTCCTATGTTGAATCGTCTTAGCTTCACCATTGCATCATATCTCCTAGCCATGAGGTTTTTGTACCTTGCCGTCCTTTGTTCTGCATCCGTCCTTAACTCGTCTACCAAATCAAGGTTCAAGCGGAGTTACTCCTTATTATCCTTGTCCTAAAATGACATCACCCTATGGTTAGCCATGTGCACTTCTGCAGGTATGACCGCTTCGCTTCCATAGACTAGCTTAAAAGGTGTTTCCCTTGTAGGGGTTCTCACTGTCGTCCTGTATGCCTATAGGACCCCAGGTAGCTCATCTAGCCATACTCCCTTTACCCCCTCAAGCCGAGTCTTGATTATTTTTAACAAGGATCGGTTTGCAACTTCGGCCTGACCGTTTGTTTGAGGGTAGGCTGGGGAGGAATAATGATTTTGGATTCCAAAGTGTTCACAGAAATTCCTGAAAAAGGCATTGTCGAATTGTCGTCCATTATCGGATACTAGTACTTTGGGCACCCCAAACCTGCATACTATGTTCTTCCAGACGAAGTTCTTTATGTTCTGCTGTGTGATACTTGCTAAGGGTTCTGCTTCCACCCACTTGGTAAAATAGTCAATCCCCACCACTAAAAATTTCATTTGTTTGGTTCTGAGGGGAAAAGGACCCAGGATGTCTAAGCCCCATTGAGCAAAGGGCCACGGGGCCATCATTGGGGTGAGATATTCTGATGGTTGTCTGGGAACATTACTAAATCGTTGGCACTGGTCACATACCTTGACATAAGCTTTTGCATTTGCTTGGATAGTTGGCCAATAATACCCTGCATGGACGACTTTGTGGATGAGTGATCTGGCTCCCGAATGATTTCCACAAGCTCCCTCATGAACTTCCCTCAACATATAGTTCGCCTCGTCCGGAGCCAGACACTTGAGATAAGGTTGAGAAAAGCCTCTCTTGTACAGAACTTCGTCTATAAGGACATACCTGGCTGCTCTAACCCTGAGTTTTCTGGCCTCATCCTTCCCTTCCGAAAGCCTCCCGTCCTTCAAGTATGATACTATTGGGGTCATCCAATTTTCTTCATTCTCTATTTGTTGTACTTCTGGGAGATCTATACTTGGGACGTATTGAACTTCATCGAATTCGTCCATGGCTCCAGTCGCTGAGGCTTCCTTTGCTAAAGTATCTGCTTCCACGTTCTCCTCCCTTGGGATTTGAACGAAGTTAGCTTCCTTGAATTTCTTCACAAGCCGCAACACTTTTTCTAAGTATTTTTTCATTCGTCCTTCCTTTGCCTCATACGTTCCATTTATTTGGCCCATGACCAATTGAGAATCTCCTTGGATAAGTATTGACTTCGCTTCCACGGACTTAGCCAGTTCCAACCCTTTAAGGAGGGCTTCATACTCAACTTCATTGTTGGTTGTTTGGTATTGCAGACGGATCTTATACTTCAACTTATCTCCTTCAAGGGATTGCAAAACCACTCCTATTCCTCCTGCATGTTGTGTGGACGAGCCATCCACATGGACGACCCATTTCTTACTGTCTTCCATTCCTTCTATGTCATCGCAGCTTGGTGTGAACTTCGCAATAAAGTCTGCCAGGGCCTGAGCTTTTATAGCATGCCTTGGTTGGTATTGGATGTCAAACTCACTGAGTTCGACGGCCCACTGGATCAATCATCCTGCGGCTTCCAGCTTGTTCATGGCTTTCTTGAGCGGGTGGTCTGTCATAACATTGATTACATGGGCTTGGAAGTAGTGTTTCAGCTTCCTGGAAGCCATGATAAGTGCGAAAGCTAGCTTTTCTATTAGCGGATATCGTCCTTCCGCTCCTCTCAATGCCCGGCTAGTATAGTACACTGGTTTTTGTACTTTTCCTTCCTCTCTTATCAATGCTGAGCTCACGGCGTGCGGGGTCACTGCCAGGTATAAAAACAACTCTTCTCCCATCACGGACGGACTCAGCAACGGAGCCGTAACGAGATACGTCTTCAAGTCTTGGAAGGCTCTTTGGCACTCGTCCGTCCAATCAAATGCTTTCTTTAGAACCTTGAAAAATGGTAAACATTTGTCAGTAGCTTTAGAATCAAACCTGTTGAGGGCAGCAACTCGCCCGGTAAGAGACTAGACTTCTTTGATATTTTGCGGAGGCTTCATATCTAGAATGGCTTTAATCTTTTCCGGGTTTGCCTCGATCCCTCTGTGTGAAACCATGAATCTAAGAAATTTTCCTGATGCTACTCCGAAAGCGCACTTGCTGGGATTTAACTTCATACTGTACCGCTTGAGTGTATTAAAGGTCTCTTGCAGGTCGTTCAGATGTTTTCCCTCGTCCAGGCTTTTCACCAACATGTCATCCACATAGACTTCTACGTTTCGTCCAATCTGAGGACGGAACATGTGGTTGACCAGTTGTTGGTATGTTGCTCTAGCGTTTTTCAAGCCAAATGGCATTACTTCATAACAGAATAAGCCTTGACTAGTAACAAAGGATGTCTTCTCCTGGTCAGCCTCGTCCATCCTTATTTGGTTGTATCCTGAAAAAGTATCCATAAAACTAAGTAATTTGTGGCCTGCGGTAGAATCCACCAGTTGATCAATGCGTGGCAATGGATAGCTGTCCTTGGGGCAAGTTTTGTTTAGATCAGTAAAATCTACACACATCCTCCACTTGCCGTTCGCCTTTTTGACCATTACTACATTGGCCAACCAATCTAGATAGTACACTTCTCGTATAAACTTCGCTGCCATAAACTTCTGAACTTCGTTTTTAATAGCATTATCTCTCTCAGGGGCAAACACCCTTTTCTTTTGTCGTACTGGCTTGAAGGAAGGACATACATTTAGACGATGGGTGGTGACACTAGGATCTATACCCGGCATATCATCATGATTCCAAGCAAATACATCAGTGTTTCTCTTCAAAAACTGGACGAGGTCCTTCTTAATCTTTTCTTCTAGACCTGCACCAATCCTGGTGCACCTCTCAGGGTTGTTCTCATCTAAGGAAACATCTTCTAACATCTCGGTGGGTTCTGCCACAATTCTCTTTTCTTCAATATTCATGGTCTGAACTTGCTCGTCCGTGGCCAACATGGCCAGGTAACATTCTCTTGCTGCTAGTTGGTCACCTTGTACTTGTCCTACTCCATAATCTGTTGGAAACTTGACCGACAGGTGGTAAGTAGATGTAATAGCCTTCCAACTGTTTAAAGTTGGCCTTCCAATTATGGCGTTGTTGGAGGATGAACAGTCTACTACAAGGAAATTCACGTTTTTGGTGATTTGCTGTGGATATGCCCCTACTACCACAGGTAATGTAATAGTACCCACAGACTGCACCTTCATTCCACCGAAACCTACCAGGGGGGAATTCACTGGATGAAGCTGGTCTCGTCCTAGTTTCATCTGCTAAAAAGCTGGAAAGTACAAAATGTCCGCCGAGCTTCCATTATCCATCAGTACCCTTTTGATCATGTAGTCAGCAATAAGCAAGGTAATGACGATAGCATCGTCGTGAGGATGGTGAATTCTTTCAGTGTCCTCCTCCGTGAATGTGATAGCTTGCTTGTTCGTGGTCCTTGCTCTGGGTGCTTGTCCAGAGAGTTGAACGCTCTGCACTACCTTCAGGTATGCCTTCTTGGACTTGGACGACTGGCCTGTTGAACTTCCCCCTATGATAACTCTGATTTCTCCGAGCGGTGGTCGTGACGACTCTTCTACTTTACCCTTCAATTTCTAGTCCTTGTGGTCTCGTCCAAGGAAACTCCTTAACTTTCCCTGCCTTATAAGATTCTCAATCTACTACTTTAGATCAAAACACTCGTCCGTATCATGCCCGTGGTCTCTATGGAAGCGACAATACTTATTTCTATTGCGCTTATTGGGGTCTCCCTTCATTTTCTCCGGCCATTTCAAGGAAGGATCGTCTTTAATGTGCATGAGGACTTGCTCGAGAGGCATGTTTAGTGGTGTGTATTATTGACTCCGTGTTGGTGGACCAGCCTTTTTACCATCTCGGTCTTTTTTATCTTCTGTCCGTCCCTTCTTTGGACAAGGGCCCTGCTCGGAGTGACGCATGGGATTTACTTTCATTCTCTCAGCTTTCTTCCTCTTCTTAGCTATGATTGCGTCTTCTGTATTCATAAAGTTCTGGGCTGAATAGACGAGTTCAGCCATGGACTGAGGCTCCTTCTCATAAAGCTTGTGGATGAACAAATCAGAATTTACCCCATTGTGAAAGGCCGCCAAGAGTAGTTTGTCATCCACTTCATCCACCATCAGGGCTTCCCTGTTGAAACGAGTGATAAATGACCGCAGACTTTCATTCTCCCCCTGCTCTATAGTTAACAGGCTAGATGAGGAACGCTTGTGTCTCTGTCCCCCAATGAAATTATTGACAAATAACTTACTCAATTCTTCAAACGAACCCATTGTATTCGGGGGTATTTTGTTGAACCATACCCGTGACGGTCCTTTGAGAGTGGTAGGAAAAGCTCTGCACATAATCTCATCAGGGACCCCTTGAAGGTGCATCGTAGTCTTAAAAGTGGCAATGTGATCAAATGGGTCACGCGTTCCATCATACAAATCTAAGGAAGGCATCTTGAATTTTAGAGGTAAGGGGTGACCATTGATGGTAGCCGTAAAGGGGGAGTCTGTCCGGTGAACTAGATCCTCTACGGGGTTTGCTCTTCTCATGTTCTCCCGCATCTCATCCATAACCTTCCTCATCTGGTCAATCTCTCTTTCCAAATATGGCACCCTTCTTGATGCGGTGCCCCTTGATTGGCTTTCAGGCTCAGCGTTTGTTCCATCTCCCTGGCTCTGGCCTTGTTCTTCTCCATATGCCTCATTCTGCTGCCTCCTGAGATTAATCTCCCTTGTCAGTTCTTGGTTCTGGCGAGTTAATTCTGCCATAGCGGCTGCCATGGATTGCATATGTTGAACAGCGGATGGTGGGATTGCAGGTGCAGATTGACGATAGCGGTAAGGATTGCTAAAGGCATCCCTACTCTCTTGATGGCCTGGACTAGTAGTCCTTGATCTTGTCCGAACCATTGCAGCCTTTTTGTTAGAGAAATGAATTGTAGAACTCGAAGATGAAATCTAACAAAACCGTTTCCCACAGACGGCGCCAACTGATGATCACAAGGAAATCAGTAAGGCTGAATGTCTTAAACGTTGATGATCTGTATTACTTGGAATATCCTGAAAAGATGAACACAAAGTCAGAGGAGACCGGTGGAGGCCGGCTAAAGGTCCTCCGATGATAAAGTCAGTCGATCCCCTAATTTCAAGTAAAAAGGAAGTATATATGTTTTCTGTGGAAGTGTCTGAATGAATTACCCTCTTGTTGGCGAGCACTTATATAGCATGCGGGGAATGGTTACTTGTTTGGTAACCGTTCCTATTGTTGAGGAGTTCGAAAGATTCGGAAGTAACTTCCATAATTGCCATGGAAGTTACATTATTTGGATCTGCATTCCGCGACGGTTTGTTGGACTTGACTTATACTGGTTCGACTCTCTCATGCCTGGTGGAAATTTGAGTCGTCTAAGGCTCAACGTGTTCGGGGTGCAATAACCTCGTTCGTCCTTTAAGGATGGACGGACGAGGTTGTCAGGACGAGCATGCTCCTTCTGCGCCCTTTCTTTGGACGACTAATATGGACGAGATACGACTATTTTTATTACATCATCAACTGTAACTTTTCTCATTCACTCTTTTTATATAATATATATATATATATATTTATATATATATAGAGAAATATACATTGCACTTACAATGTAAATTTATATTGTAAACACATAAAAATTAGTAAATGTTGTACACATTTGCAAAATTTGTACAAATTTTTTTTGCAAATGTATATAATATTTGCTATTTTTTGTGTAAATACAATGTAAGCTTACATTACAAGTAAAAAGTAAACATATAAAGATCCTTTAAAAAAAAAAAAAAAAAAGCTCAAACTAAGTTGGTGATCTTGAAGTAAAAAAAAGGAGGAAAAAGGCAAGTCACTAAACCAAAAATACTGTTCATAACACTATTCATGAGCCTATTCGCTCTTTTAATATATAGAAAAAAAGAGAGCACAAATCGATGACTGAAAAAAAAAAAAAAAAACGATGAACAGTACATATTAAACAAACCAAAAGTACGGTAGCTTTTATACATTCACCCAACAAGTGTCATAACATTTTCACAAAACATTTATTTTCAGTTGTGGTTGGTCACAGTTTTATATTTTATTATTTTATTTTGACTTATAAGAAATTGACATATCAATAATTGTGAAATTTGTTGTGTCAGTATAACAATATATATGCGGGTTCTTATAAATATTTAAAAGAAAAAAAACGTACAAACGAAAAAAAAAACGCTGTAGCTACTGTATCTACAGTGCCACTTGAACAAACCAAAGTGGCACTGTAGCAACTGTTCAAAACTTGGGGGGAAAAATGGCTCACTACACCAAAAGGGGCACTGTAGAGGCATTGCCTTAGTAGAAAAAAGAGCACAAATTGATGACTGAAAAAAAAAAGAAAAAAAGAAAAAGTACATATTGAACAAACTAAAAGTATTATAATTTTTACACATTCACCTAACAAGTGTCACAACATTTTTACAAAACATTTATTTTTCAGTTGTAGTTGGTCATAATTTCATATTTTATTATTTTATTTTTACTTATAAGAAATTGACACCTTAATAATTGTGAAATTTGTTGTGTCAGTTTAACAATATATATAAAAAGAAAAAAAGTACAAACGGAAGACTAAAAAAAAAGAAAAAAAAAAGACAAAATGGCTTAATAAACCAAAATGGCACTGTAGAAGCATTGCCTCTTTTTATATAGTTAATAGATATAATGCTATGTCATGCTCATAGCGAGTTAGCAGTTGGGATTGAGATGCAATAGCACTTTCGATGAGTAAGATTGAAAGTTAAAAAACTTTTTTTTTGAGAATCAAACTGAGCACTTCTATTAAGTAGCTGGAAAATCTGAAATAACAAACTGATATATGTCAAATGGAACATGCTCCATCCAAACTAATAAAGGAAAAGAAACTATTGCTCTCTTAGCCAATGCATGGGCCACACAATTACCCTGCCGCCTAGTTTGAGAGAAAGAAAAGGTTCTAAGCAAACCAACAATAGACATGGTGTCTTTGACAATTTGACCAATGGATGAGTGACCGCAATTCGCTGACCACAACGCTCTGCACACTATCTCCGAGTCACCCTCAAATTTAGAACCCGTAATACCCAATTCAACAATAAATTTTACAGCCCTTCTTGCAGCTAAGGCTTCTAGCAACTCCACCGAACCCAGGTAAGATATTTTTTTGGTAAGAGCAGCTATTACCTCTCCCTTTGCATTCCGAACCACCACCCCAATACTTGCCTCTCCCGATTCAGTAAAAACTTATTTTTGATTTTATTCATCAAATCAAAACTTTTAGGGGTAAGAGTATTTAAATATAGTTTTTTGTTTTGCAATCCATAAAATGGTGGATCCACACTTGAATTTATTGTTTGACTGATATTTTCTAAATACAGTTTTCAAAAAATTGTATCATATTTTTATTGTTCAAAATAGGATGGCAAAAAAACGGCTAAGATGATATTTTCAAGATACAAAAATTATTTTTAATAGCATGGTTATAAATAAATTGAAAACAGTGTACCTTGCATATTTTTCCAAACTCTTCTATCCCTTAAATTAAGGAGCTTATCTTTATCACAAAAAGAATTCTCACATTGCAAATTTGAAACTAATCATTATCCAAAAAAATAAATAACATGAGCTCTATTCCCTTATCTTAATTGTTGTAATTTAAAAAAAAAAAAATCTCAAAAATAGAAATGGTCTCCCAAACAAATTTTTTTGTTTTTAGTATTTTGAAAATTGGTCTTTTTTTTTAATACAAAAAATTGTTCTTAAAAGTGGGAGCCAAATACGTATAATATCAAAATTATTATTTGAAGACTAGTTTCAATTTCAATTTTTTGAAATTTTTTTTATACTGTTCTGAAAACAAAAACAAAAATCCTTTTACCAATCAGGCCCTTAACTTTTAACTTTTTATTATTATTATTTTATCTTCTCAACTTTTTATTCTCACACTTGCATGGTTATTGCACTTGATTTGGATCCTAAAATGGGAAGAGCATTGTAAGACAATATCTTTTTTTGGTGTTACCTTCTTTTCATTTTGGGAAAGAATTCTAATAGGAGACAACAAAACTTCATTGCATTTTCACAATAAGGTGAGGTGTCAACCCACCATACGTCAGTATAAAATAAAATAAAATATTATAATAAAATTATAACAACCTACGATAATTCAAAATAAAAATATTGTGAGATTTTTTTGTGTCCTAATCTTTCACTTTGAGAAAACTTATCATATACTGTGATTTGTTAATTTTCCCTTATTCTCTCTTGTTAAGCTTCTTGTAGTAATGGTATGTGAAGGAAGGATTCACATTACCTATATACACGATATTTTGTTTGTTTAAAAAAAAAAAATTATATTTCCTTATTATTTAGCACAAAAACATTGTAATAATACTTCACATTCATCTATTATTAACATTTTTTTTTTGCTTAGAAAAAAACATTGTTTTTATCATGCAATTATCATAATATGTTAATAGACTTATTATTATTATTTATTTTATTTTATATAGGGTCATGCTAATAAGTGCCCTTAGAGCAATAATCAAGAATCGATTTTAGAAAAGTTTTGACACTACTTTTATGGAAAATGAAAAAAACTTTCAAAACATTAATTTTTTTTTTCTATAAATTTTTTTTTAAATGAATTGTTAACTATTACCTTAAGAGCATTCATTAGCAATTCCCTTTTTTATATATATACGATATCATTCCAACCTATAAAATATGCTCCATAGGTTGAAATTGGGCTCTTGCTGACTTATTACTAAAAGTCTAAAAGCAAAAGGTTATCATAGTTGCCATTATGCCCAAGGTAGTGGTGGGCTTAGGGTTAGAGTTGATTGGTTTGCCATGGTTGGCCATAGGTCTCAAGTGTCAAGGTATATGTGGCACACACGTGAAGATGGTGGCTAGTGACAATATAAATATATATATATATAAATTTATTAGGTGCTGAATTTTTTGGTCATCTCAAATATTGGGATCTGTTTGGTTTTTGATTCCTCAATTTTTGTACTTGAACTCACCAAGGTTAAAAGTGAACTTTTAAATGGTATAAGAATTTACTTAATTTATAAGGCCCAACACACAATAATACACAATAATTGAGAATACTCATACAAGAAAGAAAAAAAAAAAGATAGACAGACAAATTTTTTTTTAAGTGAGAGGTTATTAAAAAGAGAGGTGCTATGTCTATAACATTTTTACAACAAATCATAGGTGGTTAATTGTTATTGGTTCAAATTTGAACCTAACACTAAGATTATATTTTTGCCCCAATAATAACAACCCGTAACAACCTGCCACTTAGGATTTGTTGTAAAAATATTGTAGACATAACATTTCTCTATTAAAAAAAAAAAAAGGGAAAGAACTGTCATTTTTACTTTTTTACAGTTTTACCTCTCCCAAACTCTCACGGTAAAAACCACGAGATCTATCCAAATCCAAAGGCCATTTTTTCCCCCTTTGTAACATCTTCACTCAAAGGTGCTTTCTCGCTCGGCTCCTTTGTCATTCATAGATTTTATATGTACTAATACTACAAATTTGAACATTCCAATTCGATTCCATTTCATTTCATTCTCACATTTCAAACACTCGCTTCCGATTCACTCAGAGATCTATCTTCATCTATCCAAATCCAAACCAAATCTCGCGGGCAGATCCATCAATCACCATGGATTTCATGAAGGTCATCGATCAAACCGTTCGAGAAATGTGAGCTCCTAACACTTCTTCTTTACGATTTTCTCAATTTCGATCCCTTTTTTTAAAAAAATTAAATCTCAAATTTCAATCTGATAAAGCTTTAATAAATCTACTTGATATTCTCATTGAATAATTCGTTGTTTTATGATTTTTTTTTTTTTTTTTTTTTTTTTTTTTTTTTTTTTTGTCGCAGAAAGAGGGAGGTGAATTTGAAGGTCTTGAAGGTTCCAGAGATGGAACAGAAGGTAAATAAAATAAATACACAAATTTTTATTTGCTGAATTATATAATTTTGTTACGAATTATTCAATTTCCATTACAATTTTTGATCGTTTTTTTGTGAATTTAGAAATTTCATATTAGTCTCAATGATTATTACAACGAGCATTGCGTTAGTGCAATCTGCTTCTTATTCTTCATGAAAATTACGATGCGAATTTTGATGTATGATATGTTAAATCAATGTGCAATATATACTGAATTTTTTTGGATTATGAGTTTTGCTGTGAGTTTCACTAAGTATTATTGTAGGTATGTTCTGGATTAAGATCGTCTAGGGTTCTTAGGTAACTCCATCGTAGAGTTCTTCAAATCCTATCCATTCATTTTGAAATGTGTGGATCGAGGTAGTAAAATGCGAAAGGCGGTCTTAAGGCGCCAAGGCCTTATATTATAATCAAGTGTTTTTGAAATGTGTTACCTAAAGAAATTAGGTCTATTAATTGATTTCAAAATAGGATTAACATGGTTTAGGCTCTATTGATTATTCTAACAATAGGTTTTACAACAAGCCTCTGTAAATTAATTAATATAACAATAAGTTTTACAAGTTTCCATAAATTAATTAATCTGAAGTAGGTTTTGGAAGAAGTTTCTGTAAATTAATAATCCAATAATAGGTTTTACAACAAGCTTATAATATATATATATATATATATATATATATATAAAAACAAAAAAAACAGTGAGGCTCTCACCTTAGCGTCTTTTTCATGGCTTAAGGCGGTTGCCTTGCTTGCCTAGGCTCTAAAGGCAATTGCCTCATTTAAGGCGTCTTGCCTTAGAGCCTTAGAGGCACCTCACCTCACCTCTCGCTTTTGACTACCATGGAGTGGATCAGTGGATTATATCTTTAGCACGTTTAACGATCACCATTTTGAACTCTACCTGTGTCTGTTCTTAGTGTCATATATTTATTCATAGCCAGTCCCAAGCTTGGAAAAAGGAGGGTTGTGGTAGGTTGACGGCTAGCATGTGTAAAATTTATTCACTCTATTATGAATGACAATCACCTTTTTTATATCTATTTAAATTATTGATGATGTGGTAAAATTCAAATTTTAAGGACTCTATGGTGGAGTTATTCTGAGAACCGTAGAGGATTCTAATCCATATTTTCTCTAGGTGCCTTGGATTTTATCAGGTTCAAAATATTAGGCTTAACCAATTCTAGTTTTCTGTATTATAAGCAAATATATAAATCATTGATCTTGACAAATTTGAGCAAAATTTGGAAGTATCAACCTTACGGTTTACGGATTTATTTGAACGGTTTGGATCTATAAGAAAATTTCACCAGTATAGGTGAAAATGGGCAAGGCCATTTAATATTAAAGGGGTGGTGTCTTATCCTTGTTGTTTCTATGATAAAATTGAAATTGATAATATGCGTGTTTAATGGACTTATTTTATGTAATTGATCTCTGAATTCATTGCTTAAATGTCTTTGTATATTATTTAATTCAGGTTCTGGATGCAACGGATAATGAACCTTGGGGTCCTCATGGCTCTGCCTTGGCAGAGATAGCACAGGCCACAAAAAAATTGTAAGTTTAAACTTGTTTATCTCTCATTCATATATTCTACTTCTAATTTTTAAGCTTGTACTGATTTCTTAAAGAAAGATGCCTCACTTTACTTTAACCAAACCTTATACTTTTGATATTCTTCAGTACTGAATGCCAGATGGTTATGAGCGTTCTGTGGACAAGATTGGCAGAGACTGGCAAGGACTGGCGCTATGTCTATAAGGTTAGCTTTTCTATCATTTCCACGTTATTCAGTCTTGGAAATTATATGCAATGCAAGTGACTTATCTATATTATGAACCCCGGTGGCTTATGGGCCTGAATTACCTATAATTGCTTATATATCAGGCATTGGCTGTCATAGAGTATTTGGTGGCACATGGATCTGAACGTGCAGTTGATGACATTATAGAACATACTTTCCAAATCTCTGTAAGGACTTCTAGATTTTGTATAGTTTCCCATGCAATTCTCCACAATTGTACAATGAGGTTGAACGTTGTCTCACATTCTATTTGGTTTTGTTGGTAAAGTCACTCTCAAGTTTTGAATATGTTGAGCCAAATGGGAAGGATATGGGAATAAATGTGAGGAAGAAGGTGGAAACCATTGTGTCCCTCCTGAATAATAAGGAAAAAATACAAGAAGTTAGAAATAAAGCTGCTGCAAACCGTGACAAGTATGTAATGCTTTAAGAATTGAAATTATATGATTACATCAGCTTCTAGGAATTCTGTTTTTCTTCTTTTTTTATATTTTTATTTTATTTTTCCCCTCAAAGAATGAACCCTTTGGATACTGTTACTCTTAGGTACGTTGGACTTTCTTCTAGTGGAATATCATTCAAATCAGGTTCAGCTTCATATGGTAGTAGCAGCTATGGAAGTAGTGATTGGCGTGGAAGTGGTACAAGAGATGGTGATAGTTTCAGGGACAGTTATAGAGACAGGGATCAATATGGAGAAGAGAAGTATGAGAAGAAATCAAGTCGTGGGGCCATCAGTGAGAATCAGGGAAATGCTTATAAGAAAGGTTCTACACGCAATGGCAGGTATGAAGTTTACATCTGTTCCTGATATGCTGCCAATTTTTAATAAATCTTGTAGGTGTTAGTTTTCAAGACTCTGAAAATTATGTTGAATAAAACATGGTTTTAATTACCTATGGATGGCTACCACTCTCCCCTCCCGCGCTCCCTTCACCCCCCCCCCCCCCCCCATCTGCGGTGTCATGCTTGTACAAACAAACACTAACACATTTGCATCTATAATTGTTAAATTCTTTTGCTATTTTGCTGATTTTAGATCGTTTGTCTTGTAGTAACGGTCAAGACAAAATATCCTCTAAGGCATTAAAGTCATCAACTAAATCAAATGCCTTTGATAAGTATGGTTCAATTCCCTCTCAAAGTTCAAGTGCCCCTTCAAATAACAACGAGGATGAATTTGACGATTTTGATCCGCGTGGAACTTCCAATACTAGTATGTATCTGTAATGACTTGTTTCCCATGGTACAACTGTTAATGTATGTTATGCAAAAAGTCATAAAATAAGTCACATGCTTTCTAGTGTACTTTGGCATTTTGATTTTTTAGCTTGTGTCTACAATAAGCATATCAGGTGTCTTTTTATGGTGAAATATTTCATACCATATCAAATAAAGCACTCACTCTTCCCCAGCCTGCTGATATGTCGACTGAATATAAAAAAACAAGTTGCCTTTGAGGCCTATTTCAGATAGTTCTTAACTTGCTCTTGTACTAATTTGATTGTGGAGGTACTTGTAAAAAAAAAGATCATGGAAGAAGAAGGAAGAAATAAATTGGTAGCATGATATTTTTTTGGTATTGCAGAAGGAATGAAAGAAAATTCCGCCAAGTCATCTGGGAATTTATTCCTCAATTATTAAGTAGTTAATTGATAGGCATTTCCCTATGGAGAATGTGCCATAAGATTGAAGAGGACATGGTCTTGACACAGTGACCAAAATTTGGAAAAAGAAGGAAAGCAAAAACTGGTGCTTCTCAATCCTCTCTCTCTCTCATCACTTCGGCCACTCAAATTTACTATTGCCCAATCAGATTTGCACCACTCAAAGCTCATCAGTTCTCATCCATGCTCATCGCTACTGCACTTCTCAAGAATCTCTCTCGAGTCATGCCTTTGCCACGTACTGGTCTATAAAATGAGGAAATTTGCTGTTTTTTTTTTTGGCTTAAATAAACATTATATATATATATATATTTATATATAAAATTGTTGTGTCCTGTGTCATGTCCATGTTTGTGCTCCTTAGGATATGAGACAAGGCTTGAATGATTATCTTTATGTATGGATGCATCAGAAACTTGCATGTGCCATAGAATCCTGGTGTGTGTGTTGCCTTGTGCCTTATTAGTGTATTACATTGTGTGTTCGAGTTTTTGAATTCTTTTCCCATAACTTGAACAGTTACATTATTAATTGTTTCTGCTATCATGAATCTTGTTTCTACTTCATCAGATGCACAAACTTTTCAAAAGTAATGATATTAATTTTGAACTAGTGCCCTTTATTTGTTAATACTTAATAGCATGTTTATTAATTTTACATATGTATTTTTTTATGCTTTTTGACAGAGGCTGCTGCTGGGAGCTCTAACCAGGTGGATCTGTTTGGAGAAAGTTTGGTTGGTGACCTCTTGGATGCTCCAACATCTGTTCCCACAGAAAATCCTGCTGTGAATAGCAGTTCATCAGAGGTTGATCTATTTGCAGATGCAGATTTTGTATCAGCATCACCCCATGTAGATAAGGCACCAAGTTCTCAAACTCAGGTCAGACACCCTGTTATCTCAATTTATAAAAATATATTTTTTATGTAGAAAATGCTCAAAAAATTTTATTTTACAGTTTTTATATGTAAAGTAGCCTTGTACACCTTGATAATTGAGTTTATTGTACTTTGATTTGGAATTTGGGCAGAAGAATTATGTGGTATGGATCTTCATGTCAGTTTCTTTTCCTTATACTTGAGATTAGTGTAGTTTCTATTAGTCAGCTTAAAAGCCAAGTATTTGAAATTGTCTTTAGTTCCTTTGACACTGTAAATTTCCAGTAATTGATGAATCTACTGTCATTTTCATTTGGTGTACTTGAGATGGTTAACTTGCACCTGAGGGCAAATTGAAGGTGTTTTTTTGCTGCAAACAATTAACTGTAGCCTTAAATTACTGATAATAACTGTAAATTTACTTTTACTCATCAAAAAAAAGAAAAAGAAAAAAGATTATAACTTTATTTTGGGATTCCTTGTGAGTGAAGCTCTAGTGGTGTGACACTTGTTTTTTGGCAATGGATTTATCTGGAACGAGTACTTACTAATATGGGTATTTTCATTGTGTCTCTTGGATAATTTTTCTTGGAATTATAAGTATTAAAATAATTTAAAGGATAATTATTCTTAACTCACAATAGGTTGTTTCTGGTTTCACTTTTCTCACTGAATTTACTTTCCATTCTGAAGTTTCAAAAGAGAGGACCTGCAGCACCAATCTGCAGTTAGAAAAAAGTAACTGGGGACAGTCCTGCTCCTGTAATGGTTTTAGTGATTTTTTCACTGCAGTTTTCCCTTATTTTCTATTTGCTGATATTTTAACCCTCCCATTTTATCCAGTGATGCCAAGTAAATATAGGTTTGAAAGAGAGAGAGAGAGTTATCTGTCGAATTGGGTTGGCCAGGTGAAATTTTATTAAACTTGCCACCAATCCAACTGAAACACTTTTAAACATCTACATCCAATTTTTGACCAATCCAACTGACTGAAATTGTCTGCAACCCTTCGGTTTGGTTCAGGTCAGTTGGATGGATTGGTTTGACTGGGTGTTTGATCACCCCTAGATAGAGGGCTATAAACTTATATTGCCATATTTTGGAAACTTTAGTAGGGCACTCAATGCTTTAATGAGGGGGAGGGTGTAGTAAAATGAAATGAGCCCCTAACTATTGGGGGATAAAGTGTAATTTATCCTTACTAAAAGAAAGCATGAGCAAGCATGTAGAAAATATTTGAATTGTCATTTCTTAATCCTTAAAAGCAATTAATTAGCTGTAGGAAAGACAGAGGGTGTATAATTTCTCCTCTAGGGGCCAATGAATGACCCCTTTCTTCTGCATTAACAAATGTTATTACCATTTCTGCAGACTGAGGTTGATCTATTTGCTTCCCAACCGGCAATGACTTCGTCAGTATCTCCCACAGTTGATCTTTTTGCAGTCCCTGATCCAGTTGTGCAGGCAGAAGTTAAAGCTCCAAATCCTGCACCAACAAATATTGACATTGTTGATCCCTTTGCTGCTGTTCCGCTTAACAATTTTGATGGATCTGATTTATTTGGTGCATTCACTTCTCAATCTGATTCAGTATCTTCAGAACCCGCAAAGAATGATGTCATTAATGGAAGCCTTAATAATTTGGGTGGAAAATCTTCAGTAGAGACTCAACCCAAGAAGGATGCTTTCCAGGTGAAGTCCGGAATTTGGGCGGATTCACTAAGCCGTGGACTGATTGATCTTAATATTGCTGCTCGTAAGTGTATTTCTCAACTAAAAAAATTACCTTCCCATAGTGTATTTCACTTCCATGTGTTCTTACATGAACATTGATTTATGAACTTGTGCCATATTCATTTAAATTTACTTGCAGCCAAGAAGGTATCCCTGGTAGATGTTGGCATTGTGGGTGGATTGACTGATGGATCAGATGAAAGGGAAAAGGGGCCCCCAACTTCATTTTACATGGGGAGAGCAATGGGGTCGGGATCGGGTCTTGGTAAATCTGGACTCACATCTTCACAGGCAGTGGGTGATAACGACATCTTCTCAAGCCTTGGTGGCCAACAATACCAATATGGTGGCTTCCAGAAGTGATGTTTTTCCTTCCTCATTTATGCTCTTTCTCATGTTTTCTTTCAATATTCTTTTGCATAATTGGCAGGTATATTGGAAATCATTGAACATTTTGGGTTTGTTTATATATTATTATATATACATTGAACAATATTAAGATCAGAGAATGTATGACCGATTGCAACTTGGCTTCGTTCATTCCTTGTAAAGTCTACCAAGTTTGTTTGGTGGCTTTTATTTTGACAGTTATTTTAAGACCTACTTAGACCCTGAAAATAATATCATGAAATTCCCAAATGAAGCCATACTGATACTCGCAGTCGCAGGTCCCATTTTGTAATTTGATTCAAGCCACAAACTGCAATGGCCTACTTCCATTAAAGAACTTGCCAGCCTGCAGCCAGTGCCGTTTGATCAAGCAGCGACAACGGCCTAAGATTATTTGCAGCCACTGGTTCATCCCCTGATCGAACACTCTAATTAATACTTCTCAAAATTTTGTTATTACACAGATGCGGAATGAGGGATTAAGCTGAAAACCCATTATTTGCAGCCGCTGGTTCATCCCCTGATCGAACACTGTAATTAATACTTCACAAAATTTTGTTATTAAACAGACGCGGAATGAAGGATTAAGCTGAAAACCCAAAGCAGTTGGCCTATTAAACTAAGAATCTGAGTTAATTAAAATGGTTCTAATTTGATTTTCTAAGAGCTGAGTTAGTTATAAAAGAACGATTTAGATTTTTATTTTTTTATTTTTTATTTTTTTTAAGAACTTTGCACCAGAGCCCCATCGCTGATTCAACCACTAAGCATGTTATCCATTTTGAATTTATTTCGTTTGCCTCCAGTAACAACAAAATGGCTGGTATAAAGTGCAGCAGCTTCTAAAACTGAGTAAATAAGATTTTTCACAAATATTAAGCAGCAAAGTCTCCATGTTAATCCTCCCCCTAACCACCCCAGAAAAGAAGAGAGAAGAAAAAGGCTCTTATTGTAAAGATGAAGTTCATCTGTTCAAGAAAAGCATAACATATATTTCTTAGTAAATTTCCAGCATTCTGCCCCTTAACATGGCTTCCGCTTTCCTCACCTGCTTCACTGGTCCAATGATAAAAACCTATAAAATGATAACCAAAAAAAACATCAGGAATTTGTACGGAGGGAAGTTCACGATTTTCAAATCATGTAAAAAAAAAAAAAAAAAAAAAAAAAAATCCAAACTAAGCCAGAAATAAAGCTGTTCCAAATTTCATAAGTATTAAGATCCCACAATTTTTAGGATTTGCCTATTCTCAATTACGCCAAATTGCAATTCGTTTGTTTACACATGTTGCCACACTCAGGTTATCTCTCCCTCTCTCTTTTTTTTTAGATTCTAATATTCCATACCAAGCGGACTCTAACTTCATTGGCTTCATGTTTATATCTAGATCTAGAAAACTCCATGCATGCAATTGCTCAATTAAACAACCATGAGCATGATTGATGTGAGCTAAACAACAATTTTAAACTAAGGAATGAGCAAAAATAAGATTGTGAAAGAATTGGAACTTGCAAGTACATGGAGAACACAAATCAGCAAAGGTTTCTAGAGATTGTAAATGATTTTGTCAAGTAGCATTATGCAATTTTGAATTTTGAGGGAGAGAAAATGGGAGAAGCAATAATGTCATTCTTTCTGGACCATCAAAGACAAAATTAAAAACTTAAACAAGTTGAATTCAATATGCCAGGTACCATCATCAGCTTGTCATGAAGAAAGACTAACCTTGTCAGGTGGGCCCTTAGCACCTCCAATGAGAATTTCCGCACTGCAAAACATGCATTAGATGTAAAGAACCAAAAGAAAAAAGAAAACAAAAGAGAATAAAAAGTGGGGCAGAGAGAGAGAAATACTTGCAAGATTCCTTGATTGACAAAATGGTAACTCCTTTTCTCCCAATAACACGTCCCATCTTTCCTGGGGGAACATCAAGTACTGAAAGGATTTCTTCCTCTGGAGCATGGTCCATTATGATATTCTCTATAAAGATCAGTACTGGATTAGTATTCAATTAAAGTGTATAGTACTTACTTACATTCAAACAGAAATTTCATCATTGCATCCTAAAAACAAAACCCCTCCAACACCAAAACTACCCCATCTCTCCAACTACATCCCAAACCTCTAAACTCTAAAAGCTTCCCCCAATGTCATCCTCTGCCAGGTAGGGTAACCTATCTGGCACCTTTCCTTCTTCCTATCCCCATTCTGTCTACCAGCAGCCGGGAATTGCAATCCAATTTTCTTCAACCTTTCTCAAGGATTCAACATATTTGCACAGGTTCAGGTATCGAACAATATGGACTGATACATTCATTACAATTCCTACAATATGCAGCATGAATTGCTCAATAGGGCCAATACATGAGCCTCCCCTCTAGAAACATACGATTCAATAATTTTTTCTCTTACCATTTCAATCTGTATCTGATTATATAAATCACATATCATCTGATACTAATAACCACGCAGCCAATTGTTTAGTGGCAGATTCCCAACAGGATAAAGGAAGAAGTTCTGGTAAGCCATTAAGGGGTTTACTGTTCATACCAAATTTTTCTAAAAACTCTAAACTGGAATTGTGTGTATTTATCCTTCAAGTAGGGGCTTTTAAGCATATAAGTAACTCACCATTTTCTTGATACATAGGCTCACAAATGTGCACCATTCTTAATGAGCAATTCTATGTTGTTTGACGTTTAAGAAGAACATCCGTGACACAACATTATTTGAAATCAAAAAATAAAATCTGGAAAAATAAATTATCAAAGCCAAAGAAGATTATAAACACAGCAATATAAAATATATCATGCAATTCATATTATAAGCACCTGGAATGGGAGGAAGAGATGGCCAATCAGCATGGTCATTATCATTAATACAAAAACATCGGCAATACAGAGCACCACGAACTGCAAGATACCATAAGGATCGTTGATTTAATTTCTCCATCATCTTGTGATAGATGTAGAGGAGAAAGCGGACATCATCGGCAGCCGCACGGACCATCAGTTCTGATAATGGTCTGTAAGTCCAGAACTTAGGGTCCTGTAAACAAAATGGAAGATAAATATTATTCAACAGTCACTGCTACTTGGAAGACACTTTTTTAAGAATATTGTAGCAAAGCAAATTACAAGCTTATGCACTGAATTCTCTTTGGCCATCTCCAGAAAAGGACATGACTGCACTGATGCGGTTCTCGTCATTTTTTAAGGCACTCAATGTTAAAAATTAATGATGATAATTTTTCTTTCTTTATTTATTTATTATTATTTCTTCTTTAATTTTTCATCAATACCTTGATGATGATAATTAACAAGAAGAAAAAAATATCCACTTTCTATTGTTAATTGTTGATTTTTATCGCCAAGAGCCTTGCGGTTCACTGTTACAATTCTGCCATTGAGGAGAACCTAAGTTTGAATCCCTCTCCCCCACTTATTACAATTTTTTTTAACGTTATTTTTTATCATTATATATGATTTTTATTTACTTTACAAAACTTCCCGTGTGTCACTCTGCCCTTAACTAAAGAATGTGCCAACAGAGACAGTTTAGCTCCAAACCAGTTTAGAGCTATCTTCCTTCTACTCACTATGTGGCGATTGAAGAGAGCATTCATGTGTAATTCTAGTCACATGACATTTTAATGAGTTATGTGACTTGATTAAATAATACACATTGATAGTCTTATAAATCACCAAGTAGTGGGTGGAGGAGATAGCTCCAAACTTTGTCCCCATGCCTAATATGTCAACAACTGACAACTGTCCCAACTCCTGTATCTTCAATCACAAAAACACATACTCAATTTTTTTTTTGGTAAAAATCAACACTAATCAGTTTTTATTTCACTGTAAACATTTTGTTAAACAAAATGAAATTAATTATTCTAAAGCCACTTTAACCAAAAATTGATATAATCATGGGTTGATTATTCAATGCTACTTTCGAAATAAGGAGTTGAAAGTGTCATATATAATTTTTAACAAACATAATTATTCACCAATTTGTTTATGTTTAATCAATCATTCAATAATCTTTTTAAAAAATGAAAACAAATCCAAACCAAATGCAAACATAGAGGTGACTAAAAAAAAAAAAAATTCCACAACAATAATAAGATGTTAAACTAACCTGCCTAAGGAGGACTCGGACTTCTTCCTTCTCAAGATAAGATATACCTACATTCAAAAATTGAAAGTGAAAACCAAGGCAATACAGAGGATTCAACTCAATGCAATAGTCCAAATTCAGTAGCACAAATCCCCATGTTCAAAAAAAAAAAAAGAACTTATTAAATCTAGAGAAAACATAAACTAAGGGAAAAAAGGCACTCAGATCTGTCTAGTCATAAATTTTTAGTGAAATACTTTTAATAGCTCTACTACATATTCAACTTTACTTTGTGATAGATCAGCTTAATATGTGATTTATCCCTATGCTCAGATCTTGTAATTATGGAGCATCAAATCACTGCACACCACATCAAGGTACTAATTATATATATAAGTTTACACATATCAACAAAATGAGGTATATCCAAAGCCAAGGATTCAATACCCACCAGGTGCATCTAACTAACCAATAAAAATAAAATGTATATCCAAAAAAGACATTTTCACCCTGCCTTTCTCAAAGCATGAAAGCAGTCATTTTAAGTATAAATGAACAAATTATATCATTGTAAAAGGGCGATGTTACATGGAGAACCTCTAACTTAAAAAACAAAATGGAAAGCATCCACCTGATTTTTCTGTTTTCTTTACTAAAAATCAGAATTCTGATAAATGATGCAATTAGGACAGAAAATCCACCTAAAAAAATAAAGAGACCAAAGTTTCGGTTCAATGAACACCAACACTAGAAAATATATTGAAACTAACCTACATCCTTCAGCTACTACTAAAGAACTTATAAATCAAGGCAATGTTAAAGGCCACTGAGGTTCATTTTCCCTAGCAAAGAAACAAAAGGAAAACTTCCCACCTAAAGAAAATCTTAAGGAAGAAACTGCAGGATGACGGGGGTTGGGAGGTCAGTTACATGCCCATGTTTCAAATATGAGACAGGAATAAAGTTGTGGCTGAACTTTGATATTCTACAGAGACACATCCTTTGTAAGGGTATCTATTGTTGTTGGGTGGATGAAAGCAAAATACTAATACCTTGTAAAACAATTGAAGCCCCCCATATTCCTGGGTTGACACACGAACTTAAAAGCCAGTGAATAATCTTTTACCAGAAATAGTGAGTAAGATATAAGGTATTCCAATTTCATTTGCAATCCTGAAACCTATGAAGCCATTTTCTTCAAGTTTCTTTCTTCTTTTTTTTGGGTGGGGCGGGGTGGATTCTAGGTTTGCTATTTACCCACTCTACAATATTAGCCACCTCTCTACCATAGCAATGCACCACCCAACCACATTACCACCAAAAATGCTTTACATCATAATTTAAACATGAGAATCTTACAGAATGGACACATGAGAAACTTCCAGCAAGCATCAAATCATTTCTTCTAAAAGAATTTAGCTAAAGATGTAAAGCTTAATGACCAGAAAAAACAAAAATCCAAATGGATACCACGACACATATAGTACCACAATAACGTGGATCTGCAAGGAGGCCAACAAATGATATATAGTCATCTGGTGATCTTCTCCGCCCTTCTTGCTCCTCTATCAATGAATAAGCAATCTGGATACCAAACAAAGGAAAAGGGCAATATCAAATTACTTTACAGAGCATGAGCACCTCTAAATCAATAAAATTTGTACTTCACTATAAAAATGTGTTCCAATGGAAAATCCAGGGGGGGGGGGGGGGGGAGGAGTTGTTAAGTACAAAATACAGTCACTTTAAGTTTAGATTTAAGATAAGAACACCAGCTTAAATCAGTTAGGGATCTCTTAGAAGTTTTAGTGTTTAAAAAATAACTGCATTAGTACATCAACCCTTGTTAAAAGGTGGTTACTCTGCAGGATCAAGCCTAACTAAGCAAGCCACTAGTCATGGGTAGATCAAGTCAACAGAAAAAAAGCTAAAAGAAGATACAAAAAATATTTTTCTTTGTCATGTTAAACCAATCAATATGTTCTCAAGCTCAAGATCACTCCTTAATAATGGTTTTCAGGCTATTCCCAATGGAGCAAACTCCAGCAGTAGCCATTAAACTGTGGAATTATTACCACAAAAGCTGACAGTCAAATTGAACCATCTGGATGCAGATAGAGTAGTATTCCTAAAGTAAATAAGCAAATTAAGGACAATATCATGTAAACGCTAAAATATTTGCTACAATAACAGGTATCAACAAATGGCAATAGAAAAAGGCAAAGCGGATAAAAAGAAAGACAAGGCCTGGTCAATTTTGTAAGTCCTGTGAATCAAATAATGGCTAACCCAACACCTCACAAATAGAGCTCAACCCCTCCCCACTACATAAATAAAGTATGAAATTTTTTGGAGGTTATCTAAATATATATGTCCTAAGCTGGAAATTTAATAGCTCATCAACTTATAACAAGGAATCTAGATGACTGATAAAAGAAGTCAATGATATTTTGGCAAGAAATAACTACTCACCTGGGTATCCACCACATTGTTCAACTTGATGCCAAATTGAAAATACAAAGCCTACAAAATAAGAATAAATTAAGGAATGAAAATAATATCTTTAATGAGGGGTTGATTGACACATGCTCAGATGCAAGTATGCAAATCAATTAGAGACCTCACTATCTCGTTTGCAATCGTGAACAACTTTTGTGATGTAAGTAGACTCAAGTGCAGGCTTACAGGCTCTCATAAGCATCTCTCCACCCTGACTGGCATCGACCAGATAAATAGCATCCGAAAATGCAAGCTGTCAATAGAACTTCTAATGATTAATTAACAATAAGGAAAATTGAGGATATAAAGGTAAATTGAGAAATTTAAAATTCAAATTCCATAAAATTAGAACCCACACACACACACACACACACACACATATAAAGAGAAAAACCAGCATCTGAACACACGCATAGTGCATGTGAAGAGACTACTAGTAGCAATCTTAATGTGAACGATATATATATTTGCACATATAATTCATTATACAGAGTATGATAATGCCATCTGAATTAAACAGTAAAACAAATTCATTTTACCTGCATGATACAGAGAGTTCCATGACGACAAAGGTCGACACCTTCACAATCAAAACCAATGACTAACTGATTTTCGGGCGATGGCTCCAAAAATTCAGCAGGAAGTTGAGATGCATCGGTGACAATATGGATAGGAACCAATTTTAAGTTGGCTTCATGATCCAAGGGCTTGTCACCTATTATACACAAAATAAGTAATTCAATCATAAGAAAAAAAAATTTCAGCATTGGTATTTAAATTCTTCACTTATTGAGATCCATCTCCGCGCACAAAACACACACACACATGAAAACAAAAACACAAAAACAAAATAATAAAAATATTCTCTATTACTCAGCTTGTTAACATTATACTTTGATTTACAAGATCAAAGCACTAATAGCACTACCTGATGACTGTGCCTGTGTGAAAACAAAAACATAAAAACAAAAAAATTGGTATTCAAATTCTTCAGTTATTGAGATCTATCTTCACGCACAAAACATGCACACACATACAGCAAACACACAAATCACAAACACAAAAACAAAAACAAAAACAATCGTTATAATTCAGCATTGGTATTCAAATTCTTCACTTATTGAAATCTATCATCGCGAACAAAACACGCACACACATACACACACACAAAAACACAAAACCAAAAACAAAAACAAAATAATAAAAATATTCTCTATGACTAAGCTTGCTAACGTTATAATTTGATTTCTAAGATCAAAGCACTGATAGCACTATCCGATGAGTGTGTGATAACAACAATATGAAATATAAAATGAAAAACCTACAACACAGAATAGGATTATGTGAGAGTTGCAGAAAGAAATGAGGAATTGCAGTGGAAAATCAAATCAATAATGACCAAAATCAAAAGAATTACTCAACCTATTGTGAAAATATAAGCCAAGCGCACAAAATTTTCAGCTAACGTAAAGTAAATTTAAGTTAGAAATTCATTTCTGACGCATAAAGGCACCGTGTTTGGTTACCTAGAAAATGACGAAATGTAGAGAAAAACCAAACACAAATTTGAACTATACGTTCATTTCCGTATCCAGCGACTAGACAAACCATCCAAATGACTCTATCGAGTTTCCGAGAGAAGAATTCTCCGCGATCGGAAACTGTAGTTTTCTCATGCTTTCCATTTCCGCATTTTCTCGTCAGCCAAACAGAGCATAAGAGAAAGAGAGAAAAAAAAAAAAAAAAAAAAACACACGCACACGCTCGCAATTCCAAAACAAGAACAATAACAATAATAACATAAGCGGATCAAATTGCAAAAACAAAAAATAAAATAATCACTGTACAATATCATTATACAGTATATATATAGGCCTAGAAGAATTATTCACTGAAAAAAAAATTAGAGAGAGAAATGGAAATAGAAATTTGAAGAGAGAGAGAGAGAGAGACCTGAGTCAGAGTCTGGGGGCAGAGGAATGTGAGTCTGATGTGGAGAAGGAGGAGAAGAGGCCATATGATCGGACCAGCCAAGTTTTACTCTGCACACTTTCGGGGGTTTTATATACTCCAAAATGTCTTTTGGTTTTTGCTTTTTTTTGGGGTTATGATCCCGTGCGGAAGGCTATAGAATTTTGCTTTTCACATCTCCGATATTTTAGTGCATAGTAATGTTAGGAACATAATTTGTCTTAATTTTGTGTCATAACTCGTCATGTAGCGAGTTGTTATTGACAAAAGTGACTCGCCATGTAACGAGTTGTTATTGACAAAAGTGTGTCACCATTACATCTTTATCAATCACAACTCGTTACGTGACGAGTTGTAGCACAAAATTGTGACAAATTATATGTACTTAGCATTATTCTTTAGTGTGAGATGTAATTTGTAAAGGAGAGAGTATTTCCTGAACTTGTATTAGTACGGTGGTTCTCATGCCTCACTCATATGTGGGTTCCACTCGTTAGTAAAACACAGGTCTCATAAGATTGACGTGTAGTCGTGTACATGTCTCTTTATTTTTTCTATGTAAAAAAAAAACTACCAATTTGTTTTGATATATATATATATAAAAATAAAGTGTATGATATTTTTAAGTTATTATTATCCACAAATATTTATAAAAAATGTATAGTAATTTTACGGTGTTTGAGTTTTTTTTTTTTTTTTTTTTTTTTTACATTTGCTCTTTTTTATTATTTATTTGAAAATGTGACTTTTTTATATAGCCGTGTGCATGTTGGGTTTTGGTGATGATATAATTTGATAGCAGATTTGAATTTATTTATTTATATTAAATAGTAGAATTATTTTTGAAGGTATATAAAAATTGGAATTGTTGAGATTACAACAATTGGAATGAATGGTGAAGATCATTGGGGTTATCATACTCCAAAAGTATCATAGAATTATCCCTTATTCAAGACATAAATTGCATTCCAAATTAAGCTAGATTTGTTTTTTAATAGATTGTGATAAAATATATGCAAGTGGACAAACAAGATTTTATCTTTGACTGATCAAAACATGAAAAAAAAAATTAACCAATCAAAAATAAGAAATATATTAAATTCAAAACTAAATTTATGTTGGTTTACTTTTGTTTTCAACCGGAAACATTTTCAAACAAAACTAACATCTATTCTATATTAACAAAAAAAAATACAAAATACAAAATAACTATGTCTAATATATTTCATCTCAATTATATATGATCTATCAAAACAAAACTCAGCATTCTTTTAAATCCCTAAAATCATATATAACATATTAAAATTCTAGGCCAAGTGTCATTATAATTATAATTTTGTGTTAATTATATAGATACATTCAGATTCACGCATCTTAATTTAGAAAATATAAAAATAGGCAATTCAAATATATTATGTTTATATGTAACACTATAAATGTGTACATATTATTACTTACTAGATAGAAAAATTATATATCTGTGTGTGTCTAATTGTTATTATTCTAATTGTGAAAAACCCAGCACTTGATTCGATAAATTCAAATTTTGGCCCATCTAATTTGTCATCAATTGCCTCAGTCCTCAAAACCAACCGATGCTCGATAGCTAAACCCCTAGTATGATATGTTTTTGAACAGTATGACCTATTCCTAGTATGATATGTTTTTGAACAATATTTTAGACATTGACATGAATTTCAATTAGCTTCATTAGTAAAATCTTGTCATGCTGTAATTGTAGCCGACTTGGCTAGCATTTTATAATAAAATTTGCAACTTTGTACTAAAATTTTTTTTACAAAAAAGATACCAGATAATAATAAAACAAACAATCATCATACATTCAAATGGATTCAAATCCTATCATATTTATATTAAAAAAATAATTAAGATATCCAAATAACTTCTCATCACTGAAATCAATCAACAAAAACAAAAATGTGTTCATTTGACATAAAAATCTCTTTTATTAGCCCCCCCCCCCCCCACAACAAAAAAAGACATAAATATCTCTTTTATATTTTTTTAATAACTATCGAATTTATAGGTGAAAATCAATCCTCCGCTACGACAGCATTGCCACCTCTGCCAAAAGTCCAACACAAACCTAAAGTGACAACATATATTTATCAATGGTAGTGATCTTCCAGAAACATATCTACATATGAATACACTGTATAAGTAGGTCACAATTATAAAACATATAGAGACAATACAATACATTACAAGCATCATACCAAAAAAGAGTACAGAGTAAATGACCAAGCACCACCCCAACTTTGATGAGCACATGATCATTTGCCAAAAGGTGATTAACGTATAAATGAACTAAACTGAGTCATGCTGCTTTCTCTCTTCTTGTATAGATTGGAAAATTCGAGCTGCTGATTCAGTTGCCGATCTAGGATTATGTGGCACAACTTTGATCACTCGTGTTAGCTGGTCAGTTTCACAAGGCTGAGGAGCTGCTTCTGGGACTACTGGAGCCATAGGAAAAAGGGATAGTGCATCTCTCCCATCTGCAGTGTGACGAATCTCAACACTTTGTGCTCGCTCACTGGAACTACTTGCTGTGCTTCCTTGAAACTCGGAGTCTTTAGATGCCTGACATTTCACAGCTTGTGAAGCAGCTCTACTTTTTTGATTTGGCACATGACATGAACTCTGATGCTGCATATTATGGTTGGCTCCCCCTCCTGACAACTGACCAGTTTGATCATGTGAATCAGGTCCAGTAAACCGGTTTACTGAACCTGACATGGCTGGATTCATGGCTGGCATGCCATATGGAGGGAAGTATGCATGACCAATTGGAGTAGTACCGGGAAGCATGCCAATTCCTGGATGATGATGAGGAGATGGAACCCCATAATTTGGATTTATGAAGTTACCTGTCAAGGGAGCTGGACTGAAAGGTCCACATCCTCCACAAACTGTTCCCATAAACCCAGGTCCAGGATAAGGCTTGTATACAAGCCCTTCAGTCAGAGTCATTACAGGAATCAACCATTGATGCCCAGGTGACTGATGAAAACACAAAGGACCCATTTTATCATCAGTAGCTGCTGGTGATGGCTGAGAGTTTTCTAGATAAGGCCCAAAATTTGAAGGCTGACTACCGTTTTTCACAGTGGAAAGAGATGTCTTCCCAACTGCATTTTCCGCAGAACATTCCATTTTATGGTTTGGCTTCTCAGAATTATCTTTGCGCTTAGTGATGTGTGCTTGTGGTTTTACAACATAATCAGATGGAAGTTTCTTTGCTGGAGAAACCTTCAATGAAGTTTTGCCCAGAAAAGAACCATTTTCAAGCAAAAGATGTGGAGATCCAGCAATCAGCCGTTGGACCTGTTGAATAAAAAGAATTAGGCTACATGCTTTTTAGGTCAATCAAGTTAAACGTAAATGAAATAAATATGCAAAGCATTTTCAGACCACCAGAAGCTACTAACCAGTGGCGAAGACCACCTTACCTTTATTAATCTATGCAACTCAAAGACTTGCACGGCAAATACTCTTTGCTGACTGTAGAGAGTAAGAGGAGTTGGATCAAGAACAAAATGAGACAATATTTATAAAATGCAGCTTCCATAAACATATAACCAACTTAAGGTAATACAAGAAAATCAACTGGCTCTAGTTGAATCAAGCACCAGATAGCATTGTTTAGATCATCATATAGACCAAAACAACCCACAAAAGTTGATGTACAATTTGAGACTAAGGCAGTATTTGACGGGTTAAACTGCAATTTACAAAGTCCCTCAAAACTCCCACCATATACAAAGCTTACTAGGCATATACTTTGGGCAAGTGAATTAATTTAATTTGTTTATATTTAACAATTTTTTATTATTAAATCTTGCACTATTTTCAACAGAAACAACAAAACCTCAAAATTTGCAACATTTATTAATTATAAAAAAAAAAAAAAATTTCTCTGCACACAAGTATCTGCTTCTCCACTGACTTCATTCACCAAAGACAGAAACCACTTTCTAACTCTATGTGGAATTAACTCTGCTGATAACAATCCTTGAAGAAGATACAATTTCACCAAACAGAAGAAGGTAATATCTTGGGCACAGAAATACAATTGTACACATGAAAATTTTAAAAACTTGAGATGCTAGCATAAACAGTGCTTCAACAAATTTCCTTACAACCACTTAGCAAAAAATTTCATATAAAATCTTAGTGCAAAAGATGCAAAGGGGAAGCAAAATACATGATACAGCTTCTAGCAGAAAAAAAAAAATTTGTAATTCAAAAACAAGGTACATGATTTACACTCTTCTTTCTTTATTGTAACTAAAGCATCAAAATCATAATTACAATTACAATGTACAACAATTCACTTGTGAGTACATCAGATACAAACCTCAGGACAATGAAACCAAATAGGAAATGCAAGATGTAACTTCATAAATTTATAATTCACATGTACATATGTACAAATTATATTTTTTTTTCTATTTGCATGGACAGCGCTTCAAATCTTATTAAAGTAGAAGATGTAAAATTTGTACAAAGGGGGAACAATGTACACTCAGAGAGAGGATAAAAAGACAGGACTCCCAACCCCACAAAAACCTCCAAAACAGAACCACCAAGATACTATATATGAGAATTATCCACCTCGTAGCCATGCCCACTAACAATTCCACATTGTCAATACTCTCCAAGATCCACCCATAAAAGCTCCAAGGATCATATCACACCACTTGCTCTTCTTGCTCCAGCCAATTGCCATAATAGGAAAAGTACCCCCATGTTCACCAGGAAAATAAGCAATAATAAACTGAGACAGGTATACATCTGAAAAAGCAGTCGGAAAAGGACAATGAATACTGAGATGATTTACTTTCTCAGGGGTGGCCTTGTGCAAAGTACCTCTATTAGGATTGCTCATTTCCCTGTTGTAAGATGATCCAGCATTCACTGTTAAAATATCATCAAGGGCCTTTGTACATGCAAAAAAGCCACTTTAGAAGGGATCTTGTGACTACACACTAAGAGTTCTCCCAAACCTCGAAGACATAATTGCAACCCTTCAGTTCAAAATAGATATCTATACTCCTAATGTTAGTATTTCGCACTGCACACGACAATCTAATGCAGCTTTAATTTTACTGATTGAGAGAACAGGAAGTAAAGATTTCCCAAAAGATACAATATAGCAGCTCACTGGGTAGGACTTTTAATTTTCCAGTACAGTGATCACTACGGTTCTCCAAGAAAAAAAAAAAAAGAATTTAAATCACATTCCATAAACTTAAGAAGACTCTCAAAGTTCTATATCTCTTTACAGTCATCAACTACAATCACAGATTGCCAAGCCTAAGGACAGAGGTGACATGTACAAATTCTTAAATCAGAACGTGACTAGAATAAATGGATATAAGAAGCCAACATACAAAAGTTTTGGAAACAAAGCTGGAATTCATTTGAAAAGTAAATGGTGGGGGGGTCGTATAGTTCAAATCACAGACATGGGGCATCACAAAGGATGTCATTACCACTTGGTTATCACTTGAAGCCCTAAAACAAAACTGAAGTTACCTTAGTAACAGCACAAGTTAAGAGAATTACTGGAAGAATTATTAAATCTGGATAAATTATGTTTACTATATATAATGTGGAAAAATAAATTCCATAAATTTTTTTACTCCAAGAGGAGGGGGAAGGGGAGATTCAAATTAGTGACCTCCGTTTCATGAGCCGTGGTCGTCAATTATGCTATCATAAATTCAATTTTTTTCAAAGTTTAATGTTCTTGACCATTTAATGACCAAAAAAAATAAAGTTCCGGTGTCCTCTAACTCCATCTTTGTTGCGGTTGTATCTCCACATAAATATGGAGCATTTTTTAAACCTTATCATTGCCATTTTCTGATACTGAAGTATAAGTATCACATTAAAGTGAGATAGCACGAGAGTGCTATGGTCATTACCAATGTGAGCATATATCAACATTCTGTATAGTTTAAGAAAAGTTTCACATTGCATCCTTGAATTTTGAAATCACCATGAGGCACCATATTTGAGTGCATATCAATGAGAATGGAGACTTACTTGGCAATCGCTCTTCTTGCTTTCCAGAAATGTTTCTGACCTATCATTCCGACGACATCATCTGGAGAGATATCCAAGCCTGATATAGAATCCACCATGGAGGTCTCAGAGACATCATCACCCTTGTCTACGTTTGCCATTTGTAGTGAAACATTTGACCTGTCTCCACAATATTGAAAGTCATTATCAGCCTCATTGGGACTGCTGTCATCCTCCCTAGAATGAGAGACTCTTCTTCGATGGGCAACATCTCCCTCCCTTATAGACCCAACAAGTCCATTGTCAATTGGCTGTGACCTGGTTCTGAACTCTTGTTGCAAATCCGAATCATCTAAATTGCATATATTAGTCACAGGGCAATCTTGATACTCTTGATCTGGAGTTGCATTGGACTCCTTCACAAGCCCTTCAATCTTTTCTTTGGTTGATAGATTTGTTTTAGATTTTTCTGAATGACTTGGACCACTCGCTTTTGGGACCTCTTCAATCTCACATCTCACTTCTTGTCTCAAATCAGGACCCGGGGAGGTCATTAATTTTGGATCCTTATCCCAAACATTTTGGTGTTTTATGGAATGACCAGAATACCTAGGACTAAAGGGAGTGAGTTTTTCCCTATCTACACTGTTTTGAGTTCTACTACCTGCCCCTGATTGAACAAATACAGGAACAATAAAGTCATCTTCATCTCCTACTCTGTTTCTTTGCTCAAGTTGTGCCAATGAGTTGTTCAAACTTGACCCTTCAGATTTTTGAGCAAGAAATGTCTCTGCCCGGTGAGTGGGCGTTGGTGAAGGATCGTGAAGCGGAAAGTGAAAATTTCTTTCAAGGCCACTCCCCTGCAAACATAGATCACTCCCCATAATCAGAAACATTAGAACTAAGTTGTTCGTGTAGTACCCTAGTATTGGTGTATGTGAATATGCTACTCTATATTCAAGGGTGTTCAAACATGAAACAATATATATTTTTTCTGGATATGTAAGAAAACCACAAATATAGATATACACACTGCCTAATACTAAAACCATGAAGCTGGGGTTAATTTCACAAGAAATAATTCCTGCAAGCTCCTACATAGAGCATAGATTTTCATGCCTTTCTTGGAATTCTACCATTTGAGTGGAGAAGGAAACATATAATATTTATAACTAAATTAAATAAGGGTCCGATTAACAGGTGGCCTTAAGGCATTTGTAAATGTGCCATTTTATGAAACTTCTGATACCACTTTCATGAGAAATATAAAAAAGCTGTCAAAAAAATAAGTTGTTTTTTTCTTTTCCCATAAAAAGTTTCTAAAATTATTTCCTAAACCAATGCCCTTAGAACATTTGTTAACTTTTCCCATTAAACAATCCCCAAATCTCTCTCTCTCTCTCTCCCCTTTATGATTGGTAAGGTATCCACACAAAACCAATGGGTCTTGAACCCATGAGGCCATGACCTCACCCTCCACCTAGAGCTTATAATCAGAGGAGGTTCCAGTTGAGCTATAGCTTATTGGCTAAACAATCCCCTCATCTCTTCCCTTGAACAATCTTTCAAGTCCATTAAAATCCAAAATTACAAGTTGTTCTATCACCTATGAATCAACCCAATTAAAACAGCAGAACCTGATTGTATATCCCTCTTATCATTCTTCATTAAGAATTACAACTAAATCATCAGATTGGGACCAAAGTTATGGTTCATCACTATAAGGGGAGGAGGTGCAAGCTGATCCATAGCGCATTTGCTAAACAATCCCCTCGTTCCTCCCTTGAACAACGTTTCAAGCACATTAAAAACCAAAATCACAAGCAATTCTATCAACTATGACTCAGCCCAATAAAAACAGCAGAACATGATTTTACATCCTCTCTATCATTCTTCAATAAGAATAACAACTAAATCATCAATTTAAAAACCAAAGTTATGGTACATCAGTACATCACCATTCACTGTTAAACATGATTTCACAAACAACCTCCAGCCTAGTTAACTTATAATTCGAGAATAAAAAGATCAAAAAGTAATACTCCACAAGAAAACATGATAAACAAAGCAAACAAACAAGTTCTTAGTTCTAACAAGTAACAATTACCTGGCTTGAGGATGCTGGGAGAACCATACTGCTAGTGTTATTTGGGTGTGTAAGAGGCAAAACCCCAGGATTGAACCTCTGAGAGGGAATACTTAGCTGCTCATAGAGAGCCATCTTGTTCCTTGGAGGTGCTCTTGGCCCTCCTTTCTCTGTATCATTAACATGAAGCCTTGGGAACATGGGCCCCATGATCTTCTCCTCATCTTTCCCAGCTTTCATTCTCTCTTTTTTCTTTTTCTTTTTTTCTCTACAATTCAAAACAAACCCCAGTAACAAAAACTCAGTCTTACATGAAATCCATGGATGGATTTCAGGAACTAGACCTCTAATTCCAAAAAAACCCACTTGCAGAAATCCAATACAAATCAAACCCAGATACCAACCTTAACTTTCTCCAAATTTGGCTGATTTCTCAGTAGCCCAGAACTCAAACAGACCTCCAAAAATAAAACCCACTTGCAGAAACCAAAAACCTCGACTTTCTCAGAAATTGGCTGATTTCTCAATAGCCAAGAACCCGAACTGAACTCCAAAAAAAGAAAACCCAGTTGCAGAAACTTGAAAAATCAAAGTCAACCCACGGTTCCAGAAGTGTAGAGTGGAACTTCCCTCTTACAAGACAAAGCGATTTCTGAATAAACAAAAGACAACACTCTCGGAAACTGAGCGATTTCAGAGAACTCGGGGCTCAGAGAAAAAAGGAGCTTCGAAGATGAAGTGAGGAAAGAACAGGAAAAGCGTGAGTTGTGGAATTAAGATAGGGATGTAAAAGAGCGCAGAGAGAGAGAGAGAGACAGAGAGATGAAGTGGGTGAGCTTGTCTTTAGGGATTCCTCATTTCCTCATCTTCTTTAACAAAAGGAAAAGGGCAAAAGTGCGGAGTTGTGGGCCCTACATGGTAGAACTAGAACTAGACCTCCTACTATACAATGACCTGGCTTTGTCGTGGATGGTACTTGCTTACTTTTTTATATTTTGTTTTGTTGTAACACTTTTTTTCATTTGCCAACCATTTTTAGATTTCCACCTCCATCACCATAGATACGGATAAAAGTGTCCATTACAACTTTTGCATTCACTTTCTCACCCTCCGGAATCAGAAAAAACAAAACAAAAAACAAAAAGAATTAAAAATAACTTCCGTGCCAAATCTTAATCAAACTTATTTGTTTCGCTTGATTAAGCATACTTATTTGTTATCAGCAGTGGTCTAATAGTCATTAAGCTTATTCCCAAATGGTTTGGGGATAGAAGTCCCATATTCGAATCCCGTAATGAGAACTAGCAAATACTTGAAAAATATCCACGCCTCAACTCAATTCATATTTTTGTCTTCATGGGGCTCGGATAATTGTTATAGTTTACTAGTTCCTCTGCTTGCAAACCTAGACTTAGAGGGTAGGATATTAACATAGCAACGTCGAGATAAGGAAGTCATTTTGATCACCTCATTATACCTTTTTTTTTTATAAATGTTTTTTTTTAAAAAAATTGTTTGTTCTTTTTGGCAAAAAAGCATTATAGCAAGCTAGCAATATGCATATTTTAGGCAAAATTGAGCAAAAATGACATACAAGGTTGCATTAGGCTAGCCAAAATTGTGTATTTACTAAGGTGCCTTGTCAATTGTGGTGAGATAATGTGAGCCCCCTTTTTCCCTTTTTTTTGCTTGGGTTATGCCATTCTTGACTCACGGAAATGAATAGAATGAAAATAATCATTTTAGAATATTCATTCCATTTTCTTATTTGAGAGTTTTTAGGGAATGAGTGGAAAGACCATTCTTTTGTTTGGGTAGGAGTAAACACTCATTCCTCTCTCTTCCATCATTACCTCAAATGTGTGACTTCCAAAAGACTCCTAAACATCCTGTTATTTATTTTAAAATATGGGTATAATAGTAATGTTGTTATAAAAATAATTATATTCATTTCTATCTCTGTTACTCCAAACAAAGTTACTTATTACTTTTCCATTTATTTATTTTAAAATATCCAAATAAGATTACTTGATTTCATTTCATTTATTTGATTTCCATTTTATTCCGTTATTAAGTGCATTCAATTTCATTTCATTCCTTTCTATTCCTTTATGATTTGACTCTAGAATTTAATTTGTTGCTTTTCAAAAATTCAAGATTTAATTTAATACTTCTAAAACCACGCCACCACTCACAATTGCATATGTCAGGATTGTAGTAAAAATTGTGACACAAAAGTCGCGTTTACTGATTTTCTCTAGAAATATATGTATATACACACACACAGTCACATTGTGTGGGGGTTGGCCAAGTAAATAAAAAATGATAATATTAATTGAACTTGTGTAAAAATTTTCAAATTATTGAAATTACAATGCTTTTTATCAACAATGCACATGATATTACCCAATTCTCCTAAGATGAAGATAAATTCAAATTCCTCCTCCCCATATATTCTAACCAAAAGAAAAAAAGAAAAGAAAAGAAATACAACTTTTTCAACTTTCTTGCTCTCATGAACAAGGGGATATTTCATAAGACAGTCTTATGAGATCATCTTTCGCTTCATTAGATATTTTTTATTATATATACAATTGTAGTCAGGATGCCCTCCAAAGTAAAAATAGGGCTCACTATTAGGATCCGCTTTGTAAATCAAAGCAGAGTAGCAATTGGGTTCATCAACAACAAAGAATGCCGGATCAGGGTACTTCAGCTGGAGGGAATAATCAATGATCCTAATATTTGTAATAAAATTTGCACAACCAAACAGTTCAGATGCAGCTTCCCCACTCCCCATGTAGGCTGTAGTGTGATAGGGATGGCCTGGCTTCACATTTTTGCTATAAACATCTCCTCCCCATGCTACTATTGAGGCTTTCTCCTTCAAATAGCGCAGAATTTCTGCTGGCCAATAACCTACTACCTCGTTATAACACTGTAGCCACCAATGGTTGGTACTTGGATCCTAAAATCGAAAACATAAAAAAGAATATGAAAATGATATGTGCATAAGAGTTGAAATTAAAAAAAAAAAAAAAAATTTGTAGAGTTGACAAATTGTTATTCATTGTCATATTAGTTAGCTATTACATTCACTCGTATCACTTTATTATCTAACAATTTGCAACCATAGCTATTGTAAAAAAATTTGTGAGAAGAGTTGTGTCTCTGTATCTCTTGAGAGAGAGAGAGAGAGAGAATTTCATTACATGGTCAATGCGGATATTGATCTGAAATTGGGGTCCGTGCAGCGTTGATACATTCGAAAATGTAGAACCTAATGCGATAACTGAGCTAGTTTGAACAAACCCAGCACAATTGAGGTTAATGCAACCTGTACATTGGTATCCATCCAACTGAAAAAAAGAACAAAATAAACTACCGCATAAATTCAGAGGAATTCAAAAGTTGATTGCTAAAGAAACTAATATATTTATATACTATATTTTGAGACACAAAGACTAATATTGTCATTTTTTATTATTATTAATAATTCAACAACTACAATGAAGATGAGAAAATTTAAATTTTGAATATCTCCATTGAAGACATAAAAAACTACCAGTTAAATTATAAAGCTCTTAGCTTATTTGTTGCTTATATATATATATATATATAGGAATGGCATTTCCCATCTTTGATTTTGTGAAAGTGTACTTACTGTCCAACGTATAAATAATCGAGGTTCTCCATCAGCATTAAATAAATCTGGGTAGACCTAAAAAAAAGAGAAAATAACATTACCACATCTTGAGAATGAAAATAAAGAATAGGTAATTTCCTTTCATTAGTAAAAAAAATTGGTAGACAAATTCTAATGAATAATATTATGTGCTTTAATCATGTACCCACAAATTGGGATTTACGTTTCGGATAATGAACTAACCATCCAGCCTGCTTCGATACTTTCAAAATTCTCAACAAAGCCGCTTTTAAGCGAAATTTGAGCACTACTGATTTCGTTGTAGAATTCAACTAAAGGATCCCAAAGATTTATGTCTCCTCTAGCACCGATGTAATTATTTCCCATTGTATAGAGATTTGCGTACTGGTTCACAAAGCATTACCAAACAAATCAGAAATTAGAAGGACAAAATTTAACATGGAAAAATTTTCTATCCAGCAATATATTCAAGAAAAAATCCCTTTGGATCGTATTCAACTATATATTGTTAAGAGAAACGTACAAACATTTTTTTAGATGGCGCTAGATCTTTGGAACAAACTATTTTTTTTTTCTTCTCTTTCTTTTAAATTTTTTTTTTTCCGACAAGCTAATTGAATGCCATATTTTTTTTTCCTGTGAGTGGTATTACGAAGACAAAAAAATTTTACGATATGAGTTTTACATGCTAATGTGTCACCACTCACAGTAACAAAAAAAATAATTTAGACGTTTACAGTGAAACCAATTACATTAATTGCCATATTACTGTGAGCTTTCTATGGTAAAATTGGTAGCAGTTTTAGCATTTTCCTTTTGTGATTGACTATACATTTCTGTATTGCAATATGATTTTTATATTGCAATATGATTTTTATGAGTTTTGATCCAGCAAAGCCTGCTTCTATTGTGTACAACTGTGAGCTTTCTATGGTAAAATTGGTAGCAGTTTTAACATTTTCTTTTGTGATTGACTATACATTAGTTTGTAAAAATTATCTAGTAAAATTTGTAGTATCCCTATTATCATTCTTCTAGATTTCATTTTTCTTTTTTCACATTAAAAAAAAAAAAAAAAAAACAATACCACTCTTCTATTATGTAAGTATATACACTGACAAAATTTTCTCAGTAAATTTTGAAGAATGTCTTAAAGAGACCTTTGTAAAATATTATACATATTTTCCCCAACATAAAATCTCCTATGTAAATACTATAAAGATTCGAAACCATCCATTAATCTCTGATCACTATGTATCAATGTTTAGATCTATTTATAAGAACAACAATAGATTAGTCAAAATCCCCCACATGTATTCTTTTTCACCATTTTTTTTTATTTTCTGTAATCATACTCTTTGTTACTTTCTTAATTGATATGTTACTTTTTACTACTTTTACTAATGTTATTTTTGGTATTTCCCTACCCTTTTTTTTTTTATTCTTCAACTTGAATTAACTCACTATTTTCTCATCGATGCATTGATCGTTTTTCCTCTAAACATGACTAAACAATCTCAAATGACTCTCTCTCATATTTTTATCAAGAACTGTCATCTCTATTTTTGAGCGAATTTCCCCATTTCAAATCACATATTTTGGTGTATTTTAGTTGTTCATTTTAATATTCTCATTTTATGAATATGTTACTTCTTAACGATTAAATCTATTATATGCATTCCTCATAATTCTAGAAACACAACTGCATGCAAAACTATATCAAGTATTCAAGTTTATGACCAAAAAAAAAAATTTATTAGATATTCCTAGAGTATGGCAACGTAGCGGTGGGTTCTACCACATATTCAATTAGTAGAATCCATCATTTTTTCTTTTCTTCCTAGAGTACTGAATATTTGCTCACAAATATAGCCACTAAATATATATGTTCGTATAATTACCGAGTGTTCGGGTGCGGGAAAGCTTCCAAAAAAATGACTTTTGTCATTTGTTGTGTTTACAGCAAAGGAAGTCCGTGGACCGTCCCTTCCAAAGTGCTCGAGGGAATCAGCATTTAATAACTCTTCCCTCTTAACTCTGCGAATGGCTACTGTTCCTTTTGGACAGCTTCCACTCTTTTGCCAAGTTTGAGTTAACATTGCTGAAGATGACTCGTGTTCAGTAGTTGAAGTCTCGGAGGCAAAAATAGTGTTTGGTCTCATCTGCATGTTACATGGAACATTAAATTATGTAGTAAGTATATATACATTAAATAAATTTTAAATTAAACTCCCATGGTCATAAGCATTTATAAACAAAATTAATTAGTATTATTTTTTTTATAATATTAAAGTTATTGATAACTAGATGAAGTCTAAATAGTTTATTTAACAATGATTGGTTAGGGTTCTAAAAACATTTGGTGGATTTAGTGAGAGTTACTCTAAAACTTTTAGAAATTCTCAGGTTGAAATGGTATATATATCAACAAACTCTTCCTTTAAAAAAAAAAAAATCTTACTCGACTTCTCTACAGCTCTATCCCAGCAATATCGTGTCAAGATATTTTAATATTGTAGCAAAATTAACTTTTTTTTTAAATTATAATAAATAACCTCCTATGGAGAGAGAATAAGGTTTTTTTTTTTTTTAGTGAAATAGAGAGAATAAGGTTAAGAAAGCAAATGTACCTGAATTGTATGATTTCTTAAAGCAGGATGGTCAAAAGCTGGTTGTTTGTATATATCAACGCAATCAATGATATCTCCATCTTCACTCTACAAGAACACACAAATGGAAATACTTTAATAATAATATCAAAATATCTCACTGTATAACTATAACTACAATCGACATTGATGCATGTTATCTTTATCATATAGATAAGACTAACACTATTTTTGGTTATAGCTAGGGAAAGGGAAGAGAAAGAAAAAGGGGAAGAGAAGGGAAATAGAAATGAAGAGAAAAGAAAATATTTCCTGGGTGTGTTTGGATATAGGGAGGGAAAGAGAAAAGACAAGAAAATATTTATGTTTGGTTGGCAAAGAGAGAGGAAATGGAAAAAAAAAAGGTGTATACTTTTTTACTTATACGCCCTAATAAAATTGAGAGAGTAAAAAATAATGGACAGAAATGTAATTATAGAACATGAAAAGTTAAATATGTTAGGCCCCACTTTTTTGGTTTGAAGTCTTTCTCTTTATTTCCGCCCAAAATGGGAGGATTGTAATATGTGGGCTCATATGATTGAATTTATCATCTTTTCTTCTCTCACATAAACCAAATAAAACAAATTATTGCTGAACCAAACATAGTGTAATAAACAAGGAAAATCATGACATGGTCAGTTGTGAGCTGCTATAATCCTTTTGATTGAGGTAATACCGTAATACCAAACTCACTCAACTCAAGAATACCAATTTGATTTAACAAATTTTTTTTTTGGAGGAAAACAATCAAGGCCTTCACATTGCATAATTTAGAAAAAAAAAAAATTGAAAATAAGAGGCAATCCCGACATAGATTGGAATGGTTAAGGAAATTCATGGAACTATCCCAAGTACAATGAAAATAAATGAAATAATAGAAAAATATACCTTAATGCTCTTGATTGCTGGCTTATTGAGAAGCTTCAATTTCTTATCAATTTCTGATAAAGTTTTTCTAGCTTCAGCTTTTACATCTACTCCACCATCAAAAACAAGCAAAGCCATCGCAAAGAATGACATTATTATTCTTTTCCGCATTTTAGCACTCTGTTACTCTCAAACTAACAAACATAAGTTACATAACACAATTTTCATCAAAAAATAAAAAACAAACATAACACAATGATTGGCAACCGTTTCAATTAAAGGTATATAAAGAAGGCCGTTTGGCCTAGAGAAGGAAAGTTTTCCATGCCATCCTTGACTTTCCATAAAAGTACATTTGCTAAAATGCGTCCCTTTACATATATACATGGGAAGAATCTATTTGGCTTTTTGTTGGTCCCATAATATTGTGACACATGAGTTTTGATTTCACAAATCAGTATTTATAATTATGTTTTTTTTTTTTTTAAATTGAGTTTATATCGTGGCTTATGTTTAAAAAAATTGAGTTTAGAATATTTAGATTCTATCCTATAATTATTTATTTATTTTTATAGAGATTCTATGTATATTTAATCATTCCATTAGAATATTGACATGCAATTTTTTTTTAAAAAAAGTAATTATAGTGCCACAACTTATTATACACACTTTGCCACAACTATCATAATGTGGTAGACTGCAATTGACTACCTGTCACTTTTAATGGAGCCATCATTTTTTTTTTTTCCATTACTCACAGTCAATCACATAGGAGAGTTGTGGCATAAATTGTGGTCCTAAAATTTTTGGTAGAATATATAGTTTCATATAAATAAAAAAATCATAATAAATGCCTGACATGCTTATACTTCAAAAAAAAAAAAAAAACTAGTCATAAATATTGCTAGTACTCCACTACTCCTTTTGTCCCAAATTGGTGTTCTTGTTTAGAAAACCCAACTTTTTAAGAAAATATAATTTAAAGAAGATAGAAGTTTGCAAAATTACCCTTAAATGGAGTTATAAAAAATTTATATTGTTAATTTTTTTTAAAAAGGTAAATTGCCAATTATACCCCTAAAGTTTGGGGGTGTTTGGATTTTATACCCTGAAATTTCAGAATTTGGATTTTACCTCCTGAAATTTGAGGGTATTTGGATTTTACACCATGACATTTCAAAATTTGGATTTTATCTCATAAAATTTTAGGGTGTTTGGATTTTAGGGTGTAAAATTCAAACATCTCCAAACTTTAGGGGTGTAATTTGCAAACACCTCTAAAATTTAGGGAGTAAAATCCAAATTCTGAAACATCAGGGTGTAAAATTCAAACACCCTCAAACTTTAGGTGGTAAAATCCGAATTCTGAAATTTTAGGGTGTAAAATCCAAGCATATCCAAATTTTAGAGGTGTAATTTGTAATTTACCTAAAAAAAATTATCAAAAATTTGAAATAAGCTCTTTTAGATTTTTTTTTTTTTGTTGTTCTTTTTTATTTTACAAACTGAGTGACGTAATTAGAATTTAGAAGGACTCCTAAATGTATATTTTACTTTTTGTGTTGGAATATTCTTTTCGATAAATAAAATAAAATCAAACTAAAAAACATAAAATCAAACTAAAAAACATACTCCTAATACAATACATATATTGGTTTGCCTTCAAGTGACTACTATACGATGCATCTATTACGGTTTTTTTTAATTTTCAAATGCTCCTGCCTTCTATAAATAAAGTAGGTGCATAATAAAAAAAAAAGTTAGTAAATTAGTAACTTTTAATTTTAGAAATTAGGAAAACATTTTAGAACATCTCAAAATAAAAATAGAAGATTAACAATTTGGGAGCAAACAAATATACATTTCATTTGGATATTAACTTGATGTTTCTTCGGTAAAAACAATTTTTTTTTTTTTTTTTTTGATGTTTCTAAATTGCTTACATAAATTAATGATTATGTTAAATTTGGCTGAGTTGGATGAGATATAGATGTCACAGGTATTGGATTACTATGAGTTTCTTCAGCACATGAGTTGGCATGAATCATAGGCGCTTAAAGCTTGCCTTTTCTTAATTAGAGATTCACTTATGACAGGTTGTTTGCCCATATTTATATCTCTAAAACTGATAAAAAATCCAATTAGATTTCAAATTAGATTCTAATTGTTGTTTAATTTCAAAAAAATCAATAAATATATATATATATTTATATAATTTCTAGGTGAGTTAGGGTCTGTTTGGATACCGCTTATTGCTGAAAACTGAAAATACTGTAGCAAAATAATTTTTAAATGTGTGAATAGTACCGTGAGACTTAGTTTTAAAGAAAAATTTGCTGAAATCTGTACTTGCGAGTCCCGTGAACAGTGCACGGGACCCACACAAAAAACACCAGACGCAGAAAACTTTCATTTCAGTGCAATCCAAACGTAGGCTTAATGTTGTGCAAAAGACGAAGAGTCTAATATAAATAAACCATAAAAAAATCCAATAAAAAATAGTAAACTCATGTGTATATCCAAAATATAAAATAAAATAAAATATATAGAAGAAAGAAAGAGTAAAACTCATGTATATATCTATGACTTAAACAAGATATAATTTGAATCCATATATGTGTAATTGTGTTGTTTTTAATTGTACCGTACATATGCACGGATTATACACTAGTCTATATTTTATATATATATATATATATATATTGTGGGGACAAATAACCAAGAGCCATGCATCTTGGGCTGTGGGCTTAATCCGAGGAAGACTCATGGGCCGAACAGTGTGGCATTTATTAAACATTCTACTTTCAGAAGATTCGCACATAGGAAACGGCGATTCTGTCCGAGGAGGGTATAGTCCTCGGATTAGAAGAGTTCGATTCAAGGATGAATCCCAGTGATTGAAGTAATCCTCCTGGAATCCCCAATGACAGAAATGACCTTTGTGAACTTACTGAGAAGGAAAAGATTCCCAAAATATCTGAAGAAAGGCTGCTACCACCACATTGAATACTCTGCAACTACTTTTCTGGCCGCATTTATGTGGAGAAGACCTCTGAATAGTGCTACCAAAACTATTACAGCTCACAGGGAAGCCAAAGAAAAGATCTGATGGGACAAGTATCAAGAGACGCCTTAGATGAATGACAAGTGTAAGGTTAGGATGATTAGAAGATGATTATATAGTGTAACTCCCCCTCCATTGTAGAAGAGGATTTTTTTGGCTGGAGGAAAAAGATCGAAAAGAAAAGAAGAAAAGAATTAGAACGTGAATTACATAACATGATGTCTCCTCGGACCGAAATAAAACTTATTTATACCAAATTATCTCAATATGCTTTGAGCCTTTGATTAGTTTTTTAGTTTGTTTTTAAGAATAGGTTGAACGTAATCCTTGCCATTCGTACCTAATTCTTTAACCCACTCTCTACAAATTTATTGCAGCGGACTTATTGGGCCCAGGTCCTGCATGCTTTGGACTTGAATGCACAATTTGTTGCCCTACAATTGGCGCCGTCTATGGGGAGAATTTGTGTAAAAGTGAGCGCGACGTTTCACCATGGTAGGATCAGGTCCCCATCAGCAGGAATCTAGGGGCTCCCATCAACAAGATGCCTTCCATAATCTTGAGCGTAGAAGAGATAGGGAAGGTAGCCCATTTACCACACAGACTAGCGGAAGTCACCCGCAAATGGGGAATCACTTCCCTTAGGAGCGGAGTAACAGGGCCATGCAAAGGGAAATCGATGATTTAAAGCGGGAGCTACGCCATGCACACCAACGATGAGCTCCTTCTAGTTCTGGCATTTCTTCAAATGATGAAGATGATGTTACGTACAGACGCGGGCCTAGGACACCACCGAGCGAGCCTTTTTCCTGTGACGAGGAAAACGTTCATAAGCGGAAACGTAAGAGTCCACCTCTCAAGGGGTTGGAAAACGACGCCATGAGCAAGGCGCTGAATCAAATCTCTAGATCCCCCTTTACCCGTCGCATCGAAAGGGCAGAACTTCCTCGGCGATTCCATCAACCCACTTTCACCACTTACTACGGCCGAACGGATCCAGTAGAGCACGTAAGCCAGTTCAACCAGAAAATGGCTGTCTACTCTAGGGATGAGGCTTTGATGTGCAAAGTTTTTCCCTCCAGTTTGGGACCTGTGGCCATGAGGTGGTTCGATGGGTTGAAAGCTAACTCCATAAATTCCTTTAAGGAACTTACGCAGGCTTTTGGCTCTCGTTTTATCACATGCAGTAGGGTGCCTCGCCCTTTGGATTCTTTATTGTCTTTGTCCATGCGGGAGGGGGAAACCCTGAAAACGTACTCGGACAGATATTGGGAGACGTATAACGAAATAGATGGTGACTTTGAGGACGTGGCCATCAGTACTTTTAAAGGCGGCTTGCCTGCCTGCCGAACATGGATTAAGGAAGTCCCTCACTGGTAAACCTGTCACCAGTGTGCGTCAACTTATGGATCGAATAAGCAAGTATAAAAGAGTTGAAGAAGACCAGCAGCAAGGAAAGGGTAAAACAAAGGTTAACCCTCAGGAGCGTAGGGATTTCAGGTCGGACCGATTCAGTAACAATCGGCCTCGGAGAGACTTCGCCGGGCAGTCAGATTCCTGTAACACCCAAGTTGTCAACGCGGTATTCCGAGAACCAGTTCATCAGGTTTTGGAAAAAATTAAGAACGAGTCGTTCTTTAAATGGCCGAACAAAATGGCTGGGAACGCTATGAGGCGCAACCAAAGTCTCTACTGCCAATATCATTAGGATCAGGGACATACTACTGAAGATTGCAGGAATTTATGGGACCATTTGGATCAGTTGGTTCGAGAAGGAAGATTGAAGGATCTGTTGCATCATTCCAGTAGCCAAGCAAGACAGACTGGGTTTGATTCTAGAAGAGGAGCTTCCTCAGGCCCCCCCTAGGAACGATAAACGTCATCTTCACTGCCCTCGGAAGAACAGGATCCTGTCCGTACAGAGTGATGTCTATGGCTCGGTCACTGGCCGAGGATAGTAAGCTTGAGTCAAAAAGAATCAAGATGGAAACACAACCAGTTTTGGGTTTTTCAGACGAGGACAAGGTCGGAACTATCCAACCCCACGACGATGCCTTGGTGATTACGCTTAGGATAGGTGGGTATGATGTGAAGAGGGTGTTGGTGGACCAAGGGAGTGCCGTGGAGGTTATGTATCCCGACCTGTTTAAAGGTTTGAGGTTAAAGTCCGAGGATCTAACCGCCTATGACTCCCCCCTGGTTAGTTTCGAGGGAAGAACCGTTATGCCGAAAGGTCAGATTAGGCTACCCGTACAAACCGGTCCTGAGGTGGTAGAGGTTGACTTCATTGTGGTGGACATTTATTCACCGTATACGGCTATTGTGGCCAGACCTTGGCTTCACACTCTAGGGGCTGTCTCCTCCACTCTGCATCAAAGGGTGAAGTACCCTTCCGAGGGTCAGGTTAGAGAAATCCTTGGAAACCAATCCATGGCTAGACAATGCCAGGTGGCCGCCATATCCCATCAACCTGAGGTTGAATCGCCGATAGCCGTGGAGGGAAGTTCATAGCAATTAAAAACTCTAGAGTTGCCTATCGATGGGCATTCCGAGGAGGCAAAATGTGATGACTTAGAGAAGATCATTATAGGGGATGATCTAGACAAATATTTCCAAGTCGGGTCCCAGTTGCCGCCTCGCGAGAAAGAGGAGTTAATAGAATTTCTTAAGAAGAACGTCGATGTATTCGCCTGGAGCGCTTATGAGGCCACGGGGGTGGACCCAACCTTTATCTGTCATCACTTAAACGTTAATTCGTCCATTACTCCGAAAAGGCAACCACCTCGACGCCCATCCAAGGAGCATGTAGATGCTGTTAAGGAAGAGGTGAGAAAGCTTAAGCAAGCAGGAACTATCAATGAAGTGTTTTACCCTGAGTGGCTGGCTAATACTGTGGTGGTAAAGAAAAAGAATGGCAAGTGGCGAGTGTGCGTGGACTTTACCGAATAGATCCATTCCCCATGCCACGAATAGATCAGTTGGTGGACGCAACGGTGGGACACCCTCGGATGAGCTTCTTGGACGCCTTCCAAGGATATCACTAAATACCTTTAGCCTTGGAAGACCAGGAGAGGACTGCCTTTGTCACCCCCATCGGAAACTACCATTACAAGGTGATGCCTTTCGGTCTAAAAAATGTCGGATCAACCTATCAAAGGATGATGACGAGAATGTTCGAGCCTCAATTAGGAAGGAGCATTGAGGTCTACATAGACGATATGGTGGTGAAGAGCAAGGTGGTATCCAAGCATGTTGATGACCTCGGAAGCATCTTTGAAATCTTGAGGAAACACAAGTTGCGCCTAAATGCGTCCAAGTGCTCGTTTGGTGTGGGATCGGGCAAATTCCTAGGATACATGGTAACACACAGAGGAATCGAAGTCAATCCCGATCAAATTAAGGCGATTAACAATTTACACTCTCCTCGTAATCCCAAAGAGGTTCAGAAACTTACTGGAATGATTGCTACTTTAAATCGGTTTATCTCTCGATCAGCAGACAGATGCCGGCCCTTCTTCCTCTTGATGAAAAAGTGGAAGGGATTTGAGTGGTCCGAGGAGTGCTCTGAGGCCTTCCAGCAGCTTAAGGAATATCTTTCTCGGCCTCCCATCATGTCCAGTCCTCAGGAGGATGAGGTTTTATTCGCCTACATAGCTGTGGCCCCCCATGCTGTAAGTCTGGTGTTAATTCGAGTTGACGGTGGTGTGCAACGGCTGGTTTACTACGTTAGCAAATCGTTACATGAAGCCGAGGTGCGCTATTTACCATTGGAAAAGGCCATCTTGGCTGTGGTCCATGGTACGCGGAAGCTCCCCCACTATTTTCAGGCACACACAGTCATCGTCTTAACTCAACTCCCGCTTAGAGCTGTACTCCGAAGTGCTGACTATACAGGCAGGATTGCTAAATGGGGTACAATTCTAGGGGCTTTTGACATCAAGTACATGCCTCGCACTTCTGTCAAGGGTCAGATCCTCGCAGACCTGGTGGCCGAATTTGCTGAAGCCTCGTTAGAGAATGTGCCAGCACCGCAGCACATGGATGAAAAATCGGTTGACATCATCTCGCTGCAAGAACCCCTATGCTGGAAAGTGTACGCCGACGGTGCAGCAAACCAAAGGGGTTTTGGATTGGGATTGGTCCTAATCTCTCCTGAACAACTCACAATAGAGAAATCGTTGAGGTTGGGTTTCTTAGCCACCAATAATGAGGCCGAGTACAAAGCTCTGCTGGAAAGAATGACCATGGTTCAAAGGCTGGGGGGAAAAAAAGTAAAAATATTTTCAGACTCCAAATTAGTTATTGGTCAAGTGAAGGGCGAATTAGAGGCAAGGGATGAAAGAATGCAGAAGTATTTAAGTCAAGTTAAATAGTTGCGGTTAAAATTTGAGTCATTCAGTCTACTGCACATCCCCAGAAGCAACAATTCGCATGCAGATTCTCTGGCTACACTTGCAACCTCCTCGGCGCAGAGCTTACCTCAAATTATCCTCGTAGAAGACTTGTACAAGCCCACGGAGGCAAGGGGAAAGTTAACCCAGATTTGTCAAGTCCGAGTGGAACCTAACTGGATGGATCTCATCATATCGTTTTTGAAAGAAGACCGCTTGCCGGAAAGTAAATTGGAGGTAGAAAAAATACGAAGAAAAGCATCTCGCTTCTGGTTGTCCGAAGATCGAAAATTATACAAATGCTCTTTTGCCGGACCATATCTACTATGTATTCATCCTGAAGCGACAGAGGTCATCTTAAAAGAGCTACATGAGGGGATTTGTGGGAGCCACACTGGAGGCAGGTCTTTATCTCTTAGGGCCATCACACAAGGCTACTGGTGGCCAAATATGCAAAGAGAAGCACACGAGTATGTAAAGAAGTGCGACCAATGCCAGTGATTCGCACCAAACATACACCAACCAGGGGGAATCCTTAATCCGCTAACCAGTCCCTGGCCATTTGCTCAATGGGGCTTGGATATTGTCAGGCCTTTTCCCAAAGCAGCAGGAAACAAGAGATATCTGCTGGTCGGCACTGATTATTTTACTAAGTGGGTTGAAGCCGAGCCTTTATCAAACATCAGGGATGTGGACGCTAAGAAATTTATTTGAAGGAACATCCTCACTCGGTTCGGAGTCCCTCGTACTATTATATCGGACAATGGTCTTTAGTTTGACAGTAAGGCCTTCAGGAGATACTGCGACGAATTGGGAATAACGAATAGATATTCCATCCCAGCTTATCCCCAAGGGAATAGACAAGCCGAGGCCGTTAACAAAGTCATAGTAAACGGACTAAAGAAGAGGTTAGATGATGCAAAAGGGAGATGGGTGGAAGAATTGCCGCATGTCCTGTGGGCCTATTGAACCACACCTCGTAGGTCAACGGGGGAAACCCCCTTTTCAATGACTTATGGTGTCGAAGCTGTCATTCCTTGGAAACTGGGTTTCCAACGCTAAAAAGCAGTTCGTTCAATTCAAATAATAATGATAATCTGCTGGAAAGAAGCTTAGATTTCGTTGAGGAAAGAAAGGAAAGTGCACTGGTCCAATTGGCGTACTACTAACACAAACTTAAGCAAGGATACGTCGCTAAAGTAAGGCTAAGGCCACTAGCGCTTGGTGACTTGGTCTTAAGGAAAGTCCTGGGTACTGCAAAGAACCCAGCGTGGGGAAAGCTAGGGCCCAATTGGGAAGGACCATATCGCATCACCTCAGAAGCAGGTATAGGGGCATATTTTTTGGAAGATTTAGACGAACGTATAATACCACGTCCTTGGAATGTAAATAACCTAAAAATGTATTATTATTAATAAGAATTTCCTTTATCATTAAACTCGTGTGTTGTGTGAAGAAGTGGAAATTCCTACACTTATATTTATTATGATAGTGTTTAAACAGAACCTTAGTCATGCCTGATGTCCTCGGACTAGATGCTTTGGGGAAATTACTACACTTATGTTTATTATAAAAGTGTCTAAACAGAACCTTAGTCATGCCTGATGTCCTCGGACCAGATGCTTTGGAGAAATTACTACACTTATGTTTATTATAATAGTGTCTAAATAGAACCTTAGTCATGCCTGATGTCCTCGGACCAGATGCTTTGGGGAAATTACTGCACTTATGTTTATTATAAAAGTGTCTAAACAGAACCTTAGTCATGTCTGATGTCCTCGGACCAGATGTTTTGGGGAAATTACTACACTTATGTTTATTATGATAGTGTTTAAACAGAACCTTAGTCATGCCTGATGTCTTCGGACCAGATGTTTTGGGGAAATTACTACACTTATGTTTATTATAATAGTGTCTAAACAGAACCTTAGTCATGTTTGATATCCTCGGACCAGATGCTTTGGGGAAATTACTGCACTTATGTTTATTATAAAAGTGTCTAAACAGAACCTTAGTCATGCCTGATGTCCTCGGACCAGATGCTTTGGGGAAATTACTGCACTTATGTTTATTATGATAATGTTTAAACAGAACCTTAGTCATGCTTGATGTCCTCGGACTAGATGCTTTGGAAAAATTACTACACTTATGTTTATTATAATAGTGTTTGATCAGAACCTTAGTCATACCTGATGTCCTCGGACCAGATGCTTTGGGAAAGTTAACACCCCTTTGGGTCACTAGATAATAACATTTTATTAGAATGATCGAATGAATCTTAAGTTATTGCAGGACCCTTTGACCATGCACAATTGAATTAATTTCCTAGTATTTTCTTTATATAAAGCATTCATTGGAACTTAAGTTATAACAAATCCTTGCTGTCATTCTTCATTACGAAAAGGTCGAGCCTTAAAATAAGAACATGATGAGGTCATCCATTATAAATATTTTATGAAAAGCCTTAGCTTGTAAATAGAAAGTCATCTCAATTTTTAACAAAAGCAAATGGCAAAGGTATAAATGCAAAAGGTAGGAAAGACAAGTCTATTCTTTAATCAAAAATAAAATAAGTACATATGTTATGTGTTACACTTAAACAAAACAACAAACAAATTTTTTTTTTTTTTTACAAATTTACTTCTTCAAAGACTCCAGAATCCTTCCTCAGACATATAGCCTGATCTTGGCCCCCGGCCGATTTTTTCTCAACCGCTTTGGCCTAAGAAACAACGTCCTTATGGTAAGTGAATCATGGGACTTATCTTTAATAACTCCCTTGAGGCCCTCCGACAGCCCGATACGGCACTTACGCAGCTACTCGAACGGTGTGGGCTGCTTCCGAAGCCGAGGAAACCCGAGAACTGTTCTTTCCCCCGACCGCCAGGAACTGATTAGTGGCCATCGGGGAAGAACATTTCAGGTTTCTCGCCTCAATCGTTAGAACCCCCGCATCGATTAAGTGCTTCTACCCAAGTCTCCGTGCAATATTCCCTCGTACACCTCGCCTACTTCCCTGGGCCAACCCTCCTCCGTTTCCGCTTACCCGCGTCTCAGAGGCCGCTCCCTCCCGCCGACTCTAGCGCCTTAATCGCGAAGTGCTGCCTCCTTAGCTTTTGCACCAGCTTCAAGCTTAGCATCACAAGCGCAGCCAAATTTAGTCGGGTCGATAAAAGCCATTACCGGGTCCTCTACCGGGCCTTTAACATTTTTAGCCCCGCTCGGCACTTGAGCATTCTCGCCCGAAATCTTCACTTTGTCCACCGCATTTTCTCCTCTTCAAAGCTCCCAAGAGTCTTCTCAACTTCACGAGAGTGGGACTCAAACTCTTTACATCCTGTTGAGCATTTCGAACCCACTTTTCGCCACGTAGACTGCTGAGTGACTACAACAAAAGAGCAAAGATATGTATGTAAGCAAGTATAATAATACTGAGCAGATCACAACTTTAATGTTTAAATCATTAAATAAATCTAGTCACTAAGGCGAGATCCTTCTTCAAGGATTACGAAGAGCTCTGGTCGCTCGCGCCCGAGGGCCTCCATATCCCGTGGGAGCAAAAGTGGGTCGCTTCTCTAAAGCTTGGGCAAGATGGGTCGAGTGACCTCTCGGGACTCCCCGATAGTGGCATCCCAGGAATTTGAGTCCCATCCAACTCAATCCGGGAGGCCCAGTATGTCAAGAAATCACAAGACTTCAAAGATCTTCCGCTATCAACAGAGCTTGCCCTATTTTCCTTGGGTTTTTTAGTCTTCTCGTCGTTTGGAGCTCTTCTCGGAGGATCACCTCACCTCTTCGATCTCCCGCATTGATCTCTTCTTCTTCAACTGGGATGGCGCCAAGTCCAAGATCAGCAGAAGAGGAGGCTATGGGTAGATTGGCGGTGAGCCAAAACCGGGATGGGCCTTCGGCTCCTTTCTTGCCTCATTGGCTACCAAGCCTTTCAAAGATGGCCTTCTTCTTCGACTCATCTCCTTATTCTTCCGAGCTTGAATCTACTCGAAACAATTAATGTCGCTGAATAGCCGCGGAGAGTCTCGCCGACGCCGCCCCGTAATCTCGAGAGCCGCATGTGCCTCTCGGGTCCGCCCTTCCTTTCCATCAAAACGGAACCGATCTATCTCTTCGTTTAAGGACGCCCGTGAAGAAGCTAGTATTTCTTCTTCTCGCGACTTTAGCTCCGAGAGGAACTTGTTGTAATGGGAAGCACAAGCAGGAGGGATTTGAGACCGGGTGAATGATGCGAGGAAGGTTGTCTCTGCCAAAAAGCTCGGGTTTTTGACATCGACATTTCAAGTAATCCGACGTATCACCAAACTTCTAATAGCTTTCCAACTCTAAAACTCTCGAAATGGGTTCAAAATCTAGGACGAGGTGAATGCTGTACTGTCGACCCTCGCTCACAAAGATTCGACCCAAGAAGGTAGTCAGAGCAACCACGTTAGGACTTACGAGAGCAACAAGTGTCCTATCTCGCAAAAGTAACCAAAAGTCAAATATTAAACAATGAGAATCTATTGTCAAAAGAGATTACAATGGAAAACATGATGGAGGATAAAAACTAAATCCTATGTCAAGGGATCTAACCCTAAGGTATCCCACCGTCTCTCTCTTCCGAGTCAAAGGTGGTCGACTCATCGTACATGCCCCTAAGCGCCAAGAGGTAGTCATCTTTCATCCCTTTGTTTGACTTTGGGAGACACGAGATGAGCCTCACAATGGACGACCTGACTGAGATAAAACTGGCCGGCTTGCGAGTGGCACTCAGACAGGAATCCACATCAAGCCAAAGTGAGGCCCAAAATGAAGATGTCGGCTCCAGAGCATCAATACACCCCAAGGATCCTTAAACATGTTTGGTGCGCACTGTGAGGCATAACCTATGATTTATATGGTACTCGGGTTATCTCTACCCATAGGAAAGGTCATTCCCCCTTTTATGAAGACTATTATAGGAATGGACCACTTCTCCCGCTTTCTCTATAGGTATAACAATTTTTTCTCGAGGAACAATACCAAGCAGCCAACCCCTCCCCGGGGTATATTATATTTCGTTAAAGGCTTCTATTTTGGCCGAATCTACTAGACGCTCAAATCTACTCTATTTTTTACAACCTAAAGGCGTGTATTAGCGATTTTTGAGGGTAAAGAAACAAAATAGGGAGGCCGAGGAGATAGACCGACAAGCAAATTTCCTAATATAAAAGCTAAACAAACTTACTGGGATTACAAACGCTAGTATCCGAAGTTTTCTCGAGAGGACCTTCAAGACTTCTCACGAACAGAAATAACGCATAAAGATTCGGAGTTTACAAGTGAAGGCAGGAGCGTTAGAGTTCTCTCGAGCTGAAGTTTCTTTGAAGAAGATAAATGATTTCCCTCAAGGCTTTATATTAATAGAGAGAGTAGGGAGGTTATCCCGCCTATAATTTTGAGGGAAATATCGCCCGTTAGATCCACAAGACGACTGTTGGATGTGGAGACAAGACGCTCCCGGGAGTAATTAATAAATGTTTCGGGATTGCGAAGACCGAGGTAATCAGCAGAAACACAATTAAGCTCATATCTCCTCGCACGTGGCCCAAATATTACTACCCGTCTTTATTCTACAAAGTCAAAACCTCACCTTTCTCCTACGGGAGGGAAAAATTGAAGCTTCGAGGGGCTATTATGGGGACAAATAACCAAGAGCCATGCATTCGGGTCAGGCTTAATCCGAGGAAGACCTACGGGGCCGAACAAAGGTGGGCATTTATTAAACATTCTACTGTAAGATTCGCACATGTGGAAATCCATGATTCCCTTGGCCCGGTGAGGGTATACCCTGACTAGAAGAGTTCGATCTGGCGATGAATCCTTATGATTGAAGTAATCCTCCGGAATCCCCAATGAGAAATGACCTTTCGTGGAACTTAATAAAGGAAAAAGATCCCCAAAATATCTCAAGAAAGGCTGCCACTATCACATTGAATACCCTCGCAACTACTTTTTGGCCGCATTTATGTGGAGAAGACCTCTCGAACAATGCTACTAAAACTATTACACCATGGGGAAGCAAAGAAAGATTCAATGACAAGTATCAAGAGATACCTATGAATGACAAGTAAGATGATTAGAAGATGATTATATAGTAACTCCTCCATTGTAGAAGAGGATTTTTTGGCCGAGGAAAAAGATCGAGAAGAAAAAAAGAAGAAAAGAACTAGAACGTGAATTACATAATATGATGTCTCCTCGACCGAAATAAACTTATTTATACCAAATTATCTCACATGCCAGCCTGGACGCCTTTTGTTTGTTTTTAAGAATAAAGTTGAACGTAGTCCTCGCTATCTGCATCACTCCAATTTTTTAACCCACTCTCTACAAATTTATCAAGTAAATGGGACTTTATCGGGGCTCCGTGTCTCGTATGCTTGACTAGCACAATTTGTCAATTTCCACATATATATATATATATATATAATAATAGGGTGAAGTCGAGAGAAACTCAAATTATAATTCCAAATTAGAATTTCAATTTTATGTGCATGTGTCTTAAATTATTTATTCTAAAGTGTTTTATTCTTAATTTTAGAATCAAATGAGACCACATCATAAATATTCATTTAAGTGAGTTATTAAGTACAAAATCAAAGAGTCTAAAATAAATGAATCGTGAAAAAAGTGCTTCACAATAATTTTAAAAAAACATGGACAATTTCTGTATTTTATACATAATAATATCCTTACAAAATATTTTTAAAGAGTTAACAAAATATAAAAATGACTAATAATAGTATTTAAATTATATATATAGGAATTATATTATGCATTTTATTGAATATCTTTAAGTGTATTCATGCATATGTATGGGGTTACAAGCTAGTATATATTAATAGATAAAGTTTAGAGAAAATCCAATTAGATTCTACAATTGAAGTCCAATTTTGTGCTATGTGTCATAAATTATTTATTTTTAAAGATAGTTTTATTTTTTAATTTTAGAGTCAAATAGTGGGACTACATCATAAATATCTATCCAAGTGAGTTATTGCATACAAAACCAAAGAATTTAGAATTAATGAACATAATTTTTAAAAATAGACAATTTACATTTTCTACCTAATAATATACTTATAAGACTTTAAAAAAATTAAGAATTACAATCAATAATATTTAAATTATATATATAAAAATTATACTATACATTTTAACGTATATCTTTAGTTAATATCTACTTATTATAAGTTAGGATTCATATAACACTTGAAATAGCATACATATCCACAGTCAAAACTAATCATTATCATTATCCACAGGTATTAGATTACCACGAGTCTCATCAGCACATGAGTTGGCATGCATTTAATTAGAAATATCTCATAAAGTCATGGGCCGCCGGATCACTGATTAGACCATAATAAAATTGTACAAAATTTCTAGCCAACTTTTAAACTTTTCATATAAATACAAATATAACATATATTTAGGGTGTGATTTATCTCAAATATTTTTTAACTGGAATCTTGTTTTGTTTTTAATGAGAGACTCATTATGTCATTTACTAACTAAATAAAAGGTGAAGATTAAAAACCTACTACCACTTGCCATTGTATATTTAAAATAAAATGATATGTCCAATTAAAAAAGTACTGGAGGTAAACCAAACCATTTTTTTATATGTGAATTTTGAAAATTTAACCCATGAATTTAATGTTCCTTATGTTCTACGCATATCAAATTTCGTTTCAAATCGGGATGCTATTTATCATCGATCATTAACTTATTTTTTATACACGCTTTAGATCACAAAAATTTGAAACTTTAACATTTCGATGACATAGCAATTGATTTTTGATATTCTTGAAATTTTGCAAGTATGAAGGATATAATAAGAATATGTAATCCTAACGCTTAGATTCAAAATTACATTTAATATAAAAATATATAAAGAGTTTAAAGTTAAAAAAAAACTTTTGTCCAATAAATTTTACGATCGAGTTAATTGGAGCTCACTATCCAATAAACCAAAAAGAAAAATATATGTACGGATGATGTGATGTCCTCATTTGATGGCAGCACCGTTATACTCCCTAAAAATATTTTATACTTTTCACCTCTTAAGATGATAAGTTTAAAAAAGAAAAAAGATAAAAAAAAAAGGGAAACGCCATTATCACGTTAATAATGAATAACAATAAATTTGCATTATTTTTAGAATTATTTTTAAGTAAACAGTAATACTTATTAGAATAAACACAAATAAAAACTAAACAAAGTAGTTGATATAATCAACTTCATTCCCCCAAATAGGTAAGTTTTTATGTAGAATAAATTGAATTTATTTTTTATGTTATATTAAAAAGAGTAATTCTGCCATTTCGCAGAGCATTTAGATTTAATAAAACTGGATAAATTACATTATTGTATAGTATAATATGGTATAACCTATTTGAAAAGCAACAGGAACTAGGAAGCTAATAATATAGAGCCATATCACAGTTGCAGAAATGGTTGACACAATGCTGATTCACTACATGGACTACGATCTAATGGTAATGATGCCTAGCCTCAATTTTCACATTGTTTTTATTTATTAGAAAAGCTGTTCTATTTATCAATATCAAAGATAATAGGTCTGTTTAGTTAAGTGTTTTGGGAGCTTAAATAAACATTTTTAAAACTTAAAACTCTTTTTGGCAATAACAACTCCTCATAGGTTTTTTACAAATGATTTTTTTAAACTCAAAACACAGTTTTATAATGGCTTATACAAATGCACTCAATGTGTTTCTGCAAGAATTTTAATTACATGCTTGTATTGCTTTTTTTATATTGTCAACTGCCTTTAAACTTCCAAAAAAAACCTGCCTTTAAAATTTTTTGCTTTTGTAGTTCCACGTACGTACATTTTTTCATGATACTTCTAAGTTCTAATTACAACCAATACGGTGAGACATCCTAGAGGACAATGTCTATCAGTTAAGAATAGTCAGTCCTTTCCTTCATTTCCTAGCTGCAGAATATAACGGTAGCCCTCCTCATGCTCTGATATCATGAGCCACAATAATTGATTAATTTCTTGACAGAAAAAAATTGATTTCCTTAAGAGTGGCAGAATTTGGTTCATAATCATTATATCCACCACGCTAATATCTTGTAGACCTAGATCCATGAAGAATTTGGTTCCAAATCATGGTCAAAAAAATTAAACAACCATAGTGTGTATATATATATATTTATATTTAATTACTCAGCTGGGTCTTTGAAAAAATAAACAAATAGTTAGGATTTAATTATCACAAGAAGAGGGCAAATGAAAAGATCACAAGATGGTGTCCTCACACTGAAGTCTTGAAGCCTTGATAAAAAACAGTAGAACTTACATCAGTTCATTCACCATAAATGAAATTGATGAGGTCTAACAGTTAAACGACATGTAAGTCAATTCATCTAGGCATCTAATTAAGGCAGTGTAAATGGTATAAATGAATGAAATAGTTTAAGAAGATTACAGCTGCTAATTAAGGGTTGGTTATTAAGGAATTTAGCTAGGAGTATTTTAAGGAGCATTAATTATTGACATGTGGTGGACCACTACATTAAAAAATTGACATGGATAGATTATTATGGGCTATATGCCATCATTATCTTTTTATTTTTTTGAGGGGATCTGCCATCATTATCTAACGGACAAAGTTTAATTATAAAATTGGCTACAACTTTACTTAATATCATTAACATTATTATATACTTCAAAAATTTAATTGTTGAATTGCATGTTATATACACTTTTAATACACATGTCAAGCCTTGTGCTAATAAGATATTATTTACTATGTGATTTATAAGATTATATTTTGTGTATAATTTTAAATACAAAAACTTGCAATTTAAACTATTTATTGATGACATAACTATTGATCTTTAATTTTTTTATAAATTTTACAAGTATGGAGGATATAAGAGGAAAATGCAATCCAATGTTGGATTTGTCAAAATTTACCTCTAATAAAAAAAAATATTGAGTAAGATTATTGCCTTAGACTATAACCAATTTTGTAGCTAAAATTTGTTTTTATTTAAATCATTCCCAGTAAATACAATCACCTTAATTATCACATGTTAAGAATTGGAAGACTCCCTTCTTCCCTCTCCTCGTGTGTGTGTGTTAAATACTTAGTATTCTCAAAAGAAAAAATAGTGAGTTAATCCCACATTGGAAAATGAGTGTGAGTTAAAGAGGTTTAAATCCTATGTTGTGTATCCAAGAATTAGGTCATTTTGAATATACACCATTGTCAGTTTCTTTAAGACATTCTCTCCTCTCTCCATGTGTGTATGTTAAATACTTAGTATTCTAAAAAAAAAGAAAAAGAATTGGAAGAATAGGAAGACTCAAACTTAATTTAAGGTTAGGTCTCCGTAATAATACATGTAAGAAGTTACTGGATGCTCTAAGGGTATTCGTTTAAAAAAATTTTATGGGAAAAAAAAAAACAATGATTTGTTTTGACCACTTTTTATATTTCTCATGAAAGTGGTGTTGAAACTTTTCTAAAATAGTTTATTAGCAATTGGCCTAATGGCAAACCTTGAATGTCTCCATGAGAAATACTAGGTAGTGTCATTTGAGTTATAAGACTAAATTTATTTGAATTATATTCAAACAAGTCAGCTTAAAAAAAAAAATGCTTAGATAAAAAGTAAAAAACAGTTTGCTTTATAGCTTATACCAAACAAACACACAATTACTGATCAAATTATCCACAACTGTTATGTGGAAGGCATCAGCTAGCTAGGTTTTAGAGGTTTTCATTTATTGATGGAAAATGTTGGTTGGCTTCGACACACGTCACACACACACACACACACACATATATATATATATATCTTCTTGCTTTCATGGACAATTCTGATTTCGACCAGGGCCTCCAAAGTAGAACGTAGGCATAGATACACGAGTCGCTCGGAAATTACGAACGCTGTAACACATGGGTTCCTCTGAATTAACATATACCCACTCAGGGTAGAACAACTTGAAGGAAGTATCCAAGACATAAATATTTTGAATGAAACATGCTGATCCCCACAGACCAGATGCAAAATCTCCACTCCCCATGGCTGTTGTAGTGTGGGGTTCGACTCCCTTCGTGTTTTTGCTATAAACATCCCCTCCCCATTGAGCTATTATGGCTCTAGATTTCAAATAATAGAGAATTTCATAGGGCCAATACCCTACCACCTCGTCTCCATAATTTAGATACCATTTTTCGGTGTTTGGATCCCAAAAAAAAAAAAAAAAAAAAAGATTTTAGACAAACCATTACAAATTTACGTAGCATCATCAACTCAAAGAGAAAAGGAAAATGCTATATATTAAGGAGCGTATTATTGAAAAAAGATATACCATGTGAAACTTGTGTTGAACCACAGCCTAATCGAATGTGAAATTGTGAATTAAGAAAATTCAACTAATAATTTTAATTAACAACAACAACAAAGTCTTAATTTAATTCCAAAATTTTTGGGCCGATTACGGATTCTCAACTGATTAGTTTGAGTCGGCCATTTATATGTGTTTTTTTTTAATTTTTTTATTCTATTTTATCCAAAATCATATTCTTTATTAATTATTACTTTCTAAAATATTGATATATCTGTCTTTTTTTCAAAACTATTTTTACTAATGTTAATTTTTATTTGCTTCTATTTTTTTTTTTTTCTCCATCAGCTTGAATCAAGGACTCTTTCTTAAGGAATAATTTTAAGTGATTCTCAAAATTATCCTTTGCTTTATAATATGCAAACCATAGATTCAAGATCAAAATTATAATCACATTATAATTATTTCATTACCCAAGTTTAGTATGTTTCTCGAATTCCTCAGTTTCCTCAAACATTTCTTATATGCCTTTTCTTCAAACATTTCTTGAATTTCATCATTCCTTTTCTTCATTTTAGTATTACTAATGCAACTATTTTGTGTATTCCCCAAAAATATTATTTCTAATTTTCTTATATACTATGGGCTGTCAAGTATAGAGGCCATGTTGCATACTCTCGTAGCCACATTTAAAAAAAAAAAAAAAAAAAAATAAAAAGAAGTTTCATATCCCAGTCTCTTGATCTCATCTTTCAGTTTTAATTATGGTTTCTTTGTATTTTCTTTACCTTTTTTGCCCTTTTTTAAGGAGAACTTGAGAAATCAATTATAATTTTTTTTTTATAGGACAAATATAAAATCTTTGATAAAGGAATAACCACCTGAGACCTGACACTAAGAGATGGTACTCACATATATATTTCTTTCTACTTCTCTCATATGGGTCGTTAATAAACGTAGTCATAATAATTTCAATTAATAATTACTGAAATTATCAAATTTCATATTTAAACAAAAAATAAAAAAGAAAAGTATCAAAGAATGTTAAAATTTTGAGAAAATCTAAGATCATTGCCACAACTTTGATATGACAGAGTGTGAGTAATGGAGAAAAATTGGTGGGTCTATGTAAAAGTAATAGACAACCAGTAACAATTTACCACATAGAATAATTGTGAGAAATGGTGTGGTAAAGATTGTGGTCCTAAAATAACTTTTTATGCATTGCAGAACTTACTGACTAATGTAGTACATATGTGTGTATATAAATTATGGTTTCTTTTATTTGTTTTCTTTCCCTTTCTTTTGCAAGAACGTGTAATGTAAGGTGTCCGTTAGAAAGTCTTTAGGAAAGAGGTTACCGACTCATAGTAAGAGAGAGTAAACACTTATATTGCAAATACATGAAAGATACTTGGAGCAACTATAATTTATAGGAAGCAAGATAGTATAGTATAGTACATGATGTTAGAGAGAGAGAGAGAGAGAGAGATTTTCCTTACCTTGTTAATGCGGATTTTGATCCCATATTGTTTTCCTTGTTTCTTTGATACAGGTTGCACACTTGCACCTATTGCGATCGTTTGGCTAGTTTGTACAAACCCTGAGCAAATGAGGTTAATGCAACCTGTCTTCTGATACCCATCCAACTAGCCAAAAAAGTAAAAAAATAATAAGCTAATAAATTACAATCTATTACTGTCAATTTAATATATGTTTCTAGAGAGAAACTTAGATTGTCTTTGTATACTTGTATTTGTTGTTTGACTTGTTTCTATGTTGAAAACTGACACATAAAGCATCAAAAACATAATTGAGAATGACATTTTCCCCCTTTGGGATAAAGATGTACTTACTACTTACAGTCCATCGTATAAAGAATCGAGGTAGTGTATCACTCAATAACTTTGGGTTGACCTAGAAAAAGAGAAAACAATATTACTGAATCTTGTAAAAAAAAGGGACTAATATCATGTGCTTAAATATGTACTGAAAATAGGGTTAATGTTTCGTTTAATGAACCAACCATCCAGCCTGCTTCTATACTTTCAAAATCATTTCCAGGGCTACTTCTAAGCCAAACTTGAGCAGTTGTGTATTCATCAGGGGATTCAACTCTTGGACTCCAGAGATTTATATCTGCTCTAATACCAATGTAACTATGTCCAAATGTAAGAAGATATGCAGTCTGGTTCACATGCATCACCAAACAAGTTAGCATAATTTGAAAGGAAAAAAAATTTCAACATAAAAATCTTATAAACTATTAAAAAATATTTTGATAGATTGGAAGTTTGGAACAAACTTGCATGTTGGATGCTCTCTCTCTTTTGGGGGGGTGGGGTGGGTTGGCAGCATAACAATACACACGGAAACAAAATCTTTTTGGGCAAATTCGGGAAGGCATTTGCAAAATAAGTTACTTTCCCTCATGAGAGCATCTTCCATGGAAACCTCTATAAAATTTAAAATCATCCACTAATCACTAAATATGTTGATGCATGGATGGTTATATATATGATCAAAATCAAGTCACATCTAGTGTAAATGTTTGTTAATATTACAACACTTAATAACATTTTATGTATATAACAATTTCATCTCTAAAATTTTTAAATTTATTTTTTGTATTTTGAAATTATACACGAAATATAATGAATAAGGTAATAAATACTCCAATATTTAATCAACATGTAAAAAAAACATGTTACTCAATTATGACTGAGCTCGTGTCCATCAACGAGTTCAAAACTATATGAAGTCTATGGCCAAAAAAAAAATTTAACAAAAAACCAAACAAATATATCTACTAATAGGCTCTTACTGAGTGGTTGGGTAGAGAATGGACATTAATGACAGAGGGATTACTTTTGTCATTTGTTGTGTTCACAAGAGAAGAAGTCTGCGGGCCTTCCCTTCCAAAGTGCTCGAGGGAAGCAGCTCTCAATAATTCTTGCCTCCTAATTCTGCGAATGGGAATGGTTCCCTTTGGGCAACTTCCACTTTTGTGCCAAGTTTGAGAAAGCACCGACAGAGATGACTCGTTTTTAGTACTTGTGGGATTGTCAAGTGGAAAATTAATACTCGGTCTCATCTACAAATTACATGATGCATGAGTTCTTCTAGTACCACACATTTTACCATAACTTATTGATTGTGAGTTATAGTCAATCAAACAAGAGTTGTGGGAAAATTTAGAATACAAAAATTATGTCCCTAGATTTTCTCTTCTAGAATTAGACCAAATTATATATAAAATAAAAGGATAAATAATGTTAAATCACTCAATATTTTTTAATTGAATGTAAATTTTAACAAATCTCGAATGGTAGATAGCAATTGGTTGACATGAATATTGATATGCATGTTAAGTATATATATAACATATAATTCAACGATATAATTTTTAAAATATGAATTTAATAACAAATTTTGGGTGGTGTAATATTGCTTAGAGTTACACCAAATGTAAATTAAACTCAACCCAAAATAAAATTTAGTCTAATTTAAGAAGTGCATTGAAGGAATTTGAAGATGTCAGTTCCTATCATTTCTTCTCTACAGGAATTTATAAATTATAAATATTAGTCCCTTTTGTAGTTGTACTCTGGTTATATAATGTATTATAAACCCGATTTAAAACACTATTATTATTTTCGTATGTATTCTAATAAGTATTACTATTTACTCAAAAAAAAAAATCATAAATTACATTTTTTTTCCATCACACACACACAAGTATCTTTTGAATAAATAATCTTATATATAGATAGAATAAGGTTATGCAAAAATTTACCTGAATTTTATGGTTCTTTAATGCAGGATGATCAAACGCAGGTTGCTTATAGATGTCAACGCAATCAATAATATCTCCATCTTCACTCTATAAGAATCACAAATTCTTAGCAATACTTTTTTTTTTTCTTTTTTGAGAAACAAACTAACCACTAAACACACACACACATACATTTAATTACACTCTTTCACCAAGCTCAAACTCATTACTTAACCCAAAGTACCACTACAAAGGGCCTAACTTTTGTCCCACATCGCTTGAGTGTAACTTTCTCATTCTTAGCAATACTTGGTTAATAGCATCAAGATCCTATCCATTTAAAATGAATATATATATATATATATATATATATTTGTTTGGATTAAATATTGCAAATTTAAATGTGTATCTTGTGTTATATCATTTAAGATTTAAATAACGCGATAATTTATACACTATCAGACCTAAGAAATATGATCTTAATAATACTAAAATCTCTCCATAAGTAAGACTAACATTGATATAATCGCTTATATAAGATTTTATTCAACAAGGCAACTTTCAATTTGCAAGTACGTAGAGTAGAAGCATGGATATAGACATTAACACGACACGACATGGGTGATGGGACAAAAGAATTCTTGAAAAGTTAGAATGTGACATGGTGGGGATAGAACAATTAATTAATTTATATACATCGTTAGATAAATTTTATATGGTTATTTAGGCATAATTATCAAATTCTACATTTAGGAAAAAAAAGAAGAAGGATAGAACAGTACTCAAAGCTCTTACAAAATAGTGAGTCACATTAATTATACTCATATGATTTGAAAAAAATAATAATAATAAAAAGAAGTTACTTTTTTTTTTTTTAAGAGAGCTTCAACTTGTGGCGTCCGCTCCTGATGATAGCTCTTTATCATCAGACCAAGACACCAATCAGTTTTTGGTGTAGGCGGGGATTGAGCCCAGTTACTCTTGAATGCATGTACTTTTTTATTTATTTATTAAGTCATTGAGAATTTTGGATTGTCTATGCTTCAGTATAAGAGGATAATGGAAATTGAAGTAGAAAATATACTTTAATACTTTTGATTGCTGGCTTGTTGAGAAGTTTCAATTTCATGTCGACTTCAGATAAAGTGTTTTCAGCTTTAGCTTTCGCATCGACGCTACTCAAACAAGCAAAGCTATCACAAACAAAAATATTAGTGTCATTCTTTTCCCCATACTCTCTTTCTCTGTCTCAAAAAAAAGAAATTGAACTTAAAGAAAGTAGTAAGAGTAAGAAACCATGAGAGAGATATATATGCCAGTTTGGCCTAGAGATTAGAGAATGAAAACATTAATTCTTAATAAAAAGTTGCACAATTTGGAAGATGTAAATGCATACTGAGATGGGAAAGTTATTTAATGCTTCAGGATTAAGACAGACTTCTTTGACATAAATGATAATTATGATATGTCAAAGACAATATTATGTTACTTTAATTTCCTTATAAACACAATCATAATAAATACCTATTAATAACTATTATAATTATCAAATTTCACATTTAGAAAAAAATTAAAAAGGAGAAAAAACCATATTATGTTACTTTTTCTATAAACACTATCATAATAAATATACTAATTATCATATTCCACATTTAAAATATATAAAAAGGACAAATTTTTGCTTTTGTCCGCTCTTCCTAACAACTTGTCTGGCCTCAAGAATGGGATAGAAAAATTTCAGTATGAAGATAGATGGGCTGGACACCTTGCAAGATCTTAGATCGTCCTGTTTTTGGACAAAAGAAGACCTGATAATGTCCTGGTAATGGAAATTTATCAGTTTTGCTGTCGGTGATTTAGCCATGGAGGTGGAACCTTATGGTAGTGGAGGTGGAAGAGCAATGGAGGAGAAAGAGAGAGCAAAGAGAAACATATAACTTTTTTTGGGGTTTAAAGATTAGTATGGAATGTCATAAATAAAGAATAATAAATGAGATGCTAATTAGAATATTAGCATTAATGAGAGTCTTTTTTTTACTCTTAGATTTAAGGGGTAATAAATGAGATACTAATCAGAGTTACACATTTTCTGTACCCTTGGTGTGATGGTCACTTTACAAGTAGGGCCGGGGTTCAAGTCTCTAAGAGAGAGTTTTACACACATATACACTTAGATTAGACTAACTAGAGTAGAATTTCTATCTTGTAAAAAAAAAAAAAAAAAACCATACATCGCCTTGCTCTCATCGACAATAAAAGGAGAATAAGGAGGTTTTATTGCTAGAAAATGTTGGCACCAACATATATCCTCTTGCTCTCATGGACAATAAGGAGGTTTTATTGCTAGAAAATGTTGGCATCAATAAATATATATCTTCTGTTTCATGGGCAATAAAGACCTCGACCTGAGGTTCCAAAGTAGAACATAGGCTCATATAAGACTCTTTAAGTGAGTTAAGAGAGCTGTAGCACCGGGTTCCTCGGCCATACTATACCCATTCAGGATACTTCACCTGAAGTGAATAATCCAAGATTCTAACATTTTCAATGAAACATGCTTCTCCCAACAAACCAGATGCATATTCTCCACTCCCCATGGCTGTTGTTGTGTGGGGTTTGATACCCGCTTGTTTCAGCCTTTAGGGCCGAAACGCGCGTTTGTTAAAAAGTCGATTGTAAATCACTGCTGGCTGGCAGAATCGCAACTTTTATATAAAAGTTGGGCGTTTTGGATGAAGGCATAACGCAAGAAGACAATTATGGACCTCCTCGAAGGTCCATAAACAAAGTCGACGCGCGCTTGAATGGTATCCATACTTCAATAAAAATACCAAATTACCCTTGATAAATGGCTTCAGCTTTTCAAATGCTCAACGCCCGGCTCAAGCCTAACGCCTCATCTCTTCTCTCGCTTCCGCCTCTCCTGCTACAAGTCTCCATGGTGTCATCCGTGAATCTTTCCTTCTTCTTCTTCTTCGTCTTCAACGCCAAGACCGACCGTATTTTTTTTTTTTTTTTTTTACGCCTAATCCGATCCGGAAATACATTTCGCGCAGATTTGATCAACAAAACACCAAGCAACACCGATCCGCCACCACCGCGCGACTAACGGGCGGAAAAGAGCGAATCTTGATGTGGGCTCGCTAAAAACACAAACCCAATGCTCCTTTGCCCAAAGAATGGGCCTTCACAACTCACAACACCGCTAAGAACCAACAGACAGTGCTAAGAGAAAGTGGAGAAAAAAAAAAAAAAAGACAAAGAAGGAGAGCTCAATATTTTGGAGCTTGGAGGAATGGCAAGGGAAAAAGGAGGAAAGAAGGATAAAAAGAAAAGAGAACGGGTATGTGCGTGGAGGATAATAAAAGAGGGAGAAAAAGGAAAAAAAAAGAAAAAAAGAAAGAAAGAAATGCCGTGTGTGGAGGATAAAAAGCTGGGGAAAAAGGAAAAAGAAGAATGAAATATTATCACTATTTTTTCACACTCTTTCTACACAAATTTTAAGAGGTAGGTTATTAGTTAATATTATGAGAAAAAAATAATTCTTTTTTAGAAAGAGGAAAACAATTTTAATAGTATGTTAAAATTAAAATCAAGATCAATTTTTATCACAATATTTTCACAATACTTTCACAATAAATCTAAGGTGGAAGTTATTATTAGCTAATATTGGTGGGAAAAATAATTTTTTAAGAAAGAGAAAAAAATAATTTTAATAGTATGTTAAAATTAAAATCAGTATCAATTTTTATCAATATTTTCACAATAATTTCACAATAAATCTTAAGTGGTAGGTTATTATTAGCTAATATTGGTGGGAAAAAAATAATTTTTTAGAAAGAGAAAAATAATTGTAATAGCACGTTAAAATTAAAATCAGTATCAATTTTTATCACAATATTTTCACAATACTTTCACAATAAATCTTAAGTGAGAAAGTTATTATTAGCTAATATTGGTGAGAAAAAAATAATTTTAGAAAGAGAAAAATAATTGTAATAGCACGTTAAAATTAAAATCAAAGATCACCTTTATCACAATATTTTCACAATACTTTTACACAAATCTTAAATGGTAGGTTATTATTAGCTAATATTGGTGAGAAAAAAATAATTTTAGAAAGAGAAAAAATAATTGTAATAGCACGTTAAAAATTAAAATCGCATCAATTTTTATCATAATATTTCATTGGATTTCACAATAAATCTTAAGTGGTAGGTTATTATTAGCTAATATTGGTAAGAAAAAAATTTGTAAAGAGAAAAATTGATTTAAGTATGATGATGTAGTTGATTTAAGTATGTACCAAACTCATGCAAAAAAAAAAAAAAAAAAAAAAAAGTATGAAATAAACTCCCTTATATATACATATTGTCCTTTTGGTAATTTATCCTCAAACTCCGCCACTTTTATGCTCGCTAGCCAAACACCCTCGCTTTTCAAAAAGACTTTTTAACAGCTTTTTAAAAACGCACTTTTCATTATGCACTTTTGAAAACTCAACTTTTCATTACGCACTTTACAAAAATGAACCAAACTCACCCTTAACTCCCTTCATGTTTTTGCTATAAACATCTCCTCCCCATTGAACTATTATCGCATTCTGTTTCAAATAATTCAGGATTTCAGGCGGCCAATACCCCACCACCTCGTCTCCATATTGTAGCCACCATCTTCTGTATTTGGATCCTAAAACAAATTAAACATTGGGTTTTATACAAACCATCACATATCATCATCATCTGATCAAAGAGAAAAAGGAAAACATCCTGGTTAAATGTTTATTAATAACTATCATAATTATCAAATTTCATAATTAGAGAAATATAAATGACAAAAAAACATATTATGTTAAATTTTTTTTCATGAATTGCATGGGTTATCAACTAGCATTGTGTGGATGCATCGCCAATTTCACCCAGAAAGCCTCTTTATGGGGCTGTATAAAAGATCAGATTCATCGCCCGCCACACCAAAACTCGACGTACAGAAGGGTCCGGGATAATATTTGATAATAAAGAAGCACAATGTGAAAGCAGACGCTGTATAGCTAAAATCCTCTCAAAAACAAAAACTAGTATTTGTGTGTGTATATATATATATGTATATACGCGTGTGTATATATATATATATATATATATATATTATTTTTCTTCCCCCCCCCCCCCTTCTTTTGTAAGAATGTGTGAGGAGTTTGTGAAAAAATATTCATTATAAAAAATGATATTTCATATTTTCATTACCTGGTCAATTCGGATTATGATCTCATATTGGTTTCCTTGTTTCTGTGATGTAGGTTGAATAGCTGCACCTAATCCAACCTTTTGACTAGTTTGTACAAACCCAGAGCAAATGAGGTTAATGCAACCTGTCGTTTGGTACGCATCCGGCTAATAAAAAAGGTACAAAAGAATAAACAAATAAATTAAAATCAATTTCTAGCTAATTAATATTTGTTTCCAAAGGAAAACTAGATTGTTTGTGTTCTTGTATTTTGTGCTTCTATAAAATTTCATTGTTTTAAAAATTGGAACGGTAAAAAAACCAAAAATAGGTTCAATTTTTGGTATTTACTTGTTGAACAGGCAATTTTTATGGTTTTTACCGAACTAATTCTAGGTCCGGTTCTTGGTTGAACCGGATCAACCAACTGGTCTGGTTCAATTTTTAAAACAGTGGAAATTTTACACATTAAGTATAAAAAATATAATTGAGAATGCTATTTTCTATCTTTGGCTTAGTAAAAATGTACTTACAGTCCATCGTACAAAAAATCGAGGTTGTGTATCACTCAATAACTTTTGGTTGACCTGGAAAAAGAGAAAACAATATTAACAAATTGGCGAAAATGTACTTTTGGTCCCTACATTTTGGGTCAATTCCCATTTTGGTCCTTAAATTGATTTTGCTACTAGTGTAGTCCCTAAAAAAAGAAAATCGATTTTATTTTAGTCCCTGCTGTCAACCCACTAACAGAAATCTCCTACGTGGCAGACGGAGTGTTCTGCTGGCTGACATGGCGCTGACGTAACCATTAACATATTATTAAAAAAAACTATTTGGCATTTTGTTAATGCCACGTCAGATTATAATTAATAAAACATTAAAAAAAAGGCCAGATCAGAAAATTAAAAAAAAAATTAATTCCTCAATTTTAGTTTTAATTAAAAACAAACAAAAAAAATTACTTTTTTTAGATTAAAGATTGAAGCTCTCTGTTCACCCAAAAATATTGAAGCTCTCTCTCTCTCTCTCTCTCGGTGGATTTGCTGGGTATTGTATAAAAAAGGTAAAATTGAGGTATGGATTTTGGAAATTGGAAAATTCTGATTAGGTTTTTGGAACGGGAAGAAGATGTAGTACCAAGACCAAGTAGGGCATTTGGAGACGTGGTAATCGCTGGCGATGACGAACTCAGAGGCTCTGAGAATGCCTTTCTCTTTAAAGGCAGAGACGATGCAAGGACCTGTGATTCTCTCCACCGTTAACGCTTTATGAAGCTTCTGCATCAGATCCATCTTCTCTCTCTCGCTCTCTCTTTGTGGAAAACCCTGAGGTGGGTTTCTTGGTTCAACTTGCTGGATTGTTGGGTTTGACTTAGTGGGTTTTGAGGTGGGTTTCCTGGTTCAACTTGTTGGATTGCTGGGTTCGACTTGGTGGGTTTGCTCTGAGGTGGGTTTCTTGGTTCGACTTGTTGGATTGCTTGGTTCGACTTGGTGGCATTTGCTGGGTTCTGAGGTAGGTTTGCTGGGTTCTAAGGTGGATTTCTTGGTTTGACTTTCTGGGTTATGAGGTGGGATTGCTAGATTTGCTGGGTTCAACTTGCCTGAGATGGGTTTTTCTGGGTTTGAGATTTTTTTTTGTTTGGGTTGGTTATGTTATATTTTTGGATTAATTTGGTACTTTGGGGCTTTGGGATTTGATGATTTTGCTGGTGTTTGAAAAAATGGTGGATTTGAGATTTATGATTTTGTTTTTGAGTTGAATTTTTTGGGTATTTGTTTCTTAAGAAAATTTTTGGGTTTGCTAGTTTGTTTGTCGGGGAAGAACATGAAGTTCATGTTCTGGGAAAGAAGAAATGCTCTTACAGAAAAAAATTAAAAAATTTAATTTAATTTAATTATATTAATGTTTATTTTTGAATTTTTTTTGAATTTTCTGATCTGGCCTTTTTTTTAATTTTTATTAATTATAATCTGACGTGACATTAACAAAATGCCAAATAGTTTTTTTTAATAATATTTTAATGGTTACGTCAGCGCCATGTCAGCCAGCAGAACACTCCGTCTGCCACGTAGGAGATTTCTGTTAGTGGGTTGACGGCAGGGACTAAAATAAAACCGATTTTCTTTTTTTAGGGACTACACTAGTAGCAAAATCAATTTAGGGACCAAAATGAGAATTGGCCTAAAATATAGGGACCAAAAGTGCATTTTCGCCAAACAAATTTGACAAAAAAATTTGTAACTAATATAATGGGCTTTAAATATGAACTAAAAAATGGGTTTAATGTTTTGTTTAATGAACTAACCATCCAGCCTACTTCAATACTTTCAAAACTGTCGCCAGGACCATTTTTAAGCCAAATTTGACCAGTAGTGTAGTCATCTGGCGATTCAACTCTTGGACTCTAGACATTTATATTTCCTCTAGCACCAATATAACTATATCCCGTTGTAATAAGATATGCAGCCTAGTTCACAAGCACCACCAAATAAATCAGAATAATTTAAAAACAAGACAAATTTCAACATGAAAATTTTTACACGCACATATTATTAATTAAAAAACACCTACTCTAAATCTTTGTTAATATTACAACATTTAATAAATTTTTTATGTGTATAACTATTTCATTTATAAAATATTTTTAAGGGTAAATTACAACTTACTCATATGTGATTTGGCCGAAATTTAAGTTACTTACCTGTAATTTGAAATTTGATATTTTATCAACCTGAGCTTAGCTTAGTTAGAGTTTCGTAAGTTCGTAACTCACTTCTATTAAAATCATGGCTAAATATGTAATTTTGCTTCACTTTTATGTCTCTCTCCTCCAAATAACAAAAAACATAAAATACAAGATCAAATAAGATCAAAAAAATCCAATGGAACACTTGTATCATGAGATTTTAAATCACAGATAGACAACTTAAATTTTGGTCAAATCTCAAGTGGGTAAAGTGTTAAATTTCAAACCACATGTAAACAATTTAAATTTCGGTCAAATCACAGGTGGGAAAGTTGTAATTTACCCTATTTTTTAAAAATTTACTTTAAAATGATAAACAAAATATTTTTGATAATAAACAATATGATCTAATCAATATGTGAAAAAAAAAAAAAAAAATTTAATCCTGCTGTGGCTGAGCTCGTGTAACGGGTCTATTATCACAAGTGCAAAACTCTATCTCTCTCTCTCTCTCAAAATAGGCTCTTATAAATTATAATTACCGAATGGTCGGGTAGAGGAAAGACTTTGACATCAGTGCCGTTATCGAGTACAAAGTGAGTAGTTTTGTTATTTGTTGTGTTTAAAATAGAAGTCCGTGGGCCTTCCCTTCCAAAGTGCTCTAGGGAAGCAGCCTTCAATAATTCTTGCCTTCTAATTCTGCGAATAGGAATGGTTCCCTTTGGACAACTTCCACTTTTGTGCTAAATTTGAGAAAACACTTGCAAAGATGACTCCTTTTTAGCAGTTGTATTAGTGTTAGATGGAAAAATAATATTCGGTTTCATCTGCAAATTACACGAAGCATTATATTATAAGTTCTTCTACAATTACACATTTTATTATAACGTGCTGAAATAATTGATGTTAGTGGTGAAATATTACTTTCACATAGGCCCATAATTTTTTTTTTTAATTTTTAATTTCTATCATTTACAATCAATCGTATCAAAGTTGTGACATAAAATTTGTGTGCTCAAAATTTCTCTTATATTATATAGTGAGTATGCATGCAAATTTAGTTAAGTATAATATATACAATGGAGTTCAATTCTAGAAGTGCATTGATGGGGTTAAGAATTTTAGATGCCCTAGAGTTTCTATTATAACTTCACCAATAAGTTCATTTTGTTGCATTAGACGCACATATAAGTATCTTTTGAATAAATAATGTTATATGGAGAGAGAATGAGGTTATGAGAGTAAATGTACCTCAATTGTATAGTTCCTTAATGCAGGATGATCAAAAGCAGGTTGCTTGTAGATGTCAACGCAATCAATAATATCTCCATCTTCACTCTATAATAACCACAAATAATTAGCAATCCTTTCTTCTTCTTGTTTTTATTTTATTTTATTTTTTATTTTAAAGATAGAAAGTTTTATTCCTTTATAATTGAAGTACATCACTTACCAACAAGGCAACAAAAATGCAAAAGCAAATCTTCCAAGGTAATGCTTTGCAATACTCGGTTAATAGCATTAGAATCTTCTCCATTTAAAATGGATCTATTTATGGTTTATATTAAGAATAATACAAGAGATACAAACTATTTTATAAATTTTTTTACAAACTTCTGATGTGGTGAGTGATTATTGGTAAATGAAAAAGTGATATTAATGGTGAGTCTAAATGAAAACTAATAAGATCTAGCCACATCAACATTTTATAAAAATGTTGTAAAATAGTTTGTGTATGTAGCATTACTCTTATATTAAATATTAAAAATTTAGAAGCGTATTTTGTGTTATATCATTTAAAATTTTAAATGACATGAGAATTTGTACACTATCAAATCCAAGAAATTAAATATAATCTTAATAATACCTAAATTCTCTCGATAAGTAACATTAACATCAATGCAATGCCATGCATAAGACTTTAATCAACAAGACGACTTTCCGTCTGCATTTTGTCACCTCAATGCCATATTTAACCTTTATACCACATCATGGTTTATGATCATTATACAAACTATACGCTCAGTACAATATAATTTTTATAAAAAATTTGGCCTATTGACATTTTCCCCTAGATGTATGACCTATTGACATTCATAATCGCTGCCACATTCTACCATAAGATATGAGTTGCTTCAGGGTACAACATCTAATCTATAATAGGTATGTAGAGCAGAAGCATGGACATAAATACTAACATGACATGACATGAGATAAAGTAATTCTTGAAAAACTAGAATATGAGACGGTGAGGGATATCACAATTACTTAATATACGTCATCAGGTAGATTTTGGTCCTTTATAGGCATTTTTTATGTTATTATAAAATTATAAAAATAAATAATAATTATCCAAATATTTAGAAATATATATATAAAATCAAAATTTAAATATTATTTTTCTCCTAATACAAAAAGAACATGCGCTTTTGATCACAGACACTGAAAATATTGGAGCATCTATGGCTTTTAATTTTTTTTCCTTTTTTGATAAATATAACATAATTTCAACTTATTGCAACTATTCCATAATGATTGTTCTTAATCATTGAGCTAAGATATTAATTAGTTTTTAGTATAAGCAGATTTTAAATCCCAAATTTCTTATTTGATGAAAAGAGACTTTATCAG